>CM069133.1:73075985-73675985 GCA_035221665.1 Okamejei kenojei | reverse complement strand
GGGTTTGTTGCTTGGTAGATGGATGGACAAAGGCTATTGATATAAAAAGAGACAAAAGCGTGACATAAGAGGACTAAACTAGACAAAAAAGGACATAAAAGGCTTTTGATAAGGAGAGAAGTGAAATGTAAAGTCAGAGGGAGGGATATAGGTCAAAGGGGACGGGTGATGGGGGAGGAGGGAGTAGGATAATGGGTTAATGGTGGTGCAGCAAGGTCAGGAAAATGGGGAGAAGTGTGGCGGTTACGAAAAATAAAATAAATGGAGGAGGGGCGTTACCTAAAACTTGGAGAATTCGATGTTCATACCATTACCAAGTGTTTGTCACATATCCCTCAAAACTTTCCAATCCATGTAACCAACTCATTTACAGCTCAATTTACACTTCATCCTGCCTCAGTAAGGCCAGCAGCATAATCAAGGATGAGTGCACCCTGGCCATTCCCTCTTCCCCACTCTCCCATAGGCAAAGTGTATAGAAGTATGAAAATGCCGGATTCAGAGACAGTTTCTTCCCAGCTGTTATCAGGCAACAGAATCATCCTACCACAACCAGAGAGACATTACAGGAATTTCTCTTGCACTAAACGTTATTCACGTTATTCCCTTTAGCAGGTATTTGGACACAGTTGATGGCTCAATTGTAATCATTTATTGTCTTTCTGCTGACAGGTTATCATACAACAAAAGCTTTTCACTATACCTCAGTACACGTGACAATAAACTAAATTTGCTAATATTTTAGATTGACTTACTTTGCATGACCTACTGTGTTCAAATGCCTTACTAAAGTCTATATAGGCAACATCTACTGCCCACCCTTCATCAATGTATCTAGTTGCTTCTTAAAAAAATCAAATTAGTGAGGAAAGATTCACCCCACACAAAGCCATGCAAAGCCATGCAAAGCCATGAAGGAACAGCACCTCATACTCCACTTGAGTAGCTTACAACCCTAAGGTATGAACATTGAATTCTCAAATATTAGGTACCTTCTACAAACCCCCACTCCCTACAGCACCCCCTCCCACCGTTTTCTTCCCCACACCAGCCCCCCCCCCCCCCCCCCCCTCGCCTTCTCTGTACTCTACCTGGACTACCAACTATTTCTCCCCACCACAAAACTCCCCCTCCATATCCCCCTCCCCCCTGCTACTTTCTTTCCTCTGGCTTTACAATCTGCAACTCTCCAAACCTGCCCGAAACCTCCTATTCTTATCTATGGCCTTTGTTCCAACCATCTGCATGTCAAAACCTTCCCTCGCCTGTATTGACCTATTATCCCTCACACTTTCTCCTTCTTCTCTTGTTTTCCAGCTTTCTTCTATCCCCGCCCACCCCCTCACACTCAGTGTGAAGAAGGGTCTCAACCCGAAACATCATCTATCCATGTTCTCCGGAGAATCTGCCTGATTTGTTACGTTACTCCTGCTTTTGTCTTTTTGTGCATAAACCAGCACCTGCAGTTCTTTATATAACCATATAACCATATAACAATTACAGCACGGAAACAGGCCCTCTCGGCCCTTCCAGTCCGTGCCGACCATTTGTTTTCCCCTAGTCCCATCTACCTGCACTCAGACCATACCCCTCCATTCGCTTCACGTCCATATACCTATCCACTTTACTCTTAAATGTTTGTTTCTACTCTTTGTTTCTACAAAACCACGAATCCTCTCCCTGATCAGCTTCTGCCATTCCAAATGTCCAAAAAGTCTATCCCCTAACATTTCCTCCAATAATTGCCATACAATTGATGGAAAGCTTTCCAGCTTGCAGTCACCATGTCTGCTGTCCTTATATAAAGGAACAACATTCACAAACCTCAAGTTTTCTGACACCTCGCCTCCAATAAACAAAATGCAAAAATCTCTGTCAGGTCGTCAGCTGTTTCTTCCTGTGTTTCCAGAGTAACAACGAGAAGAGAATTCATTTGGATTTTAATTTATTAACCTTCATGGAGCCTATGACATCTAATGCCTCTTTCAACTTGATATTAACCTGCTCCAGCTTATGCACATATCCTTCTTTGAACTCATTATCGTCCATGTTCTACTCCTTAGTGAATACAGATGACAACTATTAATTTAGGACTCCACCTATATATCCTGGTTCCACATATTATCCCTTTTGTCCTTAAGGGGACCCACTCTTTCCTTGGCTACCCTCTTGATCCTGTCATACTTGTTTGTGTGTAATTTATATGTATCTTTCCCAAGTTGCTTGCATCATAGGTAGACATCCTAGGTTGAGGGATGCACAGTGGAGCAGTTGGTAGAGTTGCTGGTACAGTACCAGAGACCAGGGTTCAATTCTGACCGCTGCTGTATGGAGTTTGCACTTTCATACCAAGGGTGGAGGGTTGGACTGCATATGATGAAAACAAATTAAAAGAGGATCTAGCTGGAAGATGATGGCATACCTAAATTTAGTTTCAATCAAGAGGGTCATACCATGCCTGAGCCATGTTTGTGTGTAATATGTTTTTGCAACTCATATCAAAACAGGCAGGGTGTGTAGTTTGATGATTGTGTGTACCTTGCAGCCTGTGTGCATACATTTATCATACCCAAAGAAGTTTTGGAAATTAGTTTCCTGTCTATTAAGCTGCACAGAGAAATGGTGCATGCAGCAACATAATGTCTAACCCATGTCTTTCTCTGAATAGGTTGATTCCTTTAAATCGTGAATTGTTGCAAACGGCTGGAAAACTGAGCTCTTTCACACAGAAATGTGTGGGCTGCGAGTGAACTCTGGTATATGAATGCTTAATGTGGGGGAGAACAAACTGCTTTACATCTCATGCAATATTTCCCAATACACTGAGTTAAAAACACAGTTAAAATGTACCTGCTATCTCTGAGCTAAACACCAGAGCATGAAATTCCTAATGCCAACTACTTTCAAGTAATTATCTGGCACTTATTTTAACCCTACAGAGGTTCACTGGTGTTTTGAAATAAATAATCAAAGGCTAACAACCTAAAGCTCCATTTCTCTCTTCACAGATGCTGTCTGAAAAATGAGATCCTTCTGCAATATCTTATTTTTGCTCAGCACCTGCAGTCTCTCTGTCTCCTCACATACTGTATTAGATTGAGACCATCAGATTTAAAGGACCAGATCATGCTTTTTCTAACCCATTCCTTGCAACTATCAACTGCAGTATCAGTGTCTATATTACAACCATAAGAAGGATTGAGGAAAAAGCTCAATGGATTTTAGCTACACTTTATTATTGAAAATATTAGCGTCCATGCTTCCTTTCATTTCACTCCCTGTTGACTTTCAATCAAGTCTGAAGCCATTGACTTTACTCCAGAGAAAGGAAATCAATGCACTGGCTCAGTGTCTTGTCAAGGCCCCCAGCTACTTGTCAAAAGCTTTACATACATTCAAATCCAATATAGTATTTGACTCAAGAAATAGATAAGCATGACACAATTATCCTGATAAGCAAATCAAATGCCCTAAAGGATTCAAAACATCTTAAATTAAAACTAGGGTACACAAAAGGCTGGAGAAACTCAGCGGGTGCAGCAGCATCTAAGGAGCGAAGGAGATAGGCAACGTTTCGGGTCGAGACCCTTCTTCAGACAATTAAATTAAAACTAGTTAACCTCAACCATAATAAGCATTTTATTGCCAATTTAACAAATTACATATCTACTGTTAAATTAGCTGGAAAAAATAACAGCATCTCAAGTCAATATTCCCATGTTGGAGGTCAGAAGGGAAATAGTTAATTAAAAGTTGTTTTTTAACTGAACATGATTTGTGTCTCAAAACAATTTAATAATTAATCATTCAACAATTCAGTAGTTACTGAAACAGCCATTCTTTGAAAGAGGAGTACAAGCGATCATTGTCTAGACTTTTAAGCTCACTTAAAATCTCATATAATCTGTGATATTTATTATAATTTGCCTGCAATTGTGTATTATGATCAAAACTTTACAAGTATCTTACAGAATACCATTCAAAAAAGATGAAAGTTTAGTGAAACTAAAGTTGCCTGTCATTTTGTTAACTGCAGAAGAACGTGCTTTTAACCAAAGTCGAGTTATTTCCATGATTGCATTGTCAATCATTGGTAGTTCTTAGATCTTTTCATGGTAATGGGAAAATATGTCCGACATTCTCCCTGAAAATAAGTTTATACTTTTATACAGTCCTATATCAACTTTCTTGACCTAGTTTTATCACTTCCAATGAAAGATACCATCCACATTGTGAACTGCAGATGCTGGTTTAAACTGAAGATAGACACAAAACACTGGAGTAACTCAGCAGGACAGACAGCATCTCTGGTGAAAAGAAATAGGTGACGTTTCGGGTTAAGACCCTTCTTTAGACTCTGGGAAAGATCTCAACCAAGAACATTACCTATACCTTTCTACCAGAGATGCTCTCTGACCGGCTGAACTCCAGCTTTTTGTGTCTATCCGAATTGTTTCATTATCTTTCTGAAACAGTTCAACAATTTTCTTTTGTTATTCTCATATTTACACCATTCTCACTTTTTATGAATTGAATTTGTTGACCAAACAATATTCACACAAAATAATTGAGATGGTAAAATTGTTTCTATTTTTTTCATTTTATTATGTAGCTATACATTTTACATGAGATCAATTATAACAGAGCACGTAGTTTGGAGCATGCTGATATTGTGCATTGTGTTTCCAAATTGTGACAATCAAATAAAATTGTACACAATGTCAGCACCAAATCAGGTGCTTTGGAAAAATACAAACTAAAGTTTCAGGAATATTGGGCTGATTTTACTTCGGAGTCACGTGAGTGACTACGTGAAGACCCCGCCAGGACGCATGCGCGACATATCGTCGAACGCATTGCGGAAGCGACAGTCGGGAGGAGCGTCGCTCCTCCAGCGCGAATTTTGAAAATTTACTGAAGGTAAGTCTTACCTTTTCTGGTGAGCGTGGCGACTCGGTGTGTTTCTTTTGCAGAACGGAGGAAGCACCATGGAGTCGTGCAGGGGAGAGCAGCAGCTGATACCGCTGCTGTGGAAGCAGCCAGCAGCGTGCCGTCTCTCCAGAGCTGCAGGTGCTGCCAGCAGCTCCCGGCTTCTCGCCGCTACAGACTGCAGGTGCGCCGCGGTCGGCGGCAAAACCACCCGGAAGTCGGACAGGTCCGTTGACTCGGCTGGGTCCGGACCTGAAGACACCCCATTCCCGGATAGGGACGGCGGGCGTCTTTCCCGCGGGAGCGGTGTGGGGAGCAGTGCTCCAGCGTGACCTGCTTATGCAGGGGGCAGAGTCACAGTGGGTCTCTTCGCAGACCCACGGCAGCATCCTTTCAAGGACTGCCAAATGTCTCACCCTCTTCGCAGGGGAGCATTAGGGGTCAGAGCTGGGCTGACCCTGAAGAAGGGGCAATGGCTGAACAGTCAACTGTGAGGGGTGCCAGAAGAGAGAGCAGCAGAAGATTGTGGCATGCTGTATCAACTCAAGAAGGACTGCCTATACAAAGCTGCAAGCCAGTGAAAAATACATGGCTACAAACCAGCTACAGGAGCAAGCCATTAACTTTATGGCTGGGAAGTACATTGCTCCAGAGAACTCCATTTCTCTTAAAGTACCAGCAGTCCATGACCCCATCTGGGGCAACAGGAGCCCATCTATAAGGAGCCAGGAGGTGAAGCTCCAGAGGAAACTGCTGGCTGCTAAAATCACAGCAGTACCAGGACAACTGATGGGGTTGATTTGCCTGAAGAGTTACGTGATGCTCTAGCAGACTGTGTAATACTCAGTGGAGATTTACAGTTACAGGAAGAGCATCATCAAGAAGTGCGGAATTATGCAAGACAAGTAGCACACAGGCACCAAAATTGCTGTTGGGGGACCTCCCGAAGCAGGTGAAAGACCTGCATGAGGAAGCCAAGGCTATAGGCCTGATCAAGGTGCCAAGCATCTCTAAAACCCCTATCAACAGCGGCAGCACCCCCAAACACCCACCAGACATCGGTGCTATGGAAGACCATCTGGTGGTGAAAGCTCGAAGGCCGGCCCACCTGCACAGCGGTCTTTCAAACCATAGCCCAGCCCGGCCTTCATGGAAAACGCGCCAACCCCACAACGCAGCAACACAATACCAGAAGAAACAACTGCGGAGACAACCCACACAACACCGGTAACCATGGAGGTAGGTGGGTCTGGTTGTCTTAAAAAACATTGCATGTCCGATTCATTAAAGTTGGGGGACGGTTGCACTTGTTTCATAATGTGTGCTGCACTTTTACCTCTGAACTTTTACATACTCGGAAGTATTCAGAATTACAAAATTGAATTTGTATACGAACTACCGTCCCAGTTCAGCATACGCCTAGCAGGAAGTTCATACTTCACAAAAAGAGAGAACAGCAGGCCATGCTGAACTGTTAAGACTAACAGTAATCTAACCTGCACCTAATTTCTATGTTTCTATGTTTCTATGACTAAACACAAAATGGATTGAGAAAACAATCAGAGAATTTCAAGAGTTCGTATCAAATATATTTATAAAAAACTAAAAAGATGGTGGTTGCCGTATCATTATAGATTTGACCGAACTAAATACTTCCGTTCAGTATGCCCATTTCAAATTAGACACGTTTGTCACACACAGGGTCATCGTAAATACCTGAAATTTATCTGGATGGGACAGCAATGGTAGTATGCCTTATCCAATGGGTTGTCATCAGCACCCAGGCTATTACAAATTTATTAAAACCAGCTTTAGCATACTTAAAGAAACATAACCATATCGTCATGGCTTACCTTGATGATATTCTCATTGTAGGTGAAAATTGGAGCTGGCTACATTGGTGGTATCAGCCACAACAGAGAGGTTTAACGTACATCCAGATAAATCAAAATTGGAACCCTCCACTACCATGGATTATTTGGGGTTCACTATTGACTCTGTTCATATGTCTATCACCTTGCCACCAAACAAAGTGACAGACTTGATGGGAGTATGCAAAAGCCTCACTGGCATCAGGGAACCATCCATTCGGCAAGGAGCAAGAGTCATTGGGAATTGGTGGCTGCGTTCCCAGCAGCACAATTGGACCACTCCATTATTAAAACCTGGAAGAGGGAAATTTTAGCTCTCAAAAATCATACAGGCCATTTCAATAGGCCTATGCAACTACCAGGGAAAGTAATTAGAATTAAACTGGTGGATAGAAATGTTCCATATTATCCTAACCCCATCACCCCATTCTATATCCCTAGGGTACATTACAGACTGATGCCAGTGCTAAAGGTTGGGGAGCAACTAATACCACCGCAAGTTGTGGTGGCAGATGAGTGCACAAAAATTATTCTGTTTAAAGCACTAGGAATTAAATATCTAGAAATGCTGGGAGCGTTTCATGGACTCAGGGCCTACTGCTCAGATGAGCACCAGTTGCATGTACGGTACAGATTGATACCACACTGGGGGCCTATATATAATCATATGGGTGAAATAAAGTCGATATCATGTGATGAATTGCCTAATAATATCTGGCACTGGTGTCTGGGAGAGAGATTTGGATCTCAACCACTTACCTTCCAGGCAAGCTAAATACAGTGGCAGACATCAGGTCACGTAAATTCAACGACAACATTAAATGGATGTTGGATCGGAAAGTGTTTACAGATATTATAGACCGGTATGGGACACCAGATATCGACCTTTTTTCCATCCGGACTAATTCACCAACTACCAACATATGTTGCTTGGGAACCAGACCCAGGGGCAGCAGCGATGGACGATTTCTCGCTGCATTGGGGGGGGGGGGTTTGTTTTGCCATGCATTTTTCCCCTTCTGCCTCATCAGGCGAGTCTTACAATAATTAAACAAGACGCCGCAACGGGTACCATGGTTCCCAACAGTACAAAGATGGTCTCAGAACCCTGCATCTGGATCAACAACGGCCAAGGAGGTTGGCACACCCCGTGCGGGAAAGTATCCGTGCCATGACTGTATGAACTTGTTGATTTGCAGTTTCTGAACAGGCCATTTCTGGGATACGGACTCTCCGACAGGACGATCAATGCCATCTCAGCGTCGTACAGGGAGTCCACGAGAAGACAGTACCTGACATATGTCAGGAAATGGGAAGTGTTCAGCACCAGGACGAACACTACATATGACTCAGCCACCAACACTGAAGTGCTGGAGTTCTGGCCACCCTTCATTTCGACGAAGGATTGAGTTACAGTGCCATTTATTGTGCAAGGAGTGCCCTAGCTAATATCTGGGCAGAGGGAGTGATCACCTGGCTATAGGATCACACCCACTAGTACCTAAACGAATGAGGGGTATTTGTACTCTATTCCCCCCAGGTCCAGATACACCTATATATGGGACATAGGTAGTACACCATGTTACGAGGATGGACACCAATATCGGGGCTCACTCTGGACAAATTAATATCCTAGATGGGAATGATTATGGCACTTGGATCAGCACAACGGGTCCAGTCCTTACACAAGCTAGAATAGGACGTCATGTCTGTCACAAATGGCAGATAACCTGCTACATACAGGGGTACTTAAACTAGACTGACCCGGTTCCTTTGGCCAATATTAGAGTTCTGGCCTATCCTGCAGATAGTCGGCCCTGCATAGTGACACATACTTTCCAATATATAGTCACCAAGACACTTATGGGCACGGAGAGAGCTTTCTCATTAGCCATAAATGCCCTCACCTAAGGTCACAGTGCAAAACCATATCCAGATGGTTCGGGTGGTATTACGTGCAGTGGTGAATACTAATGTTTTCAAATCTCACTCCAACAGGGCTGCATCTACATCGGACGCTAGGATGATGGGAGTTCCTATGGACCACATCCTTGCCACAGCGGGGTGGAGCAATGAACGCGTTCAATGCTTTATAATAAACCCGTGGGCGATCCTGAGACGTTTGCAGGGAAAAATTAAGTTCTGTAAAATAAATTACCCAATGTGGGGCATATTATTTTAGGTATGAATAATACCTTTATTGTTTTTCAGCACAGTGTCGTGTGTGAAATACGTTCATCCTCCGTCCCAGAATGGCAGTGTGTGAGCATGGGCTCGTTCCAGGGCATGAAATCACAGAGCTTTGAAATCTTCACGTAGTCACTCACGTGACTCCGAAGTAAAAGAGTAAGATTAAATGAGAACTTACCAGTTTGAAGTTTGATCTTTATTTTATGAGGAGTTACGATGAGGGATTACGTGCCCTCCGCTCCCAAAACCCTCTATTATAAAGTTCAACTGGTATGGAAGTTCTCTCTTATCTTACTATATTAGTCTACTCTGGTATCTGTGATTTCACACCACTGCTTTGAAGAATGTCGCGCATGCGTCCTGGCGGGGTCTTCACGTAATCCCTCATCGTAACTCCTCATAAAATAAAGATCAAACTTCAAACTGGTAAGTTCTCATTTAATCTTACTATTTCTATTGGTTAGCCTGCATCTGGGCAGATAGGTAATATTTGCATCACACAAGTGGCAGGCAATAACAATATCCATAAGATAAAATGTCATGGTAATGCCATTACCATCACTGAATCCCCTACAATCAAGGCTACCCTTGACCAGAAAATGAAATGCAGTAGTCACATACACAATAAGGCTGCAAGAACAGGTCAGAGACTAGGAATCCAGCAGCATGGAACTCACCTTTTAACTCCCCAAAGCCAGTCCACTATCTAGAAGGCTCATCAGGAATGTGATGGAACCCTCTCCACTTGCCGAGAGGATTGTGCAGCTTCAACACCCACTCAAAAAGATTGACGTCATACAGAACATGGAATCTGCTTGATAGTTATCCCATCCATAAGCATCCACTTATTGCCTTGTGACACAAGCAACCTATTGCCTTGTAGGGGTATTATAGACATTTAAAACTTTTAGCATACCCTGCAATGCATCAGATGTTCCTTCTCAGTTTTCAAGACAGAGTTAGGGGTAACAGAATCAAGTGATACAAGTAAAAAGCAGGAACAGGGTACTGATTTTAGATGATCAGCCATGATCATTTTGAATGATCTTCTCCTGCACCTATTTTCTATGTTTCTATGTTTCCACAAATAATGCACAGTAACAGCAGTTTGTAGCATTTCCAGTAAACACTGCAGCAACTCACCAAGACTCCTTTGGCGGCACTTTAAAATCTCATGACGTCGACCAGCTAGGAGGACAAGGGCAACAAAAGCATACGGCACCATCATCTGGATGTTGCCCTGCAAGCCACACACCATCCTGACCCTGAAATATGTTGACGTACATTCACGTCCACTGAGTCCTGCAACTCTCTCTAAATGCACTGTGGGTGCAACCACACCTGAGGGCCTAGAGCAGTACAAGAAATCAGTTCATCAATCCTTCGCAAGGGCTTTTAGGGATGGGCAACTAAATACTGGTTCAGCCTTTGAAGCTCTCATCTTTGAATGGATGAAAAATGCCTTGTATATAGGATATATGACGTTTAGAAAAAAACCTGATTTCAGGTCTATAATGTAATCACGGTTGCTGCAATGCCTATGGATGCAAAATTTGAATGACTTATGCATAATGCCTTCAGGATGTCCAAGTTGGAAGAGTATCAGCATCCTCACTGAAGCCAATGTCACCAGTATTGAGGCAATAGATCTCGTGCACCAATCCTGTTGCAATGGGCATTGTACAGATTCCATTTCCCCAAAGAAGCCCTGCACGTCCAGTTCACACTTGAGCAGAGATGCTGTGGTGGTCAGAAGTGCTACAGAGACAGGATGAGTTGATACCTCAAGGAAAGAAAGTCATCACGTTTCACAAGAATGCCATTTTACACGGTGATGGTGTGGCATAGCTAGTAGAGCTGTGACCCAGGATCCGGTGCTGCTTGCACGAGATTGCACATTCACCTTGTGACCATGTGGGTTTCCTCTTAATACTTCAGTTGCCTTCCACTTCCCAAAGCAGTGCAGCTTGGTGGGTTAATTGGTTGCTGCAAATTGACCCCAGTGTGCAGATGACTGGGAGAAGTTGGGACATCCACAGGGAATCCTAGAATAATCATTTTTAAAGGATGAATGTAAATGTAAGTGTTTATTAGAACAAACATGGCAGGCCAAAGGGCCTTTGTCTGCATTGTACAACTCTATTCCATGATTCTAAATTCCATTGGCTGTGAAGTAATTTTGAGGAGGTGCGTTGCCTCCAAGCTGAAATGAGAAGGGAAGAGAAGGAACCCCATGCCAGCAGGTGTTGAACCTACGAGAAAGGGTCTGCACCAGTTGTTTTAGGATGATGTTCCTCTAATCTCAGTGTCCTTGTGAAAACCTATGGCTGTGATCTCCTTGAATTAAGGATTGAAGGCAACCAAAGAGCTTGGTCCATACAATGCAAGGAAATACACTGCTGCCTAATATATAGAGCAGAATGACATTCTGAATTGTTAATTGATTAAAATATACATTGCAACAAACGAATTACTGATAAATACAAATACATTGGCATATTCTGTCTCGGCGTTCTTTGTGAGAATGTGCACATTAAGTCACATGGATCCTATTCAATTAGCTTATTTTGGTTATTTTCTTTCTTGCTATGATTCAGCCCAAATTGCTCCTTGGTACTACACAAGGACATAGGAAATAAAAGCAGGAGTAATCCATTTAACCTGATGGCCCTGCCCCACCATTGTGCCTCAAATTCACGCATGCCTACACCCTGAGAGTTTTGAAATCCATTGATCTTCCTATTGAACACACTGAATGACAGAACGTCCACAATCCTGAGAGGGAAAGAATTCTCATGATTTACGATTTGTTATAGGAAAAAAAAAATGCCATCTCAGTGCAAACTGACTGGTCCCTTATTCTTAGAATGGCCATGTCTTGGTCAACTAGGTTGAGTATCTTGAGGAGGTGATGAAGGTGATTGATGAGGATATTGTTTACCTGAAGGTTTGTAAGGTACTTGACAAGATCCTCCATGTTAATCTTGAAGATTAAAATGCATGGGATCCATGGTGACTTGGTAGTTTGGATTCAAAACTGGCAGGGGGTTGTGGTGAAAGGGTGTTGTTCTGGCTGGAGGTCTGTGGTTAGTGTGCTCCATAGGGATCTCTGCTGGGGCCTCTGCTGTTTGTGGGTTGGATAGTTGGGTTGGTTATATTTGGTTATAGCTATATTTAAGAGTGAGTTGGATGTGGCCCTTGTGGCTAAGGGGATCAAAGGGTATGGAGAGAAGGCAGGTACGGGATACTGAGTTGGATGATCAGCCATGATCATATTGAATGGCGGTGCAGGCTCGAAGGGCTGAATGGCCTACTCCTGCACCTAATTTCTATGTTTCTATGTTTCTTGGTTAGCAAGTTTGCAGATGAAACAAATATTGCTGGAGTTGTGGACATTGAAGAAGGCTGGCAAAAGATACAGCATGATATAGATCAGTCAGAGATATGGTGAGAGAAATGGCTGAAATGGAGTTTAATCCAGGCAAATGTGAGACTTTGGGAAGTCAAATCTAAGGGGAAGGTAAAGAGGTAATATTGATGTACAGAGAGCCGTTGTGGTATAAGTCCTTAGCTCCCTAAAAATAATAAAACCAAAATATAAAGAAGGTATACTTGCCTTCATCTGTTGCTTTCATGAGTACAACAGTGAATAGATTGAGTACAACAGTCAGGAAGTCATGTTGCAGCATTACAGGGCATTGTTCAGGATTGTCGAACATTTGCAGCATTGTTTGCAGTTCTGGTCACCACAGGATGGATATGGAGGCTCTGGAGCAGAGGCAGTAGATGTTTCCTAGGATGCTGCCTGGATTAAATGCTACTTGCTATAAAGAGAGGTTGGACAAACTTAGATAGTTTTCTCTGGAGGGTTGGAGGCTGAGTGGAAATGTTATTGAAGTTTATAAAATAATGAGAAACATAGAAAGGATACAGTGAGAACCTTTCATTTTTTACACAGGTAGTGGTAGGTACAAGGAACGTGCTAATCAGGGGTAGTGATTGAAGCAGTTGCGATAGTGGCACTTAGTAGGCTTTGAGGTAGACACATAAATATGCAGGGCTTGGAAGAATATGAAATGTGTGCACATGAAGAGATTAGTTTAAATATGCATCATGGGTTGAAGAGTCTGTCCCTCTGCTGAACTGTTCTATGTTCTAATGTATCCAAAGTTCTACGGTCTTCAGCTGAAGAAGCTGTCTTTCAATATCGAAGTTTTTCAAACTCTCTCTGAATCCGAATCAATGTGATCACCTCTTGTTCTTCTAAACCGAAGCGGGTACAGATAATTCTTAATTTCTCCTCAAAGGGAAACCTTGTTATATCAGAAATCACCTTTGTCTATCTCTCTTGAGGTTTAGAAACCAAAACTTCACGCAGCACTGAGATCTCATCAAAGACCAAGGTTACACCGACGTCATTAGTTCAGTGGGCTCTGGGTCAGCAGCGGCAGGTGTCCCGGAGCATGGGGGCTGAGCCATGGCCATCAGAGCCGAGGCATGGCGAGTTCGCAGGCTGATGTCCAGGCGTTGGAGTGGTCGTAAGCGGAGTGGGCCGCTGGAGGCCCTGTAGTAGCCTAGGACTCCACTGGAGTAGCCTCAGGCACCATGGCCGAATGCATGGAATGGACACAACCAGCGATGGCACAGAGTAGCAGAGCAGTGGTAGAAGATATCAACACATCCCCAGGCCAAGAAACCCCTGTAACTCTGACCCGGTGCTGCCACCAGACCAACAGGCCTTTTTGGTCAAGTAAGGACTCTAACATTAAAAAAAATGTTTGGACTTGAAGGGTACAAGGTGACACCTGAAACATGGTGAATCTTGTGGTCTACTGTCTTATACTCTTGTACTTAGTACAAAATCTGTACAAAAAGTAGTAAACACTGCCCAGTCCATCATCGGCTCTGACCTCCCATCCATCGAGGGGATCTATCGCAGTCGCTGCCTCAAAAAGGCTGGCAACATCATCAAGGACCCACACCATCCGGGCCATACACTCATCTCCCCACTACCTTCAGGGAGAAGGTACAGGAAGACTGCAACGACCAGGTTCAGGAACAGCTACTACCCCACAGCCATTAGGCTATTAAACTCGGCTATTAAACTCAGCTCGGACCAAACTCTGAACATTAATAGCCAATAATCTCTTTATTTGCACTTTATCAGTTTAATTATCCATGTGTGTATATATTTATGCAATGGCATATGGACACACTGATCTGTTCAGTATTTGTGCCTACTATGTTCTGGTGTGCTAAAGCAAAGCAAGAATTTCATTGCCCTATCAGGGACACATGACAATAAATTCTCTTGGACTAATATGATTGTGCCTAATATGTAGTAGGATAGTCACTAAATCATCAGAAAAAAAATCATTCTACTTGGATACATGTGATACAGTACCAGTGAACCATAAATCATGAACCCGCAATAGTTAGTTTGTTGCTTCAAAGAAGCTTTTGTAAAATGGAAAATCATTTGTTCGAATTGTGCATAGCAGTTTAGTTAGGTGACATTCCTTAAGGATTAATACAGATTGAGGGTTATTAGTGCAAGGATTATCTAGATTATTTGAAAAAAATAAATACAGTACCGTTTCCCGCAATTGTGTACGTCTTATATATAGTAAATATCTTGTTCCACAGCTGCACACTTTTGATTCTGGTGATCCCTGCATTCATTGTTGAAACTCAGGGGTCTGAAAAGAATCCATGTGCTTTGTCATTCAGTGGTTGCTTCTCCTGTTGTTCAGAGCTTTACAGAACGGTATGACCATGAGACCGAGAAGGTTAAGCTATTTCTTTTACAATGCCTTCACTAATGTCCTCCTCAACTCTTCAAGTTTCCTCAGGGAATAAAAAAAACATGCACACCAGCTGAAGTTGAAACAGTCAGGAAAATTCCAGGTCAGTGTTACCATGACAGAATTCATTATGTGAATGAATGTTCTCTTTGTTGAGATGCAAGGATGATTATTAAGTTCACATTATATGACTGGATTATCCATCAGTGTACAGGTGACCTAAAATATCTGCATTGCATTTCAAAGAGCTGTTGTAATGCAATCATGGTGTTTGTTACCATTCATATAATGTTAGAGGGGGGAGATTTAATAGGGACCTGGGGGGGGGGTGGTGACATTCTCACAAAGAAGGTTGGATGTTATGTTCCAGTTGTACATGACGTTGGTGAGAACACATTTGGAGTATTGTGTTTGTTTGGTCGGCCTACAACAGGAAGGATGTCGTTAATCTAGACAAAGTGCAGAGATTTACGAGACTGTTGCCAGGACTTGGGGTATGAGCCTTGAGGAGTGTTGGGCAGGGTAGGTCTTTATTAATAAAATGCAGGAGGCTGAGTGGTGAGCTTATCGAGTTGTAAATTATAATCAGGGTGATAGATAGGGTGAATGCATATAGTCTTTTACTCATAGTAGGGGAATCAAGAACCAGTGGACATAAATTTAAGGTAAGAGGGGAAAGATTTAATAGGAACCTGAGAGGCAACCTTTTCACACGGACGGTGGTGGGTATATGAAACATGGTGCATGATGAGCTAGATGAGGCAGGTACTATAACAACATTTAAAAGACATTTGGGCAGGTTCATGAATATGATAGGTTTAGAGAAATATGGGCCACATGCTTGCATGTGGGGCTAGGCCGGGCCGAACCACGCCGCCCCACCGACCACCCGCCCACCCGCCCACCGGGACCTCCCACGCATCGCCCGCCGACCCTGACTCTACTGCCCACGGCCTCCTACCTTCGGGTCCGCCGACCCTCGACATTCCACCGCCCCCCAGCAGTCCACAGCCGTCGCCTCACCTGCAATCTGGCCTCTGCAGCCAGCCTGAAGCCTCCACGTTGCTGATTCCCACTCCTCTGGTTTTGATGGCATTGGGTCCTAGTCCCCATCTCTACAACCCTGGTAACCTCAGTGGCTATTCCACTGGGTCTTCCCCATTCCCCTCCAACTATGTGACCCCTGTTCTTCCCTACCCACGCCACAGCCCTCATACCCCCCCACCCCCTGACCACCCTCCACCCCCCCCCCCCACCACACATCGCTTCGTCCTCAGTCCATTCACCTGCCTTCCTCCGGCCCCAACCCCCATCCCTGCCGTGTGTTCATCATCCCCCCGGACCTCCCCCTCTCCGACATCGAACGGTCGGTCCTCAGCAGAGGTCTTACCTTTGTCCCCCTCCGTCCCCACCTCAATGAGTTCCACACCCACCACGACTTGGAGCTCTTCTACCGTCGCCTCCGCCTCACAGCGTTCTTCCACGGGAAAGAGTCCTCACCCCCCATTGATGATCCCTTTTCCCGTCTCCAACGTACCCCCTCCTCGTGGACCCCCCCTCTTGGCCCTCTGGCTTTAGAACTCTTTATCCAAAACTGCCGTCGCGATATCAACCACCTCGACTTCTCCACTCCCCTGTCTCACTCCAATCTCTCCCCCCCCGAACGTACTGCCATCGACTCACTCCGCAACAACCCAGACTGGGTTATCAAACCCGCCGACAAGGTAGGTGCCATGGTAATCTGGCGCGTCGATCTCTACAAAGCTGAGGCCATGCGCCAACTCTCGGACACCTCCTCCTACTTACCCCTGGACCATGACCCCACTAACGAGCATCAGGCCACCATCTCTAGCACCACCACCAACTTCATCAACTCCGGCTCCCTGCCCCTCCGAGCCTCCAACCTCATCGTTCCCCAGACCCGCACGACCCGATTTGACCTTCTCCCCAAAATCCCCATGAACATCAAATTCTCTCAATTCTGTTAACCCTTGCTGACTCCTCCCCTTCCTACCTCTCCCTCAGCCCTCGGGCTCCTCCTCCTCCTTTTTCCTTTCTTCACCCCGCCTCCCCCCACCCCCCATCAGTCTGAAGAAGGGTTTCAGCCCAAAAAGTTGTCTATCTCCTTCGCTCCATAGATGCTGCTCGCCCCGCTGAGTTTCTCCAGCATTTTGTGTACCCTGCATGTGGGACTAGATGGGGCTTTCGATTGGCATGGGCAAGTTGGGCCGAAAGGCCTGTTTCTATGCCCTGTGACTCCAATTGCTATGGATTTAATATTGCCACATATACCAAGGTACAGTGAAAAACATTGCTTTGCTGCTATCCCAGCAATATAATGAGCTGTAGTTCTGAAGGCCAATGGCTATGCGGAGTGAAAATAGCAGATCTATGAGGAGTAACTCAGAAGTGAATAATCCTGGCCAGGATGATCCTGCCTTTGTGAAGATGTTCCGGGAAGGCCTGAGCTCAATGCACCAGGGGATCTTGGACCTGGGGACAACAATGGGGTCCATGGGGAAGGCCGATAGACCAGAAGAGAGTGACGTAAGGTTACAAGATGACTGCAGTCAATGTAGTGTTAATGTAAAAAGTCTTCTTTAGCACTTAATTTTTCATTGGCTTTCATTGGTTTTTGGACCACATCACTCAGCATGACCCTGCCCTGGTCACTGATAGAGTTGGAAGTTTTTGCAAGATGTTAACTTGTGAATCTTTGGTCCTGATGTTGCTGCATGTGTCTTGCATGCACACTCATTGCTGAGGTGCATGTTAATCATGTGCTTGCGTGGAAGGTGAACTTGCTAAAAGGTTGTGTGTAGTTCCTAAATGCAAGGACCTACATAGTTGCATGTATAAACTGAGAGGGAGAGCTGCTGACAGCAGAGTGAGATGCGTTTCAATCTCACTGGGTGAGTCCATCTCCATCAGTGAATAAATGGCAAGCGTGGACTAGTCAACGTGTGTGCAGAGTGCCCTGTGACCACAGTCGTGGCACCATCTAGCACCATTGGGCCGCCGGTTAAGATTCTCCAAAAGCTTTCTCGAGGTGTAGGGTGGAACTCAAGGTGCAGTGAGGCAGGAACTGGTTCCAAGGGTTAGGCTGTGCATGAAGTCTCAGGCTAATTTGCTACTTATCAGCAACTATATTCAGCAACTGGTAGGACGCCTAGGAGCATTGCTGTGCAGAGGGATCTTTAGGTGCAAGACGAGATGTGTAGGAAGGAACTGCAGATGCTGGTTTAAACTGAAGATCGAGACCTGAAACGTCACCTATTCCTTTTCTCCACAGTTGCTGTCTGACCTATTGAGTTACTCCAGCTTTTTGTGTCTCTCTTGAAATACAAGTCCATAGCTTGCAAGTGACAACATGAGCAGATAGAGTGGTAAAGATATATTTAATACTTGCCTTCATCAGTCGGAGCTTTCGAGTACAAAAATAGAAAGAACATGTTCTATAAAACTTCACTTATGCCACATCTGGAGTATTGTGTGCATAATGTGGTCACTGCATTACAGGAAGTATGCAAAGGATTTCAAGAGGATACAAAAGATTTTCACCAAAATGTTGCCTAGGTTGTTCAGTATTAGTTCTAAGGAGAGATAGGATAAAGTTGTATTTTCTTGAACATCAGAGCCTGAGGGGCAACCTGACAGAAGCATATAAAATGATGAGAGGCATAGATAGGATCGATAGTCATAGTTTTATAGGGTGGAAATTTCAAATGCCAGAGGGCATAGACTTAAGGTGAAAGGGAGGGAAAGTGTAACGGAGACAGGTGAGGCAATTGTTTACACAGAGAGGGACAAGTGTGTGGAAAATGCTGCTAGGGGAGGAAGCCAATGTTGAGATAGCAATATTTAAGAGGCATTTAGCCAGGCACATGAAGAAGTAAAGACTAGATGTATATAGATTTATATGTCGGCAGATGGTATTAATTGGATTGGCTTAAAATCTGCACAGACACTGCGGACTGAAAGGCCTCTTTGTGCGCTGTACTATACCATATTCGACTGTATCTTCTAACCATGTGGGTGGGCCATAATGATCCCCGCTTACAATATGGCTTAGAAATCTTTGCTAGACAACAAAGCAGCACCTCCTACATCCACCCGCACAAAACCACCCTCAACCCCCCGCAACGTTGCCATTCACCAAATACTATGTCCCTAATACAGAACTACTGAAAATCAAATCAAGAAAAAAAAAGTTTTAATAATGAAGTAAAAACAAACCACGAAAGTAAAAATGCATATGCTATTCTTACCCTTTCTCCACACAGTTGTAAGGTCTCCGTTCAATTGAATGAGCTCACAGTTCCTGCCTCTAACTTGGCTCAGGCAATGGAGGTTCCCTGGAGTAACTGCTGGAGATTTCAAGCAAGTCTGCACTTCTTTGCTGACTCCACAGCAGAGTTCATTGGCAGAGTATGATGACAGATTGGCCGGCAAGATTTTGCCAATAAACTCACGGTTTCCTTACTTATTTGTGTGTAACATCTCAAAGTTTACAGTTTTCACACGCAAGCTGAAGACATTTATTTCCCTTGAATACTCAAAAATATTCATCTAATGCCTTCTATGTAGCTTCTCCAAATCTACTGAGAATTGCTATCAAAAAATACTAAAATTAAATAAAAAGACTTCCCATTTCTCATTACTCTTTGAGGACATATTAAGAATAGTTTTTTTTGGTATTCTAACCAACAATGTGCCATCAAATGATATTGAGACAGAAGTGAACATCAGTGTATAGTACTGCTGTGTGACTCCAGCAATAGCATACACTCTCCTGGACCACAGCCAATACCTCGAACCCAGCATGCAGTGAAATTGTCTGGAAATATAGAAACCATGAAGATGATCTCAGCTGGGCCTGCTGACATCTGTCTATGCCTTCTGATCATTTGCTAAGCAACGCATGATGTATGCAAATCAGTTAAAGTTGACTCAAATGTAGGAAGACCTCTCTTTGCTGCCAACATGACTGACAAATGGTTTAGTTAACCCTTTTGTGCGGTCCATAAAGTAGCTTTAAGCATTCAGAAGATGCATAGGGCTGAGCTTGCAGTTAATAACACTGCAAACATTCTTCTGATGTAATAATTACTGCCAACATACATCTGATGTATTCACCTGTAATTGGTGAATCTGCAAATGATTGACATAGTGAAAATTTAATAAGGGAGTAAGGTAAAGACAAATGAGCTGCTGTCTGATGTTATTTCTACTATCTGAACCAGCGGTTCTTAGAATTGGGATGGAAATTTGAGATGCAGGAATTCCAGCTCAATGGTTCAATGGTTCAATGATACTTCATTGTCATATGTACCGAAGTACATTGAAATTCTTTTTATGCGTACAATTCAGTGCCAATCCGACTACACATTAGGCACATACTAAGTATAAGAGTGTAAGTTCGCAGATTATTAAGTTCGTACACAAGAGTCACTACATTTGGTGCCATCTTGTACCATTCAAGACTGGTTTAGTCCAGATTCTAATGCTGAATTCCATAAAGGACAATTCCATTCATATATTTTAAATATTTACAAACTACACTTCCTTTTAATCTTTCTGTACAATTTATTATCACTAATTCAAAACAGATTAGAAAATTCCAAATTCTTGTGAGGTACGAACGAGTGGTCTACAAATGATTTCATTTAAATTGATTTTTTTTTAAAATAGTCATGCTGGCCTTAATATAAAATGGAGCAGAAAGAATTGACAATTTTCATCTAAAGAAATGAATACAGGACACTTTTTACCCAATGCAAATATTGTGTTCCATATGCAACGTATTTTTCTGTGTTTTCTTCATTTCACTTCATTCTTTCAGTGCTCCTTCTTCATTTCATTTCCTGTCCTGCCTCGATCTGATGTTTTTCCCTCTTATTTTGACACTGCAGTGATCACAGTAAGAAATGAAAACACTGGGACAAGGCAGATACTTACAGTAAACACATTGGGCTGAAGGGCCTGTTTCTCTGCTGTATCTCTCCATGACTATCCCGCGGTCCAGGCTTAAGCTCAGGGCGACCGTGCTTTTGCAGTTGCAGCACCTAGACTGTGGAACAGCATCCCTCTTCTCATCAGAACTGCCCCCTCCATCGGCTCCTTTAAGTCTAGACTTAAAACCTATTTCTACGCACAAGCATTTCTCGAGGTCCTCTGAGGAAGCATTATATGTATGTATGTATGTATTGTTAGATCTATGTACCATTGTATGTTGCACATTAGTACCTGCACTGATGTGAAGCACTTTGGTCAACGAGAGTTGTTTTTAAATGTGCTATAGAAATAAAATTGACTTGACTTGACTTAAAGAGCTGCATAGTCAGTCAACACAGAAGAATGGTTGGGGTGGGAAGGGTGGAGTGTGTTTGGATGTGCCCACCATCTTCGTCTGCTGAGAAAAGATGCCCATGATGTTGTCAAACATGATGGTTGGATTTCAGGGTTTCTTGGTTAGTGGCTATAACAGTTAACGGTTGTTGGATGTCCTGAGGTTGTCTATCTTAGAATTGTAAAAGATTTCACGGCAAATAAGAAAAGCATTCCGCTCTCTCTAGAAACACAGATTCTAAATATGTGATAGAGGTGCCCTTAATCCCCAAAATATATTCTGATATTAGATGGTACCTGCTTCTTGTTTCACAGCTGCTTATACAATATTGTATAGTGCAGTGCAGGAATAAGCCATTTGGTCCAAGATGTCTGTAAATGCCAATCTAATTGATCCCAATTGTAGCTTATGGTTTATATCACTCTATTTCATGTCTGTTCATGTGCCTGTTCTAATGCCTCCTAAACATTACTATTATGTCTGCTACCACCACCTCCCCCGATGGTGTTGCATCATATTCTGTGTGTAAAAGATACCTTATAACCAGAGCTAGAATGTTTAGGCACTAAAAAACTACGAAATAAGCGGGCAAAAAGGCATACTAAAATTACAAAAAGGGCACGAAAAAGGCATTTATTGACAAAAAAGGCATAAAAAGGCATTTTTTTCTACCACCAAAATATGGTTAAAAATGATAATATAAGGATATACTATATTAAATGACCAAAGTTGCCTGTTTGCACATAATTACTAGCATTATTTTCAAATTATCTGGTGTTAAACTATGCCGTCTGTCAGACAGAATATGCTTCAGTTGTGAAAAAACCTTTTTCTACCTCAGTTGAGGTCACTGGTGCATACCCGAAACAAGCTGCAGACTCTATATTCATGTCGATATCTTGTGCATTACAACTACCTTTGAGAACTTTAGCTATGTTTTGTATTTCTTCAAGATCTTTGTTAGCTAAAATCACTCACTCACATTTTCCTTGTATGTCTTTACCTAAATCGCCAGGAACTTTACGAATATCGTCAGTTACTTTGTTGAAAACCTGCAAGTTATTCACTAATGTTTCACCACGTTTCTCAAGGGAAGTGATAGCTTGTGGGAAGTTAGCAAAATTGGAAGCAATAAACACAAGATCGGGGTGGAGGGACTTTTTCTGCATGATTTCACTGACGATCCTGACTGCAGCAGATTTTTCTTCTTCAAAACAGTTGACGATTTATTTTATCTTTTCCAAATTTGCAGCAAGGTAGAGTACAACAGACAGCCATGTACCCCAACTAGTCAAAATGGGCTGAGGAGGTAGCGGAATCTCGGGTGCCATTTCCTTGAACTGCACACGTGAGGGTGCTTTGAGGAAGATTTTCTTGACATTGGAAACTAGGCGATCGACATTTGGAAACAAGCTACATATGTGCTTGGCAATTCTATGAAGTCCTTGAACGAAGCATGTCAAATGCAACATTTTGGGGAATAAAACTTTAAGTCACAATCAGAAGAACATTCTGGTGTTTTATACAAAGTACAGCAAGTGAAGATGTAAACAACTGAGCAATAGTTTAGTTGTTTCACTTCTCGATCTGCCTCCAGTGTACCGATGACCACATTGGCAACATAACTCCCCACAGCATCGGTTGTCTCATCTTTGAGATCCATATTTAGTTGCATGCAACTTAATCTCTAATTTTCTGAACAGCAATGTTGAAGTTGCTGTCAACATAATTTTTCCGTAATGATGACTCGCTTGGTCTATGTTCCTCTGTGTATTTCTCTGAAGAACCTCTGAGAGGTTTGTTTTCCAATCCACTGTGAATTCCAGCATCAATGAATGCCTTGCACAGATCACTCAAAATCTCAGATTTGCGACTGGAGCCAGCAGTAAATGTAGTGAGGAGACAAGCTTTGGTATTTTGCTTGGGTAGTCTACACCCCAGTAGTATCAACATTGACTTCTCTAATTTTAGATAGCCCTTGTCTTCCCCATCCCACCCTCCCCCTTCCCAGCTCTCCTTCTAGTCTTACTGTCTCCGCCTCTTCCTTTCTTTTTCCCACCACCCAAACATCAGTCTGAAGAAGGGACTCGACCCGAAACGTCGCTTATTCATTCTCACCATAGATGCTGCCGCACCCGTTGAGTTTCTCCAGCATTTTTTATCTACCTTCGATTTTTCCAGCATCTGCAGTTCTTTCTTAAATAGCAAGAATGTCCTTCTTCAGGTTAGGGGACCAAAACTGCACACAATACTCCAGGTGTGGTCTCACTAGGGCTCTGTACAACTGCAGAAGGACCTCTTTGCTCCTATATTCGATTCCTCTTGATATAAAGGCTTTCTTCACTGCCAGCTGCATGCTTACTTTCAAAGACTTATGAACAAGGATCCCCAGATCCCGTTGTACTTCCCCTTTTCCTAACTTGACCCCATTTAGATAACAACTTGGCGCCATTTAGATAGTAACCTGACGCCATTTAGATAGTAATTTTATAGGAATTTTATAGGAATCTGATGGGTAACTTTTTCATGCAAAGGGTGGTGGGTGTATGGGGTGAGTTGCCAGAGGGGGCAGTTGAGGTAGGGACTATTGCAATGTTTAAGAAGCAAGTAGACAATTTAGGAAGCAATTAGGACAGCTTTCGCGAGATATGGGCCAAAGCCAGGTAAGTGGGACTAGTGTACTAGTGTTGGATGGTGTGAGCAAGTAGGGCCAAAGGGCCTGTTTCCACACTGTATGACTAAGAGGAAGAGGATTCTGTAAAAATCGCAGGTAATAGGGAAAATAGTCGGCTGGAAACTGATTCAAGGTGTCAGTAAAACTGGTTCATCTTAAATTAACTAAGTCATCCTGCCGAGTTTGAATATATTTCAGGCTGTTGATGGAATTTAAGCTTGAGAGTGGTTTTTCATAATCTTCTAATCCTCCCTTGTTACAAATATAACACTCAAGTTCAACAAAGGGAGGCAGGAATATGCCCAGCAACAGCAAGCCAATCATATAGCCGCACTTTCAGAGAAAGAAAGTTCTGTCAAAATCTCGGGTAACTGGGATATTAGACACTTGGAAACTGATAAGAAAATGTTCTAAACACATTTTAAACTCCTAACACCCAAACAACTTTACATTTTGCATAATCTCATGTCTAGTTTACTTAGAATAACTGATATTTATATATTTAATGTTGTTCTTGTATCTAATGTGCGTGTAAAGCTGCAACAAGTATGAATTTCATTGTTCTGGTTCATATCTGATGCCAATGAGAAACAAGCACTGCAAATTGTAGTAGGTCCAGGTTCTTGTTGAAGTAGAATTTGATATGCGCCATAACTAAACTCTCCAAGCAATTCATCACCTCAAATTTAGTACCACCATTCAGTTGTCACTTAGCTTGGACATCTAGGAACATCAGACCTCAGTAGTGAGACATTGAAGATGTCTGCAAAATCTTCACCCAGTTGACATTCTGTCCTGACACTGACAGACAAATAGCTGTGTTTGTATCAATTGTGAATCACTCATTTTACTTCGGAGTTATGTGAGTGACTATGTGAAGAAGCCCTGCCAGTGCGCATGCTCGTCATTACGTCAGCCGCATTGGCAAGCACCGGACTAGCAGGGCAGCGCTCCTGCCGGAGGTAAGTTCCAACCTAGAATGTAAGTGTCTTTTACTTACCAGGGTTGTTGGTTCGAGCAGGAGCCTCTCTTCACAGAGGTTTCCTGCCGGATTTATGCGGAGTCCGATGCGTAAGCCGGCTATGGGCTGTGAAGGAATTCCGGTCCGACCGCTGAAGCGGATAGCCAGCAAAGATCGGGTTTTGCGATAACAGCCTTTGACAAAGCAGTCAGTGGCTTCCAGCCTGCTGGAATGCCGTGGAAGTAACGCCAGAGTCGCTGACAGTGCGGTCAGCGACTCACAGACACATTGGTCCCCAGGCATGGAGTGAAATTGGAGGGGGAGAGAACTTGATCAGCCCTATTGGGACTCAGGTGAGTCGGGCTGCAAGGGTTCCTCTCCGATAATAAGGGTACTTTTCACCCTTCACAAGTCCACACTATCAAATTAGTGAGACTACACTGTAATAGCGCGGGCCTATGGGACAGGCCGCGCCAGCAGCGCCTGGGATAAGGTTGCTTCATGTGTGAAAGTGCTGGCCTATGGGAGAGCCGCGCCAGCAGCGCCTAGGACAGGGCTGCTTCATGTGAAAAAGCACCAGCCTCTATGAGAGGCGGCGCCGGCAACGCCTGGGACAGGGTTGCTCAAGGTCTCCCTGCTGGAGGGGGAGACCAGGACGGGTCAGTATACTACTGACGCCGAATCTGTCACAGCGCTGGCCTACGGGAGAGCCGCGCCAGCAGCGCCTAGGGCAGGGCTGCTCAAGGTCTCCCTGTTGCAAAGGGCCGACCAGTTCGGATCAATGGATTGCTGACACCGAACTTGTCAGAGCGCTGGCCTATGGGAGAGCCGCGTCAGCAGCACCTGTTGAAAGGGCAGTGTGTGTGACCTCCCGTAAGCAGGAGCCGGGAGAGCCAGGGCAGTATAAATCAGACCCTGAAGTGGTGACTTCCAATGAGCCGGGAGAGCCAGGACATGGGGACCCAGCACAGCAGCACCTCGTTAGGGCTGTGTGATGACCTCCCATGAGCATGACCCGGGAGAGCCAGGGCAATAGGAATCTGACCCTGAAGTTTGGGGACTCAGCACACCAGCACCTCGTTTAGGGCTGTGTGTGACCTCCCGTGAGCATCAGCCGGGAGAGCCAGGGCAGGAGGAAGCTGACCCTGAAGTTTGGTGTCACTGCTTATGTGCATACACCAAAGCACATGAGCCATGCTCCAGGTGTGTCGGATGTGGTCAGCAATTTACCATACCGGCGGGAACTGGTGAAGCCAGGATGACAATCTGGCCAGCAAATTAATGGCCTCTCACCAGTTCCAGGACTTCATAATGGAAGAAACTTCACATATCAAACACCTGTTACTGTGCATCGCTCTAAAGGAGCGCATCATGAGGGCGCATGAATTAAGGCTGCAGAAGTCATTAAAAAAAACCCCCAAAAAACTGGTTGGAACAGGAACAATGGCATTTGGGCAAATGGCAAGGCCAGCATCTAAACACAGCAGGATATGGACCCTGCTGTGTAATGCCCATTTGTTAGTTTAATATTTACGAATAACCATCCAGCCTACGCTCAACCCATGGTTCACAGCCTTGTGCAAATCCTCTAATATCCAGGGGAAGACCTGGAAGATGAAACGAAAACTGAGACCAGGATGCCACCTTAAAAACCATACCCTTTCAGATTAGGAAGGGGTAAGTGGATATTGGACTGTATCCGGGAATCTCGAATAGGTATCTCGGAAGTACAAAATACACCTAGTTGGGTATTGGGGTTCAATTCCACTACCTCTACAGGTGAATGATGCATATCAGCCTTAACAATTGTGTCCAATTCCACAGCCAAAAGAATGATGGTGGGTGTCGAGTCATTCTGGGCCTAAACATACTTAACCCTTAAGGTCCAGTATTAATGGTTAAAATAAAAAATTCAGTATTGTAATTGGGATAAAAAGGGTGTTATATGGCAGCCATAGATCTGAAAGATGCATAATATTCAGCTACCACAAACCTGTTAAGAGGTTAGGTCCTCACCCATCTAATTAAACTTAGATTAGTACCATTTAGAATTATTGGCTATTTGAGGTTCATCATTGGTTAATTAACATGGCAGTACTTTGCCTACGGCCAAAACTGTAACTAATGTCTCACGATGTACTGGAGACATTCTGACTCAATAACCTTTAGTTTACAAACTGATGTGAGCTTCAGGATGAGGAGCCATTGATATCGAGTCTGGCTGTGGCGGCAGATAGAATGTGAAAGAAGCATTAGCCCTGCAAAGGCATGGGGTAAACTGCGTAGAATTGCTGGGTGCATTCTATGGCGTAAAGAATTCTGCTCAACAATGCATGATTTGCATGTGCAGCTTCAGATTGATACTACCACAGCTGTTGCATATCAATCACATAGGTGGAATGAGATCATTATTACATAGATACATAGAAAATAGGTGCAGGAGTAGGCCATTCGGCCCTTCGAGCCTGCACCGCCATTCAATATGATCATGGCTGATCATTCAACCAGTATCCTGTACCTGCCTTCTCTCCATACCCCCTGATCCCTTTAGCCACAAGGGCCACATCTAACTCCCTCTTAAATATAGCCAATGAACTGGCCTCAACTACCTTCTGTGACAGGGAATTCCAGAGACTCACCACTCTCTGTGTGAAAAATGTTTTCCTCATCTCGGTCCTAAAGGAATTCCCCCTTATCCTTAGACTGTGACCCCTTGTTCTGGACCTCCCCAACATCAGGAACAATCTTCATGCATCTAGCCTATCCAACCCCTTAAGAATTTTGTAAGTTTCTATAAGATCCTAGGCAGATTATTCTGTGACAATCTGCCTAACCTCATCTGGCACTGGTGCATTACAAGAAACATCTGGGTCTCAGATATCTACCTATCAGGTAGAGATAATGTGACACCAGGTCATGTAAATTCTATGACAAACAAAAAATGGATGATAAGTTTCAAAATGATTGTTGAACGGTATGGATTGCCAGACATAGATCTGTTGCATCTGGGTTAAATTACCAGTACCTAAATTCGGCATGGGAACCAAATCTAGGGGCAGTAACAGAAGATACATTCTTGCTACGTTGGGGATGTACGTTCTTACGCTTTCCCCATTTCTGCCTCATTTAATCAATGTCTCACCAAAATAGAGCACTACTCCGCTTAGGTGTTTGGTAGTTCCTAAACTGGACCACACAGCATGCTCCCATTGGTTCTGAGACTTATGACACAGCATTCATGATTATCCCAATTACAGCAACTTGTTGGATCACACTGGGACAGGAGGAGAGTTCCCCTTTACATGAGCATATTAATCTATTGATTTATATCTTCTGACCAGACTGTTCCAGGGACTCGGACTATCGAGTAGGACATTCGATGTGATTACGATGGCCTGGAGAGATAGTACTTAAAAAAAAAAGATTTGTATCTCATATTAAGAAATGGGAGATGTCCTGTTTACAGTCAAATATATCTTTTCATAAGTTGCAGGCATTTGGGATGTATTGGAGTTCCTGGCTACATTGCATTTTGATGAGCAGTTCATTATAATGCTCGAAGTGCTTTGTCCTCCTACTTAGGGCAAGGGTTCAGACAACACTCTGTCGGATCTCATCTATTGGTGGCCAGATTCATAGGAGGTATTTAACAAAACCCTCCCAGACGTAAATATTCAGAAATCTGGGATGTGAGCATAGTTCTTACACTGCTTTGGCAATGGGCTCCAATTACATCTCTGCCTTTCCGGAAGTTAACGCTCAAAGTGGTCATGTTCATGGTGCTAGTGGCAGCACTATGGGTCCAAATATTGCAAAAGTTATGACTGGACAGCATGCATTCTTTTGTAGATGATATTGTGCTTTATGCATATGATCCAATCAAACAGAGTAGACCAGAGATGGCTGGAACCAAAATAAGCTTAAAATATACCCATTGATCTAAGACTATATGTAATTACGCATCTGAGCTAACATATCAAGGTCATCAAGAGTCTCAGATGCTCTGAAACACGACGGTCATCAGCCACATAAAACCTCATACAAAGGAGTCAGTGCAAGCTATTTCTAGATGGCCGAAACAGGTTTGCATTATGCTGGAGCAGACACTGATGTGTTTAAATCACTCCACCAGGGCGGCGTCAACGTACGCAGCAAAGGCACAGGACATGCCATTGGGCCAAATCCTCACCGCAGGATAGTCCATTTAAGGAACCTTTTAGGGTTAATGATAAACCTGTCCTCGCAATGCAACGATTTGGGCATGCTGTTTTGGGTTCTGTTTGAGTACTCCTTTGTAATTTCCCCTGTGAAAGAAGGGTTATTACTGTTCCTTTATTGTTTAAGACGTTCATTGTATAATTCAAACAATGTTCAATACATTATTTGGTTATCCTGTCTCAACCAAGGCAGTGCGTCGTATGGAACTGTATCTACGGCATGAAATCACAGAGCTTTGAAATCTTCACGTAGTCACTCACGTGACTCCGAAGTAAAATAGTAAGAGTAAACGAGCTTACCAGTTTGAAGTTTGATCTTTATTTTATGAGGAGTTACAATGAGGGATTACGTGCCCTCCGCTCCCGACCCACGTAATCAGAAAGATCATCTGGTAATTCTAGTCTTCTGAGTCTTACTATATCACTTCGACTGTAGTTACTGTGATTTCATTTTGCCATTTCCGCTATTTTGAAGATTGACGAGCATGCGCACTGGCGGGGCTTCTTCACGTAATCCCTCATCGTAACTCCTCATAAAATAAAGATCAAACTTCAAACTGGTAAGTTCTCATTTAATCTTACTATTATTATGTGATGCAACTGCCCAGTAAGTTTATATATATTTATCTACCTAGTCAGTTCCAACTTTTTGATATTAATGGAGTGGAATCAAAAGTACGTATATAGAATGTTGCATGATAATTATTCTGCTTACTTCCCATTTCATTGTTACCATTACCATTAATAATGACCACATTTATAAAGGAATCAGATGAGCCAGTCATAAGGAAGTTATCTGTGAGAAATCCAAAATTAGAGCACACAGATATAAGATAATTAAAGTAAGTGCAAGCCCCCAAAATGTAGCAACCTTTCATAACCATGTACCTGTCCACATTTATTTAATATGTTGTTACTGTATCTGCTCCATCTACTTCCTCTGGCAGCACATCCCATATACCCGTCATGCTGTGTGTGAAAATGGTGCCTATTAAGTCTCATTTAAATCTTTCCCTTCTCAAATTAAACCTATACACTCTAGTTCTTGATTCCCCTACCAGGAGCAACGCAACTGTGCATTCGCCATATTTATTCCCCTCATGATTTCATGCACCTCATAAAAATGTCCAGAAATGTACTTCCATCACAAGGCAATCAGGCACCCGATTAAGATCACCCCTCGGGATCCTGTGCTCCAAGGAATAAAGCCCTGGCCTGCCCAATCTCTCCCTATAGATCAGGCCCTTGAGTCCTGATCAGGCCCTTGCAAAATCCATGTAAATCTTCTCTGCACCCTTTCCAGCTTAATGGCATCTTTCCTGTAACAGACTGAACACAATACTCCAGACGAGTCCTCACCAAACACTGCAAACTCTTGCAGATGGGTCAACTTCAGGTAGCATTACCTTTGCTATCCCTGCTCATATCCGGCTGACTTATGGCAGTCAGCATATTCTGCGGCGTTACAAAGGCCCTTTTGTTACTTACAAACTACCACTTAATTCCATGCCACTTCATGAGTCTGCTCCAAAGAGCACAGAGACCCATTGTTAAAAAGACCAATGGCAAAGATATTTTAAAAATCTCATTAACTAAAAAATATATTAAAAAGCAAACTTAAATTAGTGGTTGTGGATGTTAGATGTGTTATAAAAGGCACAACTGTTTTTTGAAGACCCCCAGAGTGCGGTGCAGCATCTGCAGGGCAGGTACGACCTGCTTGCAACTCGGTGGATCATGGACACAGCCCTGTGATGAGGCATTCTGCCAAGTGGCTCTGGCAGTCTGTTCAGGGAACCATCTGACAGAATTTACGATCTCCATTTCCCACAGAGCATCGAGGACGTTCCGTGCAGGGGGCTGCCTGATTGCCTTGTGATGGAAGTATGTTTCTGGAAATTTCTACGAGGTACGGGTGGTAAGGCCTGCTCCAACTAAGTGGAATGTTCTGCATCAAGGTGACCAGGCCCCTTAGCGTTATGACAAAGGAGACAGATAGTACCTCACCACATGGTGACTAGGTGGTAGGAAGCCTTTGCGCACAGCTGGAATCTTAATACCACACATACTTCTTTTGAGGCAGTGGCAATGGGCATAAGACTATCGATCACCTTCCCCCTTGGAATAAGGTTGGGAAAGGGCTGCAGCAATTTTTTTTATCAAAGACTGCTTTGCAAGCTGCTCCCTGGGTGGAACAATGAGGCCAAATTTTACATGATGCTGCTGGAAGATAATCAAGTGAAGGTGTACTTTGGTTTGCCTGAAATGTGCTGGCCTTCCAATGCAGGGAGCCACCCACAATTAAATTGCCCTGATTCCTGGTGCAACTTCCACGGTCTTCATGAACAAAGGCCAGCGATTCAGGCTCTCCTGCACCTCAGATTCAGGGATAGTTTCTACTCAGCTGTTATCAGGCAACCAAATTGTAGTCTCACCAACTAGAGGGCAGGCCTGACCACCAACTACCTCATTGGAGACCTTTGAACTATCTTTAATCAGACTTTACTGCACTTTATATCTGCATTAGACTTCATACTCTTTATCGTGTGTCTGTACACAGTGGAAGGCTTGATAATAATTATGTATAGTCTTTTCGCTGACTTGATAGCACACGACAAAAAGCTTTTCATTGTGCCTCAGTCATAAGGTCATAAGGTCATAAGGGATAGAAACATAGAAACATAGAAAATAGGTGCAGGAGTAGGCCATTCGGCCCTTTGAGCCTGCACTGCCATTCAATATGATCATGGCTGATCAATCAACTCAGTATCCTGTACCTGCCTTCTCTCCATAACCCTTGATCCCTTTAGCCACAAGAGCCACATCTAATTCCTTCTTAAATATAGCCAATGAACTGGCCTCAACTACCATCTGTGGCAGAAAATTTCAGAGACTCACCACTCTCTGTGTGAAAAATGTTTTTCTCATCTCGGTCCTAAAGGAATTCCCCCTTATACTTAAACTGTGACCCCTTGTTCTGGACCTCCCCAACATCGGAATCAATCTTCCTGCATCTAGCTGGTCCAACCCCTTAAGAATTTTGTAAGTTTCAATAAGATCCCCCCTCAATCTTCTAAATTCTAGTGAGTACAAGCCGAGTCTATCCAGCCTTTCCTCATATGAAAGTCCTGACATCCCAGGAATCAGTCTGGTGAACCTCCTCTGGCAAAAATGTCTTTCCTCAGATTTGGAGACCAAAACTGTACGCAATACTCCAGGTGTGGTCTCACCAAAACCCTGTACAACTGCAGTAGAACCACCCTGCTCCTATACTCAAATCCTTTTGCTATGAATGCTAACAAACCATTTGCTTTCTTCACTGCCTGCTACACCTGCATGCCTACTTTCAATGACTGGTGTACCATGACACCCGGGTTTCGTTGCATCTCCCCTTTTCCTAATCGGCCACCATTCAGATAATAGTCTACCCTCCTGTATTTGCCACCAAAGTGGATAACCTCACATTTATCCACATTATACTGCATCTGCCATGCATTTGCCCACTCACCCAGCCTATCCAAGTCACCTTGCAGCCTCCTAGCATCCTCCTCACACCTAACACCGCCCCCCCCAGTTTCGTGTCATCAACAAACTTGGAGAGGTTGCATTCAATTCCCTCGTCCAAATCATTAATATATATTGTAAATAGTTGGGGTCCCAGCACTGAGCCTGCGGTACCCCACTAGTCACTGCCTGCCATTCCATTTACTCCTACTCTTTGCTTCCTGGCTGCCAGCCAGTTCTCTATCCACATCAATACTGAACCCCTAATACCGTGTGCTTTAAGTTTGTATACTAATCTCTTATGTGGGACCTTGTCGAAAGCCTTCTGAAAGTCCAGATATAACACATCCACTGGTTCTCCCTTATCCACTCTACCAGTTACATCCTCGAAAAATTCTACAAGATTTGTCAGGCATGATTTACCTTTCGTAAATCCATGCTGACTTTGTCCAATGTTTTCACCACTTTCCAAATGTGCTGCTATCGCATCTTTAATAACTGACTAGCAGTTTCCCCACTACCGATGTTAGACTAACTGGTCTGTAATTCCCCGTTTTCTCTCTCCCTCCTCCTTTTTCTCTCTCCTTTTTAAACCACCTTTTGTAAATAAATGCTCATTTTGTCCAATGATTTCACAACTTTCCAAATGTGCTGCTATCCCATCTTTAATAACTGACTCTAGCAGTTTCTCCACTGCCGATGCTAGACTAACTGGTCTGTAATTCCCCGTTTTCTCTCTCCCTCCTCCTTTTTCTCTCTCCTTTTTAAAAACGTGGGGTTACATTAGCTACTCCAGAATCTAAAGAGTTTTGAAATATTATCACTAAAGCATCCACTATTTCTGTGGCTACTTCCTTGAGTACTCTGGGATACAGCCTATCTGGCCCTGGGGATTTATCGGCCTTTAATCCATTCAATTTACCCAACACCACTTCTCGGCTAACCTGGATTTCACTCAGTTCCTCCATCTTATTTGACCCCCATTCCCCTGCTATTTCCGGCAGATTATTTATGTCCTCCTTAGTGAAGACAGAACCAAAGTAGTTATTCAATTGGTCTGCCATGTCGTTGCTCCCCATGATCAATTCACCTGTTTCTGACTGCAAGGGACCTACATTTGTTTTAACTAATCTTTTTCTCTTCACATATCTATAAAAACTTTTGCAGGAGTAGAATTAGGCCATTTGGCCCATTATGTCTACTCTGCCATTCAATCATGGCTGATCTATCTCTCCCTCCTAACCCCATTCTCCTGCCTCCTCCCCATAACCTCTAACACCTGCACTAATCAAGAATCTTTCTAGCTCTGCCTTAAAAATATCCACTGACTTGGCCTCCACAGCTTTCTGTGGCAAATAATTCCACAGGTTCACCACACTCTGACTAAAGAATGACATATGACAATTATGAACTAAGCTAAATTAAACAGAGCACTCTAAGGGGCTGGGCCTTGCTTAAAAATCTCTTGGGCTTACCACTCATAGAATGTATGTGAAAGTAAAGTGGAAACCATGCATATAGATGTAAATCTTGTGTGCAAATGTCCCGTGTTGTGAATGGCAACTTATAAATACATTGTGCTTTATGCATTTGTAACTTTTATGAAAGATGTATATGCTTTTAATGAAATAGACAGACTCATCATTGTTTGTAGTTTGGCTCCATTGCAGACATGAGCCATGGTTTACTGCTTGTAACTTTTTAAATTCACATGTTTGATAAAATCAACCCCTCCGTCTCGAGTAAGAAACTAAATATCATCCATTGTTACTGGAATTCTTCTTGCCTCTGCTTCCCATTCCCGAGTACCAGACCCTTCATCTGTCATTCATAATAATCAACCTTTTATGAATGCTGTCATTAAGTCATACAGTACAGAAACAGGTCCTTCGGCCCAACTCATCCATGCCGTCTAAGGTGCTGCGTCTATGCTGGCTGCATTTGTCCATGTTTGGCCCATATCCTTCTAAACCTTTCCTATCCATGTACCTGTCCTTGTGTATTTTAAATGCTGTTATAGTAACCTGCCTCAACTACCACTTTGAGCAGCTTGTTCCATATATTCACCACTCTCTGAGTGAAAAGTTGCCCCTCAGGTTTGTATTAAATCTTGGCCCTCTCACCTTAAACATATGTCCTCTGGTTGCCCTTCCCTGATTTTATGCATTCTCCCTATCTATTCCCCTCATGACTTTATACACCTCTATAATATCACCCCTCAACCACCTGTGCTCCAAGGAATAAAGTCCAAGCCTGCCAATCCTCTCCCGATAAAACAGCCCCTAAAGTCCTTGCGCAGCCTATTTTCTAAATGGGGAGAAAATCCAGAAATCAGAGGTGCAAAGGGATTTGGAGTGCTCGTGCAGGATTCCCAAAAAGTTAATCTGCAAGTCAAATCAGTAGTAAAGAAAGCAAACTCAATGCTTGCATTTATTTCAAGAGAGCTTGTATACAAAGACAGGGATATAATGCTGAGAATCTATAAGGCGTTGGTAAAGCCGCATTTGGAATATCATGAGCAAATTTCGGCACCATATCTGAGGAAGGATGTGCTGGCTTTGGAAGGGGTCCAGGAGAGGTTTACAAGAATGATGCCAGGAATGAGTAGGTTAACCTATGAAGAGCGTTTATCGGCACTAGGTCTGAACTCGCTGGAGTTTAGAAGAATGAGGGGGGACCTCATTGAAACGTACAGAATAGTGAAAGGCTTGGATAGAGCATGTTTCCACTAGTGGGAAAATCTAGGACTAGAGGTCATAGTCTTTGAATTAAATTATGTTCTTTTAGGAAGGAGATGACGAGAAATTTCTTTACTCATAGGCTGGTGAATCTGTGGAATTCTTTGCCACAGAAGGCTGTTGAGGCCAAGTCAGTACATATTCTTAAGGCTGAAATAGATAGATGTTTGATTAGTACAGGTGTCAGATGTTATGGGGAGAAGGCAGGAGAATGGGGTTAGGAGGGAGAGATAGATCAACCATGATTGAATGTTGGAGTAGACATGATGGGCCGAATGGCCTAATTCTACTCCTATCACTTATGATCTTATAACATTCTTGTAAATCTTCTCCGTACTCTTTCCAGCTTATGACAAGCATTTGGTCAGCAATGTTTTTGGGTGAGACCAAATAACTAATATTCCCACCTTCAATTCACAGACAGGAAAAGTGATAGATTGATGTTACGCAGATTGAAGAAGCTTCATTCAAAGAGTATTGCTTCCTAAAGTGTCCCTTACATCCGCGCCCGTGTGGTGTTCAAGAGGGTAGTGTTATTTGTAACATAGCTGTTTGTAATTTAATGTCTGAATACTTTGGTGATTTTGTAATATGGTGGTGGGTGTGTCACCACAGTTGGGTATTTTTTTTGTTTTGTTTTGTGTACGTAATTAAATACATTATTTTTAATACAAAAGCAATGCTTGCTTCCTAAAGATGCTGTACAAGAAATTGTACAGTAAAAGAAAATCACAACACTGACACTTCATTAAATTATATTGTTTCTATTTAGACCCGAGGAAGATGCTTGCTTGCTTTAGTCTAAAAACAGGCTTTGTGTAACTTCTGAGTGAATATTCACCAGCAATTACACCATAGTAATTGTTTCCTGGCAACATCCTGATAAATCTTCTCTGCACCCCTTCCAGTTTAATGGCATCTTTCCTTTAGCAGGGTGACCAAAATGAACACAATATCCCAATTATGAACACAGTTAATTGTTTTTGATTCACAAAGCGAAAGTAACTACAGTAACAGACCATACTTTGACTTGGCAAAATGGCAGCTTAATGCTCATTTCCATCCAAAGTTGCAGGGGAGTCACGTGAAAAAATTTCAGTGGCCACGTCATCCGTAAGCCGGTCTGCGAATCTCTTGATATTTACTTTTTTTTATACTAATGCCAGTATCACTGAATCTTTCAACATTACTTGCATGTGAATCAATTTAAATGTCAGTGGAAGACCATAAGGAATAGAAACAGGAGCAGACCATATATTGGTTTCGGCTCATTATCGCCACGTGTAATGAGATACTGTGAAAAACTTTGATTGTGTTCTATCCAGACATGTTACACCTAACATGAGTACTTTCCAGACAAGTACAACAGGTAGTAAAAGGAGAGAAAAGAAACAGAATGAAGAATACAGTATTATAGCTACAGTGAAAGTGCTGTTGAAAAAAAGTGCAATGGCTGCAATAAGGTAGATTGGAACATCAGGAATACATCCTTCAAATGTGTTCAATCATTCAATCACTGCTGATCTAACTTACCCCAGGTCCCCTTTCCACACTCTTCCATTAACCCTTGATTTTCGTACATTAAAAATGTACCTCAGTTTTGAATATACTCTAAGATTCATCCTCTACATAACTCTTTCAAAGAAGTCCTCATCCAAATCATAAATGCCCACCCCCCCCCCCCCCCCCCCCCCCCCCCCCCCCCCCCAGCTATTCAAGCGGCTCTGCTTTCTGGCCCTAAATTCTGCATAAAGGGAAATATCCTTCCAACATTTTCTCTATCCAATTGCTAAACATTCACATGCGTTTCAATAAACTTCCCTCTTGTACTTCAGTGCTAAATAGTGCAGGCCCACCATAAACTCCTCCAGCTATTGTCAGGATCATCCTAGGTGAACCCCCTCTAAAATGCTGTCAGTATTCATTTATGTTTTCAGAAATAAGGGGACCCAAATTTTGCACATTCCTCCAGATGTACTCTGAATAGTGCAGTTTATACACTTGTAGTAAGACTTCCCTACTTCTACACTCCAGCCCCTTGAAATAAAAGGCAGCATTCTGAGAAGCTGCTATGTTTGTGCACTAATTTTCAGTCTGTTCCATGTACAAACACCAGAGGATCCCGTTGTGCTGCAGCTTTCTGGTTTTTCTCCATATGAATATTGATTTCTCTACCTCCAAGTAACCCTGACATTCACTCTCTCTCTCTACCCCCCCCCCCCCCCCACCTCACCCAAGTTACACCAGCTTCTCGTTTTCACATAACAAACAGCTAATAATGGAATTTCCTTTATTATCGTCACATTTTTGCATATCTTTAATTCATTGTTCTTTATCTCCACACCATTGTCTATATCTCTTGTTTCCCTTTCCCCTGACTAGTCTAAACAAGTGTCTCGACCCAAAACGTCACCCGTTCCTTTTCTCCAGAGATGCTGTCTGTCCTGCAGACTTACTCCAGCCTTTTATGTCTATCTTCAGTTTAAACCAGCATCTACAGTTCCTTTCTATCCATTGAATTAATGATTCCTTTAATCATGCTTCCTTCCAAAATTATTTACTTCATATTTTTTTCACATTGTACTCAATTTGTCAACTTTTTTGTCACCTGTAAACTGTTTGCATTCCCATGACACCTTGCTTCTTTCCACACCTCCTCCCATCTAGGCTTCTGTACTAACAGAAAAATTGGTTAAACTTTATTTAGTTCCTACCTCCAAATCATTAATACACTTTGTAAACAGCAGCAGTCTCAGCACTGATCACTGCAGCATACCTCCAGTCGCCAACTTAAATGTGACCCCCTTTATCACAGCTTGCTGCTTCCTGCTTGTTGGTTAACCTGTCTATTTTAATGTCTTACCACCAACACAATAAAATTACATTCTGTGTTTCACGTTGTCGAAGATATTTGATCCAGATATATTGCATCTATTGGTTCTCCTGTATCTACTCCAGCTGATACTTCGTCAAATTTATCAGACATGATTTCCCCTTTATAAAACCATGCTGGATTTGCTTGATCAAATTTTGACATACCAAATGGTTTGTTATTATTTCCTTTATAATCAATTCCAACATTTTTTCCAACTATAACCTCGGATCCTTTCAGAAAAAACATGCTATTTTTAAACACAAAATAAATGACTTACTCATCACTAAATGCAATGTTGCAGATTGTACTATATTTTTGACTAAAGAAACCAACTGACTGCATAAATGCATAATTTAAACTGACACCATTTTGTTGGAAGAGAGAGTGCAACTTTCTCTGTGGGTAATATTTTTATGTGATGTTAAAGACAATCCTGTCTTCCTGGATGGAAAAGATAATTATCAGGAATAAAAGTTGTATATTCAGATGCAAACCTGCAAAATGTTTATAATTCCAGGACATAGTCATAGACTTGTAGCATGGAAACAGAGCCTTTGGGTCAATTCACCCATGTCAACCAAGATGATCCATCTACTCTAGCCACACCACTTGCATTTGGCCCATATACCCCTAAACCTTTCCTATCCTGTCCAAATGTTTATTTTAAATGGTGTTATAGCATCTGTCGCAACTACCTCCTCAGGCAGCTTGTTCCACATACCCATCACCCTCTGCGGTAACAAGTTGCCCCTCAGGTTCCTAGTAAATCATTTTCCTCTCACTAAACCTATATCCTCTGGTTCTCTGGTTAGGGTACGTCGAACAATCCTTGTTCTCGGCGTACCAGGGCCCCATCCCCGACCTCTACCTCCGTTACATCGACGACTGCTTTGGTGTCACCTCCTGCACCCACACACAACTGACTGACTTCATTCATTTCACCACCAACTTCCATCCGGCACTCAAATACACTTGGACCATTTCCGACATTTCCCTACCATTCCTTGACCTCACCATCTCTATTGCAGGTGATACGCTCCTGATCGACATCCACTACAAACCAACTGACTCCCACAGCTACCTGGACTACTCTTCCTCCCACCCTGCTTCCTGTAAGGACTCCATCCCCTATTCCCAATTCCTCCGTCTAGGCCGCATCTGCTCCCAGGATGAGGTGTTCCACACCAGGTCATCACAAATGGCCTCATTCTTCAGAGAACGGGGATTCCCCTCCCCCACTATTGATGAGGCTCGCACCAGGGTCTCCTCCATACCCCGCAACACTGCCCTCGCTCCCCATTCCCCCACTCGCAAACAGGGCAGAGTCCCCCTGGTCCTCACCTTTCACCCCACCAGCCGGCAAATACAACATATAGTCCTCCGCCAGTTTCGCCACCTCCAACGTGACCCCTCCACCCGCCACATCTTCCCATTTCCCCCCCTGTCTGCCTTCCGCAAAGACCGCTCCCTCCGCAACTCCCTTGTCAATTCTTCCCTCCCCTCCCGCTCTACCCCTTCCCCGGGCACTTTCCCTTGCAACTGCAAGAAATGCAACACTTGTCCCTTCACCTCCCCCCTCCACTCCTTTCAGGGACCCAAGCAGTCCTTCCAGGTCTGACAGAGGTTCACCTGCACCTCCTCCAACCTCATCTACTGCATCCACTGCTCCAGATGCCAGATGATCTATATCGGTGAGACCAAGCGGAGGCTTGGCGATCGTTTCGCCGAACACCTCCGCTCGGTCCGCAAAAACCAACCCGACCTCCCGGTGGCTCAGCACTTCAACTCCCCCTCCCATTCCGCATCCGACCTCTCGCTCCTGGGCCTCCTCCATGGCCAGAGTGAGCAACACCGCAAGCTGGAGGAACAGCACCTCATATTCCGCTTGGGGAGTCTGCATCCTTTGGGCTTGAACATTGAATTTTCTCAATTCTGTTAACCCTTGCTGTCTCCTCCCCTTCCCACCTCTCCCTCAGCCCTCGGGCCCTGGCATTCCCTCTATCTCTATATCCCTCACCCACCCCAGTCGCACCAGCTTCTCATTTTCACACCACAAACAGCTTACAATGGCTTGTTCCCTTTATCATCGATACCTTTTTTGCATATCTTTCACTCATTGTTCCTTATCTCTCCACATCACCGTCTATATCTCTCGTTTCCCTGATCCCTGACCTGTCTGAAGAAGGGTCTCGACCCGAAACGTCGCCTATCTCCTTCGCTCCTTAGATGCTGCTGCACCCGCTGAGTTTCTCCAGCTTAACCTATATCCTCTGGTTCTTGATTCCCCTTCTCTTGGTAAAAGACTGTGCATCTACCCTAACTATTCCCCCCACGATCTTGTAGACCACTGTAAGCTCACCCCTCATCCCCCTGCGCTCTAAGGAATAAAGACCATGCCTGCCTGACCCTGCCTGTAGCTCAGGCTCTCAAGTCCCGGCAACTTCCTCATAAATTTCCTCTGCACTCTTTCCAGCTTAATTGACACGTAAACTAATCTTTCATTTGGGAGTATGACATTTTTTAAATTGTACATCAAGTGCCTCACAATAAAATTGACAATATTTAATTATACTGTCCCATTTATTCATTTTGTAAAAAATTAACACTTTTCACTTTTGTAAATATTTGCAGGTTTGCGATTATCATTATAATCTTAAAAAGTCAGTTGCCTGCAAAGAATATTTTCTTTCTTCAAGCGTTCTTTTTCTTCGATTATGGTTCAATTAAATGCAGAAGGATTCAAGACACTCTTTAGAAGGGACAAAATTCTTGAAAGAGCCTCTCCCTAAACATACAGTCTTAAAAATATAAATGAACACCTGCCTTTGCTTGCATTGACACTGTTGGCATTGCACAGTACCCCGGACAAATTATATAGTGTGAGGTACTTTAAAATGTAAACACAAGGAACAGCAGATGATTGTTAACAAAAAAAGACACAAAATAGCTTGTGTAACTTCAGTGGGTCAGGCAGCATCCATGGGAAACGTGGATAGGCAAGTGAAGAATGATCAAATACAATTACCAACAGTTGAGGGTTATCACAAGATCTACTCATGAATTTCAGCATTAATGCCGTGGGAGGATGCCATATGACACCATACTCTGAAGTCAGTTCCAGGGTAACAAGAGTGCGATTAAATTTATAAAATGCTGGTCTTTATTCTGGAGAAAATAATCCACTCGAGAATCAGCCACTGTAACATTTGTTAATTAAGAAATACTTTATTTAGTTTTTCATTCTTTTCAGTGGATCTCTGCAATTTAAGTTGATTTGGGGTACGATGTTGCATTAAATGTCGAGGCACGATCGACAAGAGGTTAATTTAAACTGTTCAGAGAAGATGCTTGAAGAAATAAAGTATTATTTCAAGACAAGTGCCTTTTTTAAAGATTTCTGTAATAGGCGGAGAGAAGTAACATAATTAAATAATTAACATAATTAAAATGGTTAATGATTAAGTTAATATATGGGATATTGTATAATTGGATTTTGCAAGACTTTGCAAGACTTTGTATCAGCTTTTGCACAGTTCTTATGGAGTTCTCTTATAGTGACTTTGGGATATACTGTATCTCTTATAGATCTTGGATGACATGATTGTACATATTTTGCATTACATTTCCAACAACAGTAAACACGTAGTATGACAGACTTTGCAAATAGTTGAAGAATTGCCTATTATTATCTAGATGGGAACATTTTTTTGATGAATTGGTAAACAAGTTTTGTCTTTGTGAAATTGAAATAAAATTAGCCCAAACTTTATTAACTCTCTAAAATATATGTTTGGATGGTTGCAGAGTAAATAATGTAATTAAAACTAACTTAAGCTTAAATAGGAAAAAAAAAACATGTTCTATCTGCCTGGTTATTGATGTGATGGAATAAAATGAACGTGACATGACTACAGTTAAGAGCCGTTTATCCAATCATAACTAATTTATAAATAAAGAATTGATTGATAGGAATTTGTGAAATAATTCTTCCGATTAATGGTTCAATTCCGAGTGAAAACAAAAACATAAGGCTCAAGTGCAAAGATGTGAACAAAAATTGTGTTTAACACGTTGATTATTTTTAGCATTGAAAGATCTTATATGAAGAGAACCCTGTACAATCATCGCCATGGTTCGAAATTAATTAACTGTGTAAATTGTTGAATATACTTTGATGTTGAAAGACATTGTAAATGCAAAAAAATTATATAATTTTCATAATCTCCCAAACACTTAATGTGTACATATCATGCTTCATAGAAGGCAAGTAAATATTGAGATTTTAGTTTGAATCCAAGTGAGCAAATCACAACCTGAATGTTACTTATTTTATAGAACTTTTTCCACAAGTATGCATTAACTATAAATATTAAAATGATAATGGATTGTATCAAGAAAGAAAATGTTAAACTTTGTTCAATAAGCACCTTATTTTGTCCCCTCAATCCCAATGAAACATGTGGAACTTGTACCCATACAAAACATTTAGTTACATTAATTAACTCTATCAGCAAAGTCTTTGCTAAATTATTTTTAGTTTATTTTTCGTTTGCAATTTGAAATAATAATTTTTCTCCTTGTGTTTGCATAAATTCCTACTGATAATATCCAACTTCTTACACTGCCAGCTAATAATATATTGTAAAAAAAAAGATAGGGAAAGTTACCAAGAACCTGCCAGGTAGGATATGAGGAAATATCTCAGAAAGATCAGAAACGTTGATTATTTAACGACGGTGCACAGTAATTAATTACTGTTTATTTTTCATTTTTAGAAAATGATTGACATAGTTAGTTTGCCACAGGGGAATTGGTTCCGAGTGTATTTTTGTACTTGAAAATAAAAGGAGCTCTTTCTGGCACTATTTAATATAATACAAAGCAGAACTAATTTCAACAAATATGCTTATGAACTTCATGAACTAACAAAAGTAAATCAGAACTCAATTCTATGGAATACCTCTATACACACCTTCAGAACTTGATATATATTCATTACTAATACACATGAGCAAATTTTACATGAGGATTGTTTTATGATTTATTATGTTAATAGCAATAATTTTTCAAAAACGTAGCAGCAATTAGGCATATGAATAAAACTGGTAATTTCCAGTAGATCGAGCATGTAGAGCAGTTTCTGGTGGACAGCTCTCAAATTCTACACACAGCATTATATTATTCTTAGGAATTCATTTTCAATGCCAGAAAACATAATAAATTTGGGCAAATAAAACTAAAAATTCATCAACTTTCCACATACATAAAATTAGGAAGTCTGAATTAAACAGGTTATTCGCTGTTAACTTAACATTCATAGCACAAACATTCAAGGGATTTTTGATAAATAAATATTTTGAAAGTTATTGCATTCATTTTTTTTGCATTAAGTTGTCAAGAATCAAAACTAGTTTAAAATATATTCTGAAACGATAAATCACATCTGTTCATATAATCAAATTATTAACAGCTTTGTCACAGATGACATTTTTGTATAAACACATACTTTGAAAGAATTTGTTCATATTTCAAATAACTCAGAAAAACTGACTGCATCCAAAGACAAGCGATGTCAAAAGATAACAATAAACAGAGCATTTGCTCAGTTACTTAACAAACCTTGCAGGACATGGGACGCAAGATTGGGAACAATTTTACATCCTGGAAAAAATGCGTTCACTTGAGCACTTCCACAACATTGTCTTGAACAATAACTACTTGTCCTAGAAATTCAAATAGTAACAGGCATCTTGAGTCCCCCCACTCCACTGCACTGGCACAGTCAAGGCATCAAGTCAAAAACTCTGTGCACTAAGATCCCGAGTCACTAAGTCACCAGCGTCCATCATTCAATAAAACGAGTCTAATCTTTGCAAGAATAAGATAGGTAGATAAAACGGAGAGAGATTCTTTCCACCTTGGCTGCACAGCCCACCGCCACTCTCCTTACCCGCTGGACAGGAATAAAGTTCTCATTGTCTCAACGCATTAGTAATAGTGAAAACACAGGCAAGGCAGTAAGCATAATAATTATTCAGACAAAAAAGCAACTGCAATGGGGAGGAATTGGAAAGTTACTCCTTTGGACAAAGCAAGCCAGAGTGAAATTAATATTCATAATAGAGTATCAGCCAGCAGAAGGTTTTCAGTCACGATTAGAGAGAGAATACAGTGGATTATTGTCTCTGTTACAAATGGGAACACGCAGAAAATATAACATACTGCTTGTGAAGAAGGAAAGTTTTGCTGCTTCTGAGTACTGTTCAAATTGAACTTGCCATTTTCTGAAAAACGAGACTTTGATCTGCGGCTTATTTGAGCTCAAAACAATTAAAGCTACCCTGCAGCCAAACTGAATATGCATGCCCTCATTAACAGATAAATAATGAGGCCAAACAGCATATTAATTAGCGATGGCTGGAATATCATCCTTATTATAAAGGAAATACGTTAAATTAGTTTGCAGCATGGGGCTGCATAATGGAATAGAGAATGACTGGCTGTACAGCACCATCTCAGTTAAGTTCAGTAAACTGTGGTAGATTGGAAAGTGAGAGATTGGGGAGGGGGGAGGGGATGGCGAAAGAGAAAGAAAGAGTGTTGGAGTAGAGTGAGGAAGATAATAAACAATGAAAGCAAAAGCAAGAACAATGACCCAAAAATACATTGAGATAGTCAGAAACAATTAATCAAAAATGACATTGGGTCAGTCCCACTCATTTGCACAAGCCAATTTGGAGCACATTGATAATTTTACAGTAGTTTTCAAAAAAGATTTAGCCTTGTCTGCCATTTCAGAAAATAAAACACAGAGAAGAGTCTGTGCCTCTGCACAAGAGAAAACAAAGCACTACCGTGCACGGACTGTGTGAGTGGTTTGGGGAATCTGTTACAGAATAGTAGCTCAAAGTTGTCCAGAAATTGTGCACTTCTGCTGTTCGACTGATTAGACTTTGATTGTTCCGAGACGAGTTGTAGGGAGAGGGGGGTGAGGAGAATAATTTTTACAAAAAAAAACCTAATCACTGCCAACTCACCATCCACCAAGTCCTGGCAGACATGTCATAACACAGCTGCCATTTTATGGAGCCGTCCGATGCTTTCCCAGCCATTACGCTGTCAGCAGCCTTCATCTGATGCAGCTTGTGGAAGATAAGACACCTAATCAAGAAAATATCAGCCGTGGCATGCTGGGCTACATTGTAGGCCAATCCGTATCAGGCAGCTTCATGGAAGCAGCGGAAAGGCATCGTCATTACCACTGACCCCAAAATTCGCAAGTACGTGACTTTCTGAGGTGGTGATGAGGTGTGGTGAGCCAGGGAGATGTGTGGTAGGAGAGCTGGCAATTGCTCTTTGTGTGTACAAGGACAAATTCTCGTGAGTGGGTGGCTCATTGCATTTCAAGACAAGCTGCCTACGTCTTGTTGTTTATTGTCAGATGTTTTGTGAGGTCCAGGCAACATAGCAAAAGGGAATCCTTAATTGCCTGAAAGTAATATCTCTTTGGGATTGCTCACGGGTTACTGTGACACAGGCAGAACATGTTTCAGATGACATAGCATATACTCAGCTCAGAACACACAGGTAGAGCCTGCAGCTAGTCTCTACGATGTTTCACCAAAGGGTAATGCTCTTGCATTTATGGTGAAATAGAACTAGATTGAGCAGAAGTTAAAATAAAGTGGAAGGAACGATCAACTACTCAGGCTGTGGCTACAGAATGATCACACGTTTAGACCCAGCACTGCTTCTGGATACCTGTACGCACAAAAAAAACCAGAGAGGGGTGTATTTTGTGTGTGAGTATTTGCATGCATGTGAGTTATTAAGATGCTTTTCATTTCTCACAAACAGTTTTGTGCATGTATTCTTTGCAAGTTAACTTTCCAAACGTTAAATATGCATTAAAAATAAGTCTAATTGTTTGTAAGTATTCAATTCCTTCACAGCTTTGCTTAAAATAGAAAGAGCAGCTGGGCCCTAGCAGATGGTGGACGGATTCCCCTTTATTCCCAAAGTTCACATGCAGTGATCAGACCTGAACTTCTTGTCCTATTTTACAGATGCTAAAGCATAACAGTCTTATCCTTTCACTAAAGCAACTGTCCACAGTCCAATTAAGCTAATTAGTTTGCTTTAACCATGACTTTGCTAATGAGTTTCATTTATCTTATTATTGGTGGGTAACATTTTGATGCGGTGATAGACAAAGCAAAAAAAAAAACAAGTATATAACGCTGTAAGAATTAATTTCCCAATGATGACCAACAGCAGCCAGCAGGGTACCTGTTATATTAAGATGTTGGTGCGATGTGGACCATGGAGCCAATCTGGTGCTCAGCGAAGTGGTAAATCGTTGCAAGGAAGGGGTATAAATTGTAAATAATGAACCTTAGTGATTTCCACTCTAAGCTCCATCATATAATCTGTTTGAACACTGAATTAATAGATGGTATCTAGGCCAGAAAGCATTAGGTGTAGAAATTAATTATTTTCAGATGGTTTACAAACTATTTATTTTACTATTTTAAATTATTTAAATATTAAAATTAATAGCCCAGAAAATATTACAGGGCAGTGTTAGGGTGGGTACAACAAAGGTTATTATTACAAAGCTGAAAGCAAGCTTAAATAGATTTAAAAATAAAAACAAACTTTTGTTTTATCTGGTGAAATAAAAACAAAATGAAATGGTGTATTTAAGATCAGTCTTTAGTCCTCCAAAACAATTAACTTTCTACTTTATCAAGATCAATTATCTGAATTAATTTAACAAGAAAGGGTTTGAATATAATCCATTATAGATTTGCTTTTGCCTTTGTTTAGATAGAAGAGCATCTGTTTAATTTTCAGTATCTGACTTTAGTAAAGCAGAAAGGAAGCAGGGTGTACATTACCATTGGTGTCTGCGGGTGAAAACAATGTATGGAATTCATCAAAGATCAGTGTGTTTTCATGTTTTCTTCAACAGAAAGCATGACCTATAAACAGAAGTGATATAGGTGGTTTTATATATTCTGTCAGACTGAAATAATGGCAGTTAAAATGTCTGACTGACTGTTCAAAGAAACAGCATTACAATCCGCACAGCCAGGATATCAAAAGGCATGTTGGATACAGAAAACAGGAATGGAGTTTGATCAGCATCTGTCAAATGTATCTTGCCATTCAATATGGTCATGGATCACCATCCAAAACATATTGTTGCTGTTTTTTCTCCATTTACTTTATCTCATTTACCATAAGAACTATATCTACATTCTTCATGTTCATAACTGATAGGAGCAGAATTAGGCCATTCGACCCATCAAGTCTACTCCACCATTCAATCATAGCTGATCCATCTCTCCCTCCTAACCCCATTCTCCTGCCTTCTCCCCATAACCCCTGACACCCTCACTAGTCTATTGGTGCAGGATAAAAGGCCATGGAGACCAGGTCTGGGGCAAGACAGCCACATTCAAGATGGATTGCATCTTGGCAATATTGGGAACAATGTTCTCACAGGGCGATTCAATTGTGTGGTTGGCAGGATTTATTTTAAATCAGGAATGTGATGGGCACTAGCATGTAGCACTACAGAAGAGGAATAAGGTGCATAAAGGAGTGAATGTGTTTGATAGAAGTAGAGTAGGAAGCAGTGCAGTAGTTCGTGGAAGCAGTTTGTTAGGCAGAGTATCATAGTGGTTTAAGTACTTAATTGATAATCCAGGGGTCTTAGATTAATAATATGGGTGTCAATTCCATTCAGGCATATTGTATCATAATCCTTAACATGTCCTCTGTCAGTGGCAAGTCAGACTGAACAGAGGTGGTGGGACAGTGGTATATAATTGGGAGGGGAGGTTCCCCTCAAAGGCCTTAACTGGATCCTCATATCATCAGATGAGACATGGGAATGGAAATCTCCTGCTCATTATCAAACACCTCCCCCTCACAGCTGTTGAATCTGCTCTTCTGAGTCGAACACCCTGGAGAAAAAAACACCAAAAGTAGCAAAGATACAGAATGTACTCTCGGTGGGGTGCATAACATAGCACATCGTTGTGCACATTGTGTATTACATTGCCTGAGCCCCAAAAGACAATGGTGTTGGACTGAGTCTGTGGCAGATAGTGAGTGATCAGATACAGAAAGAATGAACAAGTATGAACACATCTTAACCCATCCATCTGTTGCACTTGTGCTTGTCAATGGCACTTGGTGAGGGTAACTATTACATTGGCCCAGTGGAGTTAAAGGCTTGTCATCACCCTAAGGAAAAAATCCATTGTACTTCAGGAAAGTGCAATATTTAGCATCTCAAAACTGGGGCACTAGGATTGTATCCTACCATAATGTGTGACCAATGGCAAAAACACTCAGTGGGCCAGGCAGCATCTGTGGGAGGAAATGGACAGATGATGTTTCGGGTCGGGTCCCTTCTTCAGACTATAACCTATGGTCCTCACTCTATGATTACCTTCATGCCAAGATTCAAGGAGTGGGACCAATTCAATAAAAACAGAACGAAAGTCAACCAAGAGGCATTATTGTATAACTAATAATGAAGTGTACATCTGGTGTATCTACGACCTAATGAAGCAGCTTGCCTCTTAACAGAGTTAATAGCACACTGTTTCTTTAGGTATTAGTTACACCAGCTGCTTCATTAGGGGTCTTAGTTACAGCAACTACCTGTGGTTCAGAACTAAGCTGTGTGGTTCCACCACCCAGCTTTGAGTGGCGACAGACAATTAACAAGAGTATGAGGTTTGAAGAGCCTTGCAAACCTCACCAGAGTGGGAATCCTGCATGTCAGTATTCCAAAGAGCGCACTGAAACATTTGCAAGCAACTTCAGCCAGAAGTGCTAAGTGGAATTATCTCAGCTCCTTCCTGAAACCTCCACCATGCAGAAGTCAGGCTCGATCAAATTCCATTTACTCCACATGATATCAAGAAATAGCTGGAAGCACTCAATGCAGTGAAGGCTCTGCTAACATTCTGGTTCCAATGCTGAAAACTCCAGAACTAATTGCGTCTCTATCCAAGCTCTTCCAAGCTCTACCCCATCTATGCCTCTCATAATTTTACTTACTTCTACCAGGTCTATCCTCAGCTTCTAATGCTCCAAAAAAAACAACAATCCAAGTCTGTCCAATCTGTCCCTATAACTAATACCATCAAATACAGGTGGTATTCTGGTGAATCTCTGCTGCACCTTTTCCAAAGCCTCCACATGCTTCCTATAATGGTCAATGGGAATATTCTCCAATTGTCTAGATGAATGCAGCTGCAGCAAAATACTCAATACCATCAAGACTAAACAGTTTCCTTAATCATAAAATCCATACATGGCCTGAGTGATCATTCTCTGCACACAGCAGTGTGTAAAATCTGGGACCTTACCAACTGCAGCCGTGAGGTACATCACTACGAAATATACTAGAGGAGTATCTTTGATCACTACTGTGGCAGATCAAAAATGTGATTCTTCATTGTCTCCCATGTAAATACGGTTGCACGATAACATTGCTGATCTTAAATCTCCCCCTATTCTCCCCTGTTCTCTTCTTAAGCTGGGGGGATTTTGCTTACTGTAGTCCTGCTATGTCAATAAAGGTTAGTTTAATTTGAAGTAATGTTAACTTCTGATGTCCAAAGGTAATTCGGTATGTCTTACTGTTTTATTTCATCATCTATTTTGAACAAACAATAAGTCATAAAAATACAGACATCTGAGAGACACTTTCTCAACGGCCTCAAAAGGTGAGAGATTTATGAATATATAAACTTTACTGTTTAATGTCATATATATGTGGAGCTGTTAAATGGCTCAGATTATTTTCAATGTGTCTTTTTTTTTAGCTGTTCTCATGTCAGCAACTTCCTGAATTTTGAACAGCTTTTCTCTGACAATAATACACATGGGCTCTAGGGGGCGATATCAGGGGTTATTCTTGTTGGGACTACAGGGAGAGGAGTGATGCAGATGCAGTCTTTATTAAATGTAATAACAATAAGAGTGTATGAACTTTTTTTTTAAATCAAAAAAAGAAAAAACTTTTACAAGAGCAAAGCACAAAGGGCTGGGAGAACTCAACTGCTATAAGGTCATCCTCAGCCTCATTCACTCCAATCAGACTGAAATCAGTCTCAGCCTGTCCAATCTCTTCTTCTAGCTCCAGTGCTCCAGACCGGCAACAGTCCTGTGATATTTTCTGGACCCTCTTTATCTTAATCAAACACTTGGTGTCCAGAACTGTAACATGACATCCCAATTCCTATTCTCAATGAACAATGAAAGCAAGCATATTATATGCCTTCTTCACTACTCTGTCATGAGGTCATAAGGTCATCAGGAATAGGAGTAGAATTGGGCCATTTGGCCCATCAAGTCTACTCTGCCATTCAATGGTGGCTGATCTATCTCTCCCTCCTAACCCCGTTCTCCTGCCTTCTCTCCATAACCTCTGACACCACTCTGTCTGTCTACCTGTGTTGGCACTTTCAGGGAACCATGTACTTTCACCCCAAGGTCTTAATGTTCAACATCTCCACAGATGGCTACGAAGGCTGAGTCATGGGGTATTTAAAAGCGGGGATTGACAGATCCTTGATTAGCAAAGGTGTCAAACGTTATGGGGAGAAGGCAGGAGAATAGGGTTGAGAGGGAAAGATAGATCAACAATGATTGAATAGACTCAAGCAAAGCCTGACAAAATGTTGGAAACTTATAACAGTCCATCAGCATATCTGAATGTGGAAGCACAGAACTGCAGATGCTGGTTAATACGGAAAAGAACATAAAGGGTTAGAGTAGCTCAGTAGGTTAAGGGCCTGTCCCACTTGGGCGTCATTTACGCGACATCATCTACATGTGACGCACACATGGCATGTGGTGAGGCGTGGTGGCATAGGCAGTGACACGCAGTCGCACGCTGCGCCCCAGGATTTTGGGATTCACAAAATCTCTGCGCGCCACCTTCGTGATGCGCAAATGACGCCCACGTGCGACAGGCCCTTTAGGCAGCGTCTCTGGAGAACATGGATTGGTGACGTTTCAGGTTGAAGCCCCTTCTTCATTCTAATTGTGGGGGAAGATGAAATCTGGAAAAAGGGGAGAGCCAGGTCGAAGTGTGGCAGGTGATAAGTGGACACATTTGAGGGGGGAGTTGGATAGGTGATGGTTGGCACAATGGCCAGAAATAAGAACAGAAGGTGTGAATCTCTGAATGTAGGTTTATATTTTAAGCATAGATATTCCCTCAAAAAACAATCCAACAAATACATATGAAGTTTGCTGTATGTGATTGTTAAATATTTCATTTTGCCTCTATGATTGTGCAGGTTATGGTTGGACAGGCTAGATGCAGGAAGATTGTCCCCAATGTTGGGGAAGTCCAGGATAAGGGATCACAGCTTAAGGATAAGGGGGAAATCCTTTAAGACCGAGATGAGAAATACTTTTTTCACACAGAGAGTGGTGAGTCTCTGGAACTCTCTGCCACAGAGGGTAGTTGAGGCCAGTTCATTGGCTATATTTAAGAGGGAGTTAGATGTGGCCCTTGTGGCTAAGGGGATCAGAGGGTATGGAGAGAAGGCAGGTACGGGATACTGAGTTGGATGATCAGCCATGCAGTCGGCGGTGCAGGCTCGGGCCCAATGGTCTACTCCTGCACCTAATTTCTATGTTTCTATGTTTCTAAAGATGTTTTAACTAAGTCAACATTCTATAGAATTGGTCATTAATTCCATTGCCTATGCATCTTTCGGAATGGAATACCTGCTCGTCGAGGTCAAGGGCAGGTTTTTGTTTAAGCTTCCTACTCACTGTTCACTTATTAAAGTTCTTTATTTCACTTAGCCAAGAACGTCTTCCTTCCCCTATTACTCAGCCTCCCGTTTTAAGCTTGCCAGCGACTCAATGGATAAGGGCTCCTTTGTTGCCCTGACTGCAGACATTGTGCTAAATGCTGCTTGTTTAAGATAAAAAAAGAGTTGCTTTTTGTCTCATCAAAGCTAAATTCATAATCCCTGAAGTCATCTTTTATGTGGAGAACAAAAGGATTGTTTTAAATGTGGAGCGTAGGGTCTAATCAAAAATGACCATCAGTTTAAAAAAATGTAACTCAGTCTGCAGGGATAGATGTTAACTGACTGTTGCATGCGAGGGGTATTCTCAACCACAGGACAATGGCAGTCGAGCAAGGCTACTGAAATCCATACCATTCTTCGTTCAGAGCTGGAGTGCATATGAGTGGCATAAACCTGAGGCCGCCGACTCAACCCAAACATGAGTAACTCAGCTGGATCCAAGCAGCTGTCATCCTTGAGAAATCGTGCAGCATTTTCTAACCATGATCTGATTAAGTATAAATGAAATGTAAAACTTGCAGCATGGTGTCAAATAAACGGACATCACCATACATAATCTGTAAATGGGATGAAGTATGTTGCTGTTGTAAATGTGGATCAATTAAAAAAGGTATCAGAATTAATGACAGAGGGTAGAGGAGATTTCAGCTTTGAACAGCATCATTGTAACTTTCATGATAACTGATTTGAAGGCTGACCTATGATCAAACATTGTGATACTTTGAGGTAATTTGTAAATGTTATTTGTATTTTCTCTCACTATATTCTGTAGTCTGTTTCCTTTCTCTAAATTATCTAAAATAACCCTATCTCCACATCAATATTTACAGTGCCCAACATTGGCCTAAGTGACTGACTACATCAAATGTATGTCAGATTATACCTGAACTCCACAGCACCATTGACGCCATTTTCATTCATTTCCAATGGTGTCGAGGAATAGCCGAGAGCCCTGGAATCAGGAAAAGCTAGTAAACCAGACCACATTTACAGCTGTAGCAATGGACATCCATGTTCCAGAATCTAACCAAGCCATTCCAGTTCAGTTGCACCACTTGTATCTGACAATGTGTAAATTTACCAAGGTGTACCTTGTTCACAAAAATCAGGACAAATCTAGTCCAATTAATTACAGCTACATCAGTCTACTCTCACTCATCAGCAAAAACAGTGCAATCAGGCAGTGCTTATTCAATAACATCCTGCTTGTGGAACCCAGTTGGGGGCTCATCAGGATTACTCTTTGGTGCAAGTGTATGTGTAGGGAGTGAAGCCAGGAGGACAGTTGATGAGAGAGAGTGAACACAGATGGGGGACTGGGACTAATGGGAATGATCTGAAAGAAGGGGATTCAATGGGCTGAATAATTCACTACTCCTGACCTCAGTAAAACTTTGGTCCAAACATGGAAACATGGACCAAAAAGCCAAATTACAGATGTCAAGTGAGTAATTGTCCTTGACATCAAGGCAGCATTTTACTGAGTGTGGCATCAAAGAACTCTAGTAAAACTGCAGTCAATGGGCATCAAGGACAAAACTACTCGGGATCAAACCCGGGTCTCTGGAGCAGTTAGGCAGCAACTCTACCACTGTACCACCTTATATCTAGGCAAATCATACCATGCATGATTATGTACATACTACACATGACTACAACAGGTAGTGCAAAAAGAGAAAGTACACAGACTACAGAATATAGTGAGAAAAAATATAAATAGCTTTTACAAATTACCTCAAAGTATCACAATAGTACATTCCAAATCCTAAATATGAAGCACTACATAGAGATCATGCAGATCATCTGTAAACAACCCCAACCAGGAAACACCTCTAAATATATTGATGGCCACCAAAGCTATTGCCCAGCTTTCCCATCCATTTGTTGTTGAACTCAAATGACCCCAAAATTTGGAAATTATTTTGCGTTTCAAAAATCAACTAAATCAAATGGAAATGATTTTTTTTAAACATAACACTCAAACAAGTTCTGATAATTAAACAATTTAAGACATTAAAGCAAAGAAAAGTGAGTTACCCTCTTTCCTTTAACAGTTAGTCCTATATATTTATGTGAATGAGCAGAATCCAGTTGGAGTGCACTCAGTAAACTGTTGGCAAAGTCATGCCAATGAGCTCAAGACGTCCTTTTTACCACTTCCCAACAAATTCCAGTCTGCTATTTCACTCCAATTTTAAATACAACCTGCCCGACACTTAACTTTACGACGTTAACTTGTCATTTCTGAAATATCATTGTCTGCGAGTATAGGATGCCCTAGTTTTAACTGTGTATGTGACCCATCAACAAATCGGGTCTGTGTAAATCATTTGCAGCATAATGCCTTAAATGGTTAATAATTATTTAATAGGCAAAGGGCTGACTCTTCATGTAAAAATCCATTGTAAGGTTATTTCAGATTATTTAAAGCATTTGGGAACAAAAGGTATGCTCTCTTTTTGCCGCTATGCTTAACAATTCAAACGCAAATTTAAAAGGGTTATACAAACATATGGTTAATTAGCTCTAAGCCATCTGTTGATATTTTTGTTTTGTTGAATATTTCCTAGAAAGGCTCATGTGCAGACATCTTTATTTATATAATCTGGTAAAGGATGAGTCTTTTTAATCTCTTTCTTTAAACATTGATGTCACTTGGTATATTTTACTAAGTATCTGGGACATGTTTGCTAATGCATATCCATGAAATATTCAGTCTTTAGCATATATATCATATTGAAAGTAAAATGAAATTGATTAGAACATATTAAACAAGTGATAGTGATGGGATAGATGGATAGAGAGGGTTTGGAGAAAATGGTTACAATGTTTTTTCCCAATGTGATAGCTACTAATTGAAAAGTATTTTGGTCAATTGGTGTATTTTGTACTTGGCCCCAAAAAGCAAGCTTATATGGTGCACAGAGATCTATTTTTCACCTGAATATCTTGGCCATAGTGTCATAGAAAATTATAGTAGACTTTGTACACACATACCTTTATAAAAGTTTAAGTAAAAGTCATGAAAAAAATTGTGATATTCTGATTTGTGTTGATCAATTCAAAACTTACCAACTGTCCTCAACTACAAATACAGCAAGAACATAGAGCAAGATAGACACAGGCAAATGTACTTACATAGTTTCATAATACAATAAACTCCAATCATTTGCATTTCAGTTTTATCAAATTAGCTTTAAGGAGAATGAGGTGTTAGATCTATAAATCTCCAGGCCAGGATAATCTCTATTCCAAGTTGCAATTGGAAACACTGAAGGACGTAGCTGATGCCTTGAAGGATTATTTTTGCATCTTGAATAACCACAAGTGCAAGAGATTGGAAGATAGCAAACTAATGTTGTTCCTTTATTTAAGAAGAGGAAACAGAGATGTGTGTGTGGGATCCATCTATGACAGAAAGGCAGAAACCACTTTTACAAAAGAAAGAGGACATCTCAGAAGTTCTAGAATAGTAAGATTAAACGAGAACTTACCAGTTTTAAGTTTGATCATTATTTTATGAGGCGTTACGACGAGGGATTACGTGAAGAAGCCCCACCAGGCACATGCACGTCATACTTCAAAGCAGCGGTATGAAAACACAGAAACTATAGTCGAAGTGATATAGTAAGACTCAGAAGACTAGAACTACCAGATGATCTTTGCGATTATGAGGGCCGGGAGCGGAGGGCACGTAATCCCTCATTGTAACTCCTCATAAAATAAAGATCACACTTCAAACTGGTAAGTTCATGTTTAATCTTACTATTTTACTTTGGAGTCACGTGAGTGACTATGTGAAGATTTCAAAGCTCTGTGATTTCATGCCGTAGATCCATTGCATACGGCACACTGCTTCAGTTGACACAGTAGTGAATAAATAATGTATTGAACATTGCTTCGAATTATCCAATAATCATGTTTAATAATAATAACAAACGAAACAGTAATAACCCCTCTGTCCCAGGGGGAAATTACAAATGAAATTTAGAAAGAAAAGAAATCAAACCGAACCCAAAACAGCATGCCCAAAACCTTGCACTGTCAGGACAGGTTTATCGTAAAATTTGGAGCAGTTCACCTCCTTAGACCATCCTGAGGCCCCGAGGATTTGGTCTAGAGGCACGTCCTGCGCCTTCGCTGCGGATGTTGATGCTGCCCTGGTGGAGTGAGATTTAAACACATGAGTGTCTACCCCAGCACAATCCAAAACCTGTTTTAACCATCTAGAAATAGTTTGTACTGACACCTTTCTATTAGTTTTTTTGTGGCTGATGAGCATTGCTGTCTCAGAGCCTCTGAGACTCTTAGTTATTAGCGCAATATATTGACTTGGGTGCTTGACTACACATAACGTTTGGTCAACGGGGTATGTTTTAAAACTTATTTTGGTTCCCGCCATTCCTGGCCTGCTTTGTTTGATTAAATCATACACATAAAATGTAATGTTATCTACAGAAGAGCCATAGCTTTTGCAATGTTTGAACTTGTTGCGCTGATACTAGCGCCATGAGCATAACTACTTTAAGTGTTAACTTCTGAAAAGACAGTAACGTAATTAGAGCCCATTGACGAAGCAGTGTGAAAACTATACTGACATCCCAGATTTCTGTATATCTAGGCTTAGGAAGATTCTTGTTAAAGATTCCTCTCATGAATCGGGATACTAACGGATGAGACCCGATAGATTGTTGTTCTGAAAACTGCCCTAAATAGGAAGACAAAGCACTCCGAGCACTATTAATGACCCTATAGCTCGTGTTCATCAAAAATGCAATGTAGCAAGGAACTCCAATACATCCGGTATGCTTGCAGTATGATAAGATATATCTGACTGCAAGCAAAACATCTCCCATTTCTTAATATGAGACACATATTGTTTTTTAGTGCTATCTCTCCAAGCTGCAGTTATCACATTCATGGTCCTACTTGACAGTCCAAGCCCTTGGAACAGGCTGGTCAGAACCTGCAGGTTAACGAATTAATACGATCATGTAACAGATGACTTTCTCCTGTTACTGGATGCACCAACAAATTACTGCAGTTGGGGGCAGCCATGAATGGCTGAGTCATCATCTCAGCACCAATGGGAACCATGGATGTGTAGGCCAGTCCGGAACCACCAAAAATGCCTGAGGCAGAGTCCTGCTCTATTTTGGTGAGGCATTGCCTCAAGAAGCAGAATGGGGGAAAAGTGTAAAAGAACGTATGTCCCCAATGTAGCGAGAATGCATCCACCGCTACGGCTCCTGGATCTGGTTCCCACGAAACGTATTTATGCAACTGGTGATTTAGCCTGGATGCAAACAGATCAATATCTGGCAAACCATAGCGGCTGACAATCATTTTAAAAACATCAGGATTTAGCATCCATTCTATGTTGTCATTAAATTTCCGTGACCTGTTATCTGCCACCACATTATCTCTACCTGGCAGGTAGATAGCTGAGACCCAGATATTTCTGGAAATACACCAGTCCCAAATGAGGTTAGCCAGATTATCACTTGATACTGACCTTATTCCTCCCATGTGATTGATATAGGCAACAGCCGTGGTATTGTCAATCTGGAGCTGAACATGCAACTTATTAATTGCTGAACAATAAGCTTATTGCTTATTATCCATAGAATACACCCAGCAATTCTAAGGAATGGTATACCATGCCTGTGCAAGATTAAATCCTCTTGCACACTCCATCTACCACCACAGCTAGACTCGCTGTCCGTGGCTCCCCATCCCAAAGCACTTACATCTGTTTGTAAAACCACTGAAGGTTGTTGAACCAAAATGTTTTTGGTAGTTTGTACAATATTGATAATCCACCATTGTAATTCAGCGATGGCTCTGGCTGGCAACTGCATAGGTGTATCAAAATGACCTGCATGTTATTTAAGTGCTTGTTCTCTAGCCCGTTGCAGACTTTGATAGTGCAGGGGTCCAAACTCCACTGCAGGGAAAGCCGCCACCAATTTGCCAATAACACTGGCTACTTACCGGATGGAGGGGTGTGGTTTTTCAGCGAGACTGGTACAGACCTCCCTGATTTCCACAGCCTTGGCTGTTGGCAAAGTCACTGACATATCAACTGAATCAATGACAAACCCCAAATAATCAATTTTGTGGGATGGCTCTAACTTGGATTTTGTTGGATGGACCAGAAACCCTAACCTTTCAAACAGGTGTTTGGTTTCTGAAACCGACTCCTCAGCTGTCTCCTGAGTGTTGCTTATCATTAAGATATCATCTAGATAAGCCATTACAATGTGATTCTGTGCACGAAGTAGCGCCAGCACTGGTTTTAACAATTTTGTGAACAACCTAGGAGCTGAGGTTAACCCATTGGGTAATGTTTTAAATTGTCACAGCTGTCCCATCCAACTAAATTTCAAGTATCTTCGGTACTGATGATGAATTGGTACTGAATAATATGCATCTTTCAGATCTATGGTTGCCATATAACAACCTTCTGATAACAGCTGTTTAGCAGTATTGAAGGTGTCCATTTTAAAATGCCTATACTGGACATAGGAACTGGGTTAGATCCAGAATGACTCGACATCCACCATCTTTTTTCTGTCTGGGGAATATATTGGACACAAATTGTTGAAGATGGTATGTCGTCCTCTCAATAACCCCTTTTTGGCACAAAACTGCAATTTCTTCATTTACCTGCTGAGGTTCTGGTCCAGTTTAAAAATCCAATACCCGACTAAGCATATTTTGTGCAGGTGGATGAATTCCTGACATAAACTCTATTCGAGACCCTGAGAATGTCCAGTATAAACAGATCAGATGAAACGCAGCACCATTCATCATAAAATAACTGCAACCTACCACCAACCGGAGGTTGTTCCCCAGAAGATTTATCCTGGACTGAACGAATCACCCGTACCTCAATAGTCGACCTTGGAGTTCTTGTCCTTTTTGCCATACTGGGGTTGCAGTTGGCGTATACAGGTGGGTAATACCGCCGTCCCACTGGCCCCACTCTCCTTGGCCCTGCCCCCGGATCTGACCCCCTTCTTGTCGAAAACGACCTGCGAGGTGGCATCCTGGCAGAAGGGATGTAAGCCTTCATGAGGCCTATCCTCATGGCCTCTTCCTCCAAGTATTTGACTTTTTTTCAGCAGGTCCTCCCCAAATAAATAATTTGGCGCTTGAATATTGGTCGACCTGCATAAAGCTGCAAATCGTGGGTTTAGTGTAGGTTTTATGGCTATTTTCTGGATGCAATTCACTTCAAAATATGCATTACACAGCAGGGCCAGCATATCCTGCTGTGTGCCGGACATCGGTGCCCCTCGGACCATTTTGCCAAAAGCTGTGATGCCTGCTCCCACCAATTTGAGGACCTGCAGGAAACGGCTTTCTTGTCCACGCATCGTTGTGCATCATTTGTGCCCAGAAAGCAGAGTTCACAGTGGGCACTTTGAGCGACGCACAATTCACAGGTGTTATGTATCGGGTGGCTGTTTGTTCCATTATAGTATCTTGCAGCTGGTGAGAGGCCATGTAATTTATGTTGGCCGCCAGGTTTTCCTCCATGGCTTTACCTGTACCTTCCGGAATAGCAAAGTTCCTTGCTACATCCGGGACACCTGGAGCATGGCTCATGTGCTTTGGTGTGTGCCCAAAAACAGTGACACCAACTTCAGGGTCAGATGCCCCCAGCCCTGGCTCTCCTGAGTCTTGCTCCAGGGAAGTCTCTTCCAGCCCTAAACAAGGTGCTAGAGAGGGTGATTCCCACTGATATCCATAAGCGGTGTAGTCTTCTTTGCTGTATGGGCCTCTACATGAGGCTGTCTGGGGAATCCTAGGGGCATTCGACCCCAATTGAAAAATATCATGGCTCATTAAAGTTTGGAGCATCTTCTCCATCTGGTCGAGCCGTCCCGATACCTTTTTATTAGAAGGAGGGAAGTCTTCCCCTTCATCAGACCCGTCAGATAAAACGGGCCTGAGAAATTTTCTTTTGGCCTTCCTCCCTGGTGGAGTGGCCTCAGTGCCCTGAAGCACTGGAACTGATGGAGGTAGCCGGTATGAGCTGCCGGTAGAACAGCAGCCGGTATCGGAGCCAGCGTTACTACAACCGGTATCTCCCGACCTGATCTGCGAGCGGTAACCGCGGGCCCGCGCGTTACGCTCCTACTATGGACAGTTTTCTTTTCAATACATGAGAATGAAGGGACAGAAGTTTCGGGGTAACGTGAGGGGGAACTTCTTTACTCAGAGGGTGGTGGCTGTGTGGAATGAGCTTCCAGCAGAAGTGGTGGAGGCAGGATCGATTTTAACATTTAAGACTAAAGTGGATAGGTATATGGACGTGAAGGGAATGGAGGGGTATGGTCTGAGTGCAGGTAGATGGGACTAGGGGAAAACAAATGGTCGGCATGGACTGGAAGGGCCGAGAGGGCCTGTTTCCGTGCTGTAATTGTTATATGGTTATATGGTTTAACACGCTCCATTACCACCAACTCCCGCTGGCTCCCGAGCCAGACTCATGGAGTTTAAATACTCGCAGAAAAGTTTTGAAATTGACTTACCTGCGGGTTTACTACTTACCTCTGGTGGAGCTGTGCTCTCCAGCCCGTCGGTGCGCCATGCGTTGGATGTCATGACGCGCATGCGCCTGGCGGGGCTTCTTCACGTAGTCACTCACGTGACTCCGAAGTAAAATAGAAAGTCTTAGCTTGGGAGTAGATGCGGCGGGACAGAGGAATTGAGAGCAGGGAATGGCATTTTTGCAAGAGGCAGGGTGGAGGAAGTGTAGTCCAGATAGCTGCGGGAGTCAGTAGGTTTTTTGAATAATGGTGCTAAAAATGGCAGTGCCTGCATGTGTAAAACATACAAAATGAATTTCATTGTGCAGTTGCAAATGTGACAAACAAAACACCATTGAACCATTATTTGCCTGTGTTTGGTCCCTATCCATCTAAACCTTTCCTATCTATGCACCTGTCTAAATGTATTTTAAATGTTGTTATTGTACCTACCTCAACTGCTTCCTCTGCAGCTCCGACCATATACTCACCACCTTCTGTGTGAAAAGGTTGCCCCTCAGATTCCTGTTAAATCTTTCTTTAAAACTATGCCCTCTAGTTCTTAATTCCCCTATCCTGTGAAAAAAAACCTATGTCTACACTCTATCTATTCCCCTCGTGGTTTTAAACGCCTCTACGAGATCACCCTTCAGTCTTTAGCACTCTTTCCTCGCCTGCCCTACGTATCCCTACAGCTCAGTCCTGGCAACATCCTTGTAAATCTTATCTGTACTCTTTCCAGCTTAATGGCATCTTTCCTATAAGCAGGGTAAACTCAGCACAATACTCCAAGTGCAGCCTCCCTAATGTCTCATACTACTGTAATATATTGTCCCAACTTCTATACACAATTTCCTGACTGATGAAGACCACCCTATCTAACTGTGACACCACTTTCAGGGAACAATGTACTTGTACTCCAAGATCAAGGTCAAAGCAACAGAAGATTGTGTTTTAAACAGCAAAGTTTTATGACCGGGTTTTATTTTTATTTTTACTTTACCCTAATCCTATGATACGATACGATACGAAATAACTATTTATCCCGGAGAGGAGAATTGATCTGTCAACAGTCATAAAAACACACAAACTCCATGAAACATGAAATTATATTTAAAAATTGAAAAGACTAGGCTTATATTCACTGGAGTTTAGAAGGATGAGGAGGGATCTTATAGAAACATATAAACATAGAAACATGCATCTACCTACAATTATATACAGGAAAAAATGTTCCCAATGTTGGGTGTGTCCAGAACCAAGGGCCACAGTCTTAGAATAAAGGGGAGGCCGTTTAAGACTGAGGTGAAAAAAAACCTTTTCATCCAGAGAGTTGTGAACTTGTGGAATTTCCTGCCACAGAGTGCAGTGGAAGCCAAATCACTGGATGGATTTAAGAGAGAGTTAGATAGAGCTCTAGGGGCTAGTGGAATCAAGGGATATGGGGAGAAGGCAGGCATGATAGGGGACGATCAGCCATTATCACAATGAATGGCGGTGCTGGCTCGAAGGGGTGAATGGCCTGCTACCTGCACCTATTTTCTATGTTTCTATCAATCTGCTGTACAACACGCTCCATGATGAAAGCATTGTGACAAATGATAGAAAAACACAGATTGTCCTGCATTGTTCATTGCACCCATAGAGCTGAATGAAAATAGAATGGAATTATGTATATTTATATTTGTACGGTATGAATATGAAGGGAGGTGAAGTCCTTGCCAGATGCTAACAGTGCTTTTCTCTTGATGAAAGTTGTTTGCATGTTTTCTTGTTTACAGATCTTGGTAAACCTTTGTAGTGGAGTGCAAGTTTCTACTAGCTGCTCTCATGTTAATGCAGAGACTGAAGAGCCAGTTGCTCTTGGTTGCATGCACCATGACTGGAAGACTAGTTTAATTTTATTTTGGCAGCTGGCTCCCATCTTGCTGTGGATCTTCTGGAGATCTCTCTGTTATGTACTACTTGCTCCAGCATTAAATATTGTGGTTGGAAGGGGGCCTTAAAAGGAAATCATTGTTGAAAAATTTTGAGAGCAATAAAAGACTGAACATTTAGCCATTACTTGTTATGTTTGTGAGACAGATCAGGTTCAATGAAGTATGGAGCTTGCAACATGCTCTCTGAAGATTCAGTATTGCAAGTCAATGTTCTTATTTAACCCAACATTTCTGAGCACTTTGATACAGGCCCATAGTTGATAGATTTTGGGCAGCACAGTGGGGTGTAGCAGTAGAGATGCTGCCTTACAGTGCCAGACGCCCGGGTTCGATCCTGACTGTGAGTGCTGTCTGTACAGAGTTTGTACATTCGACCCGTAACCCCGTGGATTTCCGGGATCGCTGGTTCCCTCCCACACTCCAAAGATATACAGGTTTGTACGTTAATTGGCTTTGGCAAAATTGTAAATTGTCCCTGGTGTGTAGGATAGTGTTAGTGCATGGCGTGATCGCTGGTCGGCGCGGACTCAGTGGGCCAAGGGTCTGTTTCAGAACAGTATCTATAAAGTCTGAAGTCTGAACCTGGAGAATTGTACTAAGCCACCTCTCCCTGAGATTCCACAGATATACAACTCTCTGGCTTAAAAAGGTTTTCCTCATCTCAGTCCTAAATGGCCTACCCCTTATTCTTAAACTGATCCCTGGCTCTGGACTCCCCCAACATCGGGAACGTTTTTCCTGCATCTAGCCTGTCCAATCCCTTAAGAATTTTATATGTTTCTATAAGATCCCCTCTCATCCTGCTAAATTCCAGTGAATATAGACAATAGACAATAGGTGCAGAAGTAGGCCATTCGGCCCTTTGAGCCAGCACCGCCATTCAACGTGATCATGGCTGATCATCCCCAATTAGTACCCCGTTCTTGCCTTCTCCCCATATCCCCTGACTCCGCTATCTTTAAGAGCCCTAGCTAGCTCTCTCTTGAATGTATTCAGAGAACCGGGCCTCCAACGCCCTCCGAGGCAGATAATTCCACAGACTCGCAACTCCCTGTGTGAAAAAGTGTTTCCTCATCTGCGTTCTAAATGGCTTACCCTTTATTCTAAAGCCCAGCCCAATATAAGCCCAGTTGATCCATTGTTTCATCATATGTCAGTCCCGCCATTCCTGGAAGTAACCTGGTGATCCCTGTGATGCAGCATCCTTCTTGAACCAGCATATACTCTAAGATGTGTGATATCTCAGAGAACGATCCCTGCCCAGTTCAGGAATTCCCAGAGATTAAGAATCCTCATAGATTTGTAATCCATGGATTTCACCCCAAGATGATCCTGAGATAATCAAGAGTGTTAACTGTCCTGCCTGTCGATGGAACAATGAAATTCTTAATTGCATCACCATAGCAGGCTGGTGAACACATTACACACAGATAATACATGATAACAACAATTTTAATAAATTAATAACCACAATACAAAAAAAATGATAGTTCTGAAAGCAACCTCAGACCAGGAAGGTAGTTAAAAGTTCGTAGTTGAAGTTAGTGTTGTGCAATGATTTTTTTTGTTTTTTTTTTTAATTTAATTTAATTTTTATTTTATGTTTTTGTTAGAAGTAAGTACAGTAGTGTGGTGCCTAAGTACCTAATACATACATAGACATTACCATTTTTGTACAACTTCTTATTTTTTATTTAATAATAAGAGCAGTGAAAGAAAAAGGGAAATAAAGGGTGTCGAGATAGATAGACAAGCGAGTAGAAGCAGCAAAAGAGACAGAGAGCAGAGATAAGAAGCTAAGAAGATTGAAAGAAAAACAGAAAGTAGAAAGAAATGAAATTAGGAGAGATATACCTATTTCGCATCTTTACCCATCCATCACCCGGTTCTGAACCATTTAATTTCTAAGGTTATGTTATGTTGCACATATGCTTGTAAGAAGTCGATAAAAGGAGACCAAATCTTTAAGAATTGGTCTACTTTGCCTAGTAGGAGGAATCCCATTTCTTCAAGATGTGGCGTTTCCGACATATTTGAAATCCACATTTTGAACGTTGGCATGGTTGCGTTTTTCCAGAATTTGAGTATAAGTTTTTTTGCTGTTATTAAACCATAATTAAAGAGAGCTTCTTGGAACGTAGTTAATTTATGTCCCTCTTCCATTGATCCAAAGATAATCAGTTCTGTATTGGGGTTCAATTTTGTGTTGAATAGTTTTGTAAAAGTTCCAAGTATTTCATTCCAAAATTTATGAAGTTTTGTACAAGAGACAAAGGAATGTGCTATAGTGGCATTTTGAGTTAGACATTTATCACAAATAGGGGAGACATTTGGAAATATTTTATTCAATCTGGTTTTCGAGTAATATAATCTGTGTAAAATTTTAAATTGAATTAGGTTTTGTCTTACATTAATCGAACATTTATGTACATATAATAGATTTTTTTCCCATCAGTCGTTCAGAATTTTTATCAATAACTCTTGTTCCCAGTGCCTTCTAATTGCCTCTGTCGTTGATGTTTCTATATTTAAAATTATATTATATAAATATGATATTAAATTGCTTGATTCTGCCTTTCTATTCATTCCTTCCACTAATACATCTGAGGTTAGAGTTTGATATCCTTGCATATATTTTTTCAAATAATCTTGAATTTGAAGATATTTAAAATATTGGTTACTTTTCAGGGTATATTTTAGTTGTAATTGTTGGAATGATAAAAGTTTTCCCATTTCATACATATCTTCAATCATTTTAATTCTTATTCTTTCCCAATGGATAAACTTTTTATCAATAATAGATGGGTTTGAATGCGGGATTGTTAGCTATTGGAGAAAGTAGCGATAAATTTCTTAATTTTAAAGTTAATTTTATTTGTTTCCAAATTCGTATTATACCGTGAATAATTGGATTCTTCTTATATATTATATTGTTCAGTTTCATCGGGGAAAGAAGAATCGCTCATATATTGTAAGGGGAACAATCCTCTTTCTCCATTCTTATCCAATCTACTTGTTGGGCAGAACTGTCCAACCAGTAAATTATATTTTTAATATTCACTGCCCAGTAGCAGCACAACAAATTAGGGAGTGTCAGTCCCCCTGATTGTACTTTGGAGTCACGTGAGTGATTCCGTGAAGAAGACCCACCAGGCTGCATGCACACCAGTACATCAGCCGCACTGGCGCAAGCACCAGACTGGCAGGACAGAGCTCCTGCAAGCAGTAAGTTAAACCTAGAAGGTAAGTTCATTTTTTACTCACCAGGGTTTTTCAGGCAGGAACCTCTTTTCACAGAGGTTTTCCTGCCAGTTTCGCAGCCCGATGAGTGTGCCGGTTATGGACTGTGGGGAAACAGCAGAAGCGGATAACCGGCAAAAAATATTGGGTTGCGAGATAAGGAGCCGCTAACAGTGCAGTCAGCGGCTCCCAGCCTACGGGGATGCCATAAAAACGGTAAGAAATTCAAGCAGAGTTGCTGACAGTGTAGTCAGCGGCTCCCAGCCTGCGGGGATGCCGTTGGGACGGGAAGAAATTCAAACAGAGTCGCTGACAGTGTAGTCAGCGGCTCTCAGCCTGTGGGGATGCCATTGGAACAGCAAGGAAGTAACGCTAGAGTCACTGACAGTAGGGTCAGTGGCTCACAGACGTTGGTCCCCAGGAAAGGAATTAAATGGGACTAGTTCAGCCCTATTTGGACTCAGGTGAGTAGGGCTACAAAGGGTTCTCCTTATAATGAAATGTATGTATGTTATGGTGTTTTTTCTTAAAGTTAAAAGCTAAAGGCAAAGTTAAAGTTATAAAAGGTTATTGTTATATGTCTCTGACAATGTAATCCTTGTTGTTTAGCAGAAGTTGCTGTGAATTGTTTTAATCCTTCACAGGTAAAACTGTACACTAAAAATGTTGATTAGTGAGCTTACACTGCAATAGCACGGGCTTATGGGACAGGCCGCATCAGCAGCGCCTGACAGGGCTGCTTCATGTGTAATAGTGCGGACCTATAGGACAGGCCGCACCCGCAGCACCTGGGAAAGGGTTGCTTCATGTGTATAGTGCGGGCCTATGGGACAGGCCGTGCCAGCAGCGCCTGACAGGGCTGCTTCATGTATGCAAGTGCCGGCCAACAGGAGAGCTGTGCAAGCAGCTCCTGATAAAGGTCTGTTTCATTTGTGACATTACCAGCCTATGAGAGAGCCGTGCTAGCAGCACCTGGTACAGAGCTGTTTCATATCAAAAAGCGCCGGCCTTTACGAAAGGCGGTGCCAGCAATGCCTGGGAAGGGTTGCTCAAGTTCACACATAATCTCCTACGCCCACGGAGCCGGGAGATGATTCTTCACCGGGGCTGGATAGCAAGGCCCACGGAGTCGGGGAATGAATTCCTCACTGGGGCTGGATAGTGCGTTTGAAACGACTATCTCAAATGCAGCAACTGTTGCATACAGTGCTACAGAGGTCTCCCTCTTGGAGGCAGAGACCAAGATGGGTCAGTATCCTGCTGACATTGAGTCTCAGGGTATGGCCTTGGGGCATACCCCAAGGGATGAAGGGCATGAGTTAGAGGTACCTATTTCCTGACAACAAAGTTGCCATCCCAGCAGAATATTCTATTTGTGTTAAGGCCAATGGGTTCATATCAGTACTGGTATCCTGCGGCCTACGGCAGCGCCTGTTTAGGGTTGCCTACGAATCACCCTCTCTGAGGAGGGAAGAGCAAAAGGTCAAGATATAACTGACTCCAGACTCTAAAGAAGTCAATAGAACATACTTAAGCACATATGTGCCAGCAGTGAACAGTGCCAAGATGTGAGAGCCAGCCGCTGAATCTTCAGGTAGGCCTATTCAACAAGGGAAGAAAGCCTGGCAGACAAATCAATTAGGCCAACGGCGGGCAAAAATCATCGTTTCAGAACACACCCCAGGCGCTCATCGGCAGTAAGTGGTTCACTGGAGCTGGGGGCAGCATGATAGCTCAGAAATTCTATGCACCTTACCAAACCTACTCAACAAAATGGGTCTAGCACTTCCAAAATATGGGTAGTGCACCGTTCACAAGTTGTAATGTTTACATTTGTTTTGTACAACACACAAAGGGTAAAAATATTTGGTTGAGGCACAGTCGGAGCATTCCAAGCAAGTTTGGATTATGGCCAGGGTTATTTTTTTAAAAATTAAGGTTTGGAAATTGGGCAAAAGGTCTTATGCAAACCACCCATGGAATAAGGCAGGAGTGGCATGTTATTATGAAGAATGGAGAGTGTCGGGCATATGAACTTTCCGAATAAGAAAACTTATTTTCCTGACTAACAACAGATTCATATGGGTCAGCGATCCATGCTATGCAAATCCCATTACAGAGGTTATCAAAGACAATGAAACTGTACTATAACAGTAAAGCTTTGGGGTATGGGATAAACTGTTTGTTGGTCATTGGGATTTACCTTTAATTATTATTAGCCTTGACTCCACCTTGTGGCAAGAGATTGGAGTTATAGCAATCTGTTACTAAACTGAGTTTTGTTTTCATCAAGAGTAATTGGCAATATAGCAGCTATGTTTCAGCCGAGCAAATCAAGGAACTGATATTGTGTAAGTAGCAATTAGACCATTGTTAACCTTATGCTATTGTCAGCTGAAGCTACCTCAGCAACAATGATGAAGTAACAGTATTCAGCATTGCTGAACATGACAATAACTCATTGAACTTGAACTTGAACTTGAAACTCGCTACCGTAGTGTGGTCGGTCGAATTCAGTTATTACAAACTGATGCTTAGGACTCTAAGATGAGAAGTTCCGAATACCATCACCTACTTGGAGGTATTGGAGATTGCATGAGTTACCAATTCTTCAATTGTTGGTATCAACTAAATATATACACTAGATGCACCCCATGGGTAAGGGGCTATTGAGTGAATATACATATTCTACATGCTCAAATTCAAGTTGCTGCTCTACGATGGTGACATATGTTAGTCACATGGTAATCAAGTAAAAGTATCCTGTAGTAATTACCTAAATCGCCTTTGCCGCTGGTGTATCAGCCAGTTCAGATCGATGATAACACAGAATAAGTTTTGGATCTCAAAGTATGATGAAAGTATGGTTCAATCCTACATTGAATATCAACATGTTGGTGCATCTTTATTCACTGCTTGTAAAAATATGTGGCACAACAGTGTGGAGAAATACATTCTCGCTTCAACAGGAGGAATGGTCTTTTGTCTTCCTCATTTTTTGCCTCATTAGCCGGGTCTTAAAACAGTCAGCAAGCCCTCGCTTGGGTTCATACTGTCAGACTGGTCAAGCATCCATATTACCTGCTTCATCAGGCATTATGGCACAACGGTATACGGTTATTCCAAAAAACAAGAACTTGTTGTTTCAAACTGTGGTTCAGGAGACCGGCCTTTGCACAGTAAAACAATTATTGACTTACACATTTTGAATGGATTGACTTGTGCCTCAGGTTGTCACATCAAGCCATGAAGGTGCTCACTGCAGTGTGCAGGGATACCCGCAACATAAGGGAACTATGCTGGTGGATTCAACCCGGATATCGAGTTGTTAAAAGATCTTGACACAAGTTCTCCCACTACAAGATTATGCAGTTGGTTATTGAAAATGTGTGAACATTACCTAACCAAGGGGTTCCAGCTACATCCTTAATTATGACACTTATATCAGCACAACGACGGCAAACATTGCAAATGCTGTGGCTAGATAGGATGGAATTGGCTGCAGGTGCCATTACATTTTACATTCTGGTCTACACAAGCAGAGTAGACTACGGGTGGCGTGATTTAAGATCATTTTGGATACCCCACGGTCTCACGTCTATGTTATCAAGGCCACCAGAATCATAAGAAGTATGGAAACAGCATTATTTATTAGTCAACAAACAACTACACAAAGAAAGGTCTGTTCAGACTATTTCAAGGTGGCTGCAGCAGTTTCTGGGTTATACAGGTAATAACACTGACGATTGTATATCTCATTCCACCAGGTCAGCATCAACGCCAGCGTATCATTTAGATAGTGTGTTTACATCTCATTCCATTAGGGCAGCAGCTACGTCGGCGGCCAAGGCGAGGGATGTGCCCGTCGACCATATTTTGGCGGCTGCCGGATGGGTAAATGAGCTGATGTTTCAGAATTTCTATCATTGGCCGATTGCCGATCCAGGGCTGTTTGCCAATGCTATTTTAAGTTCTATTTAAAGTGCCCTGGGGTAGAGGGGTACTGTTGTTTGTTTATATATTTTAAATAAACTTTATTACTGCATTTAATGCAATGTTACTACTAATGCATTAATTTCTCATTTGAGTCAATCAATGCAGTGGGATGCCGAGATTTGTAATCTGCGGCATGAAATCACAAAGCTTTGAACTCTTCACGGAATCACTCACGTGACTCCGAAGCAAAATAGTAAGATTAAACGAGAACTTACCAGTTTGAAGTTTGATCTTGATTTAATGAGGAGTTACGTTGGTGATTACGTGCACGCCACGCCCAACCTTCTCTCATAAAGGATCATCTGGTAGTTCTCGAGTCACGCATCTTACCATGTCACTTTGGTGTTGTTATTTGTGATTTCATACCGCTGCTTTGAAGATTGGTGCGCATGCGGCCTGGCGGGTCTTCTTCACGTAATCACCAACGTAACTCCTCATAAAATCAAGATCAAATTTCAAACTGGTAAGTTCTCGTTACTTACTATTCTTTAGATTTACACAAATGTTTTCTTTGAATTCTATGTGATTTATGGTCCCATATGAAATTTGTAATATCAGAGTCTAGTTTTTTAAATAATTTTTTTGGTAAATATATTGGTATTGATTGAAATAGGTACAATATTTGTGGTAAAAAGATCATATTTATAGCATTTATTCTGCCTATCAAGGACATTGGCAGTGTTGAGTAATGGTTTATATTTCCTAGTAATTTGGATATCCAAATACTTGAATTTTTCTGTTGCAATTCTAAAAGGGAATTTCAACAGATGTGTCGACTCTTGAGGTTTTATCGTTATAATTTCGCTTTTGTTCCAGTTTATTCTATATCCTGAAAAAGAACCAAATTCCTCTATTAAATTTAGTATATTTGGTATGCTGATTTGCGAATTTGTAATATATAATAATATGTCGTCTGCATATAATGACATTTTATTATTTGAATGTTTGGTACTATATCCATGAATAATCAGATGACTTCTTATACTTTCTGCTAAAGGCTATCACTAGTGCAAATAGCAGGGGCGATAATACACACCCCTGTCTATTGCCCCGTGATAATTGGAATTTCAGGGATAATATATTATTCGTCAATATTCTAGCCGTCGGCTTGTCGTATAATAATTTTACCCATGAGGTAAAATTATCTCCCGTATTAAATTTTTGCAATACTTTGAATAAATATTGCCATTTTACTTGATCAAAAGCTTTTTCTGCATCCTATGACATAATTGCTAAGTCTTCCTCTTCAGTTTTATGTGAGTACATTATGTTAAACAGCCGTCTCAGATTGTTAAATGAGTATCTCTTGGGTATAAATCCCGTTTGGTCCGGGTTTATTAGTTTGCTAACATATTTACTCAATCTTCTCACTAAGGTCTTTGCTAATATTTTTTTATCTGTATTTAGGAGAGCTATGGCTCTATATGAGCCTGGATCTTTTAGATCGTTATCCTTTTTAGGTATAAGTGTAACAGTTGACTCAGTTAGTGTTTCTGGTAGTATATTTTCTTTAAAAGCATGTATATATAGATTTTGTAAGTGTGGAGAAATTATCTCGTAGAATCTTTTATAGAATTCATTATAAAGCCATCTGGTCCAGGCGTTTTACCATTCTTCAACAAATTTATTGTGACTTCTATTTCCTTAAGTGTAATCTGAGCTCCTAATTCCGCTTGTTCCAATGTATTAAGTTTTGGAACATTACAATTGTCTAAGAAGTTTGTAATTTTAGTATTATTTGCAGACGTTTTAGATGTATATAGATTTTGTTAAAAAAGAGCAAATCTTTTATTAATATCTTTAGGTAGTGTTAGTAATTCACCTTTATCTGATTTAATTTTTGAGATTGTATTTTCTGTTTCTCGTTCTTTTCAGTTGACTTGCTAAGAGTTTATGTGATTTATCACCAAATTCGAAATGTTCTTGTTTTGTAATTTGAAATAATCTTATTATTCTTGCTGATAAAATTTTATTTAATTTATATTTTAATATTGTTATCTTATTATGTTTATCTGTGGTTGGTTCTTTGGCATTTTCTAAATATAATTGTCTAATTTCTTGCCCTAACGGCAATTGTTCAGTGTTGTTTTCATTTTGGAAGGCTTGATATGAAATTATAGTTCCTCTAATAAATGCCTTAAATGTTTCCCATGAGGGTGAAATATCTGGTGTATCATCTGCTGTTTTAAATATGTGCAACCTTGTGAGTTGTTTAAGATTTGAGGGTTAAACCTCCAGAACAAATTTTCATCAGACATTCCTTCTAATTAAAAAAAAAAGTTAACGGGGAGTGATTGGAAATAATACTATTATGATATTTAGCCTTATATGTATAGGGAATTAATTTTGTGTCCACTAAAAAATAATCAATACGTGAATATGTTTTATGTACCGTTGAATAAAATGGGTATTCCCTATCTACTGGATTAGCGATTCTCCATACATCTGTTATGTTTGTGTTTTTTATGTAGGTATTTAGGAGTTCACTAGTTTTAGATTTTATGTTCATCCTTTTTTGTTTTGCTGATTTATCTAGATATGGATCTAGAATGCAATTGAAATCTCCCCCTATTATCACATTTTGATAGTTAAATTCTGAAATTATATCCAGAATTTTACTAAAGAATTGGGGGCTATCAAAGTTGGGAGCATAAATATTTATCAAAGTAAGTGGAGTAGAGTGAATTTCGCCCGTAACTATGACGTACCTCCCCTCTTTATCTGCTATGATATTCTTTAATTTGAATGGTATGCCTTTACGAATAATAGCCATGCCTCTAGATTTAGAAGTAAATGAAGAGTAATATGTTTGCCCAATCCAATTTGCCTTCAATCTTATCTGTGTTTGATGTTTCAGATGTGTTTCTTGTAAGATTATGTCACTGTTGAGTGCTTTTAATTGGGCAAAAATCTTACCCCTTTTAATTGGTTCATTAGCGCCCCTTATATTCCAGCTACAGAACGTGATTCCTCCAGTTTTCTTTTGTTTATCGTCTTGCATTGTAAATCATGATAATACCTTTAAGTCATATGGTGCAACCAAGTACCTCACAACTCTAGGTGGTGGGTGGTCATCCACAGCTGTTAAATTTTGTTGGCATCTCCCCTTCAAAATAGATCTTAGAAAAGTCCAGAAGGTGTAAAGTGGTGAAAAGATAATTAAAGAACAAAAAGTGATATTATAATATCTAAAAATAGGGATATTATAATTTAAAAAATACACCAAAAGGTGGTAGAAAAATTATTGTTGACTTCCGTAGTTATTGTTATACATTTCGCTCTGCACCCTTGACCAATTATTATTAATAGGAAGAGAGACTGGTTCAAAATTAAAAATTATATATAAGATAAAACGCATTTCAAATCTAACTATTGGAATGTATCTTCAAAAATAAATGTCCAACATTAAGTGTATACTTAAATATAACAGTAATTATGTTAGTTATATGCCCATATCTGCCGATATGCCGATAATTATTACATTTCACTCCCTAATTAAGTCTCATTCTTTTGTATTAGACAGCAGCAGGTTCCAAGGGGTTAACCAGATTCAGACCCTTGGATAACTTCCAAGTATCTGAGTCTCCTTCCCCCCCCCCCCCCCCTTACCCACAGTTTAAACTAGATCTACTATATCCATAACATTTGTTAGTATATTGTTAATACTTATCAATCATATTTAACTAATTATTCTTATACTTAGCAATTAATTAACACCATTATATAAAAATCAGTCATTATTACACTGTGCTTTAATATTACACAATAGTGGGTTATTGTTATTGAATAAATTCTATTAGCTAAATATTTTATGTTAGTCTATAATTGTATGTTTCCTAAGTCATAAATTTCTGTATACAGGTCCGTTAATATTGTTTTTCCGTATTCCCAAATTCCGTTTTTTTCCCACCAGGGTTTTTCTTGTTTTCCAAGTCCTTTGTTCAGAGTGAAACATAAACTTCGACCTTGAGTTAACATTCCAAAGAAAAGGTGTTTAGACAGCACCTCATGGAGAAATCCGCCATCTTAACCAGAGCAGTCTTTTTTATTTAAAAAAAAAGACCTTTCTTCGCCGCTTCTCCTCTGTATTGTTGTGGGAGACCGACTCCTGATAATCAGTCGGCCTCCTTTGCGTTACCTTGTGCATATTTATACGCCTCTTCTGGGTGTGTTGTGCAATGTTTAAGAGACAGAAATGTGTTGGGAAGAAGCTATTTTTGAACCTGGTGGTCATTTTTTTCAGACTCTTATACCTGCTCCCAGAGTACCAGATCATTTGACAACCAAGATCAATAGAGACCTGTGACCCTCATGATCACTACACTTGAACCCTTATGAAAATGTAATCCCACACCACAAAACTCCAAGATGACCAATCCCCTAATCCAGAGGTTTATCTCAGGTGATAGACACAAAAAGCTGGAGTAACTCAGCGGGACAGGCTGCATCTCTGGAGAGAAGGAACGGGTGAAGTTTCGGGTCGAGACCCTTCTTCAGACTCAGATGGCCTGATGCACAAACATCCCAGATCCAAGAAAACTCTGTGCCCACCCTTAAACCCATGATCCAATAGTATCTATAATGACCCAAATGTCATGAAGACTACATCCTTCGATCATATGAAGATTTGAGATCTTGCGTCATCTGCTATCAACCCAAAATCCAAGTTATCCTCCACAGTAAAAATTATGTAACAAGTTAATATTGAGTAGGATCTTGCTTTGCTAATACCCTCGAGAGAAAGTATTGATCTCAAGATAATCTTACAGGTTCATCTTGGATTTCAGGATTAATGCAAATCTCGGAGTTTACTGTGTGAAGGATAACTTGGATTTTTCTAAGCCACAATGAGGCTTAGAAATATATTTAATTCTTATAAAATATTATTTTATCCATCATTCCCAGCAGAATTGTGCACTTATAATTTTTACCTGACAGTAACTAAATATTTAAAATGGACATAAAAATGTACATTGTTTTAAAAACAAATGATGCCAATTTCTACTGATGCTGCTGAATCAGATATAGATAGAGCAAAAAACTGAGGCATTTTAAAGTCATATTTTTACATCGATAATCTCTTCAAGACTGTATTAAATAACTTTTTTGGTGGTTAAAAAGATCACAAATGGCATAATATTTTAAATAAGAATTAAATATGTTTCTAAGCCTCATTGTAATTTACTCCATTGGTCTATTTTATTCTTATCTGCCAACTGAAAATATTGACCAAAACCTGAGCCAACATTAGGTGAGAAAATTCAGATGTGTATGAAAAATATCTAACCAGGTGTTCAATACATACCACACATGAAGCCCCCAACCCCAACCCCAAACAATATATTACTATAGATACAAACATTACTCATTTGGACCTCACCATGGCTTATCGCTTTGGGATTTGGAATTAATCATAAACCATTAAATTAATATTCTGGGTAGATGAAACCAATTCCAGAAGGTCTGAATACCTTTAGACTAATTATTACTTTTCTGAAAAATATGCAAGTTTATTTATTTTTTGAAGTCATTATCCCAGAATGTAACTGTTTTGGAACCTAGACATTATTATTTCAGCAAAAAATAAGAACACAGCAGAGTGTATAAATTAGTTATGCACTGGAAAGAACTATTCAACATGGTTCCTTTGGTTATTTTTTATAAAACAGCTCCACCACTGTGCTCAAATAATTACCACAAATCATTCCATCTCAGCAGGTAGCACGGGATAATCAAATGGTCAAAGAGGGCAGGTTTAGAAAATATTAATTTCATTAAAGGTTTCCAAATGATCCTTTGTTTTGAAACTCTACTACCTTTGAAATATAATCTTCCTCCTCAGCTAGGTTTTCAATGATGGCATTCTGATGTATTCATCTAAAGACAATTCACTGATAGTGTGTTTTTTGTGACGTTTGAACACAGGGGCCCTTTGTAAATCTATCATTTGAATCATTGGGAGGTTGCCTGAAGAAGTAAGTCAAGTTTTAAATAAACCAAGGTGCCATGGGGTCATAGGTGGCAGTCTTATGTACTTGTAGTTTCCCTGTGAAGTTTCCCGTCTTGGCTGGACTGATGCAAAATGGTGAATGGGGAAAAGGTCTTTCCCACAGGTTGGGAGGAAGAGTCGGCAGACAATATTTCCCTTTATTCTCCAGCTCGATTTTCAAAGCCTTCTAAACACCATTGAAAGACGCTGGGGAGTATTACCTGGGAAACAAACACTATCACAGAGATGCAGTGGTATGAAACCCTTTTTCAAACCAATCCAAGGTTTCATTAAAGGAAACAAGCAACCGCCAAAGAAAGTAAAGAACCAGCAATTACGTGGTACACTTTATTCTCTCTGGACATTCCTAGGCAAACAGGTTGAATTTTGACATTGTTGTAATGACAGAAACTGTTCCATTACGGTAGAAGGCACAGTGTTTCAAGTCTGTGGGTCTGCATTCGCTGGAGTTTAGAAGAATCAGGGGGGATCTCATTGAAACCTACCGGATAATGAAGGGCCTAGACAAAGTGGAAGTGGAAATGATGTGTCCATTAGTGGGGGAGTCTAGAACCAGAATGCACAGCTACAGAATAAAAGGACATACCTTCAGAATGGAGATGAGAAGGAATTTATTTAGCATAGGGTGGTGAATCTGTGGAATTCATTACCACAGATAGCTGTGGGGGCCAAGCCTTTGGGTACTTTTACAGCAGAGATTGATAGATTCTTGTTTATTAATGGTGTCAAAGGTTACGGGGAGGAGACAGGACAATGGGGTTGACAGGGAAAGATAGACCAGTCAGGATTGAATAGTGTAGATGACTCAATGGACTGAATAGCCTAATTCCCATCCTATTTCTTATGGACATACAGCTATACAGTAGTATATCAGTGATATCCAGTGGTACTGTTCATTGTACATAATACCACTTTGACTTCACAACTTAAAAATGTGAGATCTATGTGGAGCAACAAATATAAAATTAATGTCATAGTGCAATACACCATGGAAATAGGCCCTTTCGCCCAACCCATCTATGCAGACCAAGGTACACCATCTAAGTTAGCTCTATTTGTTTGTGTTTGACCCCTGTTCCTCTAAACCTTTCCTATCCATGTAGAAGTGCAAATGTGTTTTAAATCTTGTTATTGTACCTACCTCAACTACTTCTTCTGGTAGCTCCTTCCACATAGCCATCACACACTGTATGCAAAAGTTGCCCCTCAGGTCCCTATTAAATTGATGCCCATTCACCTTAACCTATGCCCTCCAGTTCTTGGATCCCCTACCCTGGGGAAAAAAACAAGTATGTGACTCCATTTATTTCCCTCATATGTTTATACACCTCTGTCAGATCACCCCCCAGCTTCCTCCGCACCAAGGAATAAAGTCCTAGTCTGCCCAACCTCTCCCTATAGCTTCGGCCATCAAATTTTAACAACATCCTCTGCACTCTTTCCAGATTCATGGGATTTTTCGTATAACAAAATGACCAAACCTGAACATGATTCTCCAAGCGTGACCTTACTAATGTCTCGTACAACTGTAACATAATGTTCAAAATTCTATACTCAATGAAAGTCAGCTTGCCAAAATCCTTCTTTACCACCCTATCTGCCCGCGACACCACATACTTATCTAATTAAACTCCATTAGCTATTTTTCTCCCCACTTCCCTAGCTGATCAATATCCTGCTGTAATTCATGATAACCATATTCACCATCTATGATTATACCTATAGTTCCTGAAATGAAAGAAAGGAATTCTTCCTATAGAGATCACCCATCTTAATAATTCCATGATTTTTCCATTGTAAAAAACCTTTATCCATCCTCCATACATTGAGGGTTTAAATGTAGCATTATTTACAATGGGAAGTGCTAATGGTAAACAATCTAATTTTAGCGTCTTCTTTAATTGTTTCTAAATACGTATTCCACTGTCTATTCTTATGTAATTTGTTCAATAAAGGCGGAAAATTAGATTTAAACAAAGAAATATATCTAATTTTCCGCCTTTATTGAACAAATTACATAAGAATATTTTATACTGGAAAACATTACCTATTTCAATGTTGGGTAGAATTAATGCGATAAAAATGATTTTTGCTCCGCAATTACTGTACCTTTTTCAATTAATCCCGATATACCTTTCAAAAAATTGTTTTAAGAAGGTTGACTCTATAGTCACCAACTTTATCTGTGATTATAAGAACCACAGAATAAATAAAAAACACTTATGTAAATCAAAACTAAATGGAGGTTTAGCATTACCAAATTTTATGTTTTATTATTGGGCAATTAATATTAAAAATATGAATTTTTGGTTGGAAGAACTGAACAAACAACCAGGTTGGTTAAAAATGGAAAAGGAAGATTGTTTACCCTTTGAAATTGGATCGATACTATTTGCTAATATTAAATTAAGCAAAAGAATCTATAAAGAAAACCCAATAATAGCGGGGTTAACGGACATCCTTGTCTACAGCCCTGAGATAAACTAAATTTAGTTGATAACATGTGATTTGTTAAAATTCTAGCCGTTGGATTAGTATATAATAATTTTACCCATGTATTAAATTTCTCGCCCAGTTGAAAAGTTTCCATAACCGATAATAAATAGGGCCATTCCACCTGGTCAAAGGCTTTCTCAGCATCTAACGAAATAATTGCAAGGTCTTTATTATTACTTCTTTTTGAGTATATAATATTGAATAATCTTCTCAGGTTATATGAGGAATATCGTTTTGGTATAAATCCTGTTTGATCCGGGTGTATTAGTTTATTAATCACTGTACTTAATCTTCGTGCTACAATTTTAGTTAATATTTTTTGATCAGTATTTAGAAGAGCTATAGCTCTATATGATCCTGGGTCATCCAGATCTTTACCTATTTTTGGTATGTGTTATAATAGATTTGTTTAGCGTTTCTGGTAATTTCTGTTCGGTATAAATATGTTCATACAGTGTCTTTAAACGCGGGACAATCAGATCATAGAATATTTTATAAAATTCCAAGCCAATGCCATCTGGTCCCGGAGATTTACCATTTTTTAGTGATCTGATAGATTCTTCAATTTCCTTTACTGTTATTTCAGCGTTTAATAATTCTCTATCTTTCAAATTTAACCTTTTAAGATTACATTTTTGCAAGAAAGCTTCTATCCCTGTCTAGTGATCTAACGTTTTGAGCTACATTCCAGCTGCAAAATGTTATTCCATCACCCCCGATCTTTCATTTTTGAGTCTTGCATCTTTGATTTAGGGAGGTCTATAATAGAGCAGATGAATTTTAGATGAATTTATAGATGAATTTTAATTCCCGTTGAACTTTCTCACGCTTATGTCTCCTTTGATATAGCTTATTACTCCATTCAAACTTAAAATTATAATGGAATATTATATAAAAAAAGGGATAGATTAGGTTTGTAAAGTGCAAAAAGAAAGAAGAAACTACATCTATTAGTAGTGTAGTTAGTGATAGCCATACTAGCATGGCTAACCATCTACCGACTTCCGTAGTCGATGTAAAAAAAAACTTATCTAGCTCCATGTTTCGTTTAGATTGATATTCCATAAAAATATTTTACCGAGGGTAGGTTTTAGGTTCCAAAGTGTTCGAATTCCATTAATCAAATATATATATATAAAATGTATGAAGAAGAAAAAAAGTAATTCTAAGTAATTCAGTTGTAATTAATTAGTAACCATTAGTAATGATTATTAATAGTACCACACAGTAATATTTGTACTTGTTAGTTATTTATATTAATAGTGTTATAGTAGTAACTATGAGTATAATACTCAGTATATGAATATAACGTCCATAAGAAAGGCCTCATTCAGCATCTTTCTCCAGTTTCAATTGTCCTTAGGCATAACAGGTCCTTATTTGCATCCAATCTTACAAAGTTACTTTGTTCATTGGCACAGTTCATTTTATAGGTAGTATTCAGTCAGCAGGCTGATTCTTAATCTTATGGTAATCCAACACCTCCGCAGGTTGGTGAAGGTATGTTCTTTCTTATTATAAGTAACTCTTAGAGTAGCCGGGTACGTCAGACCATACTTCAGATTTTTCACATCCTTCAGTATTCTTTTTGCATCTTTAAACAACACTCTCTTCCTGGAGACCTCCACAGGATAGTCTCAGTAAATGCTGATCTTGGGTACACAAAAAGCTGGAGAAACTCAGCGGGTGCAGCAGCATCTAGGAAGCGAAGGAGATAGGCAACGTTTCGGGTCGAGACCCTTCTTCAGACTGGTCAGGGATCAGGGAAACGAGAGATATAGACGGTGATGTGGAGAGATAAGGAACAATGAGTGAAAGATATGCAAAAAAGTATCGGTGATAAAGGGAACAAGCCATTGTAAGCTGTTTGTGGTGTGAAAATGAGAAGCTGGTGCGACTGGGGTGGGGGAGGGAGATAGAGATAGAGGGAATGCCAGGGCCCGAGGGCTGAGGGAGAGGTGGGAAGGGGAGGAGACAGCAAGGGTTAACAGAATTGAGAAAATTCAATATTCAAGCCCAAAGGATGCAGACTCCCCAAGCGGAATATGAGGTGCTGTTCGTCCAGCTTGCGGTGTTGCTCACTCTGGCCGTGGAGGAGGCCCAGGACCGAGAGGTCGGATGTGGAATGGGAGGGGGAGTTGAAGTGCTAAGCCACCGGGAGGTCGGGTTGGTTATTGCAGACCGAGCGGAGGTGTTCGGCGAAGCGATCGCCAAGCCTCCGCTTGGTCTCACCGATATAGATCATCTGGCAAGGCTGATCTTATCTCCTTCGTATGTGAGATTTCTGCTGCAGACAATTATTTTCACCATCTCCTCCAGTACATGATCATATTGCACCTTTATTATCATTTGTCTTGGAGGTGCATCCGGCCGTGAATGGCGTCTCATCACTCTGTGTGCTCGAGCTAGCAGAGGCTTTTCATCCAGGTTTAGGGCTTTTTGCAATAAATTTTGCAGCAAATTCGCGAGGGTTTCCTTTCCCCTCTCTCCCTTCCTGAATTCCAACGATTCTTAAGTTCTGATGCCTCTGATGTCCTTCAAGTTCAGTGCATTTTTCAGTTATTTTGCTCAGTAGCTCTGATAAACGTTGGTTTTCTCTGATAAGCTTTTTTGTTGTTTCAGCACTTGTTGCAGCAATCTCCTCCAGAGTGGTTATGGCTACAGTCTGTTGATTCAGTGATTCCTCAATAGGCTCCAGCTTTTCTTTAAGGCTAGCCTCCATTGATTGAAATTTAATATCCATCTCCAGCAACCCTGTAATATGCTCGCTCAGCATTTCCTCTGTTTCCTTCTTCCATCTTTCTGATAATTCAAGGACAGTGGAGTTAATTTCTTCCTTCATTTCCTTCATTTCCACTTTGAGCTTCTTAAACTCCTCCTTGAAATTTTGAAATTCTTCTTTAACATTCGTTAACTTTAGTTCTTCCTTTAGTTCTTTAATTTCTTGGGATAGAAAAATCCTAAGTTCTTCCATCTCAGTTTTTTTAGCCTTTGGTTTCTTGGAAACATCTTCCTGGTTCATTGTTTTACTTGAGCCCGAGGCTTCAGTCGGGCCTTGTTCTTCCGGTGCCATTTTCTGCTTAGCAACTCGTTTTGGTTGTATCTTGGGGGGGTGTGATGCATCGACATACCGAGTCGCGCGCCTGATGACGTCACTCACGCGTTGCAGGCAACCGGTGCAGAAACAACCGGTGCAGAAACAACCGGTCAATAAACCTTTCTAGTTCACCCATTTCTGGATGCAAACATCTTGCATATTGGACTACTCAATGCCAATAGGAAAAGTTATCTTTTGTGCTTTCTGTTCGATGGAGCATACCAAGCTAGCCACCAGGGCACCAGATCTTGATGTCATCCAGGTGTTTCGTATATTGTGCAGCTACTATGCCATCACACTCCTGGTAAAACTATTCCTGCTATACAGAAAGAAAACAACCACACCTGCGTTAGAGGGCATTAGCTACACTCGGAGATGTTGGACAATTTGGCTTATTTCCTCAGGGACATCGGAGGTTGAGAGACCTTAATGAAGTACATAAAACTGTGAGAGGCGTAGATAGGGCAGTCAGAACATTTTCCTTCAGGATGGAAGTGTTAAGGTCTCGAGGACATAGCTTTAAGGTGGGAGTTTAAAGGAAATGTGTGGGGCAAATCCTTTTTTTTGGTGGAGGCAGATATGACAGCACATTTAAGAATATTTCAGAAAGGCACATGGACAGGGAACGAAAGTTCAGGGCTTGAAATTAGCGGTTGCCCAGGTCCCATTGACCACTGAAAGTGCCACTGGGCAACCTAAACGCCGACTCATTTTGCCCAGCTTGGCACCCAAATACTGGTTTATACCGGTAGACGCAAAAAACTGGAGTAACTCCGCGGGTCAGGCAGCATCTCTGGCGAATAGAAACTGACGTTTCGTGTCGGCGGCGGCGGCTGTATTCCTCTAGTATCTGTGATTGCGGGGCAAAGATACTAGGAGCGGGGTGACGAAGGGTCGGAGCGAATAACGGGCCCCGAACAGCGGCCGCGACAGCGGTTCCATTGCCTCCTCCTCCCGCACCCTGCCCGGCGGAAGGAGACCACCATCTCTCACCCTCCCTCCCTCCTCCCGGCCTCTTTGGATTTGCCATCAGCGGCTGCTATCGCCTTGATAATGGCGCTTTCAAAACAACCCCTCGCACGCCGAGGCCGGGAGGAGGGAGGGAGGGAGCGAGCGAGGGATGGAGGGAGAGGGAGAGAGAGGTCGCCTTCCGCCATCTGAAGCAGCTGCACCAAAGATCCTATAGCTATAGGATCTATGAGCTGCACCGCTTGGCCCCGCACCTTCCTGTTGGCTGGCTGGCGGAGGAGGGGAGGCGTTGACGAGGAGGCAGTGGCTCTTTGGCGTTTGACAGGGAAGGCCAATGCAGCAGGGCGATGTTGTCCGAGGAGCGCTAACCTTCCTTCCTCCCCACCTCCTCTGCCCCTCCCCCCCTCTTTCTCTCTCTCTCTTATACGCCCCCCTCCACCCCTCTTATCCTGGGATCCCTCCTCTCCATCCCGCACTGATCCCCATTCCCTCCTCTATTCAGTCCTCACTGACATCCCCTGTGCTCCCCTCCCCCCCATCTATTCATCATCCTACCTACCTTGCATTGATTCTCCTGCCACCCCCCCCCCCCCATCCATCCTACACTGGTCCCCCAATTCATCATGTACGACCCTCCCTTCCCATCCATCCTGCACTTCACCCCCCATTCATACTGCACTGTTCCACCCATTCATCCCATGCTGACCCACCCTCCATTTACCCTGCACTGATCCTCCCATCCATCCTGTAGTGATCTCTCCATTCATCTTTTACTGACCCTCCCATTCACCCTGTCCTGATCCCCTCATGCATCCTGTACTGACCTCCCATTCATCCTGCATAGACCCTCCGATCCACACTGTCCTGACCCCTCCCCCATTCATCCTGTACTGATCCTCCCCATTCCTGTGCTGATTCCCCCCCCCCCCCCGCATCCTGTACTGATAACCCCATTCTTCTTGAATGGGGGGAACAGTCTGAAGAAGGGTCTCGACCCAAAATGTTGCCTATTTCCATAGCTCCATAGATGCTGCCTCACCCGCTGAATTTCTCCAGCATTTTTGTCTACCGCCATTCATGCTGTACTGAACCCCCATTCATCCTAAACTGATCCCCCCCCATCCATCCCGTACTGATCCCGCTCATTCAACACCACTGACGTCCCCCGTGCTCTCCCCTCACAATTTTACATACTCCAACCAACACATACTAATTCACCTGCCTCAATCCATCTATTCCGCACCGATTGCCTTTTCAACACCCCCCGCCATCTATCCACCCAGCACTGATTCACACCCCCCCCCTGACCCTATTGTGCTTCATGGTCTTCAGAATGAACATTGATTGTTTGATAATGGAATGTAATCAAATGTGTTTTAATTCCCAATGTTATTATTTGTTTTGACACCTTTAAACATATTACCAAAAGAACATTTGCTGCAGCTATGTCCTTTGGCCATATCTTGTCAGTTAGTGTAATGTTTAACCTGTCAGATGGGTATAGTCGGTTTTAACAGCTATTATCATAAAATGCCTTCACAGATTTCCTTGCAACCTCTATATTTTGTAATGGATAAATTATGTGGGAAGCCAGATTGTTTCTGTGCCAATAGCAATAACGACCCATGCTATGGCCATGTCATGGTAATTTTCGGTCCTTCACAGAAAACATGCTTGCATCAATCTGTAGTGTGTATGGTTAAGCATCTATGTTACCATAGTCCAGGATTTATTTACACAGGTTGATCATATGCTGGATAATCCAATCACATTTTTGTTTGGAAGTGGAAAGAACTAATTGAAATTGCATTCATTGCAATGTGTAAAAAGAGTTGAGATATTATATTATAATTTTGCTGCATGTCATTGTGGTATATACCATGTCTTGATTGGTGAATATGTTTAGTTTGTGAGTTATGTGAAGCAGAAATAATATGTGAATGTAGACAAAAGTGCTGGAGAAACTCAGCGGATGCGGCAGCATCTATGGAGCGAACAAAATAGGCAACGTTTCTGGCTGAAACCCTTCTTCAGACTGATGGGTTTCAGCCTGAAATGTTGCCTATTTCCTTCGCTCCATAGATGCTGCTGCACCCGCTGAGTTTCTCCAGCACTTTTGTCTACCTTGGATTTTCCAGCATCTGCAGTTCCTTCTTGAACATAATATGTGAATGCTTCATTGAGCATAATTCCGACTTCGTCCGAGCACATAATCGCACGCGTCAAGCAAACCGACTTCAATGACCACCTAAACTGTCATTTGGCAACCTAAAAAGCTGCCAAGGTTGCCTGGCTGGCAACAGGGAAAAAAAGTTAAGCGAGAGCCCTGTTTGAAAGGGTATGGTTCATGTGCAGGCAGAGGAGATTAGTTTAACTTGGCATCATGTTCAGCACTGACATTGTGGGCTGACTGGTCTGTAGATATGTGTAGTCCTCTATGTTCTATATTTACATAAAGTTACAGTGTGAAAGTCTGAACAACTCAAATAGTTTCAAATTGAGTTTTGTGTGCAACTTACATTCTTTATTTCTTTCAAGTACAAAGAGAAAATGCTAGGAACAGTGAGCATATCCTAAAGCTTCTGTTTCACTTGGATATTCTGGCTATTAAAGTAACTGTGCTGAACCAAAGTAAACTGTGCTGCTGGAGAATCCCAGAAATCCAACAGAATCAGCCAAATTGGAAATGAAACTGCAAATGAAATCACAAATTACCCCAAAACGCATTGAGGTCATTGTAAATTACAAATGTATCATAAGGAGGGATCTGAGAATTGTAACAGGATGTTTTTCTGGACAGTGATTCAACATAACTGGTATATGTCAGGAACAGACAGTCAGATAGAGGGTGCAGAATGTATGCAGTATGCTTGCCTTCATCGATTTGGACATCGAGTGCAAGAGTCAGGGAGTCATATTGCATTTTTATTGGACTTAGGCTAAGCTACATTTGGAGAATTGTGTGCATTTCTGGTTACCCTATAACAGGAAGCATATGGAACATTTGGAGTAGGTGCAAGAGGTTTACTAAATGCTATCTGGATTTGAGGGCATTAGCCATCAGGAGAGTTTGGGCAATTTTGTATTATTTTCACTGGAATGTCAGATGTCGTGGGGATACCTGATAGAAGTACATACAATTATGTGATTCAATTATAGGTTAGGCAGTCAGAACATTTTTCCCAGGATGGACAAGACATGGACAATAGCTTTAAGGTGATAGGAGCATAGTTTGAAGGAGACATCAAGTTTGAACTTGCCACACAAGTGGCAAGTTTTTTTCTACACATATAAGAGTGGTGAGTGAAGAACACGCTGCCAGTGTTCGCAGTGGAAGCAAATACAATAGAGCCAGCTAAGAGGCTTTTAGATAGGCACGTGGATAGACAGGGAATGGAGGCATCCCTGTGCTGTACTGTTCTAATAGAGAACATGAGCCCATACTAAGGCTTTACACTACATTATAATAATTCCTCTGATACTTTATTTTTGTTTTGTTCTTTTATTGCAAAGTTTGGAAAAATCATGGTTGATTACGATCTTTGATCTTTTCAACATGAAAGGTTAATTGGCATTCAAGAATGAAAGGATATTACAAAGACAAGAATCCAAAAGCTTTGAAGCTTTTACTGGATTGAATCACATTACAAATTATCATGGCCAAACCTGTGATGTCTTAGATCTAACATGTGATTCCAGCTCTGGATTTTGCTCAGTGAAAACATTTTCATGGCAATAAAGCAGAGTTTCTCATAGAAAAATAAAGTATGTTGGGAGAATAACCTGTGTTTTGATGCAATTCCCCCCATAAATATATGATGAAGCAATGAGAAATATTGGTTCCACATCTGAACACTTACTATACCCAATTAACTAATAAACAGAAAATTGGATTACAAATATTAATATTTAATGCTGACATTTTGAAATTGTACTCTCATTCTTTACTAATGCAAGTGACCTGCTGCAAACGTGGCAGGGAACTTATAGGGTTAATGATGATTTCAGCTTTTGTTCAAGTGTTTTGCATTTTCCAGAAATTAAACAGGACCTTTAAAGCTGAACGTTTGTAAGATGACATTTGTTACTTCATCAAAGAGGGGTCACTCCCTCTCCTTCTCCCTCTCTACCATTGGGAAAAAGGTATAGAAGTGTGAAACGCACACCTCCAGGTTCAGGGATAGTTTCTTCCCAGCTGTTATCAGGCAACTGAACCATCCTATCACAACTGGAGAGCAATCCGGAGCTACAGTACTGTCTATCTCATTGGTGACCCTCGGACTATCTTTTGATTGGACTTTATTGGCTTTATCGTGCACTAAACGTTATTCCCTTATTCATGTATCTGTACCTTGTGAATAGCTCGATTGATTCAAGATTCAAGAGAGTTTATTGTCATGTGTCCCTGATAGGACAATGAAATTATTGCTTTGTTTTGATTGTAATTATGTATTCCACTGAATGGTTAGCACGCAACAAAAGTTTTTCACTGTACCTCATAACACATGACAATGAACGAAACTGAAACAGAAACAAAGGAAGAGTTTGTTAGCTTGATATCCATTTCTGCGCAAACCCACAAATCAGGCCTTCACAAATTCTAGACATAAGTTTATAATTTCAGCTCGGCCAATTTTTTCCATGGTGCAGCTTAAAGGCAGTAAGCTCTTTGATCAGGAGCAAATCAACTTGCACTTTCAAGACTAAAGCACACTTAAAGGGCGTAAGCCAACATGACTATTGTGTAAATTAAAAATTGCTCAGTTGCAAATAATACAAAGGGCAATCTAGAGCTGAATGCCCTACAGACCACATGGAAAGGAATTTAGTGGGAGAGCAGCCTTGTGATGTGAAGTAACAAAGATTCAAAACAATAAGAGTTATCTTAATATCTTAACAACTCCAATTAATCCAATTACTATTCTGTTCAACAAATGATAAAAATAATCAAGCAGATCGATATTAGTGCTGAGGAACAGTGTTTCTACTGTTGGATTTCATTAGGCACGCCTCTCAGTTTAATCAAATGGGTTTAATGCCTGTTGAAATACAAATACAAAATTGGTTTTAACATTGTGCCAGCTTGCTGTTTTTTTTCTTTGCAGTAGAACAATGTCCCAGGTGATAAAGATCTTTCATATGCTAGGGCAGAAACAGAAGGCAATAATAGTTATTTTTATAGGACATGAGATGTTAGATAGTAAGATTAAATGAGAACTTACCAGTTTGAAGTTTGATCTTTATTTTATGAGTTACGATGAGCGATTACGTGAAGAACCCCGCCAGTCCGCATGTGCGTCAATCTTCAAACAGTGGTGTGAAATCACAGAAGAACAACCATTGAAGTAATATAGTAAGACTATAAACCTAGAACTGCCAGATGAGCTTCATGATATGAGGGTTGGGAGCGGTGGGCACGTGATCGCTCATCGTAACTCCTCATTAAATAAAGATCAAACATCAAACTGGTAAGTTCTCGTTTAATCTTACTATTTTACTTCGGAGTCACGTGAGTGATTCCATGAAGATTTCAAAGATCTGTGATTTCACGCCGATCCAAATCCAGGCGTCTCACACTGCAATCAGTTGACTCAGGAGGAGTGAATAATGAGCAATACATTGAAACATGGTACTGATTAACATGTTAATGCTTTAATTCACAAAATAAACAAAAGAACACAACAGCAATTCCTCTCTCCCAGGGAGAAGCTATGAAACAAAACTTAAAAAAGAATGGGCGAACATACCGGGTTCAATAAGTGGTTTATTATAAAACCTCTGAAAAGTCAATTCATTTGACCATCCTGCGGCCACGGGAATATGGTCTAGAGGGACGTCCATTGCCCTCGCTGCTGACGTTGATGCCGCCCTGGTGGAGTGAGATGTGAAATTGTCAGTATTAACTCCTGGACAACCAAGCACTTGTTTCAGCCATCGTGAAATGGTCTGAACTGACACTTCCATATGTGGCATTTTGTGGCTAATAAACAATGCTACCTCGGAGCCTCTGAGGCTCTTTGTGACCTTGATATATCTCCACAAGTGCGCCACTACACAAAACCATAAATCAGTGGGATAAGCTGACAGTACAATCTTGAATCCGGACACCCCTGGTCTGCTTTGTTTAATTAGGTCATAGATGTAAAAATTAACGTAATTCCCTGACGACACCATCCTGTCCAGCCGTAGTTTGAGCAAGGTCTGAACCCTTTGCGCTGATACGAGCGCCATGAACATACCCAACTTTAGGGTAATCTTTGGCAAAGATAAGGATGTGGCTGTGCCCCACTGACGAAGCAGCGTCAGTACCATACTCACATCCCAGATTTCGGAATACCTAGGCCTGGGACGATTAGAATTAAAAACACCCTTCATAAATCTGGATATTAACGGATGAGATCCTACAGACTGAAGTGCTGACCCCCAGCATAGGTACGATGACAAGGTACTCCTGGCACTGTTGATGGCACTATAGCTCAACTCTTTCAACAAAATGTAATTTGGACAGAAATTCGAGCACATCTGGGATGGAGGCTTTGTGGTATGTAATGTTCCCATGTAAACAAAATTCCTCCCATTTCCTGACATGAGATGTACTGCTTTTTCGTACTATCCCTCCAGGATGATGTGATGACATCCACAGTCCGATTCGATAGTCCCAGACCGAGGTATGGCCTTCTTAAAATCTGCAAATTAAGAAATTAACAGGATCATACAACGGGTGTTAACCTCCAGTCACAGGTGCAGCAATAGTTTATGACGTTTTGGAACCACCATAATAGGTTGTGTGATAATGTCCAACATAAGAGGGAACCATAGCTGTGTACGCCACTCGGGTACCACCAAAACTCCTGAAACGGAGTTCTGCTTGATCTTAGTCACGCACAGACTGATGAGGCAGAAGGGGGGAAATGCATATAAAAACATTCCGCCCCAGTGTAGCGAGAACGCATCCACCGTGACTGCCCCTGGATCTGGTTCCCATGAAACATACTTCGGTACCTGGTGATTGAGTCTGGACGCAAACAAATCGATATCTGGCATCCCATACCGAAGAACGGTTTCATTAAATACATCATGATTCAACATCCACTCTGTGTTGTCGTTGAATTTGCGTGATCTGGTGTCTGCCACCATATTGAATCTGCCTGGCAAGTAATCAGCTGAAATCTAAATGCTCTTTTTAAAGCACCAGTGCCAAACAAGTTTAGCCAATCCATCATAAGATTTCGACTTGATTCCACCCATGTGATTAACATACGCCACTGCCGTGGTGTTGTCAATCTGAAGCCGAACAAGTAAGTGATGCTTAGTGGAACATTAAGCCTTGAGCCATTAAAATGCTCCTAAAAGCTCTAAATAATTAATTCCATGTGATTGGAGAATAAATGCCTCGTGCATATTCCATCTGCCTCCACAGCTAGAACTGGTGTCTGTAGCACCCCAACCCAGGGCACTAAAATCAGTCTGCAAAACAACTGAAGGTGTTTCCAACAGGATGTTGCTAGAACAATTTGAAATGTGTCTAATCCACCACTGTACTTCTTCAATGGCTTCAGATGGTAATTGCATGGGCCGGTTGAAATGACATGCATGTATTCTGAGTGCCTGTACCTTTGCCCTCTGTAAATGTTGGTAATGCAAAGGTCCATATTGGACAGCTGGAAAGGCAGCTACCAATTTGCCAATTAAGCTTGGCACCTGTTTAATTGAAGGTGATTGCTCCCCCAAGAGCTCAATAAAGCCTTCAATTAAATCTAATCTCTTGCCCTTGGGCAGAGTCACAAACATGTGAATTAAATTAACTGTGAATCCCAAATAGTCAATTATGTTAGCCGGCATCAATTTTGATTTAGCTCGGTGGATAATGAACCCCAACCTCTCAACCATGAGTTTAACAGCTGAAACTGATAACTCGGCTGCCACAAGGGTTTTTCCAATTATTATCATCCAAATAGGCCATTACAATATGGCCCTGTGCCCGGAGTAATCCGAGTACTGGTTTTAGCATCTTTGTAAATAATCTAGGGGCTGAGGTTAACCCATTAGGCAGTGCTCTAAATTGCCATAATTGTCCCATCCAACTAAATTTCAAATATCTTTGATACTCTTTATGAACAGGCACCGAGTAATATGCATCCTGAAGATCTATACATGCCATATAACACCCTCTGGAAATCAATTGCTTGGCAGTAGCAAATGTTTCCATTTTAAAATGATTATACTGCACAAACGGATTAAGTCTTGTCAGGTCCAAAATAATCCGACACCCACCATCTTTCTTTGGTCTAGGAAAAATATTAGATATGAATTGACGAGTTTGATACACTGTCTTCTCAATTACACCTTTAAAATATAATTTTGGTATTTCAGCTTGAATCTCCAAATTCTCTTTTTGTGAGAAAATGAGTGCACACTCTGGCTTGTGCTGGGTGGGTGGACACAGATTGGGAATAAATTATATTTTAAACCCTTGTATACACTGCAGTATAAACACGTTTGATGTTATTTTCTACCATTCTTCCAGAAACCTGTGCAACCTTGGTAGGTAATTCTCACTCAATATGTTTCGACAAGAACCAGACCCACCTACCACCATGGTTACCGGTGATGTTCTTTGTCCCTGGTTCTGGAAGGAAACGGCATGTTTAGCCTGTGCTCCTGCTGGAGTGTGCCAGCTGCGCACAGTGAATGGCCAGCTTGGTCCTTACCCGGACCCAGTTTCAGCAAACCAGGCTTGTAGGGATACTGCCTCCGAAAGGTTCTGCTGGTCACTTGCACCTTGATGAACCCGACAGTTTCTGCCTTGTCGTCTAGCTCTTTTACCCCCTTTGCGAGCTCTTCCCCGAACAATAGGTTCTGTGGCTGGATGTTGCTAGGCTTACACAGGGCAGCGAACCTCGGGTTAATGGTAGGGCACTCTTTCTAAGGCAGTTTATGTCAAAGTGCACATTGCAGATGAGAGACAGGGCATTCTGCTGAACTTCAGTCATTTCCCCCCATCCACCGACCTCCCAACAGCCGTGATGCCGGATGCGACCAGCTTCAGCACACTTTGCAGTTTTATCTCCTGCGCCAGGATGCCTACTCCCATATGGCCCCAAATGGCATGGTTTACGGCCGGTACTTTAAGCAGGATACAATTCGCTGGGGTGTCATATTTTTTGGCCATTGTATCCATGGCCAGTTCTTAAAGCTGGTGCGAGGCCAAGTAATTAATACTGGCAGCCAGCTCTTCCCGCAGCGGCTTTCCAGAATCTATTAGAACAGCAAACCTCGCTGCCAGGAATGGAACCTCTGGCTCGTGCCCTTCGTCCCGTGGAGCAGCCTCCAATCCTAAGCCCACAGATTCGGCATCAGAATCGTACTGACCCGGTATGCTCTCCTCCTCCAAGAGGGAGACACTAGGCAGCCATGTCGGTGCCTTGGAGGGGCCAGTGCTCTTGATGGAGCATCCTCTCCAATAGGAGCTCCATTCTGGATATCTGTTCTACGGTATCCATTCTTGAGGGAGAACCCTCCCGACCGGACTCATCTGAGTCTATCGGTCGGACAGACTTTCTGGTGGCTTACGCCCCTCTGCCGCAGCCACGGTGCCCTCACACACCAAGTCTGTAGTCGCTGGTCCCAATACTAGTGACTCTTCATGGTTTAAAGTTCCAAGTGACAATTGTATCGTATCAAATTGACCATTATTTACACTGTTACGTGTCCAGGGAAAGTAGTAAGGGTGACAGTCCATCAGCAATTAGTTTTGGAAGTTTCAAAATGATGTTCGCAGAATTCCCTATATATTCACTCAAAAGTCTGCAAGTCTTTAGAGTTCTCTTTCTCAAAAGGTGAAGCAAATAGAATTGGTGAATATTTTCAAGGCAGTGTTGCAGAATTCTGAGTGAATATATTAGGGAATTCTGCGAACATCATTTTGGAACTTCCAAAACTAATTGCTGATAGACTGACACCCTTACTACTTTCCCTGGACACATAACAATGTAAATAATGGTCAATTTGATACGATATAATTGTCACTTGGAACTTTAAACCATGAAGAGTCTGCTATGAACAGTGGATGTTATTTAAGTTATAATGTTTAACGGTTAACAGATCAAAGAGAACTCTGCTCCTGACAATGCCAAAAATAGTTACCCTTATAATTCCACGAAATGTCAGAGTGGATAACTGAGAAAATCAGCATTAAAACTGCAATCCAGTTTTGCAACAGAGTGCTCATTATGTGTTTGATAGAGAATCCAATTTGTGCGATTGTATCACGGACTAAGACGGACTGTTTCTGATAAGCCGATGCCTAGGATGACTCGGGTGACTAAATCTGAAACAACACTCTCAGAACCAGGCAGTTTAGATACACAATTAGATACACCATCTATCATAAGTATGAGCAACTGATATTTATGCCACTGAACAAAATAGGTGAGCAAAATCAATTGCATTTGGTCCTCACTACAATTCTCATACATGTGGAGGAATGTATATCACGAGGCCAATCAGGCACTCGAGCATGGGACAAATGGGGTGAGGTTTTGTGAAGAGTGATTCAACAGAATTGCTGGCCCCATAGCCGAAGTGTCCACGTCGCAGGGCTGGCATTATCCTGAGCTAATTCTGCTACCTCCATCATCTATGAGACAAGTGATGGCTTCCACTGATTGTCGGCAGAAGCTTGCGTCCTTTTCAGGATAGAAGAAGACAGCGAGGTTAACATTTGTAACAAGATGGACACGAAAAAAGAAGCAGAATTGCTGCTACCTGTAATCTATTCCTCAACTCAAAATAGCACCTTCATAAGAGTTGGAAATATAGGAAAAACATGGCCTAATTAAATATTTAGAAACATAGAAAATAGATGCAGGAGTAGGCCATTTGGCCCTTCAGCTAGCATGGCCATGATTATGGCTGATCATCCAAAATCAGTACCCTGTTCCTGCCTTCTCCCCATATCTCTTGATTCCGTTAGCTCTAAGAGCTATATCTAAATCTTAATTACTAAATCTTGATTAATTAATCAAATACCAAAGTTTTTTTAACATAAAAGTTTTGAAGTTGTGAACAAAGTCGAGATTGTACACAGTTTGCAGAGCAGATTTCCTATAATTATCCTGACCTTAACTCCTTATTTTCTCAGTATCACTGCTATGCCTAGAATCAGTATATCTTAGTTTCATTCAAGAATATACCACTTAGAGGATGGGAATTAATTTCCTTCTGTAGTACACACAACATTGTAAAGAGTGTTTACTCCATATTCCATAATCAAACAAAGATATATCACAATTTTCACTAATTTTAAAAACACACGATTATTACAAAAAATCACAATTGGTCTATAGGCCAATCATTAGGATACAACAGAGTCACGGCAATAATTTACAGCAGGTTTTGCTAAAAAACATTAATTTACCATTTGCACTTGTCCTAAGTTAAATAACATCTTTGGTCCTGTTCAGAACAAGCCAAATGATAAAAGTCATTAAATTATAGGCACTTAATAAACCAATTTTTCACTTTGAATTGCTACTTTGTAGAAACATAGAAACATAGAAAATAGGTGCAGGAGTAGGCCATTCGGCCCTTCGAGCCTGCACCACCATTCAATATGATCATGGCTGATCATCCAACTCAGTATCCTGTACCTGCCTTCTCTCCATACCCCCTGATCCCTTTAGCCACAAGAGCTACATCTAACTCCCTCTTAAATATAGCCAATGAACTGGCCTCAACTACCTTCTGTGGCAGATAATTCCAGAGACTCACCATTCTCTGTGTGAAAAATATAACCTGCTTCCCACCGGATTGGCCACATTACATAACAATTCACCACCCAATCTGATACATCTGACATCACATCATCCTTATTAATTATAATACATTCAGATTCTGACTCCAGTAATTGTGTGTTTCCTTTATACGGAAGAAATTACCTTGTAACACTCAATAGTAACAAACAGTAGACAGCCAGGTTAACAACATTGCATACAAGAATTAAATATTGGTATAAATGGACTGCAGAAACAATGCACAAAACATTAAAAACATGTGAAGCGACACATTTTAAAAATATATATTTTAAAACCAGAACTATTTTTTTTTAAAGAAAGCATCAAAACATATTTCTTTGTCTAGTGTGTGATCTTAAAACGTAGTTTAGTGACCTGAATAGTATAAGCAATGCATGGGTTGCAACTGCTTCAAGTAAAATAATTTCCTCATCCAAAATCAGACTTATTCTTCAGTATAAAACAAATTTTACAATATTACTGCACACAGACCAAAAACATTTCAATATTCATATTTTAAAGAAAATGCGAGAAGAAAATGAAAGTCAGCCATTTTCTTGTGTTTTGACCAAAATGGTCATCCGAGTAATCTTCTGATACAAATCAGGCCAAAATTGGTGGGAGAAGTCCCATTTAATACACATAATCCCCACTTTAACTATAAATATTTCCAAGACAATAGTGGTACTTTCAAAGGGTTGTGTCCAGTACTTCTTGACGACCTTGAAATATAACCTACAGTGGCCATTAACAGAGAAAGAATGCTGTCAGGAATGTTACTTAGAAGGCATTACTGTTGCTAGGAAAATAAGTGTCAGGTTTCAAAACCGAATGAGAGGATGGGAGTACTGCTGATAGGTTGCTAAGTACTGACACAGGAGGACTCCTCTTTGCAGCTTCCATCTATTAAACGTGATTGGCGTGTTGGTAGGAGGCTCGCAGCGGTTGCCTCTGCCTGAATGGGATGAACCACACGATCTTCCAGCGCGTGCCAAACACTTCTGAGAACGTTTGCTGCCAAGGCTTTCTGGGCTTCAATCTACAGATAACAGCATTAGTAAGAGGCAGCACACCCACTGAGCTCTGCAGTCAGATTAGAACGATGGTTTGTGTAAGAAGGAACTGCAGATGCTATTTTAAACCGAAGATAGACACAAAATGCTCGAGTAACTCAGCGGGACAGGCAGCATCTCTGGAGAGAAGGAATGGGTAATGTTTCGGGTCGAGTCTGAAGAAGGGTTCTCGACCCATTCCTTCTGTCCCTCTGAGTTACTCCAGCTTTTTAGGTCTATCTTTAGAACAATGGTTTAACCATTACTGAGCCACTGGCTCATCGTGACTTCATATGTATTTAAAATAAAATCCTAACATTTCCACCAGCTGGGATTCTTCATTTGAAACAAAATTGTGCGTCAACATTGAAAATAAATATATTTTCCATATATGTTATAAGGGTACCGTATTTACAGTTGCATATTTCAAAACAGTAGCTTTTTAATATACTGGGTTTTTACATGATAAATGACAGCGTGTTTGTTAACAATGCAGAAACATACATTATAATGGAAGTTCTATTCATTTTTAATGAAAGTGCCACACTGTATGCTACTTCTATCCTACATGCTAGGGACCATTTACAATTTTATCAAAGCCAATCAACCTACAAGCCTGCGCGTCTTTAGAGTGTGGAAGGAAACTGGAGCCCCCAGAGAAAACCCACGTGGTCAGAGTAGAATGTATGAGCTCTGTACAGATAGCACCCACAATCAGGATCTAATCTGGGGCTCCGGAACTGTTATGCAGCAACTCTACCTTCGCACAACTGTGTCTCCCTTGTTCTTTGCAAATTATTTCAGCAATAGGCAGTGAGCTTAATTTATTCTCTGATGTACTCCATTCCTGATTAATTGGAAGTTGACTCTGTGCATAGAAATCCAAATGTGCCCAATAATAGAGCATAGAACAGTAATGCACAGGAACAGGCCCTTCAGCCCACAATGTCTGTGCTGAACATGGTACCAAATCAAATTAATCCCGTTTGCCTGGACGTGATCTATATCCCTTCATTTCCTGCATATTCATGTGCCAATCTGAAAGCTTCCAGGCACCTACAGTATGTTTCCGTGTTAAAAACTCTCCCTGTACATCTTATTAAGCTTTCTCCTTTCAAGCTATAACCTGCAGTATTTGACATTTCCAGCCTGGGAAAAAGATTCTGACCATCTACCGCATCTATGCCTATCGTAATTTTATAAAGTTCTATCAGATCTTCCTCAGCTATCAATTCTCTAGGAGTAAACAGTTCAAATTTGTCAATCCTCTCCTTGTAGCCAATTATTTCCAATCCAGATGGCATCTTAGGTAAACCTCATCAGTACCCTCCCTATAGCCTCCATGTCCTTCCCATAATGAGATGACTGGAACTGCACAAAACCCTCTAAATACTAATGTTTAGTTAAAGTGGTTTAATTTCAATAATTGGATAACTCATTTCGAGACAGCAAATGTGTAATTTAAGCAAAGTAGTTAAAACAGTAATGTATGAAAAATCATTTGAATTAAAGATATTATTCATGTTCAATATTCTACCAATTCAATATATTACTATTTCACCATACAGACATAAAGCATAACATTATTCTGTACTCACATCTCATCTGGGCAACTAGACATTCTTTCTATCGTTGTCACATCCTATTGATAAAAATAAAGTAGACAGCATCACTAATTCAAGATATCAGAATGCATTCAGAAAACATAATAAAAACATTATAATTTATACATCCATAGTAAAATAGGGAGAGGCTTACATTGAACAAATAATTTAAGTGTTCTTGAATTGTTTCTATAGTTTATATTCCAAATATTCTGGTTTTACAATGCTCAGCTTCCATATGATGGTGGGCTGAATAAATAAATGGATTAAATAAAAATCACCTCGGATAGCTTTGCAGTTCAGATATTAGCTTCTTACATTGCTCTCACAATTCATACAATCAAATACCAAATGTATCTGACGATGCACTGTTGGTAGAGCTGCTGCCTCACAGCGCCCAAGGCCCGTTCCATGCTGTCCCTGGGTACAGTTTTTGTGGAGATTGCACATTCGCCCTGTGACCACATGGGATTCCTCCAGGTGCTCTGGTTTCTGCCCATACCCCTTAAATGTGCAGCTTTGTAGATTAAGTGGATTATATAAATTGCTCCTATAGGGAGTGGATGTGAAAGGTGGGATAACATAGAACTGTTTCGATGTGATCAATGGCATGAACCTGGTGGGTCGAAGGGCCTTTTTTCCCATGTTGTATCTTTCAATCAATCAATTTCAGGCAGCTCTTCAGTAATGCTTTTATGTACCATTCCTACCTGTACCGCACAGAAACAACCATCAAACACCAATTTATACTATTTTTTTTAACATTCTCATATACCCATCAACTCCAAACCAGATTCTACCACTAAGTACAACTTGCCTACCAACCTGTACATCTTTGTGATTTGAGAGGAAAATGGAACTTACACAATTGTAGAGAACCTGCAAACTCCTCACGGGCAGCTGTGGAGGTCAGGAATAAACCCAGCTTGTGGAGCAATGAGACAGTATTTCCATCAGCTGCATCACCAACCCACTGGAGAGACCTCTACAATTAGCTCCATTCACAGGCAAATTACTTTTTACTGCAGCAAATTAAAACATCTACAGAAAACTCTTCTAAAACAAAACTTCCTGCAATGTCTACAAATCCACAAAACTTCAATTGAATGTAAACACTGACATGTGTGGTCCTTCTACGACAAGATTACTTTTTATCCAAGGCACAGCACTAAGCACAGACCACAATCCAAAAAAAACCTTCCACCACTCTCGGCTTCCCATGCAGCAAATTCTGTATCGAATTAACTAGCTCGACCTGGATCCCATGTGATCTAATCTTCCAAAACTGCCTATCATGTAGAACTTTAAAGGCCTTGCTGAATGCTGGTCAACTTCTGCTACTATAGTCCCCCCCCCCCCCCCCACCTCCCCTCCCCCCCCCCCCTCCCCTCCCCCCCCCCCCCTCCCCCCCTCCCCCCCCCCTCCCCCCCCTCCCCCCCCCTCCCCCCCCTCCCCCCCCCCCTCCCCCCCCCCCCCCCCCCCCCCCCCCCCCCACCTCCCCTCCCCCCCCCCCCCCCTCCCCTCCCCCCCCCCCCCCCACCCCCCAAACCTTTCTGAATGCCAGGCCTCCTTTCACCTGCTCCTTCAAACTTGGTTGTTCACAAGCATTTTAATAATCTGCCCAAACATGTAACTTGCTGGGAACTTATTGGCTATCAAGCCTTTTGTGAACCCCCATATTGTGATAAAGCTGCTGAGTGAAATGAAAATGTTCCTGTATTTATAAAGCTGCAGAGACCAAATCATGAACCTAATCATGAACAAATCATGAACACCTCGACGTGTTCAGGTGGCATTCCCTCCTCCCCATGGACCTCCTCTCCAGATCCAGAGTCATCTCGAGGCTTTCTCCGCTGCCTCTGTGGTGTTCTAGATGGCTCTTCTCCACTCCATTCCGTTGATGCCCAGTGTGCTCAAGGCATTGCAGAGCGATTGCCCTGCAAAACCTCTGCAGCCAACCTCGATGGGCATACACCTTGCCTGCCAGCCCTGCTTACGGCAGTCTATGACCAGCTCTTCGTACTTGGTCTTCTCGTGGGCCTCCTCCAGACGGACCTCCCACGGCACTGTCAGTTCCAACAAGACAATGTTTTTGGTTGCCCCTGAGACCAGGACGATGTCTGGCCTCAGGGTGGTCATGGCAATGTACTGTGGGAACTACGGCTGTTTCACCAGGCCTACAGAAAGCAGCCAGCCCTGTGCAGACGCCAGGATTCCTGGTATTCCTGGTTGCTGTGGATCTTGGCAGCTGCACTCCGGCCTTCACGAAGGTTCAAGTTCAAGAGTTCAGGAGAGTTTATTGTCATGTCTCCCAGATAGGACAATGAAATTCTTGCTTTGCTTTAGCACACCAGAACATAGTAGGCACGAATACAGAACGGATCAGTGTGCCCATATACCATTGTATATATATATACACACATGAATAAATAAACTGATAAAGTGCAAATAAACAGATAATGGGCTATTAATGTGCAGTGTTTTGTCCGAGCCAGGTTTAATAGCCTGATGGCTGTGGGGAAGTAGCTATTCCTGAACCTAGTCGTTGCAGTCTTCAGGCTCCTGTTCCTTCTACTTGAAGGTAGTGGGGAGATGGTGTATGGCCCAGATGGTGTGGGTCGTTGATGATGCTGCAAGCATTTTTGAGGCAGCGACTGTGATAGATCCCATCGATGGAAGGGTGGTCAGAGCCGTTGATGGACTGGGCATTGTTTACAACTTTTTGTCGTCTTTTCCGCTCCAGGGCGCTCAAGTTTCTGAACCAAGGCACGATGCAACCAGTCAGCATGCTACTCTACTGTGCACCTGTAGAAGTTATGGGGAGTCCTCCTTGACATACCGACTCTCCGTAATCTTCTAAGGTAGTAGAGGCGCTGATGTGTTTTCTTTATGATTGCATCAGTGTTCTCGGACCAGGAAAGATCTTCAGAGATATGCACACCCAGGAATTTGAAGCTCTTGACCCTTTCCACCATCGACCTGTTGATATAAACGGGACTGTGCGTCCCCATCCTACCCCTTCCAAAGTCCACAATCAGTTCCTTGGTTTTGCTGGTGTTGAGGGCCAGGTTATTGTGCTGGCACCATTTTGTCAGTCGGTCGATCTCACTTCTGTACTCCGACTCCATCAGTGATACATCCCACAACAGTGGTATTATCAGCAAACTTGATGAAGGAGTTTGCACTATGAACGGCTATGCAGTCATGAGTATAGAGTGAGTACAGCAGGGTGCTAAGCACGCAGCCTTGAGGTGCTCCCGTGCTGATTGTTATCGAGGCTGACACATTTCCACCAATATGAACCAACTGTGGTCTGTGAATGAGGAAGTCGAGGATCCAATTGCAGAGGGATGCGCAGAGACCCAGTTCTGAGAGTTTGGTAACCAGCTTGGAGGGGATGATTGTATTAAATGCCGAGCTGTAATCAATGAATGACAGCTTGACATATGAGTTTGTGTTGTCCAAGTGGTCCAGAGTGGAGTGGAGAGCCAGCAAGATCGCATCCACCGTTGATCTGTTGTGGCGGTAAGTGAACTGCAGTGGGTCCAGGTTTTTGTCAAGGTAGGAGTTGATTTGCACCATGATCAACCTCTGAAAGCACTTCATCACCACAGGCGTTAGTGCCACAGGTCAATAGTCATTGAGGCACGTCACCTTGCTCTTACATAGAAACATAGAAACATAGAAATTAGGTGCAGGTGTAGGCCATTCAGCCCTTTGAGCCTGCACCGCCATTCAATATGATCATGGCTGATCATCCAACTCAGTATCCCGTACCTGCCTTCTCTCCATACCCTCTGATCCCCTTAGCCACAAGGGCCACATCTAACTTCCCCTTAAATATAGCCAATGAACTGGCCTCAACTACCCTCTGTGGCAGAGAGTTCCAGAGACTCACCACTCTCTGTGTGAAAAAAGTCTTTCTCATCTCGGTCTTAAAGGATTTCCCCCTTATCCTTAAGCTGTGACCCCTTGTCCTGGACTTCCCCAACATCGGGAACAATCTTCCTGCATCTAGCCTGTCCAACCCCTTAAGAATTTTGTAAGTTTCAATAAGATCCCCTCTCAATCTCCTAAATTCTAGAGAGTATAAACCGAGTCTATCCAGTCTTTCTTCATAAGACAGTCCTGACATCCCAGGAATCAGTCTGGTGAACCTTCTCTGCACTCCCTCCATGCCAATAATGTCCTTCCTCAGAGACCAAAACTGTACGCAAAATTCCAGGTGTGGTCTCACCAAGACCCTGTACAACTGAAGTAGAACCTCCCTGCTCCTATACTCAAATCCTTTTGCTATGAAAGCTAACATACCATTCGCTTTTTTCACTGCCTGCTGCACCTGCATGCCTACTCTCAATGACTGGTGTACCATGACACCCAGGTCTCGCTGCATCTCCCCTTTTCCTAATCGGCCACCATTTAAATAATAGTCTGCTTTCCTGTTTTTGCCACCAAAGTGGTTAACCTCACATTTATCCACATTATACTGCATCTGCCAAACATTTGCCCACTCACCCAGCCTGTCCAAGTCACCTTGCAGTCTCCTAGCATCCCCCTCACAGCTAACACTGCCCCCCTGCTTAGTGTCATCCGCAAACTTGGAGATATTGCCTTCAATTCCCTCATCCAGATCATTAATATATATTGTAAATAGCTGCGGTCCCAGCACTGAGCCCTGCGGTACCCCACTAGTCACTGCCTGCCATTGTGAAAAGGACCTGTTTACTCCTACTCTTTGCTTCCTGTTTGCCAGCCAGTTCTCTATCCACATCAATACTGAACCCCTAATGCCATATGCTCTTCTTGGGCACCGGTATAATTGATGCCCTTTTAAATAATCTGGGTGGTGGGCCGTGCTCGTCTGCTGTTGATTCCCATGCTGATAGCTTCTGCAATGGGTTTAAGAACCTGGTCAAAATACAGTGAATGGGGAGGATATGGATCGTGTGCTGCAGATGAGATCACTTTAGGAATAGGAATAGGAATACTTTATTGTCACATGTGACTAAGCACAGTGAGATTCTTTGTTTGCATACACAATGTATACAAATAGCAGCCACCTACGGCACTGACAAATTTACAAAACACGCCGGCTCCCCCTTTTGTCCCCCCTCCCCCCCACCACAGCGGTTCCCCCACACCGGGTCCCCATTGTCTTTTGCCCCCCCCACCCCCATTGTCCATTGTTTTTCCCCTCTCCCCTCACAGTGGTCCTCCATGCTCTCATCGACCATCGACCGCGGGTCGACCGGAGAGGCATCGCCGCCGCGAGGTTTCACTGCCGCTGAGGCCTCACCCCTGTCGATGGCCCACTTCACGCCTCCATGGAGCCGACCTCAGCTTCATTCACAGGCTCCGTCGGGCGCTTCGCCCGACATAGGCTTCTTACCCACGAGGCCCCGGCCCAGGCTTCTTGACATTATGCATTATGTTGGCACAAATATTCTGGACCGAAGAGTCTGAGCTTTGGCAGTCCTATTCCATGTTCTTTGCTCGCACACGATGACAAAGATGATCACATTCCCAATATTCAGTCTTTTTTATTGACAATAGACATAGGTGCAGGAGTAGGCCATTCGGCCCTTTAAGCCAGCATCGCCATTTAATGTGATCATGGCTGATCATCCCCAATCAGTACCCCGTTCCTGCATTCTCCCCATATCCCCTGTCTCCACTATTTTTAAGAGCCCTATCTAGCTCTCTCTTGAAAGCATCCAGAGAACCTGCCTCCACCGCCCTCTGAAGCAGAGAATTCCACACTCACAACTCTCTGTGAGAAAAAGTGTTTCCTCGTCTCTGTTCTAAATGGCTTACTCCTTATTCTTAAACTGTGGCCCCTGGTTCTGGACTCCCCCAACATCGGGAACATGTTTCCTGCGTCTAGCGTGTCCAAACCTTAACAAACTTATATGTTTCAATGAGATCCCCTCTCATCCTTCTAAACTCCAGGGTGTACAAGCCCAGCTGCTCCATTCTCCCAGTGGTATGCATAGACACTGCATACCATGGCTGGAAATTCTCTCACATTTCACAATATTTATGGACAATTTATTCAAAATCACACTTCTCACAAATTGAACAGAATGTACATCCTCTATTCATGGAATGCACAGGCTACTCAGTTTGGCTGAGGTAATGTTCCGACCCAAAGCGTCTTTAGATAGAGATACAGAGTGGAAACAGGCCCTTCAGCCCATTAAAAGCCCACACCAACCAGCGGTCACCACGCTGGCATTATCATGCAGACTATCCTACTATGAGTGTTGGATGTATGTAGGCTGTACTTTCTCTTTACAATTTTACCAAAACCAATTAACCTGGATATTCTTCAGAATGTAGAAGGCAGGCCAGAGAAAACCACATGATCGCAGAGAGAACGTACAAACTCCATACTAACAGCACTCATAGTCAAGATCGAACCCAGGTCTTTGGTGCAGCAAGGAAGTAACTCTACCACTGTGTCTCTGTACCTCCCTTTTCCCTTTCCCTTCACAGTTGCTGCCTGATCCACTAAGCTTCTCCAGTTTTTTTTTACTTCAAATTCCAGTATCTGCAGTCTTCTGTATCTCTACTCAGTTTTTTGTACGATAGTTCTGTTTCAGATTTTATACTTATTTATGCTTTTTATGGACACCCGGATCAACATTCTCCCCAGATGGGTTGTAAAGAAAGTCAAATTCTCAGACTTAAAAGTCTACAGTTTGTATTTGCCAAAACAGGTGGCAACATTTTAGATGTTATATGTATACAGTGCCGAGAATTAAATGGCTCCATCTTGTGGGATGATTGTATCACTTCCATAGAAAAAGGGCTTGCTTTCACTCTTTGTTTTTGACCATCATTTAAAAACTATAGTTAAACTTTTCACCATTCGTTACTCATAAATAGTACAATATATAAATGCCATGATCAGTAACATGGAAAACAGACAAGAAAGCTAAAGAAAGCATTCATGGATGAGTAGGAATATCAGATTGTAATGAGGGTAACCTATCATCCAACTTCCAGATTTTGCAAATCTGATGTTTGCTAGTGCTACCTCTCAGCAATTTAAAAGCATAGCTCCGAGATAAAACAGAGGAAGGGCTTTGGAAGGATAATACTTGGGATGGCTAGAAAGGCAGGCAAAGGTTCAGTTAGGGATCATCCCTGGGTGACCGATTGGTTGAAGGCCATATTTTACAGCAATGAGCAGAACACAGATTCAATGCAAATTGCACATAGGTATCAGAGATCTGAGTAGAGAGAAGATGAGACAAATCTGAGTTTTCCCCATAACCTGTATTATACAAGTGTATTCTACTTGCCACTTTCCTCACAACTGTTTAACTTTCATTAACACCTTCTGTTTAAATGCACAACCCCTCATCCTCAACTGCAACTATCAGGCACACTACTCCATTTTTATAATGGATTGGCCTATGCTGCTCCCTCGATTCCCAGCATTTTTCTTGTTTGCTCATTAAAAAATCCGTTGAATACATCTACATGATTCTCGCCTTCAGCAAGTAAAGCCCACCGAGTCCACGCCAACCATCGATCACCTCATACATCAGCACTATCCTACACACTAGGGACAATTTTACATTTTTTACCAAAGCCTACTTTTTGGAGTGAGGGAGGAAACCAGAGCACCAAAACCAACTTGGTCACAGGGAGAATGTACACACTCCATACAGTCAACACCGGAGATCAGGATCGAATCCCCGTACATTTGGCATTGTAAGGCAGCAATTCTACCACTGCGTCACTGTTCAATCTGTTTTGTCCATGTTAAATGTGAAATAGAACGACGGTGTATCATCATGTTCCTTATCATTCACAGAGAAAGATGTATACAAACAAATTAAATACAAGGTTTTTATATTGCAGGTAGGAAATGTTTAGTGTGCAATAATAAACACAAGCCTGTAATGTGTATCGTGGTTTGCAAAAGCACAATGGCTCAGTACAGATTTGGACCTTGTCAAATTGTAACATTAATGTAATGAAACAAGCTAGATTTGCAGTAAAATGTCAGGAACCTTACTTACTGCCAGAACATTTGTCAGCTGACTGAAAAAGAGGCCAGACATCCCTCCAATCATCACTAAGGCCATTAAGGTAGATATTCGGAGCAAGGCTAGTTCATGCCTAAACATAAAGAGCTCCTTTTTGGAAAGGAAACAAAAATGCAACTTCATTCAGCATAGAACATATGTAGCACATTGAACAACACAACCCAAGAATAGGCCCTTCAGCCCATAATGTCTATGCCAAACATGGTTTCAAGACCATCACATATCTATGTGCACATAACTCCTATCCCGCTGCCTATCTAAAAGTCTCTTAAATGCCACTAATGTATCTGCTTGAACCACCACACCCAGCAGCACATTCCAGGCATTCACCACCCTCAAATATAAAACTTGACCTGCACTTCTTTAAACTTTGTCCCTCTCACCTTAAAGATGTGCCCTCCAGTATTTTCCATCCTGGAAAAAAGATTATACTGTCTACTATATGCCTCTCATCATTTAATATACTTTATTTCAGATCTCCCTGCAAACTCCAACGTTCTAGAGAAAATAATCCAAGTTTGAACCTTGAGAACGTGGTTTGAAAAATGGTTATTATGAGAAAATTCAACTTTTTATCAAAGTAATTCACTGATTTGTCCATTCCATGTTCTAAAATAAAAATCCATAGAGTGCTGAATTTCTGCGTTTGTATGAAAGTAAATAAATTATCGCTGTTCGTAATGTTTTGATCCATGTTCGTTTGGACCTGGATACATGTTGAAAAATTATCTTCATTAAAAAAAGGAAAATACATCTGGGTAAAGATTAAAAGACTTTCAAGATGTAGGTTAGAGAATAGAAACAGAATTAGTTTTAAATCAAATGAATATGACATTATCTTTTAATTCAATTACAAACCCGTGTACCCAAGACTAGACTTGATCTAATCTCTTTTGATTTCAATTTTAGTCACTGATTTATTTCACTTTTTTTGTCTAAAATAAGATTTTGATGTTCTTAATGCTTTCAAAACCCAATTAAATATTTGAAGGAGCTGGTCATTGAGATCTGTTATGTTGGACAGGCACTGCTAAAGAGTCAGAAAGACCACAACCACTCTCTTGGATGGAACTATGAAATACTTTGACAAACACTCTGAGTTGGAAACGTCAATCACAATTTGGTGCCAAGCAGCAATTCCAAATCTATAGTCCCTGGTCCATTGTTCTTTGAGGAAAAAACATGCATTATGGGGATTGGAACGGAGTATGTCCATTGAATTTGTGTGGTAGGTACAAACTGTCTGAAGACTAGGGAGTATTGCAAGGTCATTCTTTTCCAGAGGTTGATGGAAGATATGCCATTGTAAGATGGGAGCAGTAAGATGAGATTTGGGGTGGGTGACGATCTTTAGACTTTAGAGATGCAGCACAGAAACAGGCCCTTCGGCCCACCGAGTCCGGCCAACCAGCGATCACCCACATATATTAGCACTATCCCACATACTAGGGACAATTTACAATTTTTTTACCAAATCCAATTAACCTACAAACCTGTAAGTCTTTGGAGTGTGGAAGGAAATCGGGGCACCTGGAGAAAACACAGGAATTACATATAAACTCTATACAGACAGCACCCGTAGTCAGGATTTAACCCAGGTCTCTGGCACTGTGAGGCAGCAACTCTACCACTGTGCCACTGAGCTGCATTGTGTGCAATTTAGTTGTTATAACAATCTTCTTCTGTTCCTGTTTCTACTGGCATCTGGGCAAGATTGGAAGGACTGTGGAGCAAACTACAATATCGGTGTTTGCCCAAGTTACATATACTCATTTTTTGATGATCATTAATGTTTTTAATTAGTTTCTTTAAAAATCTTGACTAAACAAAATTAGCAACAGACTTAAAGAACAGAATTGCCTATTTATTTCCATCTAGTGTCCTGTGCAACATTTCCAGTAATTTAAATGTGATATATGTCTATCATAATTTTATTTAAAAGAACTGCACTTTGGTGTATCTTTCTGTGTAAGATAGACATTTTAGATATGTAACTCAAAGTTACCATGCCAAGAGAGTTAAGAGAGAAAGAGTGTTTAATTGGCACGTGTACTAACAGTATAGAATAATGAATTCTTACTTAGTGCTACACAACAGATCTGTAATCATTGTACACATAAATAACAAAAAAAATCAATAAATTAGAAACAAAATTACACATCTTACCTCTTTTACTTTTGTCAGAGGCTGGAGGTAGTAATATTGGCAGAAATTGAGGATCAATGTGAAGAGACTCAAAAACTGTGTGTAGAAACACAGCAGTAGGAAGAGCCAGTGATTGTCTTCTCCCACACAATTATTTATCCTAAAAGAAAGATTTCACATACAAGTTTGAAGAAATTGGATACCAATTGGGGCGGATATAGAAAGGCAATATACTGAACAGAGTATATTAGATCAATTTGATTAGTTTAGTTTAGAGATAGAGTGTGGAAACTGGTCCTTTGGACAACCAAGTTCTTGCTGACTATCAATCACACGTATACTAGTTCTATGCGATCCCACTTTTGCAACCTACACATTAGGGGCAATATACAGAGGCCAATTAACCTAGAAACCCGCATGTCCTTGGGATGTGCTTATAGACCTATTAGTTTGACGTCAGTGGTGGGAAAATTAATGGAAAGGATACTTAGAGATAATATATATAAGCATCTGGATAAACAGGGTCTGATCAGGAACAGTCAACATGGATTTGTGCCTGGAAGGTCATGTTTGACAAACCTTCTTGAATTTTTTGAAGCGGTAACTAGGGAAATTGATGAGGGTAAAGCAGTGGATGTTGGCTATATGGATTTCAGTAAGGCCTTTGATAAGGTTCCCCATGGAAGGTTGGTTCAGAAGGTTCAATCTTTGGGTGTTAATGGCGGAGTAGCAAGATGGATTCAACAGTGGCTGAATGGGAGATGTCAGAGAGTAATGGTGGATGGCTGTTTGTCAGGTTGGAAGCCGGTGACCAGTGGGGTGCCTCAGGGATCTGTGTTGGGTCCACTGTTGTTTGTCATGTACATTGATCTGGATGATGGTGGGAAAATTGGATAAGTAAGTATGATACATTCTCAAAGTCTACAGAGAGATTTCCTGGATGGCAGATGGAGTTTAATGCTGTGAAGTGTGGCAGGACAAATCAAAATAGGACGTACATGGTAAAAGGGTGAGGAATGGAGCAGAGGGATCACTGTGCATGTTCCCTGAAGGTGGAATCGCATGTAGATAGGGTGGTAAAGAAAGCCTTTGGTGTGCTGGCCTTTATAAATCAGAGCATTGAATATAGGAGTAGGGAAGTAATGTTAAAATTGTACAAGGCATTGGTAAGACCGATTCTGGAGTATGGTGTACAATTTTGGTCGCCTAGTTATAGGAAGGATGTCAACAAAATAGAGAGAGTACAGAGGAGATTTACTAGAATGTTGCCAGGGTTCCAGCAACTATGTTACAGAGAAAGGTTGAACAAGTTAGGTCTTTATTCTTTGGAGCGCAGAAGGTTAAGGGGGGACTTGATTGAGGTCTTTAAAATGATGAAAGGGATAGACAGAGTTGACGTGGATAAGCTTTTCCCATTGAGGGTAGGGAAGATTCAAACAAGAGGGCATGACATGAGAATTAAGGGACAGAAGTTTAGGGGTAACGTGAGGGGGAACTTCTTTACTCAGAGGGTGGTGGCTGTGTGGAATGAGCTTCCAGCAGAGGTGGTGGAGGCAGGATCGATTTTAACATTTAAAAGTAAAGTGGATAGGTATATGGACGTGAAGGGAATGGAGGGGTATGGTCTGAGTGCAGGTAGATGGGACTAGGGGATAACAAATGGTCGGCACGGACTGGAAGGGCCAAGATGGCCTGTCTCCGTGCTGTAATTGTTATATGGTTATATGGTTATATGTGGGAAAAATTGGCGTACCCAGGAAAAGCTCACGAGATTAAATGATAATCTCCTAATATTCAAGATTATTCTTCTGGGGGTAAATACTGAATTCCATTTACTCTTTTTGCATTACAGTGGCAGTAGGAAGAAATAGAAGAGACCATATGAGCATTATTAGGCTGAATTTAATATAGATATAATAGGAAAAGTTAGATCAAAGTTGAGACTCAGCTGGTACAGGACCGTGCAGTGGACTTGGAGCAGTGACTGATCCTATCAACATCAATGGGTTAAATCTGCAAATTCAGCGATACAAACCATACATGTGTGAAATTTAGATTGCTTCCGTTCCTGATTAGGTGACCAATATGTTTGCTTGGAAACTTAAATGTGCTGAAGCGAATCTCAAAAGGGTAGGTCACATAAAGTCAGAATTTTAGGGAAAAAAATTCCATTTGTCTTCTGCTTCCAAAATTCTTTTCACTTACCATAGATATATTACAGCCCAATATCCAACCAGGGCTAATATTTCCAGGCACACTTCTATGTTTAGGATTTGCTTTGGTCCGACCCCAACTCTAGCCACGTTCATTTCAGAAACTAGTGCAAACTTTACGTATTAAGTTCTGCAAGCAACATGTAATAAGATGCCACATATATATGTGTGTCTGTGCGGGTTTTATTTCATGTTATTTCTTTCCAGAATACAAAGCTTAGTAAAAACTGACCAGGGGCAATGATGATCCATTTTCCGAATGCAGTGTCCACACCGACTGCAGTGATGTGATCGCTTTGGTCTCATCATGTTACATTTATTACAGGTTTCCCAGTTTTGGCTTTCTGGAGAATTAAAGATAAATGGACTTTAATCTCATGATCAATCCTACCTACAAAATTGTATTTCTGCAGAAACCCCATTAGTTTATCCCAACCTTGGGGCATGACGAAGCAATATATTATTAATCATAACTATTGAAGCAATACCAATGCCATAAACAAAACATAACATATGCAGGTTGCAAAATAATCCACAAAAAATGTTTATTTCCTCATTTGTGGACCATTTCATATGACTACCTGCAATAAGGTTTGTAAATAAAAACTGCAGAAGATTATTTTTTTAAAGAAAGCAAGTGCAAGAATACTGGCAGGCTCAAAAAATATTTTATGAATAAAGCATTGTTGCTGATTAATTTGGCAATTATTCCCAGTTTCTTAGAAGAGTGAATGAGAGGGGAATTAAATTAGACCACATAATGCTTGCTACTCAGCCACTTAAGAATTCAAAATGAGTTCCTATATATATATATATATAAGGACATTTCCAAAGAGAGATGTTTGACATACAGTATTATCTGAATGATATGAAAGCACAAAGGACTGCAGATGCTGGAATCTTGAGCAAAACACAAAGTGCTCGAGTCAGGCAACACCTTTGGAGGGAATGGACAGGCAATGTTTCTGGTTGGGACCAGTAATACGTTTGTGCATCTAATGTACAAACTGAACTGCAGAGCATGTCAAATTAGTGTAGGTTTAAAACATATTCTAGAGATCATAGCACAAAATCTAGACTGATGTTTTAGTGGAATACTGAGAGTGTGCTGTACAATCAGAATAAAATGTGAGAACAAGTGAATGAGAGCAATAGTTTCAGAGTTTCAGCAAATAAACAAGCTTTCAAGTCCAAACTGACCATCTAACACCTGTTTTAAAACGATCCTATATTAATCCCACTTTCTTTTATTTTCCTCACATTCCTATCAACTCCCCCCTCAGATTCTACCATTTATAGTGACCAATTAGCCCACCAGTCTGCATGTTTTTGGGAGGGGACACCAGAGCACCCAGATGAAACCCATGCGGGGGAGAGGGAGAACATAAATTTACATACAGACAACGCCGGAGGATATGACTGCAGCAAGGTCGCAAGTAATGCAAGGTTAACTGTGCCACTCCACTGTTCTTTGCTTCTCACCAGTATCTCAACCAACAACCAAAGTATATAAGGTTTATCTGACTACTGGACTAAGTGGGACCCGTTGGGTCCCAGCATCACACGGGAGGGCTGGTCCCCCAACACGATATTCCAGCTCTCCACCAATTCCAATATTGGTGGCCAGTGGGGGGGGGTGGGAGGGGGGCTTTCTGGAGCGCTAATATGGGTGTTGTAGGGCTAGTATGGACTTTATGGGCTGAATGGATTCTTGGGCTGACGAATCAATCACTCAAGCATGTAGTATTGGCAGCTCACTCACTCACGGCTGGTGGGCTGGGAGTTGACTCACGGCTATTCCTTGAAATTCCAAGCAGGGTGCAAGGCCACCAAATTCAAGTGCAGTTTTATACCATTTCAAGCAGGGCGGAAATACTAGCTAGAAGACTAAGTAAATATGTTAGTAAATTAATACATCCGGATCAAACGGGGTTTATCTCTAAGAGGCAATCATTTAATAATTTGAGACGTCTGCTCAATATAATCCATTCACACCAAACGGAAGATCAAAAACTATCAATCATATCGTTGGATGCAGAGAAAGCATTCGATCAGGTCGAATGGGAATATATGGTCAGGGTATTGCAAGAATTTCAACTGGGAGAGAATTTTATTCTATGGATTAAATTACTATATAATAAGCCGATGGGCAGAATATTAACTAACAATAATTTATCTATGAAATTTCAATTGTCAAGGGGTAATAGACAAGGATGTTCATTATCACCGTTGTTATTTGCTCTCATAATTGAACCCGTAGCGGAAATAATTAGAACTCATCTGACTATCCATGGATATAAAACAAAATATTCCAACAATAAAATATCATTATACGCTGACGATTACTATTGTACATCACAAAACCTCATATTACTATACCAAATATTTTAAAATTAATAGAGGACTTCGGATCATTCTCAGGATATAGAATAAATTGGAATAAAAGTGAAATAATGTCAATAAAACCGAAAGACTACGAATCATTTACAGTTTCCTTTCAAAATAGCTACGGAAAAATTAAAATACTTGGAATTTTACAAGAAGATATCAAGATATGTTTGACGAAAATTATAACCCTCTACTTAAGAAACTATATAACTTGATTAAATTTTGGAAAACGCTTCCGATGTCCTTAATAGGCCGAATAAATGCCATAAAAATACCACAAATTTTATACCCGTTTCAATCTATTCCAATATATTTACCAAAAAAGTTTTTTTTTAAAAACTGGACTCAGATATCACAAATTGTATTTGGGATTATAAATCCCACAGAATACAAAGAGCTCATCTGAATAAACCCAAAGTAGTAGGGGGATTAGCACTCCCCAACTTTATGTATTACTGCTGGTCTGTAAATATCAGAAACATGATCCAATTGCTGGATAACTCTCCCCAGCAACCGGATTGGATGATTATGGAGAAAGAGGATTGATCTACTTATAATATTGGAGCAATCCTTCTCTCTCCAACATCGATGAATAATATAAATTACAACAATAATCAAATTATATACAGTACAATCAGAATTTGGAAACAAATAAAACACAATTTAAAATTAAGAAATGTATCTCTCTTATCTCCTATCGGTAAAAACCCCTCATTTAAACCTTCAACTATAGATAAAGCATTTATACAATGGGAAAGAGCTGGAATTAAAATCTTCGGAGATGTGTATGAATTGGGAAAACTATTATCATTTAAACAAATACAACTAAAATACAATTTGGGAAACAATCAGTATTTTAAATATTTCCAAATGTGTGACTATCTGAAAAAATACGCACAAGACTATCACAATATGCCTCCAGACTTACTGGAAGAAGTAATGAATACAAAGGCAGAATCAGCAAGCCTAATATCATATATATATAATATTATTCTAAATGCAGAAATATCAACAACAGAAGGTATCAGGAGAGACTGGTAAAAATAATTACGTATAAAAATTCCCAAAGAAAGGTGGGAAGAATATTTATTAAATGTGCATAAATGTGCAATTAATGTAAGACACACCTTAATACAATTTAAAATCTTACACAGATTATACTATTCAAAAACTAAAATAAGTAAACTTTTTCCCAATGTCTCACCTACATGTGATAAATGTCAATGTCAAGAAGCTAATATAGCGCACTCATTTGTCTTTTGAACAAAAATTCAAACATTTTGGACTGAAATTTTTGAAACTTTCACAAAAATATTTAAAATAAAATTGACTCCAAAAGCAGACTGGATTATCTTCGGGATATCAGAAGATAGCCCTGAATTAAATGTGTTTCAAAAGACTCTATTTGAATATGGCTTAATAACTGGAAAAAAGCTAATTTTAAAATTCTGGAAAAAATCTCCTATACCAACAGTTAATATGTGGATTTCAACTACGTTCGAAAAACTACACTTTGATCGCTAGAAGGCACCAGGTTAATGTTCGAGATACATCCCACAATACCCCAAACGAGTGCTTCTGGCCATAAATCGACCATCAAGTCTCAAAATACCAACAACAGTTATTATTTTAATCCTAAACTATCCTTCATTTGTAATTCTATTTTGAGATACTACTACATAATGAGAAAATTGAAGCATGGTAGATATTTCCTTTAATAAAAAAGGCCATCTTGTTATTGTTTTAAATGACACCAATCCAGAATACTTTTGCACTTCTAGTAAAGCTTTGACAGCTCTCCATTACGACGCTCACTAAATCATGGTCATCATATTAGAAATGGAGAAACAAACCACTTAATTATCTACCCGTACGAAAGAAAACAGTGAGAAATATCCAACATAGATTCTTAGCATTGCAATTGAATTTCAAACGGGAAGATTCAGCCAATTAAGCATAATTTGCTCCAAGAAATTTTCAACATGAGCTTCTCCTAAAAACCTAATTACAACCTAGTTAATACAAAACTACATTTTTAGCATACTTTAGATATGAGACTCTGACTAGCAGGAAAATCAGACTGTTTCCATACGATATGGTCTGCATTTATAAATCTATTACAAGGATAAGGTGCAAGAATACCTCAAAAGAATACCAGTGTCGGGTCTTGGTAAAAGGGGAAGAAAAACTGTCGAGTTGGTAGATTCCTTTTGCGAGATGTTTAGAATAAAGTAACTGGCTTTTCTTCTTTCTTTCTCTATTTTTCCCTTTTTCTTTTTTTTCCTCTCCAGGGTCTATCTCTTAATCTCCGGTCTCTAACTCTTCAAGGGTTTCCTTTCCCTCTGTCACGCTTTTGTACTTTCACATCTCTTTTTCAATCTTCTACTTTCTTTGCTGGTATTTCTCTCTCTTTTCTCTCTTTTCTAAAGCCTTAAAAAATTAAGGGGTACAATGACTGTAATACAATATAAGGGATGTACACTGATGTAACCTACAGTACCTCTAATAAATAAAGATATTAAAAAAAAAGAAAAAAAAAGCAGGGTGCAAGGCCGCTAAAGACAGCGTGTCGTGACCTCTCCCTCCTCCATCTTGCACAGTCGGAGCCACGCCCACACTTCTGAGCTTTATTGTCCCTCCCCCCTCCCACCAGAAGGAGCGTGGCCTTCATGGCGTGATTGACAGAAGAGAGAATCTCAACATTTTTTAAACACTAATAACTCTTTTATTTTTAATCAATAGAAAAAGCCATCGGCACCTGATGAGCGGAGGGGGACTCTGAGTAAGATGGCCAAAACACACAGCCAGAAGCGGCAGCGTTTTTTCTAAAATCATTAAACAGAACAACAGGAAGTGGTCAAGATCAGACTTTTAGTAATATAGATGATCACACTTCACTTCACAACAACTTTCTTTGCACAAATTGGTTGCCGCATTCCCTGTGTTGGAACAGTGATCATGCATCAAATGAACTTCAGTGGTTGCAATGTACTTTGCGGTCATGAAATTTACTGCAGTTACGGAAACAAAACTAATGAGCCGTTTGCTTTTCTAACACTGGCACTGTGGCGCGGCAGTAGGGTTGCTGCCTTACCGCGCCAGAAACCTGGGTTCGATCCTGCCTACGGGTACTGTCCGTTTGGCGTTTCTACATTCTCCCCTTGGGTTTTCCCCGAGTGATCCGGTTTCGTCCCACACTCCAAAAATGTACAGGTCTGCAGGTGAATTGGCTTCGGTAAAGATTGTAAATAGTTCCTTGTGAGTAGGGTAGTGCTAGTGTATGGGGATCAGCACGGACTCGGTGGGCATGCTTCCTCACTGTATTGGTAAACTAAATAAAAGTATTTACAATATACAACAATTAAAGAGATCTCAAAGACCTTGAATCTGGGCCTACAGAGCCAACCTCTGACTGCACCCCAGAGCTAGGTTGCAGCAATCTGCCCGGGGTACACAGGAATGGGGTGGGAGTCGAGTCATCCTGGAAGAGAATGATCCTGTGTTGGAGGCAAAATCTCTGACCAGCACCACAACAATTTTGATGACCAAAGAAAAACAATAGCTCCTTTCACATCCCTTTCAAGACGTCCCACGGCATTTTACAGCACCCACAAAAATGCCGTACTCCCCCTGTGTACACCTTCAAAGGTGCTGCTCTAGAGAGCTAGCCCAAATCTGGATGCTCAAATCTCCAGAATAGTATTTGGATCCATAATCTTCTGATTCAAGAAAGATATTACCCTCAAGAACATCTATGTGATAGACTCCGCCAACCTTAGCCAATCAGAAACACCAAGGTGGCAGTCAGAGCTCTGCTGAGGAGCAGGTGGTTGTATTGGTCAGATGTGGGTTGACAAGATGTGCTGTTGGAGGTGAACAACATGTTGACATGGATGAGCTCCAACCTTTGTGCAAAACCCATGTCAAGTTGGGGCTGCACTACTCATTGTATAATATATTGCCCAAAGGTTTCCTATTGCAGGAAGCATTTATTGAGATTTGCCTATTTGCCTCCATATGCAGCCTGGGTTAACATCCCCACACGAGTCCTCCACAGCACAATGTGTATGTAACCCTGCCCTTCAGTGCACTGACACCTGTGGATTCCTTCCTATACCATTACTGTTAGGCATCCCCCACTGCTTAGACCATTCTCTGTTTCCTTCAAAATACTATACATACAGCATCGGTCTCTGAGTTGGTAGTTGTGGCCACACTATCATTTCACTCCTGCCATCGAGAACAAGGTATAGGAGTCTGAAAACTAATGTGTAGGGTCAGGGGCAGTTTCTTCCCGACAACCATTGGACCATTAAACACTACATCCTGCAAATAAGCTCTGAACTAGATAGACTTGGGGACATTGTTTTTTTTTAATGTATCCATAAAACAGCAGCATATAAGAATTTAATTGTTCTTACTCCAGTGCATATGATAATTAAATACTCTTGAAGAGGTGCCTGTATGAAGGAGCTGCAAATTGAGGCAAAGTTTGTGACCGCTAGCTATTCTTGGGAGGTTTGTTAGGGCTGCAATAAATCTAGGTGTTGGTGAAGCTGCTTTAGGTTCAGCAATAAACTCTTTGCCCCTTGACAACTCGGATCAACATATCAGCATGCAATATAATTGGATATATGGGACTAAACTCGTGGCATTGACATGAACTACTGCTACCTTTAGCACCTCCCATGAGTATACACGGGAATGCGATCCCTCACAGGGGCAAGACACCTATCTCGTTTGCCACCTTATACACATGCTTTTAAACTGAAGACTTTGCAACAGTCTCTCTCGATAACCAGTCAAGTAGTGAAGCAGAAGTTCCATTTGGACATAATGCCCAGTCACAAAGCAACCATTCAAAAGAGTTACAGGCTGCCTTTAAGCAATGCTACTATCATGACACACATTGTGCTCTTCAAATAACTTATTTGACAAGCATTAGCATTAATGCAGCTGGTAACAATGTGAATATGAATGTAACCAGATCTGTTCATATAATTACATCCCGGATATACTGTACTTCCAAGGATCATCAAGAATCCTCAACATTTAAGTCATACCCCCTTCTCATTGCTATCATCAAGCAGAAACCTGAATTCCTATGCCACAAGGTTCAGGAACAGCTCTGCACACATTTTATTGGTTACTTGGCTTTGATAAAAAATTTAAATTGTTTCTAGTGCATAGGGTAGTGTTGGTGTCCGGGGTGATTGCTGGTTGGCACGGACTCGGTGGACCGAGTGGCTTGTTTCCACGCGGTATCTCAAAAGTCTAAAGCTACTTTCCTACAACTATCAGGTTCTTGAATCACCTGCACAACTCTAATCCTACCTTGACAACGGAAAACTATGGATCATCTCTAGCACAACAATGGACTATATTTTTATTCCCCTTGTTTGATGTTTTTCACTTATCTCTTACTTTTTGCAGTCTGCTTTATTTTAAAATTGTATATGCAATTTAAGCAGAATTTATGTACACTTTGTTTTTGTCTGTATGTGCCTGTGATGTTACTGCAAGCAATATTGCTTATTTATTTGTCTGGATATCTTGTCATTTATTTTATGTATTTATTTGGGTTTTTTTCTTTATAAATACTGAACTTTTTTCATGTTTCTTACGGGTTTTACAGAGTACTATGTTTACATTTCTGTTTTTTCTGCAGCAAGTAAGAATTTCAATGATCAATTTTGGGACAGACGACAATAAAACACTCTTGACTCCAGACTTGTTTTTTCATAGGAACATGTCATTGGATGGTTGTACCACTAGAGGGAGGAGACAAGCAAAAAAACCTGTGAATGCTGTGAGGAATTATAAAATCGCACAGGACACCTAGAGAACGTCTAGTATTTTCCCCCCATTTTCACCTAGTCATCTAAAGAAAAGTCACTTTCATCTTAAGAAAACCAGATCTGGAAATCTAAAATGAAAACAAAGAGCTGAAAATACTCAGCAAGCGCATCTGAGGAAAGAGAAACAGAGGTAACATTTCAGGCAAAGACCCATTGTCAGAACCTTTTGGTGACTTTAATCTACAGAATTAAGAGTATAGGTCATTAACCCCTGATTGAGTAGTATTGGAAAAAAAAATCTGTTACTTAGAACTCTGTAGAACAATAATCATTAATTATATATTTTTTAAAATAATTATATTGCTCCTGTTATTAAACTGCAATGACTATGAAAGATTGTATAAATATAATACTATTAATATATAATATAATATTATATAATCTATCATACAATGACGGGCAACAACCATCAGAATGGCAACAGGTATTATTTTAAAGAGATTACAATCATCATGGGTAATGAGATGATGTGATTTGGCACCAGGTCACTGCATCTCAAACTTCATCTGATCACTTTGAATGATTAGTTTAGTTTACTTTAGAGATACAGTGTGGAAGTAGGCTCTTCGGCCCACTGAGTCCGCACCGACCAGCGATCCCCGCACATTAACACACTATCCTACACGCATTAGGGACAATTTACACTTATATCAAGCCAATTTACCTACATACCTTTATGACATACCTGTACGTAATTGGCGCGTGGGAGGAAACCGAAGATCTCGGAGAAAACCCACGTGGTCACGAGGAGAACATAAAAACTCCATATCGACAACACCCGAAGTTCGGATCGAACCCTGATCTCCGGTGCTGCAAGTGCTGTAAGGCAGCAACACTACCACTGTGCCACCATGCTGGCCTTTACTTAATTTGAACTTTACATGACATGTCCTCTTGACATGTAGCGGTGTAGAAGACATGCTAATGAAAGAAACTAGATCGCATAAAACAAAAATGTCTTGAGAACGGAACAGGTATTACATATCCGTCAAAGAAAAACATTATTTTGCTGAACGTGCAGATCAGATCCTTAGCCCTTCAAACATTACTGACAAGCAGGGGCTCATGATATTGGCCCTTCCACAGGATTACAAATGAAATGTGCCATTGGTCTTTAGTCAGCATGTGACCTAGACTTCTCATTTTCAGCCAAGAAAACAATAACTACCAGAAAGTAATTCAATATGAATTGATTGAAACAGAAAACAGCACAAAATACCAGCATCATTTTATTTCCTGTAAGAGACCCCTCTTCTTTAATAAGTTCCATTGATCCCAAGGTTCTAAAAGGCATCATCCACAGTTAACGGCTTCTTGTACAATGCAGCACCACCCCACATCTTTATAGCCTTGTTATACATCCATGCAGCATCTAATCTCATCAGCCTCAGCTGGCACAGTGACTGCACAAATCTGTCATATATCTTGCAGAAATTCTTATTTCTCAAGTCAAACCAGGGTGTGGACTTTCACTGTAAATTGTAAGCCCCTGGGGAGTGTTGTAGAACAAAAGACATAGGAGTACGTCAGTAAACCCACATTATTATAGACTTCTTTAGAACAGATTTTGATTATAGCAGACTGTCAATTTAAGAACACAGGCTGCTTGTTATACTGCAAACGCTATTGAAATTGACAAGGCATTGAAATTGGCAAGGCATTGAAATTGATAAGCAATCGCTCCAATCAACCCTTACTCGGTTATAGTGAACAATCAGTAATGGCATTGAGTATTGAAGTTAAGACATTAAGTTGCAATAGTACAAGGCTTGAGGTATTGTGTACAGTCTGAGTCACATGGCTATGGGAAATATGCCATTAAGCTGGAAAAAGTGTAGAAAAGTTTTACAAGGATGTTGTCAGGATTCTAGTTATAGAGATAGGTTGCACAGGCTAGGATTATATTCCTTGGATTCCTGAGCAGATTGAGGGATGATCTAATGGAGGTGTATAAAATAATGAGGTGCATAGATAAGGTAAAAGCTTAGTCTTCTTTCCAATGTTGAGGAATCAAAAACTAGAGGGCACAGGTTTAAGGTAAAAGGGGAAGGATTTAATAACAACCCGAGTTGCGATTTTATTACTACAAAGGTTCAAAGGTCTGTTTATTGTCACATGTACCAATTAAGGTACAGTGAAACTCAAATGACCATACAGCCATACTAAAAAAAAGCAACAAGACACACAACTACATACAAATTAACATAAACATCCACCACATCCCCACATTTATCACCGTGATGGAAGGCAATAAAGTCTTCTTTGTATATACATATGTATATGGAACGTGTTGGCAGAAGAGGTTGAAACAGCTTCATAATAAAACATTTAAGGGACATTTGGAACAGGTGTATGGATAGGAAAGGTTTAGAGGGTCAAATGCAGGCAAATGGAAGGAGTATAGATGGGTATCTTGGCCCACGTGTTTTAATTGGGATGAAGGGCCTGTTTTGCTGTTGTACGATTCTATGACTAACTGTAACAGCAACTCAGTGGTGCAGAGGATAGTGCAGCTATCACAGATCTCAGTTCTCAGGTCTAATCTCAGCTGTGGCGTTTGCATATCCTCTGCATGACTGTGCAGATGTTTCCCTGACTCTCCAATTTCTACCCACATTTAAAGATGTCTGAAGAAAGATCCTGAAGCATTACTTATCTTTCTCCTCCAGAGATGGTGCCTGATTCGCTGAGTTATGCCTACACTGTGTTCCACACAAAATTCCAGCATCAGCAGGTCCTTGTCACGTACACCCATGCGCATGCACCCATGTGCACACACCCATGCGCACAAACTCACGTGCTCCCGTTTGGCAGGTTAACTGACAGCTGCAACTTACCCTGAGTGTAGATTGGTGGGAGGAAAAAAGGTGAGGTAGGAGGAGTGAGAAATTATTATGCACATGATAGAATATGTTACGTAATAAGTGGGGCAGATAGTGGAATTGATCCAAGAGCTAGCATGGATCCGATGGGCCAAAGAGCCTCCTTCTATGTCATAAGGAAAAATAGGCATAACATAAAAAAACACAGGATGCCATTTATACAAAGACCAAATATCAACTAAATGCAATATAAACTACCCTGGGGAAAGCTGCAGACATTTATTGCCAGCTAGATGAAATAAGCCAAATAACAAAGACCACTAATATTCCTTTGCAACCAATGTGAGCCAATGATGCTGGGATTAAGTCCATAACAACCAACGCTAATCCGATTGTCATCTGATTGACACAAAAAGATGGAGTAATTCAGCGGGACACGCAGCATCTCTGGAAAGAATGAATGGGTGACCTTTCAGGTCGAGACTCTTCTTCAGATCCTGCATCTGCAGTTCCTTCTTACACAGCTCTAATCTGATTATTTTTTCCCTCCATGAAGTTCAAGTTTTGGAACATTGTTAAAATATACTGATTACATAATTCCATCCATTAAATACAGATGGCTCACCATCCAAATATAACTCAGCCATTTCCTGAAAACATTATAATTTTAAGTTGTGTGTTCTGTTGCTGAGCAACCGAAGGGCCAATTTGTGCACATCTTCCAAATTCGCTCCGTACATTTAGTCTGAAGAATGGGAGGATTCAGTAAAGAGCTAAAACCAACTACAATATACACCAATCACCACAACAACAAGACTTCTGCCATAGGGCTCAATGTCCACAGGTTTACAATTTCTTCTCAGTCAGTGGATGTGGAGAAGATGTTTCCACTAGTGGGAGAGACTAGTGGTCATAGACTCAGAATTACTGACGTTCTTTTAGGAAGGAGATAAGGAGGAATTTCTTTAGTCAGAGGGTGGTGAATCTGTGGAATTCTTTGCCACTGAAGGCTGTGGAGGCCGTCAGTGGATATATTTAAGACGGAGATAGATAGATTCTTGATTAGTACGGGTGTCAGAAGTTATGGGGATAAAGTAGGAGAAAAGGGTTAGGAGGGAGAGATAGATCAGCCATAGATCAGCAGAGTAGACTTGATGGGCCGAATGGCCTAATTTGCTCCTTTCACATGATCATATGATAGAGTTGTACAGCACAGAAACAAACTTTTTGGCCTACCTTGTGAACACCAATCTTTTTACCCATCTACACCAAACCCATTTGCCTGCTATAGGACCACCCACTTCTATGCCTTATCTATTTAAATCTATATAATTAAAAGTCTCATCTTGACCATTTCCTGTCTGCGCAGTATATCAATCAGAGCATTGAATATAGGAGTAGGGAAGTAATGTTAAAATTGTACAAGGCATTGGTAAGACCAATTCTGGAGTATGGTGTACAATTTTGGTCGCCTAGTTATAGGAAGGATGTCAACAAAATAGAGAGAGTACAGAGGAGATTTACTAGAATGTTGCCAGGGTTCCAGCAACTATGTTACAGAGAAAGGTTGAACAAGTTAGGTCTTTATTCTTTGGAGCGCAGAAGGTTAAGGGGGGACTTGATTGAGGTCTTTAAAATGATGAAAGGGATAGACAGAGTTGACGTGGATACGTTTTTCCCATTGAGGGTAGGGAAGATTCAAACAAGAGAGCATAACATGAGAATTAAGGGACAGAGGTTTCGGGGTAACGTGAGGGGGAACTTCTTTACTCAGAGGGTGGTGGCTGTGTGGAATCAGCTTCCAGCAGAAGTGGTGGAGGCAGGATCGATTTTAACATTTAAGAGTAAAGTGGATAGGTATATGGACGTGAAGGGAATGGAGGGGTATGGTCTGAGTGCAGGTAGATGGGACTAGGGGAAAACAAATGGTCGGCACGGACTGGAAGGGCCGAGAGGGCCTGTTTCCGTGCTGTAATTGTTATATGGTTATATGGTTATATTGATTTTGGAAAAAACGCTACCATATATCGCTATGATTTTTGGCCATCTTATTCACAGTACTCCTCCGCTGAGGCAGCCCTGGTGATTTTTCTCACCCATGAAAAGTAAAATAGTTAAGAGTGTTTAAAAAATCTTGAGATTAGCTGATAGGTCATCTCGCCTGTCAATCACCACAATGAAGGTAATGCCCCTTCCGGGGGGGCAGGACTATAAAACCTTGGATGCCTGGACATGAGAGTCACTCTCGAAGATCGCAAGGGAGAGTCCACAACTGTGATTCTAAGCTGTGAATCAACTGAACTGTGAGTCTGCAATGTACTTGCAATAAATGATTTGTTAGCCCTTAATGACAATGCAATGAGTTGTTTGGCAATTTGGTGGCCTGCACTCTGCTTGAAAATCTATGAAATTGAATTGGTGGCCTGCACTCTCCTTGAAATGCTATGAAATTGAATTTGGTGGCCTGCACTCTGCTGGAAATGCTATGAAAGTGAATTTGGTGGCCTGCACTCTGCTTGAAATGCTATGAAAGTGAATTTGGTGGCCGGCACTGTGCTTGAAATGCTATGAGATTGAATTTGGTGGCCTGCACTCTGCTTGAAAAGCTATGAAATTGAATTTGGTGGCCTGCACTCTGCTCAAAATGAAATTTCAAGGAATAGCCATGAATGAACTGCCAGACCACCAGCCCTGAGCGACTGAGCTGCCAGCCCACCAGCCCCGAGAGACTGAACTGCCAGCCCACCAGGCCTGAGTGACTGAGCTGCCAGCCCACCAGGCCTGAGTGACTGAGCTGTCAGTCCAAGAATCGATTCAGCCCACAATGTTCATACTAGCCCTCTGGAAACCAGTCCCTTGCCCCACAAAACCCATACTAGCATTCCAGAAAGCCCCCCGAAAGCCCCACCCACCCAACTGGCCACCAATAATGGAATTGATGGAGAGGTGGAATATTGCGTTCCGGGACCAGCTCTCCCGTGTGAACATGGAACCCAATGGGTCCCACTTAGTCTTGTGTATTTCTAAATACCTCTGTATGCAATTGTATTTGAATCCACTGCCTCCTCGTGCAGTTAATTCCGGACAACAATGACCATCTTTAACAAATAACCTAACCTTTTGGGCAAAGACAGTATATTACAATACAGGCAACCTCTGTGTTACAGCATCAGAGGTTCATACTTATGGAATTTACAAAGCATTGGCAAAAATTCTGAGGCGAATAAAAACTCACTTACAAAATTTGTGCCATTTTTTAAAAATTCAATTCAACTGGCATTTCTTAACATGTGCAGATGATGTGGTTTTGCATTATGGAAAACAGCAATACCAACGGTTTTCTGGGAATGCAACCCTTCTGGAATGCGGGGGTTGACTGTATAGAATTCTTGTACTTTTTTTAATATACATAGTCAGCACAAGATTCCAAATTACACATTTAATTTTAGATGGTTTTAATTGCATTAAATTTAGCACTGGTGCTAAAGTTCTGAAGCTAATATTCAAATCTCAGAAAATGTAGCTGTAGTTGCTTTTAAGGTTCCTGAATGAGAAGAAGTTGGAAAAGAAAAGAGAAATCTGGTGCAGTTGCAGTTCCAGACCACTGCCCAGAAACTCCATTAATGTAATGGCTGACAACAGCCATGGCTGGCTTCAAACTAAAATCCATCCATTTGAACTGGGTAAAATAACCTCTGTCGTCACAGATGGAAAGCTTAGAACCGATATCAAAGGTGATAATAAACAATCTAAAAAGTAGAATGGAGGCAGAGGGCAAGAGGTTATGAATAAGTTTATTGGCCAAGTATTCACATACAAGGAATTTGCCTTGGTGCTCCACCCGCAAGTAACAACATGACATTCAGTGACAGTTAAGGATGACACATAAAACATTAAATGGCAGAGAATTGTAAACATCGGCATCCGACCTTTAACGGCAAGTGTCAACTGTGCTTCATCTAATTAGGAATATTTACAAGGTCAGAAATCTGTAAGCATCTTGGAGTGTTGTACGACAAGAGGGAAGTACACATAAGGATTTGTAATAACGGAGACAAAAATATAACACAGAAACAGCCCTTGGCCCACGTCGACCATTAACCACCATTAAAACTAATGTTACATTAAATCTAGTTTTCTTCTCTCATTCTCCCCGTCATTTTCATCACAGCCCCCGATTCCACGGCACACTTACATGCTAGGAGCAACTAAGAGTGGTCAATTAATATGGTTTAGAAAATGGTTTAAGGATAAAAAGTAGGGTCATATCATATGAGCCTATATGATATGTACTGATGAATATATACAGTAGTGCTCTCCAGAAATATACATTCACGATTTCAATGCAGGAGGTAGAATAAAACTTTGGAACCCATATGTGACAGAAGTTCAGGTGTAGTGAACAGTGAGATATTTGTCTGGAGTGTAAGAGATCACAGACTGAAGAGAGGGTCTCGAGCTGAAACGTCGCCTATTCCTTTGCTCCATAGATGCTGCCTCACACGCTGAGTTTCTCCTGCTTTTTTGTCTACCTTTGATTTTTCCAGCATCTGCAGTTCTTTCTTAAACAGAAGAGGCAATATAGTCTGTGTGGCAGCTCTGAAGGATGTGCAGGAATGGTGGGACCTAGGCACATCTGTGCATAAATATTTGAATGAACAATGAGTAAGACATGCAAGATGCTCGGGTTTATCAACACGGATACCATTTACAAATGTAGGGATATTGTCAGTGACGTAGGTTAGGTCACAGCTGAAGTAATTTACGCAATTCAAATCGCGATATGTTAGCAATGATGGAAGGTTATTTGTAGAGAAAATGGTTCCAGAGATGAGAAACTTTAGTCACAAGATCAGACTAGAGAAGCTGGGGATTTTGAGCAAAAGAAAAGTGAGTGGCAATTAAATAGGGGTTGTCAAGATCACAAGAGAGTAAAATAAAAAACAGCTGTGAGAAATCAAAATAACTGCCAAACTGAAATAAAAGAACAATATAATGGAAATACTCAGCTGGGCCGGCAGCATCCATGGAAAGAAAAAGGGGTAATATTCCAGATCAGAGGTCATTCATCAGTTCAGATCTCCACCTTGAAATACTAAAGGGCCTGTCCCACTTTGGTGATTTTTAGGCGAGTGCCGGTGACTAGGCTGTCGCCACACGGTCACCGGGGTGTCGCATGTATGGTTGTGAGTAGTCTCCTCAGTCGCCTAAATAGCTTTTTTCTGGTCACTGCTGGATATTGAATTGTTCAAAACTTTTCGGCGACAGACAGCAACCATGGGCTTGTTGTAGCTTGTCTTCTCCTGACGTATGTGTTGTCGTAGGTTATCGCCTGGATGGTGGAGGTTGTCCCCAGTGTTGACTTTGGAGAATTCCATTGTCGTAGTCGCCGGCAGTCACCTAAAAAATCACCTAAGTGGGACAGGCCCATTAGTCCAGTCGCCGGTTTTTCGGCGACCTGCTACGACTATGACGGTTGCCAGCAGTCGCCTAAAAAATTGCCTAGTGGGACAGGCCCTTTACTGTTCTTCTTCCCACCGATGCTGCCTGACCTGCTAAGTTTTAACACAGATACTGATGGAGATTTAACATGGATGTGGATAATGACTGTACGTGTAGGTGGTGCACAGCTAGGCCACAGACATGGACAATCTCAATGCTAGAATTGGAGTTCTGCTCCAGAGAACTATACATGTATTCTTTTGAAGGAGCTGCCTGCAGAAGGCACACTAGGGCTTCAGCCTAGCTGGTGGCAATAAAGAGAAAGATATCAGAGATGTGGTCACTTGAAAAACTGCCATTGTGGGGCTGATGTCCATTCTGGGTTTTCCTGATAACTTTCTGTGGAATGTTGTGACATCCAAAGATGTATCTAAAATGTGAGAATTCAATGTTCATACCTTGGGATTGTAAGCTGCCCAGACGGAATAGGAGATGCTGTTCTTCTAATTTATGTATGGCCTCGCTCTAGCAATGGAGGCTGCCCAGGACAGAAAGGTCAGCATGGGAATGGTAAGGGGAGTTAAAATGGTTAGCAAATGTGAGATCTAGTATGCCATGGTGGTTTATAAGATTCCTCTTCCAAATTATTCACTAGATCATATCAACATTTTTCTTTCCCTTGACTATATTTGCCCGGTTCAAACACAAGAGCACCAAAGGTATTCACGTTAAATACATTGCTCCAGGTTTTAACTGAATTACTTGATTACCTGCAAATCTTCACATCCCTTTCCCTATTAAACATCTCATTAATTTTTCAGAGTTCCCCACAATTGTCTACAGAAAGGTATTGCAGTGATGGGAAGCACTCATTTCTGACATTGAGCTTGTAAATGGTTTTGCATTATACCTAGTAATTCTTTGTAACATGCAGTGCTCCTTCCAATGTTGTTCTGTTTACTGCATTGTATGAATTGTAAATCAAAATTTTCTCCCCAAAGTGTAATCTGATAACGACCATTTTTGGGACTTTTCACCAAACTCCAGCTTCATTTGGACTACTTAGTATAAAACATACCTGTACCTCTGATGTGATTTGCACATTAGAGCTGAAGTTGACATAATCATTCTTGTGCATAGTTTCCTTTGGAGCACTGCTCAGCAATTGGGACATGCCCTTGTCATCAGTGTTTTTTTTTTAAGAGATAGCGAATTGTGTTGATTTGTACAGTGCCATAGTGGACCAAGGAAAGGAAAATGGTCTATATGAGTATAGACAGGTACTGATGGATACAGTGGATTCAAGGGCTTGCTTCAGCACTGTACGACTCCTCTCTCTGTCCATAAATGTTAGGTTCTGAAGCAGCCCTCCACCCCGTACTGCCTCAAAATTACAAGGAGTCATGTCTTTGAATCTGGAGTTAAACGTACATTGCCTGTCCATTGAGAACAAGGGAAAGCTTTCAGCACGCAACCAATGTTCACTGATGCCCACATTGCCTTGAATTCTTCCTACTTCAGGAGGTTGTTAAGGATTTGTGAATCCATTTCACAGTTTCTTTGCACCTCCATTCAATTTAACTTTCCTTTCCAAGGCAGCCGGATGTTTTTGTTAGGTTTTTGGATCAAGATTTGAATCCCCTTCCCACTACTAACACAAAGCTTGATCATGCACCAAATTTGTTCTTTCTCCCATTTTGATGCAAATGTCAGCATCGGCATTCTTTCAATCACTTGGCACTATTCCCATTCCTACAAACATCTACTCATACCCAATAAAGTATCTCTTCCTTCACCTCCTTATGTGCATTTGCATGCTATTGGGTTCCATCTTTCTATATTTGTTTGGTTTAATACTTATTTCCTTCCTTTCTAATTTAATTGTCTTAGGTTATTTTCCTGTTATTAGCTTACTAAGAAAATATTAAGGCAATGAACCTGCCCATTTGACTTTCATTATCCTGTGCACCAGAGTTGTATTATTATTTTAAATGTTCTGCATTATTTCTTTGCATGCAAAATATTTTATTATTCCTTTCTATATTCGGGGAAATTTAGTTTTGCATTTTCATTTGTCTTTTCGAAATTTGAAAATTAAATTGACTTTCCTCTAATCAATCTCTGGCCATTTTATCTACATTAAAGTTGGCTGACTAAGGTCTGCCAGCTTATGCCTGTGCAAAAGGGTGGAAGTTTAAGACTCCCACGCAAATTTGGCCATCCTCAATTTCTGAAAAGATGATCACTGACCAGCTTAGTTGAACCCTGCCAACGAACACCCGTAAACACCTGCATTCCCCTGCTGCATTTCACAATATCCTAGCGCCCTGGCTAAAAAAAAAAAGTCACCTTTAGAACTATGGATAGAATACAAGCATAAAGTAATATGCTTTTTTATCAAAAATTTACTTAAATTGATGTACTAGTGCTTATAATTGAACGATTTCTGTTTTTTTTAATAAAGTTTTTAGATTTTAATAACCTTAAAAATTTCATAGCCTTTGGGTGTTCATGAATATTTGTAAATGTCAAGGTCAACTTTTGTAGACTCAAGTATGGGAATTATGGCTTAACGATACGATACGATAGAACTTTATTTATCCCAGGAGGGAAATTGATCTCCCAAAAGTAATTCAAAACAAGGTACATGAAACATGAAATTAAAATGACGAGTGGAAAGGATTAGGGATGTGCAACCAGCTCTCAAAACAATACTCTTAATTTAAATCACTAGGTTATTGGCAGATTATGAATGTATAATTTCTCGCAATTCCATCAAAATGGACCAAGCAATGAGAGATAATATTCACAAATAATAGTTTGGTTTGTTTAGAATAGAAGATGTAACAAACTTATGGAATTAAAACTATTTAAAAAGATCAATGTTCCTAAAAATTTGTCAGGGATAAGTCTTCTTCTTCTTGCGTTTGAGGCAGCAGGTCTGCAGCAGGGGATGCCATCCGGATCGACATCAGTATGTGCCCGCCCTAAAAAGGGCGCATGCTCCGGATTGGCGTTTGGTGTTGTTTGCCTGACTGAGGTCAGTTGACAGGGCTCACCATGGGGAGGTCGTCAACATGTGCCCCATAAGTCTTCAAAGAGATATGAACAATATATCACACATCTTGTGTTACTGTAAAATTCTTCCCATATTCTAACAACAACCTTCAATCATATCACAACCACTCTTCTAACAACAGCCTTCAACCATATCAACAAAAAATGGGGGAAAAAACGTCAGAAAAAGTGAAGTTTACAGCACAAGTTCTGAAGCAGAACTGGAGATCAGGACTGGAACCCAGATCTCTGGAGCAGCGAGGTAGCAGCTCAACTGGATACATCACTGTACCACTTATGGTTATATTGAGTTAGGTTCTCACAGCAAGGGCAACAAAGGCATTGATCAACCTAACTACTTCTCAGGAATGGTGAGGAAAAACAGAAGGTGGCAGAGGTCAGGAGTATCATTATCCATCCACCATACCTGGGACTGCAAAACCAACTACAAAAGTAGTCCAATAACATGCCTAGGAGCAACTTTAACAATCTTATCCAGCGGGACATTGAATTAAGATAGACACAAAAAGCTAGAGTAATTCAGTGAGACAGGCAGCATCTCTGGAGAGAAGGAATGGGTGACGTTTCAATCTGAAGAAGGGTCTCAACCCGAAACGTCACCCATTCCTTCTCCCCAGAGATGCTGCCTGTCCCACTGAGTTATTCCAGCTTTTTGTGTCTATCGCAGTTTAAACCAGCACCTGCAGTTCCTTCTTACACCCGGGACACTGACTCCAAAGAGTGATACACAGAGAAACAGGTTCTATGCTCCAGTGAATTTGTACCGCCTATTCTACACATGACATTTTGTTCTCCCCAAATTTTCATCAATTCCCTGAGATTCCACCGGCCATCTACAGTAGCCAATTAATCTACGAACCTGCATGTCTTTGGGATGTGGGTGGAAACCAGCGCACATGAAGGAAACCCACACGGTCACAGGGAAAACAACATTCACATCAAAATCACCCTAGATTCTACAACTACCAACACACTAGGGACAATTTACAGCGGCCAATTAAACTACCACCCACGTGCCATGGGGAATATCAAAGGAAACTGGAGCATCCTGAAGAAACCTACACTGCCACAGGCAGAACGTGCTAACTACATGCAGACAGCACCCAACGTCATGATTGAACCTGGGTTGCTGGAGAAGTGACTCTACCAGCTGCATCATACTACTGCCTATGCTGGGCAGAGATTCACTGGTCGGCTAGGAACCAGATCCCCGTAGCCTGCTACATTAAAGCAGCAGCAGCACGCTCCACAAGTGGGTGACCAGTGAACTCGTGCAGCTTGCTGCTCATCAGATGACTCACTTTGCCATTAAACCGTCCTTCCACACACTCCTTCACATTGAATACCACGCATGTTCTCCATCTTCCCATCCTTTGAAAGACTGAAAACATCATCCAGGTTGTTTAACCGAAAGAAAATGGTGAATCGTCCCACAGACAAGGTAAAGATGTAGAGCTACTGGTAGCATTAAAGAAGGAACTGCAGATGCTGGAGAATCGAGGGTACACAAAAGGCTGGAGAAACTCAGCGGGTGCAGCAGCATCTAAGGAGCGAAGGAGATAGGCGACGTTTTCGGGTCGAGACCCTTCTTCAGACTGGTCAGGGATCAGGGAAACGAGAGATATAGACGGTGATGTGGAGAGATAAAGAACAATGAATGAAAGATATGCAAAAAAGTATCGATGATAAAGGGAACAAGCCATTGTAAGCTGTTTGTGGTGTGAAAATGAGAAGCTGGTGCGACTAGGGTGGGGGAGGGAGATAAAGAGAGAGAGGGAATGCCATGGCCCGAGGGCTGAGGGAGAGGTGGGAAGGGGAGGAGACAGTAAGGGTTAACAGAATTGAGAAAATTCAATGTTCAAGCCCAAAGGATGCAGACTCCCCAAGCGGAATATGAGGTGCTGTTCCTCCAACTTGCAGTGTTGCTCATTCGGGCCATGGAGGAGGCCCAGGACCGAGAGGTCGGATACGGAATGGGAGGGGGAGTTGAAGTGCTGAGCCACCGGGAGGTCGGGTTGGTTAATGCGGATCGAGCGGAGGTGTTCGGCGAAACGATCGCCAAGCCTCCGCTTGGTCTCACCGATATAGGTCATCTGGCATCTGGAGCAGCGGATGCAGTAGATGAGGTTGGAGGAGGTGCAGGTGAACCTCTGTCGGACCTGGAAGGACTGCTTGAATCCCTGAAAGGAGTGGAGGAGGGAGGTGAAGGGACAAGTGTAGCATTTCTTGCGGTTGCAAGGGAAAGTGGTAGCTCTACTATTAAACAATAGTTGCATTCCCCAAAAAACGGGAGCTATAGAAAGTTACGTTGTAAAAACAACTGTGCAAACGGGGAAAATTGAGTTAGGGGCTTAGCATTTCAAACTCGCTACAGCAAAGTTATTTTTCCCCGCAGGATTTTCAAAAATAAGATTTTATTTAAATAGATGCGTTTATTTTTGTTATTGCAAGCTAAAAATACAACAGGCTCTGCTACATTGTTCAGAATATTATTGCACCAGAGTCATTAGAAGCAATTGCTTGGCATTTTCAATAACCACCAGTGGTGACACAAGAAACTGTAGATGCCGGATCTCGAGAACAAATAACACACTGCTGGAGGAACTCTGCAGGTCAAGCAGGATATGAGGGTGTACATACACAATGACAATCAACATTTCATATCGATAACAGGATCAGGATAAACAGTGGACATGGGAGAGAACCAATATAAAGAAATTAGACAGAAGGGTGAGCATGGGCTTATATTCGATAAGTGGATCCAGTTGAGTTGGGAGATGATGTGCAGATGAAGTCAGATGTTGGAGAGTAGGGTGAGTTAGGTAGCAGTGGTTGGCGATGATAGATAGTTCATAAGTTCAAGTCATAGGTGCAGTGGTAGGCCATGTGGCCCATCGATCCTACTCTGCCATTTAATCAACCCTCTCAACCTCGTTCTCCTCCCCGGAGCCCTAGACACCCTTACCAATTAAGTATCTATCAGAAATACCCAATGACTTGGCCTCTGCAGCCATCTATGGCAATGAATTCAACAGACTCACCACCCTCTGACTAAAGAAATTCGTCCTCGTCTCCTTTAAAAAGAAACGTTATTTTATTCTGAGGCTATGCCCTCTAGTTCTAGACTCTCCTTCCAATGGAAACACCCTCTCCACATCCACTCTATCCAAGCCTTCACTATTTGGTAAGTTTCAATGAGGTCCTTTCTGTTGTGTTTTGGCTGTGTTAATAACTGAACCCTTACACCATGACAAAGGTCCAAAGACTTTATTAACGACATAGCATAGATAACTTAATGCGAGCACGTTTCTTTAATTCTAACGGAAAAGGGCAGGGAGGATTACTGTAAAAGCAAGTGGGCGTAACTACAAAAGCATACTCATAACATGAGTGACACTGAACTACATCCTCCCTCTTAAAGAATCAATAACAGTACAAACCCATTAACTAGGTAAGGCATGCATAGCAATTGATAATAAACTGGAGGAAAGTCAAACATAGTCTGGGTACTTCACAGCTGGCTTACAAACACGACCAACGGGGAGAAAGCAGGTGGCTTCACAGGAGAGGGAGACTGAACCAGCATTCCTGGAGATGAAGCAGGAGACTGTGGCGCAGGTAAAGTCGTCACGGGCCGAGGAGCTGTTACAGACCTGGGTTGATGTGCTGGTAGAGGAGTAAGCGTGCCGGTAGACACAGACTTAAGCGTACTTGCACGGTCTGGATAATACGGAGGAGGAACTGGCTCGCTCACAGGCAGGATATGTTGTCGGTTATGCCTTTAGGTGCCGCCATCGGCACTGACTATATACGAGCATGGCTCAGAAGAAATTCCAGAAATCACACCAATGCGGTCATGGCCTTTGTCAGTCTGTAAACGGACCACCTGCCCCTTGGTCAGTGGTGGCAGTGGCCTACTTGTTTTGTCAAAGCATTGTTTTTGCTTGTCACATTTCTGTTGCAACCTGGATTGAACCTCCTCAGGTGGAATCACCTGTGGGAACAATGCCTGATCCGCCACAGGCAACGTAGCACAGGTCTGCCTCAACAGCAAACGTTTAGCGGGTGAACCCAAGATGGGGTCACGGGAGATGTTGCATAAGTTCAGCAGATCTAGGAATACATCAGATTTAGCTGTGGGAACATCCCATGAGCTGTTTTGCACTTTTGACAGCTCGTTCAGCCAACCCATTCGACTGTGCATAGTCAGGGCTGCTGGTAATGTGGTGAAAAATCCAGCGTTTATCAAACTCCCTGAAGTGATGGCTGGTGAATTGACTGCCTTGTCAGTTAGCAGTCTGCCCGGAGATCCGTGGACTGAAAAATGGTGTGATAACTTCAAAATCACACCGCTGGAAGTGGGGCTGCTAAGAAAATCAATGTCAAACCAAACTGAATACAAATCAATGAGAACCAGCTATTGCTTGCCATGCCAATCAAATATGTCAACTGTCACTGAAGACCATGGGAGTGCAGGTACCGGATGTGAAAAAAGTGGTTGCTTTTGTTGGTGAGGTGCCAAGCTGTTGCACACTGCACAGGATGCCACATTCACGGTGATGTAGTCGGCCATGCCAGGCCAGTAAGGCATGCTTTTTGCTCGTAGGACAGTAGCATCAGCGCCTGGGGGCCCTGCATGGACAGCGTTAAAATACTGGTTGTGCAGCGAAGCAGGAACCACTCCCTTGTGTCCTTTTAAAACAATGCCATCCTACAACAAAGAAAGGCTGGACTGGTAGCGGTACGTTGTAGTGTTTTTCTGGCCAGCCGTGCTTAATGACGGAGGTAAGCGATTGCAGGGTACTGTCAGCAGCTGTGTGGGCAACTAAATCCTCCATATACGACATACCTGCAGCATTAACTTCACGAGCAGTAGAGTGCCCCAGAACTTTGATGTGAGCATCAGCCATTTCAGCAATGCGACAGCGGTATTCAGCAGCCTCGAGGGTAAGGTCCATATCCCGTAGTAGTTCGTCGCGTAATTTATCATTGCGACTGCCATGGATCAAATGGTCATGAACTAGGCTGTCATGAACTAGGCTGCCATGGATCAAATGGTCATGAACTAGAATTTGAATATTCTCTGTGACCACTTGGGTTTCCTCAAGGTGCTCCGGTTTCTGTCCACATCTCAAAGATGTACAGGTTTGTAGGTTAATTTGCCTTTGAAAAAAATCCCCTAATCTGCAGTGAGATGATGAGAAAGTAGGGTAAAATAGAACTGGTGTGAGCAAGGTGATTGATGGTCGGTGTGGACTTAATGACCTGTTTCAATGCTCTGTCTCTAAACCAAAACCAGTCGGGGGAGGGGAATGAAACTGGACAATGAGGGCAAACCAAAATCTTACTTTTACCATTGTATGAAATGATAAATATTTGAATCATGGTTGAAATTTTTCTTTGAAGATTGTAAAGATTATTTCCAGTCCAACAAATCAATTTAGGCAGGATAACCTACGTGAGTTAGCTCCAAACAGATTTTGTTAGACTTTCTTGCTTCTCCGGCCGCCAGAACCACAAAAGTAAAAAGATCACCACAAACAATGAGGTAAGTGTAACATCACAGACTCAAGTGTGTTCCCTTGTTAGCAATCAGCATAGAGAACACTTAGAATCATAGTTGAAATCTTGCGTCAATTATGTGTCCAGGAACCCTTAATAACTTCAATATCAGAATTTTCCCTCTGTACAATATTACTGGTGCCTCAGCACTATGTTGCTTGTTGACAGCACTATGTTCGGTGCTGATAACGAGCCTCCAATTAAATGGGTCTACTCCACCCCCAACCCTGTCCTCCTCCCTTTATACTGCAACAAAAAAAAACATATACAAGTCCAAAATACAGCATCTGCTTTCCAGCATTTCTTGCACAATATTATTGAGTAAATATTTCCAAAATAGAATTATATTTGGACAAAGTCAGCTCAGACAAAACCCGACAACACTGTATATTCTCAACTTCACGTCCTAGCCACAGCCATGATGAAATTACCTTTGAATCACGTTATTCTGTTTACAATCCTGTACTTTTTGTTACAACGTTTACACGCAAGTGCCACATCCACGACGACTGATATTTTCACTTCCTGCAGGGATCTTTAGTCAGAGGGTGGGGAATCTGTGGAATTCATTGCCACAGACAGCTGTGGAGGCTGTCAGTGGATATTTTTAAGGTGGAGATTGATAGATTGACGGATGTCAGGGATTACGGGGAGAAGGCAGGTGAATGGGGTTGAGAGGGAAAGATAGATCAGCTATGATTGTAGCGGCAGATTTTTATATCGTTCAAGAGATTACTCCCTCTAGGCACTAAGTGGACTACGATGAAGGAGAAAGTCGTAATATGCATGCGAGCTCTCCGTGAGACCGACAGCTTCTTTGCAGATAAATCTTCATAACTGTCTTTTGATTAATAGATTCTTTATTGTTGATGAAAAATAATCACGTACATCAAACCTTACACTCCGACTCTTACACTTTAATATTCATCGAGCTCCAGCATATCGCTTTAAAGGTTAGAAAAGTCCTCGTGTCTCCATTACACTTCGCATGGTCGAAGGGTATGCCTTCCTCCTGCAAGTCCAAAACTAAAACTAAAAACTAAGTTTCTGCGCAAGAAACCTAACTCCAAATACACCCTAGAACACGTCATAAATCCCACCCACATAATAACGGGCAGTCTAAAATTTAAAGACACATGCCATAATTAATGACACACAAAATAAGCAAAATGGCCTCTACAATGATTGAATGACAGAGTAGACGATGGGCCAAATGGCCTAATTCTGCTCCTATAACATATAAACTTAAAAGGGATCTGGCTGTACTTCAAGCATGGGAAGTTCATGGTTGATCATGAACTGTTGCCGTTTTGAAGATATTGGACACACTAACTCCAGGCTTTCTTGTTACACTTTCATAAAAACTGCATGCTTGGAAGGTGCTGGCATAGAATCTGATCTACAGCATCAGAAGCCAACAAAGGTTAGATTGAGGCCCAGCTAATGGGTTTCCATGTTTCCAGCATTTTTAAAATGGACTGCATTCAATAAAATGTGTTCCAGCCAGAGAGCAGGTCTATTGAAGAAATAGGACAACACAGACTCTCCGAGCTTTATACACAATGCAGCTTGTGTGAGGCATTGCCAGCTCCTACCCGCTCTCATGGGGGACTAAAACATTCAGTCAGCCTGCCATCAATTGAAACTCATCAACTCGTTACCACTCTCGGGGAACATCGATGGTTTCCACCATCGCCCACCTCTGAACATTGGGACGCGCATTGCTGAAGCACCCAGAGGGCTGCAGCTTACAGGGGGAGGCCGCTGGATGAACACAACCTGGCAGACCGAGGCCTGTAGGAGGTAGTTCCTCTGCTCAAGAGGAGCTGGCGGATAGCGGCCTGGAAGGGGTAGCTCGGCAAGCCAGACCCTGCTTGTCCCCTGATGACCAGAGGCCGGGAGGATGGAGCCGGTGATGAGGTCGGACATTATACCGAGGTGTGAGAATGGTAGAAGAGGAGAGGGAACCGGGATCTGGCCCACCACGCGCTCAAGGTTGGTTGCAGGAGGCGCTCCCGGGAAACAAAGGTGGACCGGTGAGGACTCGGACGTTAGTTCACTTGTTGATCCAGACGTCCAAGGAAGACAATGGCTGGAGGCCCCCTAGCAATCTCAGGCTTGCCTAGAACGAGCAAAGGTCATAGCAACTAAAGCGCGGAAAATGGCGACAAAACTTAACGCCTCTTGCATGTTATGATCAGTGGACTATTGCAGTACACTTGCTAATCGGGGATGTGCTTGGTAGACTGGAAACTAAACTGGAGCTGCCATATGCACAATGCAGTTACAAGAGCAGAACTGAGGCTAGGAATCCTGCAGCAAGTAAAGGGCCTGTCCCACTTACATGCGTTTGGCACGACCAAATGGAAGCGAAGCCGATAGGCCGTTGGTGTGCAAAATTATCAGACAGTGCAGGATTTTCAGAGCTCCACGCGATGTCGGGACCAACCCCACACAACTCCATACGCCTCCACGCTTCTAAGTGGGACCGACCCCGCACGGCCATGCGGTGCCCGTATGCCTCAAGCGACCACGTTTGGTCGCGCCAGACGCATGCAATCGCATGCAAGTGAGACAGGTCCTTAACTCATCCTCTAACTCCCCAAAGCCAGCCCACCATCTATCAGGCTCAAGTGTGATGGAACCTTCTCCACTTGACTGGATGAGTGCAGCTTCAACGGCATTCAACTTAACTACACCACACTGCAGCTGACTTCATGTATAGCCATTCACTCACTTCATCACAGAGCTGCAGACAGCAGCACTTTGTACCATCTACAAGATGCACTGATGCAACTCCGTAAGAATCCTTAGACAGCACCTTCCAAACCCATGCTAATTGGCAAAAATAGGGTTGACAGAACCTATCCCCTGGGTGAAAATGTCAAAGACTGGATGGCAAAGCTTTAAGGTTAAATGGGGGAAAAGTTTAAAGGAGATGTGCGACAAGCATTCTTCCCCAATCACAAATAGTAGTGGATGCGCAGCCAGGAGTGGTGATGGAAGCAGATACAATAATGGTATTAAAGAGGCTTAAAGGTATGCACATAGATATGCACATAGATATCCAGGAAATGTTGCGATATGGATCATGTGCAGGCAAAGGAGATTAACTTAACTTGGTTTAACTTAACTTGTACAGTACAGATATTATGGGCCGAAGGGCCTCTTCCCCTCCTGTGCTGTTCTATTATTTATGTACGTTTACTTAAATGAAAATGGAAATGATAAACCATTAAGACAATTAGCTTTTATTGTAACTTAAAACAGAGGCACCAGAGGCAGAGCAGCACTGCGAATCATACAAAAGTAACGTGTATTTAATTTGAAGCAAAATATTGGCTGGGGTTTTTAAGATAAAATTAAAAGATATGGAGACTAACTGGAGACTCAACCCCCAAATATTAAAGGATAGGGCTTGTTATGATTACTTGGTAAAACAGATTAAATTATTTTTTGAAACTAATGACAAACCTGCAATTTCACCATCATTGCTCTGGGATACATTTAAAGCATTTATGCGTGGTGCGATAATATCAGCAAAAGCATATTTTAATAAAGAAAATCGAAAGACTCAACAAAAGTTGGAAAATGAAATAAAACTATTAGATATTGAAAATGCAATATCCCCTTCTAAGGGATTAAGTAATAAAATTGCATCATTAAAATACAAGCTAAATAAAATATACTCAAATCAGATTATTAAACTTTTTCAACAGACTAAACAAGTACATTTTGAATTTGGGGATAAACCACAAAAATTACTGGCACGACAGCTTAGAAAATTAGATGAGGAGAAAATGATACATAAAATTAGATCTGATCAAGGAGAAATATTGACTTTACCAAAAGATATCAATGATACATTTTTACAATATTATCAAAATCTTTACTTATCTAAACTAGCAGGACAATCAGATGGAATGGAAACATTCCCTCAGGAATGTCAGGTTAATAGTTTAGATCAGGAAGGTAGAGACTTGTTAAACGCTGATATATCAGTAAAAGATATTGAAGAATCAATTGGATCATTAAATAACGGAAAAGCGGCAGGCCCTGATGGCTTAGGTGTTGAATTTTATAAGAAGTTTCATGATCTGATCTCTCCACGCTTACATACAATATATAAATATGCTTATGAACAAGGAAAGTTACCAGAATCATTAAACAAGTCTACAATTACACTTATCCCTAAAGCTGATAAAGATTTGGAGGACCCTGGATCATATAGAGCAATAGCTCTTTTAAATACAGATCAAAAAATACTAACTAAAATTTTATCTCGGAGGCTAAGTTTAGTGATTAATAAATTAATACATCATGACCAAACAGGTTTTATTCCAAAACGCTATTCATCCTATAATCTGAGACGTCTATTCAATGTCATGTACTCAAAAAGAGTGAATGATACTGAACTAGCTGTCATATCCTTAGATGCTGAAAAAGCATTTGACCAGGTTGCATGGCCATATTTATTTAAAATAATGCAGAAATTTCAACTGGGGGATATATTCTCCAAATGGGTAAAAATCATATACTCGAATCCAACTGCAAGAATATTAACAAATCAAATGCTATCAACAAAATTTAAACTCTTTAGGGGTTGTAGACAAGGATGCCCGTTATCACCTATTTGCTCTGGTAATAGAACCATTAGCCGAAAGGATTAGATCAGAACCAGAAATATATGGATATAATACCAAAACTACAACGAATAAAATATCTCTATATGCAGACGACATCTTAATTTATATTACAAAACCGGAGATTAGTATTCCTAATCTATTTAATGTTATAACTAAGTTTAGTACATTTTCTGGGTATAGAATTAATTGGAATAAAAGTGAAATTATGCCTATAACTGGAATAAAATTAAATATATTAGAACAATTCCCACTTAAAATAGTTACGGACAAACTCAAATATTTAGGAATTAATGTATCTAAATCGTATAACTGTCTATTTAAATATAATTACCCTCAATTATTAAATAAACTAAAAAAATATATTTTATATTGGAAAACACTACCTATATCAATGATCGGTAGAATAAATGCTATAAACATGATTTTTTTTACCACAATTGTTATATTTATTTCAAGCAATCCCCTTATATCTCCCTAAAATGTTTTTTAAAAATATAGATACTTTGGTTAATAGTTTTATTTGGGACTATAAAAACCATCGAATAAGTAAAAAACATCTATGTAAATCTAAAATAAATGGTGGATTAGCACTACCAAATTTCCTATATTATTTCTGGGCAGTTCAGATTAAGAATATGAATTTTTGGTTGGTAAATTTAGATCATGAACCAAGCTGGCTAAAGATGGAAAAGGAAGACTGTTTGCCTTTTGATGTAGGTTCGATTCTTTTTGCACCAAGGGAAGTACAAAGAAAAATGTATGGTAACAACCCTATAATTCATAGCAATAGACGTATTTGGAAACAAATAGTTAAGACCCTACATATGGATAATTTGTCACTTTGTTTGCCAATTATGAATAATCCTTTGTTTAAGCCCTCTGTATTGGACAAGGGGTTTAAATATTGGAATGATTTAGGAATTAAAAGGATAGAACACCTTTATAAGGAAGGAAAATTTCTCTCATTTCAAGAGTTACAGGATATCTATGGATTGCAGTCAAATAACATATTTAGGTATTTACAAATTAGAAATTATATTAAGTCAAATACGCAAGACTATAAAAATAGAAAACCAGGATTATTAGATGAATTGTTTAATAAACACCCAAATACAGAAAAATTAATAGCGTATATATATAATACTATTTTGGATAAGGAAATCCCAACTTCGGAAATATATCGACAAACATGGGAAAATGAAATGGGTTTATCTATAACGAAGGAAATTTGGGAAGAAAGTCTACAATGTATACATCGTTGCTCATTAAATGCTAGACATATATTGATACAATTTAAGGTATTACACAGATTACATTACTCAAAAATGAAATTAAATAGAATTTATTCTAACATTTCTCCTATTTGTGATAAATGTCAGAACTTGGAAGCTAATTTAACGCATAGTTTTGTAACATGTATAAAACTTAATTATTATTGGATAGAAATCTTTAGAGTTATTTCTGAAGTTCTTAAAATTAAACTAGACCCAGATCCAAAATTAATAATATTAGGAGTCCCGGATTCAAATCTAACATTATCAGTAAACCAAAGAAATTTCTTGGATTACTGTTTGATAATAGGGAAAAAATTAATATTGAAATTTTGGAAGGGAACATTATCCCCCACAATTAAAATGTGGACAGTGGAAATGTTGGAGACGTTGCATTTGGAAAGAATCAGATTTGTCCTAATGGACAAATACGAACTCTTTGAACAGATATGGTCTCCATATACAGAATATTTGAAGGGGTAGCTGTTCTTGGCATCAGAACTCAATGGGTACCCGGCAGGATTAGATGAAAATAACTCTTTGTTTTTCTTTTTGATTTGTATACATGTCTCCATTAATATTGTATTTGAAATTGTTATTCACTATTAAGATGTATAGTATAATCTCTCTCTTTTTCAATATAATACTTTATTTTAATTAAATACATATAACAAGAATATATACATATACATATATTTTTTCTCCTCTTTTTTCTTTTTCTCTTTCTTTATAATCAAAATTATTATTTAATCACCACTCTTATAGATTAAAATCTATTCTTTTCTTTTTCTACTTTCAAAAAAATATAAGTTTATAAGTACTATTCGTAACATTCGTATACTTATTGAAATAAGTTGGTTGTGTATTTGAAAAGTTGTAATACCGTTGTTATGATGGATTCCTTTTAATAAAAATATTATTACAAAAATATTGGCCGGGGTTATGGCACATTGTACAGTATGTGCTTAATGAACGGCATTGATAGAGTCAGAGTTATTCAGCTCAGAGTCCCTTCAGCCCAACTCATCTATGTTGACACAGAGGAACCGACATGACGGGCCCTACCTGAATATGGAATTTCTGGGTCTTGTGGCAGTCTCCCTGGATCGGCGGTGGAGGCTCTCACCAGAGATGCAACACAGAAAAATGACACCAAGTAATACGCTGAAAAAAGAGACATTAATTTTGAACTTATTTTAATTAAAATGCCATTATCTTTTATTTTAAAAGTCAGTATTCTAGCTCTCAGCTTATTGTAGGTATGTTACAAAACTTACCTTCAGCGGCACTACAGTTCTTCCACTGGCCGTGTGCATGACTTTGGGGTCTTTGGGAGCGGGGGGGGGGGGGGGGGGGGGGGGGGGGGGGAGGTTAAAATGCAGTTTTCTACTGCCTGTCCTGAATATATTTTCTCAGGGAGCTAGCTGAAGAATTGTTCCGACAACCGTTCTGTGATTTATTTATTTATTTATTTATTAAAAATGTCCTATATATAAATCGTTGGAACCGGCAGTATTTTTTCCTGCCGATATGGGGGGTTTAAATTCACCGCAACTGCAATGTTCCAAACGATCGCGTTCCACAAAATCCCACTCGCAAGATGGTTTAAATGGCCATTAATTTACAGGAATTAAACACTAAATTCCTTCCATTTGGCCTATAAATTAATGACAATGAAATTTAAAAATCATGTTATATTGTGAATTCTTGTGTGAATGTTATTTGGACACTTAGGCTATTTAAAAATGTTAATCTTCTCTTAAGAAATGCATAGATGTTTAGACATAGTAATTGAATTTTGTGACTCTCCTAGTGGCAGCATGCTGTAAAGGTTGCAAATTCATTTGCTCCCTTAACTTTTAACTTCCGCTCACAACTCTTTCAATGTTACTCGTGACTATTTGATTTCAAGACACTATGTCTAACGTTTCATAAAGTGTTGATAACACTTTTACACGCCTTAATCGTGAAAAGGATGGAGACAAGAAGAAAGGGAGGCTCCCCAAGGAAGGAACAGGGGAAAGCGACAACCACAGCTGTAGCTTCTGATTCCAGTATCATAGAAGCAATATCGAAAATGAACGATGAATTGAAAATGAGCTGATTTGGCAGTTTGAAGAAATGGTGAAAGGAGTTTCGACAAAATTGAAGGAAGTCCAAGGAAGATACAAGATGAACTTCGTGAACAAAAGGATGAAATTGATATCTTGCGAAACGGGAGAGAGATTTGAAGATTGAAAAACTGGAACGGAGAATGAATGAAAACACTCGAGCACTTCAGCAATACAAGACTAAATATATGGACCTAGAAAACAGAAGCCATCGTTTGAATTCATGAATTGTTGGTTTGCCGGAAGGTCAAGAAGGAGATAACGTTATAAAATATGCTTCTAAAATTATAAAGGAAACTTTTAACATTGAGCACAATGAAAAGATAACGCTCACAGGATTGGGAAGAAATCCAGTAATAAACCGAGTCATTTGATTATTCGGTTTCATTTTTGGTAAATGAAGGAGAATATTCTCCAGGCAGCAAAAACGTTGGGTGTGGTTGAATATGAAGGAGGCAAGTTTCGGAGTGTCCCTGATTATAGTTATGAGCTTATAATGTAATGTCTGATCTGTATAAGAAAAAGCTTAGATTGCGTATTCGACTTTTCAATGGTAATTTTCAATTTTTTTAACAAACCTCAAGACACCTCTAGCTTTTTTGAGAGCTAAAAGGAGGAAGGGGACCAATCGATAGCTGATTAATGTTATAACTGGAGATTTACTGTTCGTATTTTGACAATATTTAGTTTGGTAATGATTAAGAATTTAACTGGACAAGTTGTTTTTCTTTTATATATATTCTTTTAAGAATTTCTTTGTTAATTTCGTGTTCCCTGTCATTAGACAAACTCGCAGTTCTTGGACCTTGTTAACTTCATGTCAGTCTGTACAAAGAGATAATGGGAATGTGTTTTGACTAGGAGTGGTTAAAAATTATTATCTTTATCTGTTACTAGGGAAGATGGGTTTGGGGATGGGATTAGGTAGCTTGCTGACTGTCAATTGGTCATGGGGGGAGGGGGTCCTTGGTTCCCTATTTAGTGTTTTTCATTTGTGCAAAGTTTGAACTACAAAAATGTCTGAAATGTCATCACTTCTGGCTCCGCCCTAGATTTTTCTTCTTCCAGTATCATGAACTTTTAGGCTTCAAGAAATTAACCCATTACATCCCACATGATTTTTACAAGCAATATGGATAAAGTTATTAATTTTCTTTCATGGAATGTGAATGGCTTGAACCATCCCATTAAGAGGAATTTAAAAAAAAAGTTATTCACAGACTAAATGCTCAGATTATCTTTGCTCAGGAAACTCATGTAAGGCAAGATGACAATTTACGATTTTTTAAGTTTTGGAGAGGACAGCAGTTTCATTCAAACTCACAGGCTAAGGTGAAAGGAGTCTCTATTTTTATTGACCCCTCAATTCCGTTTGTTCACAATGAAACAATTTCTGATCCATATGGCAGATTTTTGGTGATTACTGGTGTTCTTTACATGCAAAAAGTTGCTATGGTGAATGTCTACGCACCAAATATTGATCACCCTGAGTTTTTTAAACAGTTAATTGCATCCTTTCCTAATTTAAATGAACACATTTTAATAATGGGTGGAGATTTCAACTGTTGTTTGAACCCCGCGATTGACAGGTCTACATCTGATCATGTGCTTCCAAATAAATCAGCTAATTTGATTAATTATTTTTTACTTGACTCCGGAATGTTAGAAGTTTGGAGATTTTTGCACCCAAATGACAAAGAATTTTCATTTTTCTCTCATGTATATCACAGTTATTCTAGGATTGATTATTTTATACTAGATTCTCGGCTAGTTCCATCGGTCACTGCATGTGAGTATGACGCAATCGCTATCTCTGATCATGCACCTTTGAAACTATCAATCAATCTACCTGATTCCAAGTTTAGTGCTAAACAATGGCGATTTAACGCTACTTTGCTTCAAGACTTAAATTTTATTAATTTTATGAAAGATCAGATTGCTTTTTACTTTTTAACAAACTCTACTGAAGAAATATCCAATGGTGTAGTCTGGGATGCTTTTAAGGCATATATTCGTGGACAAATTATTTCATACTCCGCGGGATTAAAAAAACAAAATCAAAAAGAAATAGGTACATTGGCTGACGAGATTAAAGAAATTGATAAAAAATATTCAAAAGCTCCTAGTTTAGAGCTCTACAAGAATAGAGTTGAACTTCAATTGAGACATGATTTGTTATTAGTATCACTGATTGAGAACCAGTTACTTAAAACCAAAAGTCAATTTTATATACATGGCGAAAAATCTGGTAAATTACTTACTAATCAATTGAAAGCGGTGTCGGCCAAGCGTCAGATTACTAAAGTGAGAAAACGGGATGGTACAGTAACTGTAGACCATGACAAAATTAATAAATCCTTTCAAGAATTTTATACCTCCCTATACCAATCAGATCTTCCTACTGATTCCAATATAATGCATGAGTTTTTAAAGAAACTGAACTTACCAAATTTACCATATAATGAGTCTCTGTTGTTAGATGAACCCATCATGGAAGAAGAAATACAGAAAGCAATCTTTTCAATGAATTCTGGTAAAGCTCCCGGTTTAGATGGGTTTACAGTAGAATTTTAAAAATATTTTTCAAATTTATTGTCTCCACGGCTACGTAAGGTATTTAAAGAAGACCCTTTAAGGAATAGATTACCACAATCTTTTCATGAAGCTTCTATTTCTTTAATTCTTAAAAAAGATAAAGACCCTACTGAAGTGTCATCATATAGACCTATATCAATGTTAAATGTAGATTTCAAAATTCTTTCCAAAATATTAGCTAAAATGGATTGGAAAAGATTTTACCGCAAATTATCTCTGAAGATCAGACCGGTTTTATTAAAAATCGTTACTCATACTTTAACGTTAGGAGATTAATGAATATTGTATATACAGCGTCTAATAAAACCCCAGAATGTGTCATCTCACTTGATGCCGAGAAAGCATTTGATAGACTAAAATGGGATTATTTATTCAATACACTTGAAAAATTTAAGATTGGTCCAAAATGTATTTCTTGGATCAAGCTGATATATCATATACCTCAGGCTTCTGTATTTACTAATAATCAGAGATCCCCTTTTTTCAGGCTCTTTCGAGGTACTAGACAGGGCTGTCCCTTAAGTCCTTTACAATTTGATATTGCTTTGGAACCTTTAGCCACCGCTATTAGGGAATCCCCTAATATTTTTGGTATTGTCCGCGGCAATAAGACACATAAGCTATCTCTTTACGCAGATGATCTGTTATTATTTATTTCTAACCCTGAGAAATCTATTCCGGCAATAGTAGCATTACTCAATCAATTTAGTCGTTTTTCTGGTTATAAACTAAATCTTAGTAAGAGTGAGCTTTTCCCATTAAATACTCTTGTTTTGATTTATGGTCCGTTTCCATTTAGACTACCGAAATGTTTTACTTATTTAGGTATTAAGATCACCAAGAAACACAAGGATTTATTTAAAGCCAATTTTATGCCTTTAATTGACCATATTAAACATCAGTTTACTAAATGGTCACCAATGTCCTTATCCCTAATAGGCCGAGTCAATGCTATTAAAATGTTCATTTTACCTAAATTTCTGTATTTATTTCAGACGATACCAATTTTTATTGCCAAACCTTTCTTTGACATTATAGACTCCAAAATTTCTTCATATATATGGCAGAATAAAAATCCCAGACTGAGTAAAAAACATTTACAGAAATCAAAAAAACAAATGGCGGTTTGGCATTGCCGAACCTTAGATTTTACTCTTGGGCAGTCAATGTTCGTTATTTAACATTTTGGACAAAAGATTTAGAAGATACCCAATGCCCAGGATGGATAAACCTTGAACGTGATTCCTTACAAGGGCAATCATTGGCCTCTATTCTAGGGGCCTCGTTACCTTTCACAATTACGAGATTGAATAAATATATGATTAACCCAATGATAAGACATACGCTCCGAATTGGTTTCAATTTCGTAAGTTTTTTGAACTAAATGATTTTATCTTATCGAGTCCTATTTTATCCAATTTTCTCTTTCAACCATCTAGTACTGATCAAGTATTTTTGTTATGGAAGAGGAAGGGTTTAGTAGATTTTCGTGATTTGTTCTTGCAGGGTTGTTTTTTGTCTTTCGAACAACTCTCCAATAAATATAACTTACCTAATTCATACTTTTTTAGATACTTTTTGAAGGCTGCTCTACCCCTTTTTCTGCTACCACATCAAACCGAAATTTTGGAAACATTTTTACAGCTGAACCCATATCAGAAAGGATTAATAACGACTATTTATGAGTTGATTTTGAAATTACAAATAGATACATTTGATAAAATTAAGAATAACTAGGAAAGAGAACTCCAAACTTCTTTATCTATAGAAAAATAGGAGAGGATTCTTCAATTAGTCAATACCTCTTCAATGTGTGCAAGACACGCTTTGATACAATTCAAGGTGGTTCACAGAGCTCATATGTGAAAAGATAAGTTGGCTCATTTTTACGGTCATATAAACCCTACCTGTGACAGATGTAACTCTGAAGTGGCCTCCCTGACCCATATGTCTTGGTCCTGCCCACTTTTGGAAAAATATTGGAAATACATTTTTGATACTATTTCTGTAGTCTTAGGTATTGATTTACAACCTCATCCTATTACTGCAATTTTTGGGCTACCAATGTTAGATTCTATTCATTTGTCCCGCTCCGCCCATCGGTTGATTGCTTTTACCACATTAATGGCCAGAAGTTCTATTTTATTTAAATGGAAAGACTCCAACCCTCCTACCACACTCCAGTGGTATTCTGAAACAATATCATGTTTAAATTTAGAAAGAATTAGGAGTGACATTGTTGAACCCTTGGTTAAATTTGATAAGAATTGGGGAAAATTTATTGAACACTTTCATACAATATAAATTGCTCCCTCTTTATCCGTTATAAAAACTATTTCACTTCTATATGGTGGAACGGACTTGACGTCATACAGACTTAAATTGTTGAAACTTTTAGTTCATATTTTGTTTTGCTTTGTTTAGTTTTTATTTACTTATTTTATTTTTAATTTTATTATTATTTTTTTTATTTTATTTTTTTTAGTTTAGGGGGGTTTTGCTTTTTCCTTTTTTTTCTTTTTGTCTTTTTATTTTTGTGAACCGAATAAAAAGATTTTAAAAGAAATAAAGAATTTTGTAATTAGCTACAATTGGGTAACTAGCTAATTATATGCTTTAATTTCAGGTCATCCAAGTAAGATCATTTCATATTTGTTTCAGAATGCTTCAAACTATAATAACTGAAAATTTATTTCATTTCTCTTATATTTTAAGAAAGTTATGGGCTTTTGACTGTCCTCGATCACAGCTTTTGTGTTAAGTCAATGCAAAAGCAATAGGGGTCAAGATGCTAATTTCCGAGTATGAAAATGGCCATAACATTTTTAATACAGAAGATATGAAAGTGAATTATGTGTCAAATTAAACTTCTTTTAATGCGTTATCTGATGGGATAATTCGCAGACTTGATTTTTTAAATCTCAAAATTTTGTAACATTGCTACTTATTGCATGTTCATATTAAATGGAGCTCTTGCCACTCATCTTTCTTTTCAAGTAAAGATCCAAAACCACTCCAATGCCAGTTAAGGGCCTGACCCACTTTCCCGAGTTATTCATGAATTCTCCTGAGTTATTCATGAATTCTCCCGAGTTTTCAAACTCGCAGAATGTTCGTAACGAGTCCGTAGGAGTCCGTGGATATATCGTAGCAACTCGTTATGCCAGCCGTAGGTACTCGGCATCAGGTAAGTCGGGACATTTTTTCAGCATGATGGAAAATGTCCACGAGTAAAAAAATAGCCCCGAGTACCTACGGCTGGCATAACGAGGGGCCACGGTATATCCACGGCCTCCTACGGACTTGTTACGAACATTCTGCGAGTTTGAAAACTCGGGAGAATTCATGAATAACTCAGGAGAATTCATGAATAACTCAGGAAAGTGAGTTATTCATGAATATGATCAGTTTACTATTCAACATTATTTGTTTTCAATCTGTTTTTTTTTAAAGGTGCGCTCAAGGGTTTGACAATTCACCAACATTCTTGGGTCAGTTCCAGTACCAGGTTCATCAAGATCATTAATTATCTCCCACATTCTGTCTTACATTTTGACCATTAAACACGGTGTACAAATAGGAACGTGCAGTTCTCGTGAGGCTTCCTGAGGCGCTGCACAGTGGAGGCCTCCCAGAGGTGCTGCGGTGCCCACCAGGAAGGCTCATTGGTTGGTGGGACCTCACCCAAAGGCTCGGTCAACGAGACTGAGTACCCACCCGAAGGCTTGTCTGGGCCAGCCCAAAGACTCGTCGCTTAGTGGGACTGAGAACCTACCATAGGCTCTTCGGTGGACAGGACCTGGAACCTGCTGGAAGGCTCATGGGACGGGGTAACTGGGAGGAAGCTGGAGATGTCAGGTGCTAGGAACAAGGGCCAGTAAGGAGGGTGAACCAGGTCATGGCTCCAGCGCCTTCAAGAACAGCTGCAGGAGATGCCCTCAGGCCAAAAGGATGGCCCTCAGGACACAAGGATAAGGAGAGAAGAGGGACGTTGGTTCGCGGGAACTGCTCCAGTACATTGAGCGGGCGGGCCGACCGGAGTTTGAACTTTAAATAATGCCACCAACAATGGTGGCGCCTGCATCTGTGATATATACAAAAAGAATATCACTGTGCAGTTGCGTATGTGACAAATAAAGCACAATTGAACTATTGAGTCAGAGCTGGCAACTATCCAGAAATCAAATAATTGCAAAGTAAAAGGCTTCACTGATATCATCTTACTTTATCACTTGTAATTATTGTTTTGATAAATAATTCACCAACTGGAAAAAAAAAGCTCATGTCCAATATTCTTGGCAAAATTTCATCAGTGCCACAAATTGTTCAGAATTAATATACTTCGAAGCAGATCCAACGCAGGACCAACCTGAATGGAGAAGTCTCCTCATCATTTTGCATTGCATATCATTTATTGCCAACCCGAGTGCACAACAACAAACGTCCACTTATTTTCAAACAAAAGACTCCTCTTTCCAAAGTTACCCCCCTGGTGCGCACTTATATCATCTACTATCCCACCCCTTTTCTCACCTTCCCCTTAAAACACTAACACTGATTTTTCATTCCACGCCTCTTTTCTCCTTATCTGACACTATTTTGTCTCTGTGATATCTCTAGCCTTTGTCCACCTATTGGCCAATCAAACTCTCCACTCCCACACCTGTATCCACCTATCACTTGTCAAGCTCTGTCCCACCCTGACTTCTTGTCCATTTAATCCTCCCTAATAAAATCAGTCTAAAGGATGATCCCAACCCAAAATGTCACCTGCTAATTCCTCCAGAGACGCTTCCTGACTTGCTGAGTTACTCCAGCAGTTTGTACTTCACTTGCTACTTACCGACTATTACAGCAGCTGAGACATGTTCTTCTTCATAGTGAGGGTAGAGTATAAGTGTGGGGATGCAGTATGTATTGTACAGCCAAATGAAGGTGATTATTCCGACGCAGGACCAGCCTTGAGGATCATAGACAAAATGAAATCGAAGACCCATCACAAAAACGTCGCCTGGTTGGTTGTCGGTTGGAATTTCATATGTGCTACACCTCCCTCCTAGAAAGAAAAGTTACAAGAGAAAAATCAAAGCATTTCAGTGTATATATACATAGCCTGCTTTATTTGAACGAACATGCATATTATTCGTCGTTGTATACGTCATCCCTGCTCATTCATTGCAGAAAGGTCAAACCACAGACATCTACCTTGAGAAGAAAGAAAACATGAATGATTCCCTGCACGTCAGCTACATTCTTTAATAATTAGCCGGAATATTTCAGTGCATTGTATAAAAGTATATTTTAGAAGCATTCTTAAACTTGTCACACATTCATTGTTTATTACTGATTAAAATGTTATCATGCTTACATTATAAGAGGAATAATATTATGGAAGTTTTGCAATTCAACAAGTGATTTAATCAAATATTCCAAAGGAACATAGAAATAGAAGAGAGTACAGCACAGGCACAGGTCCTTCGGTCCACAATCCCCCTGCTGAACATGATGCCAAGATAAACTATTGCCAGCATAGGATCCATATCCATCCATTCCCTGCATGTTCATGTGCCTGCCTAAAACCCTCTTAAACACCACTATCGTATCTGCCTCCAGCACCGTCCCTGGTAGCATATTTCAGGCACCCTTGCCTGAGGCTGGGTGATGCAGTGATATCGTTGCTGCCTTGCAGCGCTTGCAATGCCAAATTCCCAAGTTCGAACCCAGCTAAGGGTGCCGTCTGCATGGAGTTTGTACGTTTGTCCCGTGACTGCGTGGGTTTTCTCCCAGATCTTCAGTTTCCTCCCACACTCAAAAGACCTACTGGTTAATTACCTTGGTTTAGGTGTAAATTGTCTCTTGTGTGTTAGTGTGCGGGGATCGCTGGTCTATTTGGACTACTTGGTGGACTGAAGGGCCCATTTCCACGCTGTATCTCTAAACTAAAATAACACCCACAACCGTGTAAAAAACACTTGCCCTGCACATCTTCTTTAAACTTTGCCTCTCTCAACTTAAAGCTATGCCCCCTCGTCTGAGACATAAGATTGCATCAGACTATGCCCATTATTTTGAGTCTCATCACATTCCCCTGTCCATTTTCCACACACTACAGTATTTCAGTTTCAAGTCACTCCCTTCTATCAGAATACTTGGAAGCTGGCTCAAAATGTGATAGTGCCCTTGAACAATAATAATCTTGGCTTGGAAAACCGATCAAGTAGAATAATTTCCAGTGTTACTAATATTAATTAACTCGGATTGCAATACCGGATCACACAATTGAGGCCATTGCACATTCCTTCTCAGACTGAACAGCAGAGAAGTATGCACATGGAAACAAGCAGACGCAACAGGCAGATGGGAATGAAAAAATATCAAAAAACTGCAGATGGTGAAGATTTAAAAAAAAAAAAAAATGCTGGAAACACTCTGCAGAACAGGCAGGATTGGTGCGAAGAGAAACAGATTACTCTCCACAAACCATAGCATCTGAAAGAACCAAAGCCAGTGACATGCAGAATGTGCAACCCCCACCCTAACTGGCAGTTAGATTTGAACTTGGAGCTGTGAGGCAGCAACTCTACAGGCTGTGCCACAGTGCTGGCCAAATTAGATCCTCAATTTGTGCAAAGCCTTGTGCAAGTCTGAAGGTGGATACAAATGGCCCTTTAACATTCCACATGGGGATTTCAGGCAGCTTACCAGCACTCCAAGCACCTCATTGAAAATGTCCATTACTCTTCGATTTTTTGGGCTGTTCCATCCGAACCTTCACCAGAATCTGCTGAGGGAGAACTCATACCTCATCTTATTCTCTTGAAAGTTAGTACTCAATCCATCCTTCATCAATGGACAAGCTACAGGCTAGTCATTCAGATCTTGCCTCTGAACCATATTCTACAGCAAGCAGAGAGGTGCCAAGGGTGAGTGCCAGTTTTATTACAATAGCTTGGAGATCAGCAGCCAGGAAATTGTAGAGTGGGAGTTCATGGTGATCTGGAAGCAAAAAGCCACAAGAGTGCAGGCAGAGTGAGAGTGGGACTGAGGGGAAGGTAGGAAGTGGAGAGTGGCAAGAGCAACAAAGGAGGTACATACTGACACCCTCAATATAGGAGACAAGCAGTAGGTAGGTAAAAATTTAGATATAAGATACCATCATCTTAAAAAAAAAAATCAGGCACTGCTGCGGAAACTTCCCAAATCATGGCCAATGCCCTCTTCTTCCTCATTAAAGTTATGGAAAGAGTAATGCCTTCTGGCAGTCTATTGCAATTGACAATGATTCTGCCACACTTCCTCCTGCAAGGCAAGTGTGGATCTGAAAGACACCGTCTGCTGCAATTATACTGCAAGGAAAATGGATGTGGTGCAGTGCATTTATATCTGGATCCCCAATCCAAATCTCTGCCTATCCCACACATTCTTCGTTGGGGATGGGGGTCAGGATGAGCAAGATAACCACCCCCCACCCACCCCCAGGGTGGTCCTTTGTTATTTCAAGCTGCGGCTCAGTATTATTTATGGTTAAATAGAAAAAGGGATTTCCTGAAGCAAAGAAACTGTTTTGTCCATTTCTGTGCAGGAGAAGCATTAACAATTAGACGCAAGGCATTTCTGCCTACAGACAGCAATAGAGGTTCACCAAGACACAGCTATAAGGTTGACGGGAGACTTGATAGAACTATATAAGATTGTGAGAGAGATAAAGATATTCAGAGTTAGATAGTCAGAATCTTCCCCCCCACCAAGATGGATAAAGCAAATACTATTGGGCATAAGTTTAAGATGTGGGAGGGCGGGGGGGGGGGGAGATTAAAGATGTACAAGGACATGTTTTATATGTGCCTGGGAGGAGGAGGTGGGAGAAACATTTATGAGACATTTGAACAGGCACATTATCAGGCAGGATACAGTGACGCATGGACCACATGCCGATAGATAAAATGAGCTTGATTTGTGCCATAGTCAGTGCAGCTTTGGTGGGCTGGGCATCATGTTGCCATTCTATATTGTTCTGTGGTATATATATGCAGAAGTGAAAGTTGATGAATTAAAAGAAAGTAGGTCAGCCACTTTTTCATTAAAATCTACACCTGTTGTACACATCAAAGTTGCCACATTTATGCCATGCTATTGCTTACCAGGGAGACTGAGCCACTGATTGGTGTAACCTGAGGTCCATAACAAATACACTCTGAACAGTCGTTATAACCACATCAAGCTTGCATTTTGTGACTGATTAATTGGAAGTTTTAAAATCTCCACTCATCATATTTTGTGTCATTTGCCTTGTTTTATGCTCATTTGTAACTAATACAAGAGTGCAGTTGTGAAAGAGACAATTTTTAAAAGTCAAACTGGGGAACACACAGAAGTGAAACTCAAAGATCTGCAAATAGAAAGGTACAGGAAACCAGTTGCAACTGCAAAACCACTGAAGCATGAAATCAAATGGGAGTGTTTCACAGGCGACCAATCCAGTAGATGCTTTGTTTTTGACAGGGGTTGGGTACTGACCGAAAATAAGGGCTCATGCCTGATGCCAGATTATGATATAAAATGATAGATTGGATAGGATCAAATATGATATAGTAAAAGCTGTTACTAATTAAACTCACACAAGTCACAGTGGCGCAATGGTAGAGCTGCTGTCTCACAATTTTTTTTAAATCCTGACCTTGGGTACAAACTGTGAGCACTTCCTGCGACTTCCACATTCTCTCTGAGAGTACATGGCTTACTCTGAACGCTCTGGTTTCATGATTTATCGGAGCAGAATTAGGCCATTTGGCCCATCAAGTCTACTCCACCATTCAATCATGGCTGATCTATCTTCCCCTCTCAACCCCATTCTCCTGCCTTCTCTCCTTAACCCCCGACACCCTTACTAATCAAGAATCTAGCAAGCTCCGCCTTACAAACATCCAGTGACCAACCTCTGACTAAAGAAATTCCTCCTCATCCCGTTTGTAAAGGTACGTCCTTTAATTCTGAGGTTGTGGCCTCTGGTCCTAGTCTCTCACACTGGTGGAAACAATCTCTCCACATCCACTCTATCCAGGCCTTTCAATAATCGGTAAGTTTCAATGAGATCTCCCTTCATCCTTCTAAACTCCAGCGAGTACAGGCCCAGTGGCGTCAAACGCGTATCCACTGTTAACCCAATGTTAAAAGCAATTGATTGGCAGAGCAGACACGAGTAGCTGATTTTTTTTAAACGTCGTACAGTTAAGTCAAAATCCAAAATTTTGCTCCAATGCATGGCAGCGAGCAGCTAAAAACAGCCTTTGGAGGTGTATTGTCAGGTTGCTTGGAATAACAACACGTAGCTATAGAGCAATTTAAATGTTGCCAAGGTAGCATTTACACTAAATTCATGTCTTGTTTTCCGCTCTAGATATGGGCACGCACATACCGATATGGAACACGCTCTACCTTCTGCTGGTGGGGAGCAGGGAGAAGGAGGAATGACTGGGGTGGGACAAGTAGAAACAAGGAGCTGCAGATGTTAGTTAAAGAATGCAAAGTGCTGGAGTAACGCAATGGGTCAGGCAACATCTTTGGAGAACATGGATAAGTGATGTTTTAGGTCGAAAGTCTTGTGGATGAGATAACTGCAACTTGGAGAGGATTCTACATCCACAGTCCCCTTACTGCTGAATCATTCCTCGGTACAAACGTGTCAACGACTTTGGGAAGCAACGCAATGATATTCGAAAGAATCATCCGTCTTCCCTCTTTCGGGCGTTTGTATTAGGAAGCAATAGAGTCTTACACATCGATCCGCATCTACTCCCCATCGCAATCCTTTCTCATTTTTAGTGAGGGACTCTCCGGAGGCGAGCTCTCAGGAACTTAATCCAAGGCAATATCCTATCCGCCCAGTTTATTAAAATGTGTTCAATAGATTCTCAGTCATATGTAGAAACGTCCTTGGTTAAAACTGTCATTGTATCCCGTTAAAAGCAATTACTGAAAATTAAATTCCGAATTGTTTGCCCAACGAAAATGACTTTACACACTCATTGTTTCGTTCTACTCGTTTGCTGCCCGACCAGCTGAGTATTTGCACTCTGATTATCTTCCCGTGCTCAGTATCACATACAGCACCAAGGGAAACCGTGCCTGAATAAGGCGCTCAACCATTTAACAAAAAAACATATATCGCCATAAAAATTGGAGCCAGAACTCATTTAACGTACGGCAATATAAAACTGCTCGCTTTGTCGCTCGCATCAACTGTACCTCTGTAAGATTTCCTGTTTGCGTGTGTCAGGGTTGTGGGCGAAGCGACTGGTCGGTTCGGCGGCTCCGCTTGCAGTGCATCGAGTGACAGCTTGCTCCCGGGCTCGCGTTCCACCTCCCCGCTCCCGACAACGCTCAGACAATCGCGGCACACACTTACACTTGTTCTCTCTCTCTCTCTCTCTGTATGGCAGCCGTGGAGACAAGCGGCGCATCCCCACTTCCTGCTCACCTCTGCAAACTGGTCCCGAGCAAGAAACCGACAGGAAACGCGGACGCTGCTTTTCCCCGCAACCCCGAGGTCCGCCAATCCCCGCCGACAAATCGTGTTCATTAGAGACTTGACGCCAACCCCATCACCAAATGTTCACATTGGGTGTGCAAGCAAAGAATTTCACTGTGCCCAGTCACATGTGGCAATAAAGTATTCCATTCCATTCCATTCACAAGAAAGAAATTCCGATATTAGTGCTGGTATTTCGTGGCTGAGATGCATTGTTATTTCAAAAACATTAATCGTATTTTGATCGTAATGAAAATGTATACAAAACCAAACTAGTTAATCGTATTTTAATCGTAATGAAATTATACAAAACCAAAATAGTGCAAAATGAATTTAAAAAACCGTGCAAAAAATGCAAAGATTGTTCATCCTGCAGGTAATCACATGCATGTACATTGCACGCAAACAAACAAACCCTACGTGACTGAACGAACACAAGGTGGAGCCGGAGAAGGAGGGGGGGGGGGGGGGGGGGGAACGCGTTTGCCTTTTACCTTTCAGCTTTCCCAATATTTCCCGAGCTTTTAAAATTAATTACAATCCTTTTTCAGGTTAAATTAGCTCACCTTTAGACGTGGGGTAGGAAGCTTGTGTGTTACATTCTGCAATACGCGTTGAAAGCGAAAGACGCTGCAGTTTCTATTTCTTATTTGATTCTACTCATTTAAAAAAAAAATACATTATTTAAATAATGTTGCACAAGATATTGGTGTTTTAAAATAAAAAGCTTTCCTCGGAGATTAAACATCGGGAACTCCTCCGAAAAATAAAGAACACATTTACGACTTGAAACCACCTGCCTCGCTGTTGGCATGTAAATTTAACTGCTTTCCTCCACAATGGCTCTTACAGTTCACCGATTGGTGAAATCTAGACCATACAAATAGGTTGGCAATTCAAGTCGAACCTGTACTACATGTATTGTTCATTGACTGCATAGCTATCCGGCAGAAACAAAGGACCACAGAAGTCGGACAACCTGTTGAGTTTGTTTGACACCTCGGCACTTCTGAAGTAACTTAAAGAGACCGCGTAGATTGCAAATGGCAGTCACAAATCTCTTAAGGTCGCCGCGTGAGTTGTGAAGAAGGTGCAGGGAGACTTACTTCAAAGGGGATAGAGACAAGTGATTTGAGCAACAAACAAAATGCTCGATGAACTCAGCAGGTCATACAGCATCTGCGGGTGCTGTATGACGGGTTGGGACCAGGGCCGGATTTAGAAGAAGAGAGGCCCTAAGCTGTTACATAGGAACATAGAAACGTAGTGCAGGAGTAGGCCATTCGGCCCTTCAAGCCTGCACCGCCATTCAATATGATCATGGCTGATCATCCAACTCAGTATCCCGTACCTGCCTTCACTCCATACCCACTGACCCCTCTAGCCACAAGGGTCACATCTAACTCCCTCTTAAATATGACCTTGGTAAGGCCATCAAAAAGGCCAAAAGGGACTTCTGCTCCAAGCTGGAGGATGAGACAGATGTTCGGCAGCTGTGACGGGGCCTGAATGCAATCACCTCCTACAAGGCGAAACCAGGAGGCAGCTCGAATGTTGGCGAAACATCACTCTCTGATGAGCTCAATGCGTTTTACACACGCTTTGATAGGGAGAACACCGATGTGCCTTCCTGAGCCCCCATTTGCTGTGATGGTATTTCAGTCTCAATCACAGAGGCCGACGTCAGGAAATCCTTCCGAGGGGTGAACCCTCGAAAAGCATCTGGACCTGATGGTATACCTGGTCGTGTCCTAAAAACCTGTGCTGACCAACTGGCTGGAGTTTTTACGGACATTTTCAACCTGTCACTTATAAGGTCTGAGGTTCCCACCTGCTTCAAAAGGGCATCAATAATACCGGTGCCCAAGAAGAGCAAGATGACGTGCCTCAATGACTATCGACCAGTGGCACTAACGCCTGTGGTGATGAAGTGCTTTGAGAGGTTGATCATGGCGCAAATCAACTCGACAAAAACCTGGACCCACTGCAGTTCGCTTACTGCCACAACAGATCGACGGTGATTATGGAGAGAGAGGATTGCTCACCTTAAAATATTGGAGCAATCCTTCTCTCTCCAATATCGATGAATAATGTAAATTACAACAATAATCCAATTATGTACAGTACAATCAGAATTTGGAAACAAATAAAACACAATCTAAAATTAAGAAATTTATCTCTCTTATCTCCTATCGGTAAAAACCCCTCATTTAAACCTTCAACTATAGATAAAGCATTTATACAATAGGAAAGAGCTGGAATTAAAATCTTCAGAGATGTGTATGAATCAGGAAAACTATTATCATTTAAACAAATACAACTAAAATACAATTTGGAAAACAATCAATATTTTAAATATTTCCAAATCTGTGACTATCTGAAAAAAATACGCACAAGATGGTCACAATATGCCTCCAGACTTACTGGAAGAAGTAATGAATACAAAGGCAGAATCAGCAAACCTAATATCATATATATATATATATATAATATTATTCTAAATGCAGAAATACCAACAACAGATGGTATCAGGAGAGACTGGGAAAAATAATTACCTATAAAAATTCCTAAAGAAAGGTGGGAAGAATATTTATTAAATGTGCACAAATGTTCAATTAATGTAAGACACACCTTAATACAATTTAAAATCTTACACAGATTATACTATTCAAAAACTAAAATAAGTAAACTTTTTCCCAACATCTCACCTATATGTGATAAATGTCAGTGTCAAGAAGCTAATATAGCACACTAATTTGTCTTTTGTAAAAAAATTCAAAACATTTTGGACTGAAATTTTTGAAATTTTCACAACAATATTTAAAATAGCACTGACCCCGGAAGCAGACTGGATAATCTTCGGGATATCGGAAGATTGCCCCGAATTAAATGTGTTTCAAAAGACTCTATTTGAATATGGCTTAATAACTGGAAAAAAGCTAATCTTAAAATTCTGGAAAAATTCTCCGGTACCAACAGTCAATATGTGGATCTAACTATGTTCGAAACACAACACTTGGAAGATATGAGACTCCGACTAGCAGGAAAATCAGACTGTTTCTATAAGACGTGGTCTGCATTTATATATCTATTACAAGGATAAGGTGCAAGAATACCTCAAAAAAGTATCGGTGTCGGGTCTTGGTAAAGGGGGAAGAAAAACTGTCGAGTTGGTAGATTCCTTTTGCGAGATGTTTATAATAAAGTAACTGGCTTTTCTTTTTTCTTTCTCTCCTTTTCCCTTTTTTTTCCCTTTTTTTTCCTCTCCAGGGTCTATCTCTTAATTCCCGTTTCTAACTCTTCAAGGGTTTCTTTTCCCTCTGTCACGCTTTTGCACTTTCACATTTCTTTTTCACTTTTCTACTTTCTATGCTGCTATTTTTCTCTCTTTCCTAAAGCCTTATAATTAAAAAAATGAAGGGGTACAATGACTGTAATACAATACAAGGGATGTACACAGATGTAACTTACAGTACCGCTAATAAATAAAGATATTAAAAAAAAATTAAAAAAGATCAACGGTGATGCGTTCTTGCTGGCCCTCCACTCCACTCTGGAGATTAATGGTGGCAAGACAGAGAATACTAGAATCTAAGACAGATTGATGCAAAAGGAGTACAGCATGAAAGATAATGTAGCAGAGATAAGGCTGAAAAACTGTAATAAAGAGCTGCTTGTTTCTGTGAAGCAGAGAGCAATTAGAGAACAGACAGGTGGTGTCGTTCCTGAACGTTCTAAGGTGATATTTGCAAATAAAGGCTTTCGTCTTCTTGAAGAATTCTCCGTGTCTGTGTCATCTTATCCAAATTTGAGTCTTAAAACCACACAAAATCTGCGCTTATTTATTTATTTATTTATTTATTTATTTATTGCCAGTGCTAGTGTCGAGTTATTGGTTTAAAACACTATTATTCAGAAATGGAGGGTGTAGATTGGTCATTGCATGTGAACCAATCATAGTAGAAATAGCATTACTAACCCCACCTTACTGTAAGATTTATACAAACAGGGGGGTTGGTCCGTACGCGTTTGGGCTGTATTAGTAGAGGGTTGGTCCGTACGCGTTCGGGCCGTATTAGTAGACCGCCTGACAGATAAGGCGAGTATGTTTGAATTCTAAGTCGCATGTGTGTTTAACAATATTTGCTCTTTACGGGGAAGGAATGCGCCCACCTAGCCAAGTCGGTTGTGTACCTAGACCTTTTAAACCTCAGAAACATCGCTAAAGACGGGGTCCTGTGCTCACCAGCCCAACGCTTGATGTCCAGAACAACAAGACCTCCAATACCAATTGCCCAGCAGAAGCTGGTGCCACGGGTACTGAAGCCAGCCATGATCCAGAAGCGCATCCAAGATAAACGCAACATCCAGAAATGATCATATGACAAGTCCAGCAAACCGCTTAAACCGCTGCTGCCGGTCCAAGTCATCCGTTTGCAAACTACTTTGGGCCATTCCCGTCTAGGTTGTGTTGTCAGCCTGTCCAAAGAAACCCGATCCTACCTTGTCGACATCGATGGCATCTTAACCATATAACATATAACAATTACAGTGCGGAAACAGGCCCTCTCGGCCCTTCCAGTCCGTGCCGATCATTTGTTTTCCCCTAGTCCCATCTACCTGCACTCAGACCATACCCCTCCATTCCCTTCCCGTCCATATACCTATCCACTTTACTTTTAAATGTTAAAATCGATCCTGCCTCCACCACTTCTGCTGGAAGCTCATTCCACACAGCCACCACCCTCTGAGTAAAGAAGTTCCCCCTCACGTTACCCCTAAACATCCGTACCTTAATTCGCATGTCATGCCCTCTTGTTTGAATCTTCCCTACCCTTAATGGGAAAAGCTTATCCACGTCAACTCTGTCCTTAATGGGAAAAGCTTATCCATGTCAACTCTGTACGTCTTGTACCGACGGAGCCGCCAACACTTGCTGGCTGTGAAGGAACCATGTCCTCCACCAGCCGATCCTTTCACTACACCTGCACTGTTCCAGCCGTCTGCTGCCGTGGCCACCACTAGTCCCAGCATGTCCCGTTCCCCACCGCGACCGGCGGCTATGACTAACAACAACACTACCTCTCCCGCATGCTCCCCCTATCGATCACCACGAGTGTCCCCTGCTGCTTTCTCACTTCCGGGTTCACTGCCTCCGTCTCCCACTAACCTTTCTGGCGAAGAGGGAGAGGGGTTGGTCCATACACATTCAGGCCGTATTAGTAGACTGCCTGACAGATACGGCGAGTATGTTTGATTTCTAAAGTCGCATGTGTGTTTAACTATATTCGCTCTTTACGGGGAAGGATGTAGATTGGTTATTGCATGTGAACCAATCATAGTAGAAATAGCATCACTAATCCCACCTTACTGTATGATTTATACTAACACCCACTTCCTACACTGGTCAGTCTTGGAAGCGGTAACGATGAACTACAACTAACAACCTGTTGTACCGCTATACTATGTGTACAAATTAAAGATGAACTCCAGATGTACAGCCTGTTTAATTACAGAGGGCAAGGAAAATTACTGAAGGGTTGTTTAGAGACTACAGTGCGTTGTGACAGCATATGTAAGAAAGGCCTATGACAGTGTCAAAAATATTATACACTTTGCAGGGCTCTCACTTAATTTTATTTCTCTGTTGTCAGCCGCGCAACCTTGGCAGCTTTATAAGTTGCCAAATGAAAGTTTAGGTGGTCATTTATGACGGCTTGCATGACGCGTGCGATAATGTGCTTGGACGAAGTGTGTAGTTACCAGTCGGAATTATGCTCAATGAAGCATTCACATATTATCTCTGCTTCAAATAAAGTCACAAAGTAAACATATTCACCAATCAAGACATGATATATACCAGAATGACATGCAGCAAAATTATAATACAGTATCTCAACTCTTTTTACACATTGCAATGAATGCAATTTCTATTATTTCTTTCCATTTCCAAACAAAAATGTGGTTGGATTAATCAGCGTATGATCAACCTCGGTGAGACCATGCGCAGGCTTGACGATCGCTTCGCACAACACCTCCACTCATTTTTTTTTTTTAAATTTCAAAATATACTTTATTCAAATGATAAATATATACAATACATTAACCTTGCGGAAAATCCATCCGACATTTTCGGAGGCTGTACAATAGGTCAATACAGTTTAGACATTTCTTTCCCCCAAATTTCCACAAATCAGTCCCCCACTCGTGCCACAATGGCGTGGGATACCTTCCCTTATTTTGAGGGGTGTCTCCACCATACCGTACCCCCATGTCCAGCAGCGGAAGGGCCTTAGACTGTGGCCCTCCCCCACCGAGCCTTGGCGTTGGCTGCACCGAGCTTCAGTGCGTCCCGCATCACGTACTCCTGCAGTCTGCAGTGGGCCAGTCGGCAACATTCCCTGACGGACATCTCGCTCTGCTGGGTGGTGAACAATGCTCGGGCAGACCAAAGGGCGTCTTTTGCCGAGTTGATGACCCTCCAGCAGCACTCGATGTCAGCCTCTGAATGTGTCCCTGGGAACAGTCCGTAAATCACACAGTCCTCTGTGACGGAGCTGTTCGGGATAAAGTGTACCAGGGACCCTTGCATTTTTCTCCAGACTCTTTTAGCAACCATCTCCTCTCCATAGCAGCCGTCCCGAGGGCAGTGTGCGCTGGCAGTGAGGTTCCGACGGTGCAGGAAGGTTCTGACTGGGAGGGCTCCCCTCACCGCCAGCCAAGCCAGGTCTTGGTGCTTGTTGGTGAGTTCTGGCGATGAGGCATTTTGCCAGACAAGCTGGGCAGTCTGGCAAAATGCTCAGGGAACCACACCACCGGGTCCATAGAGTTCTTTCCCTGCAGTGCCTGCAGGACATTCTGTGCTGAGCACTGCCCGATGGACATGTGGTCAAAGGTGTTGGTCCGGAAGAACCCTTCCACCGACGACAGATGGGGCGGCAATGTCCAGCTGACTGGCACATTGCGTGGCACCTGCGCCAGGCCCATCCTTCTCAACACCGGGGACAGGTAGAACCTCAGCAGGTAGTGACACTTGGTGCCCACGTGCCTTGGCTCTACACTCCGCCTGATGCAGCCACACACGAAGTTGGCCATCAGAATGAGGGCGACGTTGGGCACGCTTTTACCCCCATTGTCTGCCGACTTGTACATTGTGGCCCGTCGCAGCCGGTCCATCCTCGACCCCTAGATGAACTGGAAGATGGCCCGGGTGATCCCTGTGGCGTATGAGGGAGGGACAGGCCACACTTCTGCCAAGTACAGCAGCCCCGAGAGCACCTCACACCTGATGACCAAATTCTTTCCCGTTATGGAGAGGGAGCGTTGCCTCCACAGCTCCAGCTTCCTCCCCACCCTGGCTATCTGTTCCAGCCAATTTTTGTTACATGCTTCAGCCCCCCCGAACCAGATCCCCAGCACCTTCAAGAAGTCAGGCTTGATGGTGAAGGGGACGGAAGATCTGTCGGGCCAGTTGCCAAAGAGCATGGCCTCGCTCTTCCTGCAGTTCACCCTGGCTCCCGTGGCCGACTCAAACTGGTCACAGATACTAATCAGTCTGCGAACCGACCCTGAATCCGAGCACAACACCTCCACTCAGTTTGCAAAAAACAACCTGATGTCCCAGTAGCTCAACACTTCAACCCCTTCCCATTCCAAATCCAACCTTTCTGTCCTGGACCTCCTCCATGGCCAGAGTGAGGCCCACCGCATATTGGAGGAGCAGCACCTCATGTTTGCTTGGGTAGTTTACACCCCAGAGGTATGAACATTGGCTTCTCTAATTTCAGGTAGTCCTTGCTTTCTCCCTCCTTCCCCTCCCATTCCCAGCTCTCCCACAGCCTACTGTCTCCACCTTATTGGCTGATTTTCTCCTGCTTTTTTGTCTACCAATGGGATCCCACCACTGGCCACATCTTTCCATCTCCACCCTTGTTTAGAGAAACAGGGAATTATATACCAGTTAGCCTGACAATGGTGTTGGGGAAGATGCTGGAGTCAATTATAAAAGATGAGATAGCCGAACATTTGGATAGGAGTAACAGGATCGGTCCGAGTCAGCATGGATTTACGAAGGGGAAATCATGCTTGACTAATCTTCTGGATTTTTTTGAAGATGTAACTAGGAAAATGGACAAGGGGAGCCAGTTGATGTAGTGTACCTGGACTTTCAGAAAGCATTTGATAAGGTCCCACATAGGAGATTAGTGTGCAAAATTAGGGCACATGGTATTGGGGGTAGAGTGCTGACATGGATAGAGAAGTGGTTGGCAGACAGGAAACAAAGAGTAGGGATTAACGGGTCTCTTTCAGAATGGCAGGCAGTGACTAGTGCGGTACCGCAAGTCTCAGTGCTGGGACCGCGGCTATTTACAATATACATCAATGATTTGGATGAAGGGATTCCAAGTAACATTAGAACATTTGCAGATAACACAAAGCTGGGTGGCAGTGTGAACTGTGAGGAGGATGCTATGAGAATGCAGGGTGACTTTGACAGGTTGGGGGAGTGGGCAGATGCATGGCAGATGAAGTTTAATGTGGATAAATGTGAGGTTATCCACTTTGGTAGCAAAAACAGGAAGGCAGATTATTATCTAAATGGTGTCAAGTTGGGAAAAGGAGAAGTACAACAGGATCTGGGGGTCCTTGTACATCAGTCTATGAAAGTAAGCATGCAGGTACAGCAGGCAGTGAAGAAAGCGAAAGGCATGTCGGCCTTTATAACAAGAGGAATCATATATAGGAGCAAAGAGGTCCTTCTGCAGTTGTACAGAGCCCTAGTGAGACCACACCTGGAGTATTGTGTGCAGTTTTGGTCCCCTAATTTAAGGAAGGACATTCTTACTATTGAGGGAATGCAGCGTAGTTTTACAAGGTTAATTCCCGGGATGGCGGGACTGTCATATGCTGAGAGAATGGAGCAGCTGGGCTTGTACACTCCGAAGTTTAGAAGGATGAGAGGGAATCTCATTGAAACATATAAGATTGTTACAGGTTTGGACACGCTAGAGGCAGGAAACATGTTCCTGATGTTGGGGGAGTCCAGAACCAGGGCCACGGTTTAAGAATAAGGAGTAAGCCATTTAGAACGGAGACGAGGAAACACTTTTTCTCACAGAGTGTGGTGAGTCTGTGGAATTCTCTGCCTCAGAGGGCAGTGGAGCAGGTTCTCTGGATGCTTTCAAGAGAGAGCTAAATAGGGCTCTTAAAAATAGTGGAGTCAGGGGATATGGGGAGAAGGCAGGTACGGGGTACTGATTGGGGATGATCAGCAATGATCACGTTGAATGGCGATGCTGGCTCGAAGGGTCTAATGGCCTATTCCTGCACCTATTGTCTATTGTCTAATGTTGACTTTCTGCAAAGACCGCTCCCTCCGTAACTCCCTGGTCAATTCATCCTTTCCCTCCCAAACCACCGCCTCTCCTGGCACTTTCCCTTGCAACCGTAGGAAATGCTACACTTGTCGCTTTACCTCCCCCTTGACTCCATTCAAGAAACCAAGCAGTCTTTCCAGGCAGAGGTTCACCTGCACCTCCTCCACCCTCATCTATTGTATCCACTGCTCTGGGTGTCAGCTGCTCTACATCGGTGAGACCAAGCGTAGGCTTGGCGATCGCTTCGACCAACACCTCCGTTTGGTCCACAATAACCAACCTGATCTCCCGGTGGCTCAGCACTTCAACTCCCCCTCCCATTCCGAATCCAACCTTTCTGTCCTGGGCCTCTTCCATGGCCAGAGTGAGGCCCACCGTAAATTGGAGGAGCAGCACCTCATATTTCGCTTGGGAAGTTTACACCCCAGCGGTATGAACATTGACCTCTTCAATTTCAGGTAATCCCTGCTTTTTCCTCCCCTTCCCAGCTTTCCCTCAGCCCACTGTCTCCGCCTCTTCCTTTCTTCTTCCCGTCCCCCCCCACCCTACACATTAGGGGCAATTTCACAGAGACAAGTTACCATACAAAGCGTCTTTGGAAAGTAGGAGGAAACACACGCTTGCAGTGAGAATGTGTATATTCAACACAGACAGTGCCAGAGGACAGGATCAAACACAGATCTCTGGCATGTGAGGCAGCAAGTCTACCAACTGTGCCACTATATTTTGTTTTCCAACACACAAAACATTATACATTGATAACTTTGGATACTAAAAAAATGAAAATATCCATTTTCAGTTTTAAATCTCCAAGTGAAGCTATGTCCCCCTTTACAGCTACTGTATATTTTAATTAAGTTCATTACGATGGGGCACTACATTGGCCATAAAGTTGCTGCCTAAAAGTGCCAGAGACCCAGAATTGATCCTGAATATGGGTGCTGTCTGTATGGTGTTTGCTCCTTTTCCCTTTGATCGCATGGGTTTTCTCCGGGTGCTCTTGTTTCCTTCCACATTCCAAAGGTGTGCAGGAACCGACTTCAGACCCAACCCAAAACATAATATTTTCCTTTTGTCCAGAGATTCTGTCTGACCTGTTGAGTTACTCCAGCTTTTTGTATCTATCTTCACTTTAAACTAGCATCTGCAGTTCCTTCCTACACACACGATACTATACGATAGAACTTTATTAATCCCAGGATGGAAATTGTGTGTGTGTGTGTGTGTGTGTGTGTGTGTGTGTGTGTGTGTGTGTGTGTGTGTGTGTGTGTGTGTGTGTGTGTAGGTATATATATTATACACACACATACACACATATATATTTATATATTTATATAATTATATATTCATATATAAATACACGCCATTTTGTTTTCTCGTTTATAACATTGTTTACAGAGTACTATGTTTACATATTCTGTTGTGCTGTTACTAGTAAGGATTTCTTGTTCTCACTGGGACGTGAGAGAATAAAACACTCTTGACGCTTGACTGACTCCGCTAATGTGTAGGATAGAACTAGTGTACGGGCGATCGGTGGTCTGCATGGACTCGGTGGGCCGAAGGACCTGTTTCCACGCTGTATTTTTAAATTAAACTAAAAATACTAAAACCAGAGGGAGTCTAAAGAAGGGACTCTACCCGAAACGTCACCCAATTTCTTCTATCCAGAGTTGCTGGCTGCTCCATGGAGTTCCCCTGCACAATTAAAGCAGGGAATAGTCTTCACCCTACCATAGTTACCCAACCAGACGCAACTAAATTTCAGGTACCTCTTTTTTCCCCAAGAACCCTCTTTTGCTTAAGTTCAAGTCAAGAGTCAAGAGAGTTTTATTGTCATGTGCCCCAGATAGGGCAATGAAATTCTTGCTTGCTGCAGCACAACAGAATATGTAAACATAATACGGAACAGGAGATAAAAGTTCAATGTGTTTATGTACCATAGACCATATATATACACAATAAATAAACAGATAAAATGCAATACGCTGTTATTGTTGAGCCCTCCACCACCTCCAGTTTAAATTCCATTTAGAATATTTATGGAGGACCAGGAAATCAGAAGCAAGAGTTACTCCAGGGAGTTACTCCAGATCCAGGGTCAGGGAGTGATTCTGCATTGGTTTTCCAGTTGCCGTGGCAGTGCGCATGCGCAGGGCGGCCGATGATGTGCTGGCCATGGTTGTGCGCATGTGCAGGGGGGAGGATGTGCTGGCCGTAGCAGTGCGCATGTGCAAGGCGGCCTGCCGTGTCGGCGGATGAGGAGCGAGCGGAGAGCGGAAACCCAGCGGCCTGGACACGGATACGGATGGCGGGCGGAGACGGAGATTGACAGACAGAGAGAGAGTGAGATAGAGAGGGGGGCCCGCCCAGAGTTTAATGGCAGGTGTCCTGCCTTGGTCGGAAGCCGCCTAGATTTCGAGGCCCTAGGCTTCAGCCTATGAAGCCTCGTGGTAAATCCGGCTCTGTGTGTCCCCACTAGATCTCGAGGCCCTAAGCTTAAGCTTGTCAATCTTATACGTAAATCCAGCCGAGGTTGGGACTCTTCTTCACAATGAAGGATCATGACCTGAAAAACGTTGTCTGTCCATTTCCTCCACAGGTTTTTTTTTAACTTTTCAAAAATAATGAAAAGTAGATACAACACAAAAAACGTGCAAAACTCTTAATGCATTATTGGTAGGTATCTACGTGTAATAATGCTAGTATTGTACTCAGTAGTGTTAGCACCTACTTTTCCCTTACGGATTGCACCAATGGCACTAATGTGACCCCTGGGGAGGTGTGCATTCCCTTGTTTGAGGGGGTGTCTCCCTCAAGCATATCAAAGGAAGGACAGGTTTGGAGGGATATGGGCCAAATGCTTGCAGGTGGGACTATTGTAGATGGGACATGTTGGCTGGTGTGGGCAAGTTGGGCCGAAGGGCCTGTTTCCACACTGTATCGCTCTATGGCTGTGACTCTTTGACTAAACACCATTCAGCTGGGCATTGGCGCATCACCCATCCTTCATGGACAAGCACAGAACATCCCACAGGCACTGCGGAACAATGACGAAGGAATGGCGTGATCCATGAGCAGACTTCCCAATTCATCTGGAAATATGCCTTATCGCCAGAAGTCATCTGCAAGCACCAAGACCTTGCTTGGCTGTCAGTGAGAGGGGCCCTCCCAGAGGGATCATTCTTGTACCAATACTCACCGCCCCTGCAACAGAGTGGAGATGTATGGCAACTTCTTTGCAGTGCATGGGTTTGATGAGAGGGATTGGAGAAAGATGCAAGGGTCCTTGTCATGGTACATCACAATCACAATATTAGCCAAGTATGTTTTGCAACATACGAGGAATTTAATTTTCCAAGTCAGTCATACAAATAAAAAGCAACGGAACACACAAAACACATTTTAACATAAATATCCATCACAGTGACTCCTCCACATTCCTCACTGTGATGGAAGGCGAAAAAAAGTCCAATCTCTTCCCTTTTCTCTTCCGCGGTCGGGGGCTTTGAGCCCTCCGTTGACGGGATGATCTTGACTCCCATAGCCGGCTGAGGGCCCTCCGCGTCGAGGTGATCAGCTCCTGCATCAGGGGGATGTCAGCTCACCCGCGCTGGACAATCGGACACCGTGTCGGGGCTGGTCGAACCTTCTGTGATGTTGGAGCTCCCGACATCCACGGCCTCTCCCGAGACTGTGCAATAGAGGACCTCAATTTGGTGAAAGATGCTCTTTGGTCTGCCCAAAACACGTTGGTTTTCCTGCAGAGCAAGATGACCTTAAGGGAGTGTTGCCAACTAGCCCATTCCAAACTGCAACAGTACATACTGAGGGATGCTCTGAAGGCTCGGTGCAAAGGCAATGCAAAAGCCTGGTGGGGGCAGACCGCAGTCTAGGGTCTTCCGCTTCTGGACATTGCGGGGCTGAATTATATATATTTTTTATTGCAAATAATATATTTAAAAAAAATTTAAATCCACGGGGAAGGAAATGTTGAAATAACAGGTCAAAATCCTACATTGGGACCGAAAATGGGGAAGGAATTCCTGATGCTGGGTTTCTCGTTGATTTATCAACAATTAGTTTCTCCACGCAGATGCTGGGTGGCACAGTGGTGCAGCGATAGAGTTGCTGTCTTACAAGCCCAGAGGCCTGGGTTCGATCTTGACTATGGGTATTGTCCGTACCCTGAGTTTGTATGTTCTCCTTGTGACCACGTGGGTTTTCTCCCACACTGCAAAGATGTACAGGTTTGTAGGTTAATTGGTTTTGGTAAAATTGTAAATTGTCCCTAGTGTGTAAGATAGTGTGTGCACAGGGTGATCGCTGGTTGGCCCGAACTTGGTGGGCCGAAGGGCCTGTCCGCACTTTATCTCCAAAGTCTAAAGACTAAAGATGCTGCTCAACCTACCAAGTTCCTCCAGCAACTCATTTGTTGTTCGACTATATCTGGAATGGATGCAGATACAAAACAAGTATGTAATGCATGTGTTACTAGGACAGTCAATAGAACTCTCTTATCTGGTACCCTTGAGGCCTGACAAATGCTAAACCACAGAGTATCTGGATCACAGAAATTGCCCTTGATCATCTTCCTCTGAGCTGGAGAACTTTTCTTTTTAAGTGTAGCCAACCCCTGGGTCACATAAGTGTTCTGAGAAATATCCATAACCTTAAATTTCTATGTGATAAATGCTGTTGGCTGAGATGGACAAAATGCGGGCACGTGGGACTAGTGTAGCTGGGGCATGTTGGCCGGTGTGGGCAAGTTGGGCCAAAGGGCCTGTTTCCACACTGTATCACCCGATTACTCTATGACTATGCCAAACGTTGCACTGGTAAGTTCATGAGCTACAGGTTAGTACAGATCTGAATTCATTTTATATCTTAGTTAGATCTTAGTTCAATCTCAGTTAGAATTAGCTAATTAGTACAGATCTGCACCACAGGGGTTGCCAGGCCACAAAATGCCAATCGAGAGAGTGATCAACCTTTTGCAGTAATCATGTCAGCTATTGTACATGCATTATCTATCGCTGCTACAAGATGCCTTTCCCCACCCTGGAGAGGTGCTTGCTGGTTGCAGATTCCAAATCTTAAGGAGAGAAATCCAGGACAGAGCTGAAATAATAAAGGAACTTTAATGCTCTCCCCAAGGTTGTTAAGGTAAGAATATTGGTATCTTCTCCTCGTGTTATACCTCCACAACTTTTAGCCAACTTACTGAGAGCACACAGCTCCCACCCTTCCATATATGCTTTTTCCATTCCTGGACACCTCTTTCTCTGATTCATGTACTCGCCATGCTTGCAACCATCTTTACTTTATTGGTTTAGGCTTGTAGATATCACAGGCAAAGCCAGCATTTCATTGTCTACCCTAATTGTCTTTAAGTAGGCAGATGGAAATCACCCCTTGTCATTGTTGCAGTGCATCTGGTGAAGGCACCACTGTGAGTAGTTGAGTAGATGATTTGGGATTTTAAACTATTGGGGATGAAGTACAGGCAAAGTATGTGTTATGAGTAAGTATGGATAGTGTGTAATTTGGATGGAAACCACAGGTACTGGAATCTCCACACACTCGCTGCTTCTTTGTAGTGAAGGTTGTGGCTTTGGAAGGTACAGATCATTCAATGTTATGATTGGAAGAGGCATTTTGCAGAGCAGATTTGTTAGTTGCTTAAGAAATTCTTGCTTTCACCTCTTGGATGGAAACCACACTATATGGAAGTCCCTGTTGCAGTTAACTGGAGTATCTGCATCTGAAGAAAGATCCCGACCGGAAACATTGCCTATCCAAGTCCTCCAGAGACGCTGCCTGATGCACCCGAGTTACCTGCATGTCCATCTTCAGTCTTTGACACTAGAAGCTTGCAAGATCTGGCAATTTCTTGCAACTTTTACTTGCTGGCGAAATAGAATTGTGATTTTTCTTGCATTGGAACAAAACCTGTGGTGTACATGTGTCTTTATTTAAGAAAGAACTGCAGATGCTGGAAAAATCGAAGGTAGACAAAAATGTTGGAGAAACTCAGCGGGTGAGGCAGCATCTATGGAGCGAAGGAATAGGTGATGTTCTGGGTCGAGATCCTTCTTCAGACCGAAGAAGGATCTCGACCTGATCTCACCCGCTGAGTTTCTCAGGCATTTTTGTCTACCTTTGTGTCTTTATTTGATAGCAGGAGCAGAACAGCTTCCATTTGCCAGCGAGAGTTGGCCCAGACTGCAGCCTCTCATGTCAACATTCTGCCATCCAAAAGGGGGCATTAAATTGGACATTAAGTTGGACACCTGAATGGAAGCAAAAATGAAGCTGAACTTGGGTCACAACGGGAGGTTATGGGAAGATTTGTAAGAAACAAACAGGAGCAGAATAGTTTCTCTACAGGCTGTAATCTATACATGTTAAGTGATGTATACAATGAAGGTATGGTATTAAAATCTAACGATGCACTGCACAGATTACCAGAGTATTTCACAGAGGAGCTACATCATAAGAACATCACATTGGTGAATGATTCCACTTGAAGGGGTGAAAGCAGCTACAAACAGTGCAACCAATGGAAGCACTTTTTACTGCCAGCAATTTTGGAATTTCAGTTTTAAATAGGGCATGTGCAAATTTAGCTCTTAGGGCTAAAGGAATCATGGGGTATGGGGGAAAGCAGGAATGGGGTACTGATTTTGGATGATCACCCATGATCATATTGAATGGCGGTGCTGGATCGAAGGGCCTACTCCTGCACCTATTTTCTATGTCTGTTGACTACACAGTATTGAAAGCTAAGAGTCCCACTTTCATTACAGACTCAGGATCTGAGACATTTTTACCAATTTTTTCCTCTGGTTCTTTTGCGTAATCACCTACCTAAAATCACCCATGAATCTGCAAATAAATCTCAGAAGATAATTGCTTATTTTTGCAGAAATAAAAATCCATTGATATATTTAAGAAGAGGTTAGCACAGCTTTGGAACTGAATATGGATCTGTCACAGTTTTAATTGTAGCATCATTTTGGACCACAGTAGTTTATGGGGATTGGGTTTGAGGCGAAATATCAGATTAACCATAATTTTACTGAACGTTAAAGCAAGCTCCAGAGACCATACTTTTGACTCCTGCTTATATTTTCACACACAGATTTGGGGTGAAATCAATGGTTAAAGGTTATTAACTACATAGAATCTTCACAATTCCATTGAGGATGAATCAATAACTTAAAAACTGGAGATAGACAAATGTGTAGGAAGGAATTGTAGATGCTGGTTTAAACCTAAGATAGACACAAATTGTGTCTCAGTAACTCAGCGGGACAGACAGCATCTCTGGAGAGAAGGAGTGAGTGACATTTCAGGTCAAGATCCTTCTTCAGATGAAGCTGGAGTTGGGAAGTCATGTTATACATGTACAATTTGTTGGTAAGGCCATATTTGGTGTACTGTGTACAATTCTGGTCCACCTATTATAAGAATACTGTCATTAAGCTGGAAAGGGTGGGGAAATAATTTAAGGATTATACCAAATATGACACATGAGTTATAAGGAGAGGCTGATAGGCCAGGACCTTTTTCTCTGCAGCTTAGGAGGATGAGGGGTGACATTATAAAGAGATATAAAATCATGAGTGGTATTCATAAGATGAGTAGCCACAGTCTTTTCCCCAGTGTAGGGGAGTCAAAAACTAGAGAGCTTACGTTGAATACGAGAGAGGAATTATTTTAAACGGAACTTGAGGGGCAACTTTCTCACAAAGTGGGCAGTAAATGTATGGATCTACCAGAGGAACAATAACAACATTTGAAAGACATTTGGACAGGTACATGGTTTTAAAAGATTTGGAAGCATATAGAACAGTCACAGGTAGATGGGACCAGCTTAGTTAGGCAACTTGTCTGCCATGTTGATTTGGGCCAAAGGGCTTGTTCCATGCTGTATAGCTCTGTGACTCTACAACTCTCAATAATGCTGGTAGACTTTGTTATTGTAAATTATGGGATTAAATCGCTAGTAATAAATATTTATGCAGTAAATTATACAGAAAAAGTTGTAAAGTTCGTCAAAATTTTATTTAAATATACCAAAAATGGAAAATAATAACATAGTCATAAAATTAAAGAGACGTTGGCATTAGGATACAGATTACATTAATTCTGCTTAAAGAAAAGTGGAGACAGTTACATGCAAAACTCTGACATACACTGAAGTTATTGAACAGACACGTTCAAACAATATAGTCCTTCATTGGATAATTTGTTCTTTGATTGCATCTTTGTAGGGACTAGGTAGCAGAGATTTGGCGCCATCCCTGGTTTTTGATAGGATTGGATTGTATTGGCTCTTGGGTATTATGTATGGGAGTTTTACAGAATACTAAGTGTAACCCCATGAACTGATCCGGTGCACCACGTCACTTGCGGCAAAACCATCATCAAAAATTGCACTTTCATGACTCCTGATTTATCACCTCTTATCAGGGGTGGAAGATTGCAACCTTCACGTGGTCCGCCTTGTTTCGACTAATGCAATCAACTCGACGTGCACAAACGGAAGATCAAATAGAACAAATTGTCCTACAACTTTACGCTGTGCACGCCACACAAAAGAAGAAGAAGAAGAAGACCTTTTATCAGAAAAAAAACGTGCCCAAATGTGTATAAAATACACAACCGTGAATGGTTCAGTGTGATCTGATGTCTTGCAACAGGAAAGTTTGCAATGTCAAGTGATAAAAATTATTATATTTCTGCACCAATAAATAAATGTGTTTTCCTAGATATGCGTATGATTACAGGAAAGAGGGAAAATAATAATTTTTTTATAATAATAATAATAATAATAATAAGTCTCCCTGACTGTTTATGGAACTGTAGGCGGTGGAAGATTGCAACCTTCACATGGTCCGCCCTGTTTCGATGAATGCAATCAACCCGGCATGCACATTCAAATAAGATCAAATTGAACAAGCTGTCCTACAACTTTAGGCTGTGCGCGCCATACGCAAGGAGAAGAAGATGGAACTGTAAAAAACATAGGCCTCAATATTCTGGCCGCAGCAAGGGCGTCAGTGATGGTTATGACCAGGCACTGTATAGTTTTATAGTTTACAAATCAAGTTATTTACCTGGAAATGTCGACCACACTGCTGTCTGAACCGCTGAGCACCACATACGTTTCACGCTTTAAAGACCTTATGGAAGGGATGGAACTCATCTTTGAATGTGGCCTATTAAAACTATCAGTGAACTGTTTAAATACTGACCACACTCAAATTTATCCTCACTTTTATGGCCCTCACAAGTTCTCATGTATTAATTTATACATCTCTTATGTAATAATTGAGAATTAAATGTGTTGAAACACTATCAAGAACAATCCCCAACAATTTGTCCAGTAAATCCAAAATTGGTCCAGCAATTTAATTCAAAAAATATTGCTGGCATAGGCACAAAGTGCTGGAGTAACTCAGCAGTTCAGACAGCATCTCTGCAGAAAAAGGATGGGTGACGTTTCGGGTCAGAACCCTTTCTTCAGACTGAAAGTAGAACAGTGGTGGGGAGTGGGGGGACTGGAGGTAGGAAAAGGCCAGAACAAATCAGGGTCAGTAATAGATGGCCAAGTTAGGGTGGAGCCATAATGACCTCTTTTTGGCTGTGGAAGAGGTGATATCGAAGGGATACAGGGATGCAAACAGGGAAAATAGTAACGACTGGGGAGGGTGGGGAGGGGGAAAGAAGCGGAATGCAGGGGTTACTTCAAATGAAAGAAATCATAATGCTAAGTATTGAAATGTCACCCATCCTTTCTCTCAAGAGATGCTGCCTGACCAGCTGAATTACTCCAGCATTGTGTCCATCTTCGGTATAAACCAATATCTACTTCCTTCCTATACAATTATTGCTGGAAAATACATTGTATAATGCATTACAATTAGTAACAACTAATTTTTATTGCACTTCTATATTCTGCTACGATTTGTTTCCAAGATCCATGATTTGGCCAGTAAAAATATAAATGCTGTATTGGGTGCCCTTCCAAATGTAGTAAATAAATACTATATGATTACAACACGTATATATTTATACCAACATGAATAACCATTGATTTATTAATGAATGGAGCACATGTAGTAATGTGGCTTGCCCCGCTTGCAGTTTTTCACTTGCCACTTTCCTCTTCTCCTCACCAGGACACAGTTCTTGCCTTTCTTCCTCAATGCAGATGGGAAACCTTGCTTCCAGTTTGTGAATGACACTTGCTCTCCTCCAGCCCAATCCCATTTGCCTGGCCTGATCCTGTCACTGAGGCCTAAGGATTTGAAGGAAAACAAGTAATTCACTGGATCCAAGTGGCACAGACACTATGAGACTAACTTCTATGAAACGCATAAATTATATACAAATAATGGAAGAATTTCTTACTTATTTTTACATCATTTGCAGGAGTGCAAAAAGGTTTTTCATGTACGCACTTTGACAATTAACCATTTGAACAATAGTGGCTATCGGTTGAATTAATTAACAGGGATGTACCACTAACATTCTGATTGATGAAGAGTTCTCAGTTCATTAAGTGTAGATTAAAACAAAGTTGCTCTGATGTTAGCCAAAGTCAAAGATTAATGAGATACAATCGGTCTGAGGTTCATGGTGGGAATTGAAAGACATGGTGGGACTTGAAGGACTAGATTCATAATCTAGTTTCTATAATATTTGAGGTGCGATATATATGCCCAACTGACAAGTACGCAATATATAAAAAACTGACAAGGATTTCAGCCAAATTACATCATTCTGTGCTGTAACAACTCTATGAGTTGTTAGGTGGTTAATACATCTAATGTAATGAAAGAAAAACATCAATGCAGATTTATCTGGAAATTTGTGAGTAAATGGCACAGAAAAGAGGGTGTAGAGTGAGTGAGTTTAAAAACTGTTACTTGATTGTGGAACCAATTCTGGGTGAATGTTGAATTAATCATATAATTAAGATGAAATAGGATGTCATTGAATGAGCTTGCTCATTTACGTGATAAACCTTTGTAGAATCTCATGTGTTTTATAAGATAGTGTCTCTAAGAAGTTGCAGCTGTATAGGCGTTGAGCCTGGGACAAAGTTATTTTATTTTTCTTTGCTCTTTGAAAATGTATTGGCTATCTATGTAGAAATTAACTGTGTATTCTCTGTCTTCTCAACTTTTATTAAACAGAAGATGTGGCTCAGCAAAGAGACTGTTCATTTTCTTCGCCACATAACCTGGCATTAGGATTGGTGACCTTGTCGGTATTTTAAGTTTGCTTTCTTCCTATTTCTTACCTATTGAATTGAATTCAAGAGAGATCTGAATTACACACTGGCCATGTGAAATTCAGATTAAGATGTTGGATGAGAATTGGGAATACTTTTTTTTTTAAATTGTTTTTTCTTTATAATTACTTTATTAGCATTTTTGTATGTTTAAGAACATTGAACCACAACACAATCTCAATGAGGCCGGTGTATTGCATTGTTTAAGAAACATTTATATAGGTACATGGATAGGACAGGTTTTGAGGGTTATTGGCCAAACGCGGAAAGGTGATATGGGACACGTTGGCCGGTGGGGGCGAGTTGGGCCGAAGGGCCTGTTTCCACGTTGTGAGACTATGACAAATAAATTGACAGAATTCTAGAAATTAAGAACATCAAGGGATTTGGGATCAGTGTAATGAAGTGGCATGGAAATAAAAGATCGGCTATGATCTTACTGAACGCTGTACTGGTCAAAAGGAGCTGACTAGCGTACGCCTGCTTCCTTATCTTGTGTTCTCTCACAACTTGACACTCCCGCACCACAGGATGGCAAAATGAATATACAGTGCCCTTCATAATGTTTGGGACATAGACCCATCATTTATTTATTTGCCTCTGTAATCCACAATTTGAAATTTGTAATTTAAAAAAATCACATGTGGTTAAAGTGCACATTGTCAGATTTTATTAAATGCCATTTTTATCCATTTTGGTTTCACAATGTAGAAATTACAACTGTGTTTATACACCGTCCTCCATTACAGGGCACCATAATGTTTGGGATACATGGCTTCACAGGCGTTTGTAATTGCTCAGGTGTTTTTAATTGCCTCCTTAATGCTGGTATAATAGAGCTCTCAGCATACCATCATTCCATCACCTTTGAACACTTTTATTGCTGTTTATCAACATAAGGACTAAGGTTGTGCCAATGAAAGTCAAATAAGCCATTATGAGACTGAGAAACAAGAATAAAACTGTTAGAGCCATCAACCAAACCTTAGGCTTACCAAAATCAGCTGTTTGAAACATCATTAAGAAGAAAGAGAGCACTGGTGAGTTTACTGATCACAAAGCGACTGGCAGCCATGGTAGACCTCCACAGATGATGATGGATTTCTCTCTATAATAAAGGAAAATCCCCAAACCCCTGTCCGACAGATCAGAAACACTCTTCAGGAGTGGATTTGTAAATAACCATTGTCCGCAGAAGACTTCATGAACAGAAATACAGAGGCTACTCTGCAAGATGCAAACCACTGGTTAACCGCAAAAAATAGGATGGCAAGGTTACATTTGCCAAGAAGTACTTAAAAGAGCAACCCCAGTTCTGGAAAAATGGTCTTGTGGACAAATAAAACGAAGACTGTTAAAGCAACAAAGGAGTTTTTCAAAGCTAAAAAATGTTCAATTCTTGAGTGGTCAAGTCAATCTCCCATACTGAACCCAATTGAGTATGCCTATTGGGGGTTACACAAAAAGCTGGAGAAACTCAGCGGGTGCAGCAGCATCTAAGGAGCGAAGGAGATAGGCGACGTTTCGGGTCGAGACCCTTCTTCAGACTGGACAAGTATAGTATGCCTATTATATGCCGAAGAGAAAACTGAAGGGGTCTAGGCCCCAAAACCAGCATAAGCTAAAGATGGTTGCAATACAGGCCTGGCAGACCATCATCAGAGAAGACACCCAGCAACTGGTGATGTCCATGTATCGCAGACTTCAAACAGTCATTGCATGCAAAGGATATGCAACGAACTACTAAACATGACTACTTTCATTTACATGACATTGCTGTGTCTCAAACATTATGGTGCCCTGAAATGGGGGCTATGTATAATCATTGCTGTAATCTGTACATGGTGAAACCAAAATGTATAAACATGGCCTTTATTAAAATCTGACAATGTGCACTTTAACCACATGTGATTTTTCACATTACAAATCTCAAATTGTGCAGAGGCAAATAAATAGATGATGGGTCTTTGTTCCAAACATTACGGAGGGCACTGTACCTGTGCATATAGAGAGGACATGCTTATGCTTAAAGATATTCTACAACCGCATTGGACATCGATTAATTGTTTCTATCAGAGCTTTAAAAAATTCAATTAGTTTTTGCATGACATCTTGGCTCTACGACTTTCTCTATGATGCAACAAAAGTGGTTACAACAGAGGAATAATATAATTGGAACTTGTCATTACTTCATCCGCACTGTCACAGCTATTGCTCACAGTTAAACCAGACTATGGTGTAAATCGCTAAGAAGATTGCCACAGAAATACAATGTGACAAAATATTTGAATAATCACGCAAAATTATTAAAATGTGAATGACTATGCCAGTAGCGGCTTTTGATGTTGAGTCGCTGATGACCAAGAATAAATTATTATTCATTAATTGATGGTTGGTGAGAAAAGTAATTATTGAATGGCAGCAAAGATTAAACACAAAATAGTGAGTATCAAGAAGAATAATGTCAATGAAACAATTATTTTATAAACTGCTTCTATCATTTTACATTTACCATGACACCATTCACATAAAAGATAATTAATTTGCCTTTTGCAGAAGCAATGAGTTCTAATAGAACATAAAGTTAAAAAGCAATCTTGCACAAAAAAACAATGAGCAGTTTACCTGTCACAGAGGAGGCTAATGATGACCTTTCTCAGTATGAAGAAGGTTTCTGACCCAAAACGTCACCTATTATTTTTCTCCATAGATATTGCCTGACCTGCTGAGTTACTCCATCATTTTGTGTCTTTCTACAGCAATGGTGGGACAGAAACATCTAGAGCTGAATATTACACTTCCTAAACAGTTGGCATATGGATTAAGCCCTAGGAAGTGCAAATGCTACCCCAATCTAACATATGTGGGCCTATTGCCATTTTTATATCAACAGAGAGCAGATCATGTGAGTCTTAGGAAGACAGGACATGCATATAAAATATTTAATTGCATCAAATTGTTTCATCAAGTCTGAACTAAACTTAACTGCTGGCGTGTGGGTTACCCAAGCCTGAGGCAATCCAGCTGCCAACCACTTTTTGAAGGCCTGGAGCAGCAGCAGTGATGCTGTCCAGCTCTCTAGGAGAAGAGAAGCCTCTCTAGTCTGAAGAAGGGTCTCGACCCGAAACGTCGCCTATCTCCTTCGCTCCTTAGATGCTGCTGCACCCGCTGAGTTTCTCCAGCATTTTGTGTAACCCTCGATTCTCCAGCATCTGCAGTTTCTTCGTTAACTCTCTAGGAACGTCTTTGGCCTGCCTTACCTGTCCTTCGCCCATATCATGCTCGCTACCCATGACCCCAACCATCCTGGATCAATCCCCTGTTTTTTTTCCTATGATCCTAGTCATCAGTCCTCCATCATCTGCCACCCAAGCCTTGATCTGTGGCCAGCATCTGCTCTTCTTCACACACCATGCTTGATCTTCCTCGAGCCCAATCAGCAGCCAACTCATCTGCCATGGTCACAGCCCCCATCCCAAATCCTAAAGCCCGAGCTGGAGTGTACTCCCAAATCAGAATCACACTTGTACGGGCACTGATCTAGTTTCCTTCACACTCGATTACTGGAGTCTATTACCACACACCTCTGGTTGTCAAGGATTTGTTCTGCCTATGTTGGTCAGCTTGTGCAACCAAAGGATGAAACACACACCATAGTAATTTACTCCTGCTAAATTAGCAGGACCTTTATGCAACTCCTTCTCCCCCATTGCTTTTGGCTCCACCCCTACCTTCCCTATTCTCCATAAATATCAGGGCCATGATAAATACAATTTAATTAATTGTGTATACAGTTTGCTGTAGGAAGGAAAATCAGTTCACACACACTGCCATATCACCCACAGAGAATATTAGCCCTGGAGAATGTTAGCCATGGAAAGCTGCTACTGTGAAATTGCTCAGAATTACACAGTGGTACAGCGGTACAGTTGTTGCCTTTCAGCGCCAGAGACCAGAGTTCAATTCTGACTGCGGGCGTCGTCTGTATGGAGTTAGTCTGTTCTCCCTGTGACAGTGTGGGTTTTCTCTGGGTACTTCGGTTTCCTCCCACATTCCAAAGACATGCAGGTTTGTAGGTTAATTGACTTTGGTATCAAATCAAATCAATCAAATCAAATACGTTTATTTGTCATTGCACAGCAACTGTACAATGAAATTTCATGTGCATCTCCTTCAATGGTAAACAATAAAAGACACAGGATAAAAAGATTAAAAAGAACAAAACACAATAACACAAACAACCATTTACTCACACATTTAGACTTCATCTCTGAAGGCAGACGCTGTTGTCAATTGTAAATTGTTCGTAGTGTGTAGGATATTGCTAGTGCACAAGGTGATCGCTGGTTTGCACGGACTCGGTAGGCTGAATGGCCTGTTTCTGCTTTGCAACATTAAACTAAACTAAAATATCTTTGCTCCACTACATCTCTCTCCCAAACAGCGTCAATTTTTTCAAAAATTGGTTGGGATGGAGAGTGCGGTGAGAGGTTGATTGAAGATAAATGTAATCCACTGAACCATCATGCCCACTCCACTAGTCCAGGGCTCTCCAAACTATGGCCCGTGGGCCAAATCAAGCCCGCCACGAGATTTTATGCAGCCCACAGCAAGCTTGTCCGTGCGGCAGGCTATTTAGCGGTTTATGTGATAGCGCGGCTTTAGAGATACATCACAGAAACAGATCCTTCGGCACATCGAAGCAATGCCCCTACGCACTAGCACTATCCTACACATATTCAGGACAAATTCAGTTAACCTGCAATGTGGGAGGGAACCAGAGCACCCGGAGAGGAAAAAAATCTCTCTCTCTCTCTCTGTGTTGGTGTGCAGGTTGATGTGAGTCTGTGTGTTTCGGTGTGTGTGTGTGAGTGTGTGTGTGTGTGTGTGAGTGTGTGTGTGTGAGTGTGTGTGTGCTTTTCACTGTGTGTGTGTGTGTGTGTGTGTGTGTGTGTGTGTGTGTGTGTGTGTGTGTGTGTGTGTGTGTGTGCGAGCGCGACATTTCTTTATTTTTTCCTATGGCCCACAAAAATATGCAAAATATATAGTGTGGCCCTCATGCTGAAAAGTTTGGAGGCCCCTGCACTAGACAGTAATATACGGCAGTAGCGTGTTCTGGGAATAGTCATGAGGTTCCTTATCTCAGCTGCTGAAGAGAAATTATGAATTCAGTCATGCAGAAACTGAGCACATACCAACATTCATACATTAATTTTAATGAAAGAAGGTTATTTACATACCAATCCAGAAAGGCCGCCTTCCACTGAAATCCCACAGCCACTCCATGTCCCGTTTTGAGATGACACTCACAAGGTTGCCATGGTGCCTGTTGAAAGTGAGACTTAATAATTCACATTTAAAATAGGCATGAGCAATGCTGCAAAATGTTGTTCCATGAGGAGGAATTTTTGAATTAACATTTTAAAAGCTGTGTTTACTAATGAGGTCATCCATTGCAATTGCACTGAACATATGGAGAGATAAAATAGGTTTGCATCCATAAATACATTGCTGCTTCTCAAACTGAAGATGATCCATTCTTGATGTAGGTAACATTACCCAAATGAATGTTAGAATGAGTTACAAGCAGAGGTGAGATGATCCATCTTGTACAAATACTTCCAACGGGGACTCATATCTCTTGAATAGTATTACAGATGCTGAGGCTCCACCTGTCCCCGGTGTTGCGAAGGATGAGCCTGGCGCTGATGCCACGCAATGTGCCAGTCAGATGAACATTGCTACACCATCTGTCATTCGTGGAAAGGTTCTTCAGGACCAACAACTTTGAGCACAAGTTCATCGGGCAGTGGTCAGCACGGATTGTCCTGCAGGCACTGCAAGGAAATGACTCCATGGATCCTGTGACGTGGTTCCCAGAGCAGACTGCCCAGCTTGTCTGACGAAATGCCTCATTGCCAGAACTCACCAACTAGCACAAAGACCTGGCTTGGTTGGCGGTGAGGGGAGCCCTCCCAGTCAGATCCGTCCTGCACCGTCGGAACCTCACTACCAACGCATGCTGCCCTCGGGACGGCTGCTATGGAGAGGAGATGGTTGCCCAACTCTTTGCAGAGTGTGGATTCGCAAAGAAAGTCTGGAGAGGTTTGCAAGGGTCCCTGTCACAATTTATTCTGAACAGCTCCGTCACAGAGGACTTTGTGATTTACGGACTGTTCTCAGGGACGCATTCAGAAACTGACATCGAGTGCTGCTGGAAGGTCATCAACTTGGTGAAAGACGCTCTTTGTTCTGCCCGAGCATTGTTGACCTCCCAGCGGAGCGGGATGTCCCTCGGGGAATGTTGCCGACCGGCCAGTTACAGACTGCAGGAGTGTGCTGACAGACGCACTGAAGCTCGGTGCAGCCAACGCCAAGGCTCCCTGTCCCCCTGGACATGGGGGGCAGGGTGTGCTGGAGACGCCCCTCAATACAAGGGAAGTGATTCCACACCAGTGCGCCACATGAGTGGCAAGGGTGGAGGAGAAATTTGTGAAATTTGGGTAATGTGTGTAAACAGTATTGAATGTTTGTATAGCCTCCGAGAATGTTGGATTAATTTTTTGCACGGTTCCTGTATTGTATATATTTATTACTTGAATAAAGGCTATTTTGAAATTTAAAAAAAATACACGTCCACCCCCAAATTTCCAGCATCCTCGATTCCAGAGCCTTTCTGGACTATCCCTTTTGTTGGACGTACAGAGATCACAGCCTCAGCGAGGAGTCCAACGGTACCAGAACAGTCCACCTATGCAGCCGAGAAGCCAAGATATCAATTAAATTAAAATAAATTAACAACATTAACTTTAAGTCTCACATCTCCTTGCAGGCTCGAGCTGCTCGTGTCCAGGTTGCCTTGTGCTCAGTGTTCAGATAGTAGCAGCGATTGTTGTGGAAGGTCCAACCAAAGGGACATGTTTTGGCATTTTGTTCCTAAAATTAAAGATTGTCATTAAATATTAAGCTTATGATAACTGAAGGATCCATGTTCTGTCAAATATGTTGCAAAAAAATGTAAATCTATTACAAGCTTACAATTTAATATTTAAAATATCGACTTCAAAGAGCCTAGTCAACTAAATTAGATGGAGCTGGATTGTAATGTGTAATTAAACAATGCCTCTTGGGCAGAAAGTAGCATGGACTAATCAACACTGTTAGTCATAATACATATTCACAGGAAAAGTAATTTACAAGGAGCGAAAATCAGATTGAACTAAATAGCACTAATTAAGCCCCATTTGCACCATTTAAAGGGGAACGTGATTGCAACTGACAGTAGAATCATTATGGAGGCTTCAGCAGGTAAAAGGAGTGAGAATAACATGAGAAGGGGCGGCACAGTCATGCAACTGTAGAGTTGCTGCCTTACAGCACCAGAAACCTGGATTTGATCCTGACTACGTTCTCCCTATGATCATGTGTATTTTTCTCTGGGTGCTCCAGTTTTCTTCCACATTCCAAAGACGTACAGGTTTGTAGGTTAATTGGTTTTAGTAAAATTGTAAAAATTGTCGCAAGTGTGTTGGATAATGTCAGTGTACGGGATGATCACTATATTCGGTGGACAGAGTACCACGTGCGAACTCAATCGGTTGTACGGCCTGTTTCCAAGCAGTATCTACAAAGTCTAAAGTAATGTCTAAAGACATCACTGATTTCCTGATACGAATCTGAAGGTCTTGTTCAATGTAATGGAGAGAAGTAGAGAGGACCTCTTCCTGCAAGGCGCCAGGGTTTCCTGAAAGCAGATAGCCAAATGAAATCCAGTTTTGGAAAAGATATGCCATTCAGTTTGGATGGTCCCTGTAACTAGTGGAAGTACTAACTGCAAAGTGGTGCTGATATATTTTAACTGAGAGTATTAATATCATTGGTGATAGAAGCAGTAACTGCAAAATTAATAGTGAAGCGTTGAAATTTGACAAATAAGTCAATGCCGTGGTAAAAACTAGCTTCTTCTAGCTTCGGACGATAGCTAAAATAAAACAATTCCTCCAATTTGACGACCTCGAAAAGATCATCCACTCATTTATCTACTCCCGCCTCGATTACTGCAACTCCCTTTACACTGGCATCAGCCAATCATCCCTGTCCCGCCTGCAATTGGTCCAAAACGCCGCAGCAAGACTCCAGACGGGCACCCGTAAAAGGGATCAAACCATGGTTCTGGCCTCTCTCCATTGGCACCCTGTGCGGTTCCGAATCAATTTAAAGCTCCTTCTTTATGTTCACAAAGCCCTTAACGGGTTTGCCTCCACCTACATTAAAAATCTGCTTACCCACCACACCACCTCCAGGACCCTCAGATTGGCCGACTTGGGGTTGCTGACCATCCGGCATGGTCTAGGCATAAGCTCAGGGGCGACCGCGCTTTTGCGGTTGCAGCTCCTAGACTATGGAACAACATCCCTCTTCCCATCAGAACTGTCCCTTAAAAGAATCGACTCTTTTAAGTTGAGACTTAAAAAAGTATTTCTACTCTCAAGTCTTTCTTGAGGGAGCGCTGTATGTATGTATCTATGTATGTATTGTTGATCTATGTACCACTGTTTATAGCATGTTAGGACCTGCACCAATTTAAGATACTTTGGTCAACAAGAGTTGTTTTTAAATGTGCTATAGAAATAAAATTAATTTGACTTGACTTGACTTAATACTGCAGGCAAAGTGCACCCTTACTGTTAGATTAAAACTCCCCTACTTGACTGTTTTGGTAGTAATCACAAGTGTTCCTAACATAAACTCAGCCCCAACTTCACATAAAACCTCACCACTGTAAGCAAGCCACAACTTTTAACACTGTCAATAATCTCACTGTTGAAGGGAATATCAGGACATATATTGATAACGTGCTCTTGATAATTAACACGTACATCAACTTAAATACATATTTTGAAAGGTAAACTATTAATACATTTATTATCTATTGCTAATAAAACGTTTAGAAGTTCTCAAGTCAAATAATCCATTTATTTAATTTTAAAATGTTATTGATTCCATTTTTACTTCCCCCATTATTCCACACTGATGTAATGAATCACCAAAGTTCAATACTACTTTTGCAGGTGAGAAATAATATGGTGAAAGATGAAGAACATACTGATTATGTATTGGGTACTGTCCCCGAAATGTTACCTGGCCATTCCCTCCCCAGATATTGCCTGACCTACTGAGTTTGTCCAGAACTTTATGTTATGCTCCAAGATTGTAGCACCTGCATTTGTTTGTGTCTCTATGCAATATAATTTAACAGCTGTGCATAGGAATACCATAGTAACAACAAATCAAGAAAAATCAAATCTTATTTGTATAGGAAAATATGGGAGCACATCAAACATTAGGAAAGTAAGGAAAATTAGTATTAACATTTGAATATTATAATCACCTGGGATGGAGCAGTTTGGTAATGAGGAGAGACTGGAGATGCGGAGGAGGTTAAGACAGGACATGATTGAGATATATAAAATTATGAGATGTATTGACAGATAGGGTGCATTTAAGAAGTATTTGAATGACGTATGAATTACTTTGGCATAAAGGGCTATTGGGCAGGTACAAATTAGTGGGAGTTAATACAGAAGGGTGGACATATGTGAGTGTGGATGAGTTGGGCTGAATGGCTTGATTCTATTTTAAGACCATGATCTTAAAATAGAGGATGTTGCCAGGAATAGAGGGTCTGAGCTATAGGGAGAGGGTGAGTAGGCTGGGACTCTATTCCTTGGAGCGCAGGAGGTTGAGGGGTGATCTTATAGAGGTGTATAAAATCATGAGAGGAATAGATCGGGTAGATGCACAGAATCCTTCGCCCAGGGCAGGTGAATCGAGGATCAGAGAACATAGGTTTAAGGTGAAGGGGAAAAGATTGAACAGGAATCTGAGGTGTAACTTTTTCACACAAAAGGTGGTGGGTGTATGGAACAAACTGCCAGAGAAGGTGGTCAAGGCTGGGACTGTCCCAACGTTTAAGAAACAGTTAGATACATGGATAGGATAGGTTTGGAGGGACATGGACCAAACGCAGGCAGGTGGGACTAGTGTAGCTGGAACATGTTGCCCGGTTTGGGCACGTTGAACACTGTATGACTCTAAGACCATCAGCAGTGCGTTTTACTTGCACAGGGGGAGAAGTGTCTCAGTCAAAGGCTGTGATCACAACTCCAAAGTTAATTTGGTACAGCAAAACGGTGATATTTATACAGCAAAAAGATGACAACTGTGGAAGTACAAATGTGAGCTAGATTGACGTGTTAATTATACTTTACTCTTACATTATACAAAACAGCTTGCACACATATGAAACACACAGCTGCTATGCTATAAGCTACTTAAAATAAAAATCACACTGCCCCCCCCCCCAAATATGCACAAATCACCAGGTTTTGCAATACAAGACTGGGATGCTCATAATGACTTTTCATGGGAGCCAACAGATAGATCAGTTTAGGCAGTGGTTAGATCCAGGTTTGCCCCTTCTTGACAGTATTACTTTAAATAGAATACTTCAAGTCTCCATCATACCTCAAATGTCAGGTTCCAAGACCTCCAAGAAACTCCATCACATCGAATCAGTTTCTGGTCACTTTCATCATAGAATAGGAGGCCTTTGAGGATGGGAGTGCATCGTTTTCCAAAAGCAATGTTTGAATAATCCTAAGGCAGCCAAGATTATTATTTTCATTAGCCAAGGAAAGGAGAGAGAATTCAGCAATTATAAATAACCAACAATCGATTCATGGTAATAATGGTAATAATGTGTAAAATTGAACATTAAATCCCCAATTTGTTTGCAGGTTGGAAATGTATAAATCACATACATAGAATAATAGTAGAGGATGTTGGAATTTGTTGGTCAAAGACAGGATCCAGCAATGTAGGACAGAACATCATCTCCTTGGGCTGTATTGGTTAAAACACTCACTCTTTGTTAGTATCAAATCAATTAAAGAGCTTCATGTGCATAATCATACTTGTAACCAATCCTTACATTAACACTGCAAACTCATGTCTTCACGTTCTCGCTGCTTTTAAGCTTCCTGCAAGATTACACAGCACATGATGACTTTTTATTCTCCTGGAGGAGGCCAATCATTAGGAGGGTAACTGCGGCAGGATTTACACAAACTGTGCAATTACATAATTATCTGTACTTAAGTGGATTTGATTAGGATAGTTAGCCTTTCATCTGGTGACATGCATCTTAATAGCAGGTGATGATAACAGGGACTGTGGAAAGACTACATTACAGGACGTTCCAAGTTCTGCTCTGCTGGAAACAGATGCCATACCTCAAGGGCCATATCCTTGCAGAATATTTTTAGAGAAAGAGTAATAAATGTGTGATATATTGGCAGGCTTCCCAGCCGAGACTGTTCAAGCTTGTAAAACATTTGGAAGAGTGTCTAAGTTTATATTAAGCATTTGTGATGATGCCTGTCAGTGGAAAGAGCCACAACAACATGGTAACAAATAATCTGCTGGAACAGCTCAGTGATTTGAGCAGCATCTGTGGGTGAAAGGAATGGTCGATATTTCGGATCCACGGACTTTCCATCCATAGATGCTGCTCAAACTGTTGAGTTTGTCTAGAAGATTGTTATTCCAGATTCCAGCATCTGCAGTCTCTTGTACCTCTAGCCACAATCACATTGCATCATGGAAAACATCAGCAAGGGTATCACCATCAATAGCCTCACTAACCTGGTCCTGCATTACTAGCAGCTAGGTGCCGAGAACTCATAAAGAACATTGACATTAGGAGTTATATTCACCCATTTACGTTCCCGCTGGGCCCAATGTCCTAATGGCTGAGTCTAGGTGGACCAGGAACTGGTGAAACAGTTTATACCCAATGTATCCATGGACTTCTAAGCACAGCATATATCATATCAGTCAATATCATCTCAGCTATTCTACCAATGTATAGAGCAGCCTGTTTCCGTTTAGCCATGTGGGGAATATATAGTAGGGGTTTTGGGAAGAAGAAAAGTCAAGATTTGTAGTGAGCAAGATGATCTGCAAAATTTAAATCTTCAGTTCTAGAGAATAAAGTTTACTGATCTAGAACATCTTTGATTATCAATTGGCAAGTAAACTTTGTGCAGAACTACAGGCCATAGTTGCAAACATGGCCGATTTTCATTTACGAAATAAATCAGTTATCAAACAATTTTGCATCTCTCAGTACATTGTTGGTTCCCGAGCTGTGATCATTTCAGCAGAAGCAGTACTTCATTACTAAGTACCAGCATTTACCTCAGGTTTCCTGAGCATGGTCGGGGAAACCAGACATACACCTTGTAAATAATTGCAAATAATGTTGCGGAGTTTGACTTTACCAAGTGTTGATTCGATGAGGTGTTGAGCCTTGTCTGGGTTTTCTGTAAATCAGGGTAAGTTTTCTTAGTTGGCTTCCTCTCAAAATTTGTTTTGAATACAATGTATTGAACTGTAGTATCGTGGGGTTAGGGGAATGCCTGTTATGTATGTGGTTAATCGATATCTGTAATTGGGATATTAAGAGACCACCCCGTGTGGTTAAGCCCCTCGAGGTCCCGGGACATATTAAAGTCCGCGATCATGAGGCGCAGCGTCAATCTTCTGGGAGAGCGTTTTGGACTGCATGAACTTCTGGAGTTACTCTGTCTGTGCGAGGCCTAGAAGGCTTGAACAGGCAGAATCGAGGATCGAACTCGCGGTGGGATAGGTACAGTAGTTGAACTGTGACGCGCTTTTGGTAAAATAAAATGTAGTTGTTTCAAGTGCTTGATTCAGTGTTTTTACTGAAACTAGACTGGTGGAAGCTTAGAAATGAGCAATTATAATTGGGGGCTCGTCCGGAATCTCAAACGACCCCCAAACACAAGTTTGCGATCAAGGGTGTTGAGCTGTTTCGATCGTGAGTGCAGAAATTGGACCCATAGTACGGTTTTCACATTGATTTTTGGCACTTCATGAGTTGGAGCGGATTGATCATTCGCGGGCTTGGGAAAGAGCCTAATCGGGGTCATTAGAACAGTCTAGCAAGCATGGGGGAGTGGTTAGCACGCCTTTAGGTTGGGGGCCCATAAAATCAGGCTGGGGTTAGAGGCCCTGGTAGAGTTTGGTTACAGGCCCTTTCCTGGGTTAGAGGCCCAAAACATGGTCACAGTTGGCAGACTGCAGCTGCTTTAATGAGAGCCAAATGTGCTTCATCAGGCAAGGAGTTAGACTTAGTATCCGAATTGGTGGGGTATTAAAATACAGGTCTCGCCTCCAATCAGATCGTTGCCGGGAGCACGGATTGAAAAGGTGTGCTTCAAATAACAGCATCGATAATTCACAGCACGAAGCGGCTAGGCGCTGGATCCTCGGTATTTAACAGTAAGGTGTGTCTGTGTGTAGGTATCTAAGTCTCCCTGAAGTGAAGGTCAAGGAGCCTCGAGAAGGTACCGAGCTTGGACGAACAGAGTATAGATTGGCCGGAATACTCCAGTCTGTTCAAGAATTTAACTGGGCAATTTTAGTTGATTCGAGAGCCCGCATAGTAGAAAAGATACGCAGTAAAATTAGGAGATCGACTTCGAGTGTTTCTATATTTGCAGCCAAATTTTCAAATACTGGATTTCATATTGAAGTTCTGCCAGTAAGGTGGAATTCAAATTCCTGTATATAGAACTTTGAAGTTGGTGCATGTCCGTGATCGATTCCGAATAGCGGCTGATCAACAGTGAATAGTAATCCTCTGGTCGATTTTTGACTTGTACCTGAGAGCGAAGAGTACCTGAGAGACAGGACCCTCCTTACTTGATGAAAAGTAATCCGAATAGTGAAGGGTACTCCTAATTCTGTCGAACTTAGAGAGGAGGGATAGAGGTCCCCCTATAGAAGTCCAGTCTTAGCAGAGGGATAGTAACATTCAGGAGGAAAAGTAATCATGTAAGGAATAGTACCCCTCAGCAAAGAGTAAACTAGAAAGGGGAAAATCTTCGGTATCAGAGGGAGAGGATCACTGCATGATAACAGCGTTATGCGGCGTCGAGATCGAGCGTTCGTGGATTGTGCATTAGTGCTTTAAATCATTTTGTAAAATTCTAGCTTTCCATATTGTCATAGCATCCGGATTTTGTAAATATTCTCTGTATGTAAGTAAATTTGGTGTAATTAAAATTTAAGATTTAGATCGTCTTAAGTCCAGGGACCATCATTTGTGTTGTGGCTTGTGTGAGTAATTACAGATTTAAATACATGAAGTGAGAGTGTGTTTAAGTTAGATATTCGTATTTTTTAAAGATTTTTTTGTAAGCATCTGAATCGGGGTGGTTCGATTAGGGGTTATGCTCCTTCGATTGCTACGTTGGTGGAGGAGTCATCCCGCTGATTGATTGCGCTACAAGAAAGATTAATAGGGTGGGGTTTACTGGATGCTCATAGTTTATATTGGGGTGTGTTTTGGGTTATTAATAATCGGGGAATATTTTCATTCTTAATTATAGTTTTGTTAGCGTGGTTTGGGTTTGTCTGTTTGTGCAAACTTAAAGTTAATTAAGTGAGAGAGATTGCTGCTTGAGAGACTGCAAGTGGGAGATAGATCCTTTGTTTGAAAGTTTGGAATTGAATGCAGTAATTGTGATTTAACTGATAAGAGAGTTGGGAGAGAGACTGAATGGGAGCAAGTGGTTTGAATAATCAAACAGGAGTGCTTGAATAGGAGTGACTGGGAGACAGTTGAAAGGAAGTGATTGTTAGAGTAAGTGTGAATCGGAAAGACTGTTGACCATTGTGTGGTAGAGATTCCATTGACCCTGGAGTCTGAGATGAGTAGTGATTGAAAGAGGTGTTAGTGTCTGGAACCTTTATTTTGTAATTTGTGTTCTGACTATTGTTTCTAGAATGGGGAATGTCTCTGAGAAGGATCGATCAAACAGATTCGAAAGCCCGATAAGATTAATTTGTCTGAAGTAGGGTTTCGGCCTGAAACCTTCTCCTTCGCCTTTGCCTATCTCCTTCACTCCTTAGGTGCTGCTGCACCCGCTGAGTTTCTCCAGCTTTTTGTGTACCCAAGATTAATTTGCAGGGAGCTTCCAAATGAAGCAGATAGACTGAGAGGATTATCGGGGAAATTAAATGCAATTTTGAAAGACCAACTTTGGCCATTAAAGACTTTATTCCCCCCGCCCCCGGAATAAAGTCTTTAATCAGGATAAACTATGTAGAGAAGATTGTTAAAATTTATGGGAATAGTGAGGAAGGAAATTAGTTAATAGGGATGTGGAAGATATTCTTCACTAAAAGAAAAGTAAATAATGGAATTGTTTTGCTGTCCGCCCTAAGAATGGCGGCTTGTAAATTGGGAATAGGATTAAACGATAGAACTGATCCATCTCAGGACATTTCAGAGCGGGGACAGGGAGAATTAGCAAGCCAACAGCAGGAGCAGAAGAGAGTGTCATCTTTCGGAGGGGAGACTACTGAGACGGCTCTTAAAAGGGAAGGTGCCAACGAAAATTAAATTGGTTAAATTCAGTAAGAATGAAATCGGGTGTGCATATCTTGAAGGGAGAGATATTATATGACGGGGTGTGCAGAATTCTTCAGTGGAGCTAGAGCCACAGTATTCCTCACAGAACTCTCATGTTCCAAATTCTGAGAAACCATGCGCATCCTGTGCGCGGGGAACATGGGAGGAGTCAGCATTATCTTCTGCTCCTCCCCCTAAATTTAAATCTGAAATAGATACATCGGGGAGAGATCTTCTATCTCCTAGGATTGCCCCACAGGTGGAGGATAATAAGGGAAACCAAGGAGCTATAAATGGGTGCCAAATCTAATTAGGGAGTCCAGTAGCGAAAGGATAAAATAATCCTTCTTGAAGTTTGGGGATAAAACAAATAGCCTTTCAGGGGGTGATAGGTGGAAAGTGTGGATGGATTGATCCAGACATAGATAATATTATTATGTCAGAACAATTCACCACAGAAGAAGATTTAGTAAGGACTCCCCTTAGACAATGTGTTTGTAGGAAGATGCCCGCATCAGGTATAAATGTTCCCCAGACCACAGACAGTCAGACATCAAGGCAACCTGGTTCAACGGCAGCTTGGAAATTAGAAATTTGAATAAAAGAAACAAGAACAGATGAGGAGAAGGTGGAAGAAGACATCAAGGCCTGGATAGACCTCCCATTCAAAGAACCAACCTATCCTAGGTTTGGCTGGCGAGGTTGTAGAGTAATCCAGCCCGATCAGTGTTTTAGTTGTGGGGGTCTAGGGCACTGGAGTCAGTCATGTCCCATAAGAGAATATCATCAGGATGGAAGGGGGCAGAGAAGGCCACAGAGACACAGAAACCGATGAATTCCAAGAGGGTACCGAGGATCTTGTGACCGAAAGTAGAAGTAAGGGACACTGGCAGGGGGATCAGAGGGAAGGGACATTCCAACAGTCCAACCCATTTTGGTAGCTCTGACCTGCCAGCTAACAACAATGCCATCAGTTAAAATTAAAGTCGTCCTCACGTGGCCTGAGAAACAGCACTATACATTACAAGGAACACCACCCCTTCCAAGTAGGAGAAGATACATAGAATCCAACTCTCAAAGAACCCTCACTAAAAGGAAGAAGTATGACAGGGAAACATAGTAGCTAGCGTAAAAAGGGATAGCAACTAAGGAATGGAAATGCACTAGGGAGAGAATAAACAAACTTACCATGCAGGAGGAGTGGAAGTGGGGAAAGAAGATATTATATGAATGTGTTGCTGAGTTTGTGCCCGCAGGACAGTATATCAACGAGAGACTATCTGGGGAGTGAGGTAAAATAATGCACAGACCGCTAAGAACGGAAAGAAGACAGCAAAAGGTAATGCAGTTCCCCAGAGAAAGGTGACCAGCAGGATGAACTGATACTGTCCTGCCCCTTTAAGACATTTGGGAAGGCCAGCAGGTAGAGTAACAGGCTCCTCAGTATCTCCATTCCCTAGTAACTGAAACTACCATCAGAAAGTAAGAAGAAAGGACCTACCATAGTGCCCAACTTTGAAATCACCTAGCTACTGGAGGAAGAAAAGGAAGGAGAATAAAAGACACTTTAATCATATTTGAAAGAAACAACACTGACGACTTATAATGACTTCTAGGACAAGCCTCATTTTAAAGACTGGCTTCAAATAAAAACTTTCCTCTGTGGTTTGGAGTAAAATACCTGAATTGCATCTAAATTATGGGTTTTCGAAATAAATTTATAAATTTTGGATTTGGTCTAGAAATTGTACGGTGATGAATTGGAGGGACTTTAAAAAAAAAAAAAAGATTTGGAATAGACTTATGGAATCTGACTTAGGACTAATTTGAGTTTGATTATTAACTGACATTGTTATTATCTCATCCACAGAAAGGCAGACAAAGATGGAAAGGATTGTTCAAAGGGCATCAAGAAAGATGGAACTTGGGAAGATCTGGTAACATGGAATTACTTTGGGAATATGAGAGTTGGAATTAAAATCAGGATTAAAATTAGAATTAAACTTGAAAATTAAAATGGGAATTGGAATTGGAGTTATAATTGGAAATGGTCAAAAGAGAAACTGTGAGCAGCAGGACTTCCCTTTAAGAGAATGGTCTAAGGAATTATTCAGTAGTTAAGAAATAGTACAAGCAAGAATCCCCAGACAAAGAACGAAGCCAACATTGTAGAGAATCAACATAGTAACGAATTACCATAGTGAGGAGTGTATACATAAATAAGAGGAGGTATTGGAGGAAAGACTTGGTTAAGTGTAGGGGGAAAGTTGAATTGTATTGGGAATAGCAGAGCCGATGTATACTCGCCTGATGGATTTGAATTATTTAACCCTTGATTGTAAAGTGGCTTATATTATCCAGGTGGATATAAATTGTTCCTGGATTTGGCATTTTTCAATGGACATGGGATAAAATTAATAGCAAAGGAAATTGAATAGGACCAGCTGGGAATTCTACAGGAATTGGAATGTAATTGTATTATTGTCTACAATGCTGTGGAATAAGATGGATAAGATGGGCATTGAAATTTGAAATAGTAAATTGAAGGCCGACGGAATTTGGTTGAATTGGAATATTTATCATGGTTTGCTTTAAATTAAAGTCACGCCTGTAGGGAAATCTGGACCGAACCCAGCTGAAGTTTATATGATTACCAGTCATCAGATATACATATATTAACATTGTGTGGGTATGAAGACGGCTAATTAATGTTGATCCTAAAATAATAAAGAGTAAGTCAGGGAACAGATAGGAATAGGGATACAGTAATAGAGCACAATAGGTTAATAGAATAGGATTAGGTTCGAGTGAAATAGAACTATAGTGGATGTATGGGAAAACATGAGTGCATGATAGTAACTTGCTTTGTACCAAGTTGCTTAGGATTTTCTAGGGTTTAGGTTCGACTGTGGAAGGTGATGGATGACTGGGCAGTAACACGGATGGAGGGAATTCGCGCCCACGAAAACTTGGGTGGTGAAGACTCAGACAGAACTTGTGAAGTTATGCCCATGAAAAATCGGGAAGCTTGACAAGATTCTGAGAAGAAACATCATCATCTTGTGTTGCTGATAGGTAGGAAATGTAAAGCACACTTATGTATATCCGGTTAGCTGATTATTGATCCTTTTTGGTTATCATTAATGATGGGTTATCATTATGATAAAATGAAGGAATGTTAATCCTGGCTAAATTGGAGCAGCTGGGACTTCAAAATGGGGTAAAGCTTCAGGGTTGCTGGGAGATTTGGTCAATTTGGAGTTGCTCGTTGCAGAGCTGGGACAAGCTGCGAAGAGGTGCCAGAGTGTCTAGAGCTTAGATACAATTTGCAACCAAAGAATGGGAATGTCTGAAACCCTGTCAATTAGGTGCAAAATGCATAGAATGGATTGGATGGCTGCTAACCAGACATACACCTTGTAAATAATTGTAAATGTTGCAGAGTTTGACTTTGCCAAGAGTTGATTGGGTGAGGTATTGAGCTTTGTCTGGGTTTTCTGTAAATCAGAGAAAATGTTTCTTAGTTGGCTTCCTCTCGAAGCCTGTTTTGAATACAATGTATTGAATTGTTGTATCATTGGGTTAGGGGAATCGCTGTTATGTATGGGGTTAATTGATATCTGTAATTGGGTTATTAAGAGACCACACCCATGTGGTTCGGCCCCTCGAGGTCCCGGGACATATAAAAGTCCACAATCATGAGGCTCAGCGTCGATCTTCTGGGAGAGCGCTTTGGACTGCGTGAACGTCTGGAGTGTCTCTGTCTGAGCGAGGCCTAGAGGGCTTGAACAGGCAGACATGAGGATCGAACCTGCAGTGGGATAGGTACAGTAGTTGAACTGTGACGCGCTTTTGGTAAAATAAAATTTTGTTGTTTCAAGTGCTCGGTTCAATGTTTTTACTGAAACTAGACTGGGGGAAGCTTAGAAACAAGCAATTATCAGTACATGGCTTTTAGAGAAAAAAAATAAGAATAGGATTGATATTCTTATGTTTGCTCATTCTCTGATATGATTGGTGTTTTGGTCTTCTGGAAAAAAAACCTATTTAAAGCTCTGGGGTACACAAAAGGCTGGAGAAACTCAGCGGGTGCAGCAGCATCTAAGGAGCGAAGGAGATAGGCGATGTTTCGGGTCAAGACTCTTCTTCAGACTGTGCTCTGTTACATTGTACTTTTGTTTTGGATGCATTATCACTGGTTCAGATAGCATAGGTCTGCTGACAGAGAATATAGAGTTTTTAGAGTTTAGAATACTTGGAATATACTTGGAAGTACAATATGCTTGGAAGCTGTTCTGCATATATCTGCATTGTTGTCTCAGAGTGAAGTGGTTGTTCAATGAGACACACAAGATTTATAGTTGCAGGAGTTGAGAAGAAACTCATTGAAACACTACAAAGGAGTTTTAATGTTGTCAGAATCAACAAATAAGGGGGCATGGCTTTAGGATAAAATTTGACCATTTAGTACCTGGAAGAGGGGATTTTTTTTTTTTTTCTCATGGGATTTTGAGTTTACAAACATTTCTCCTTGAGAGGGCAGTGTCTGCCCAGTTGTTGACTGTAATCAAAACTGAGAAGAAGAAAAATGATAGAACAGTGATAGAAAAATGAGATGGAAGAGTGGACTTAAGACAAATCTTGTAGAACGATGAAAAGCCAAGTGCTCTCTCCTCTTTCTGTTTCTATGTCCTCGGTGTATTGATGCAAATCTAATTCTCTTAATCCCATTCCATTACTCTTTCCCAAAGCTTCTGATATTTTCCATTCAATTAGCATTTGAAAGTAGCCTGGGTTAGATCGGGATCTCTAATGCTAATCTCTAAAATCTGAATGTTCTCTCTGCAACTACATGCATTTCCCCTAGTGTGCTCAAGTTTCGTCCCATCACCCAATTTGTTTGCTTAAATCATTGCTCTAAATTGCTCCGTGTGTAGGTTGTTGGCTAAAGTATTAGTTCCACTGAAATTTGTTTCTGCTTGATCTTCTACAATTCTTTCCACTGCAAAGAATTGCTATTTTAAGCCCCTGACCCACTTGGCCACTTTTTTTGTCGATAGCCAAAACATAGGCTGTCGCCTCATGGTCATGGCATTATGCGGGCTGATGCCCGTGTGGTCGTGTGCCATCTCCACAAGTGTCATCACTTTTTTCTTGTCACTGCTGGATATTGAAATGTTCAAAATATTGCAGCGACAGTGGGCTTGACGTTGCCTGTCGTCTGCTGTCATAGGTGCTGTCATAGGTTGTCGCCAGGATGACGTATGACGTCACAAGATCATGACCTCAACGAATTCCTGTGTCATCATAGGTCATCGTACGTAACCGGCGTCACTATACGGATCAAAGTGACGTTACTTGTATTCTGTTGTCTTCAGATGTCGCAGACAGTGTCGTAGCTTGTCGTATCTTGCCGTATCGTGACGCGGGTGGACATATGTTGACCTTGGTTGTTTGACGTATGTGCGGTCGCATGATCTCGTAGGTTGTCATATGTTGTCGCTGTTGCGGATGTCCCAGGTCCCGAAAAATTGTGACGCCGGATGACATAAATTGTCATAGCTTGTCGTAAAACCTGACAGTTTTTCAGCGACCTGGTACGTCATTCAATGACGCTGGCAGTCGCCGAAATAAATTGCAAAGTTGGACAGGCCCTTAATGTCATTCCTTTTGCCTTCCACCCTAAATCCACATCTCGTGTTTATTTATTTTTCTGCCACTTTATCAAAATCAATCCCCATTTCAAATGTTATGATCATATGAATTCAACCTCTACAATCTCCCCCCATTAATTTCTTATCTCTGGTAACATTCCCGCAAATTTCGACTCCAAATATCTAATTGTTTTTGTTAAACTGTGGTGCCCCGAGTGAATGCTGTCCTGCAGCTGAGACATCATCAATTTTTTTTAAATAACAATTTAGTACAGCTCGTTCTTATATGACATTTCCCTAATGCTTTTTTTTTTACAATTCCATTCTCAACATCACTTAAGAGGTAATCTCTTTAAAATCATATCATTAGTTCAGATAGATTTTTACCAAAGTATTTTTCTTTAAATATTGCCAACTCTCTGGAATATGATACAATCGGTGTTCAAGACTACTTACCCCACCACTCAGATGGCCAGTATATGAAGACTAAGTTTATATAAGTAACAAGTGCTATGAAACAGACAGTCACAACAAAAGATAGACACCAAATGCTGGAGTAACTCAGCAGATCAGGAAGCATCTCCAAAAAAAAAGGAATAGGTGACGTTTCTGGACGAGACGTTTCTTCAGACTGAGAGTTAGGCGAGAGGGAAACTAGAAGCATGAATAGGTACGGAACTAATTAATTGACAATAGGCAATAGGTGCAGGAGTAAGCCATTCGGCCCTTCAATCCAGCACCGATGATCAAAGAAAGGTGGAGCATTGTTGGCTGTGGAGTAGGTGTTAACGAGGAGATACAAACAGTGAATCTAACAAGATGACTAGTGTGGGGGAGGGACAAAGAAAGAGGGAATCCAAAGGTTATTCACTGATTAGAGAAATCAGTAAACATACTAATGGGTTGTAAACCGCCCAAGCAAAATATGAGATGCTGTTCCTCCAATTTGTGTATGGCTTCACTCCAACTGTGGAAGAGGCCCACAAGAGAAAGGTCACTATGGAAACGGGAAGGAGATTTAAAGTGTATGGCTAAAGCAATCGCATAGGCCAAGGTGGACTGACAATTGTCATAACAAAGGAAGGAGTGCCTCTTAGAAATTAATTTTCCTTCAGTCCATGCATAAGCAGGATCAACTGTATAATCATTATTCTGCTGCTAGGGAGTGTTTCATTTTCCTTACAGAATAACATTTATTTGGAGTTTCCAATTCCATAATGCTGCCTGCAGAAATAAGCCAGACCTGTACGGAAATCTCCTGGACCAGTGATTTTCATTATACAGTAATTCCCACAGCTCAGTGGAGCATGGCAGCTCCCATGAAATACACGGCAGAGGCGGTGCAGAAATCATTAAGCGGGAGATTAGATGAATGAAATTTTAACTTTGGCGCCATGTTATCTTAACAGACGCTGCACATAGCTCCACTCCCTAAAATTCATGATTTTTCGCGTTAAAATCGGATCTATAGGTTGGGACCAATTTAAAAGACTTATTGGAGTCTCTGCTCAACTTGCTGATAACATTATCAGTAACAGCTGTGAATTTAACAGAGGCTTAAAGCACGTTAAATGAAAAATTCTTCCCTGGGTAAGAGCACTCAGAGGACAGTTACAAAACTCTCCTGGGGAAGCCAGACAAAGCCTACAGATTTATTTTTGAAGTGGCTTCCAAAGAAAAGGTGCTTTTCGATATGGCTACAAGACTCAAAGCAGACTTGGCCAAGGACAAATAATTTGAAGAATTAAAGCTTTCGGTAAGTGAACTGAAAGATGTAAAGGTGGATGGAAAAAGGATGAACACATGTTGGGAGTGATGATGGAAAAGATAGAAAAGCTGACGCTAAATATGACTTCTTGTAATCAGAATGTTATTGAGTCTGTGAAGGATTTGATTGGCACTATTAATAAAATAATTGATGATGTGAGAGATGAACTATCGGAGAGAATTGATAAGGGTGAAGAAGACACCACAAAGAAGTTCAGCGCTGTGCTGGACACTGTATCAACCTGTATGTTAACAATGCACGAGATGGAGGATGAGATGGAGAGAATGGTGGAGGAGATGAAGAAGATGAGGTCAGAACAAGACCTTGCTACACAACGGATGGTGACTCAGCTGGCTAAAGTTTCAGACAAATGTCTGGACCTCGAGGCTCGTTCGCGACGTCATAACCTAAGATTAGTTGGCATACCAGAAGGAGCTGAGAGAGATAACACTTGCGAGTTCATTGCGGGATTAATTAAAGAGGCTCTTAAGCTCCCTAACCTACCAAATATTGAAGCAGCACACCGGGTTCCTAGATTCAAAACACAAATCTATGGATGGCTCAGAACGTACACGACAGATTATTGTGAAATTCCGGGACATTGCTGACGTGGAAGAGGTTATGAGGAATATCAAATATGGCGTGCCCCTGATGTATGGTGTAACTACTTTTAAAATCTTCAGAGATTACCCTAAGGAAATTATGTAAAAACAAAATCAATTCTCCAAGGCAAAGCAGGCTCTCCAAGGATATAAAGAGGTCAGATATGGTGTTTACTTCCCAGCTAGAATGCGCATTTCCTACAAAGAACAGCAAAAATCGTTCACAAATCCCGAGGAGGCGTACAAATATGCTCTAACCATCGTGGAACAGAGGGACTAGCTGAAAAGGTTGGACATTTTGGACACTCTCTCTCTTTACTATTGCAACCAGAATGGTGGCACACTGCCCAAAGAAGGAACTTTGTTTAGACGTCTTATCGGCGGAATGCTAACTCAAGGACACACTCTGTTCCAAGAGATTCTGGAAAAAGATAATCAACGAAAGCAGAGCTCAACAACAGACAATATGAGATTGAATGAATAACCTAAATGATATAGCATTAACTTCTTTAACAATATTAATATAGAATATTAACATAGAAATAATAATGAATGCTAATCAGAAATGCAGAAATGGGGATTTTCAAATTAACACTTTAATTTAACCTAATAATTCTTAAGTAGATTTATAACCGGGGCGTGAGGGGATGAGGTGAGCTACTGGCTTAGTTCCAGAGCCAGAAATAGGTTTACCCCTTCATCTAATAGTCGATGATCTTTGAGGTTAAAATATACACTTAACACTCAGTAGACAAAAATAGTAAGATTAAACGAGAACTTACCAAGTTTGAAGGTTGATCTGTATTTTACGAGGAGTCGCGGTGAGGGATTTCGTGAAGACCCCGCCAGCACGCATGCGTGGCATCCTTCAAAGCAGCGGTGTGGAATCACAGAACCAAACCATGACTAAAAAATAGTAAGATGAAAAACGTAGAACTACCTGGTTGACCTTATGATAGAGGGTGGGAGCGGTGGGCACGAAATCCCTCACCGCGACTCCTCGTAAAATACAGATCAACCTTCAAACTTGGTAAGTTCTCGTTTAATCTTACTATTTTACTTCGGAGTCACGTGAGTGACTTCGTGAAGATTTCAAAGCTCTGTGATTTCACGCCCTGGACAACGTCCATGCTTATCACACTGCCGCCAGTCTGATGGAGGAAGGCTGTTAATGGAGTTCAGTCGAAACTGGCTGAAAAATCAACACAATTTATTAATCAAATAAACAACAAACCCCTAAATCGGGGCCAGACATTTACTGAGCGGTTCCCAGGATAGCTTCTGCGAATGTCGCAGGGGCGGCCAGAGGCTTGTTATAGAACCGTTGAAAGGTTTTTTCCACTGGCCCAGCCCACGGTGGCGAGAATGTGGTCCATGGGCACCTCCATGGCTCTCGCTGCTGATGTGGATGCAGCCCTGGTGGAATGAGACTTAAAAATGTCAGTAGCAACTCCTGCTGCATCCAGCACCACCCTTAGCCACCTGGCGATCGTCTGTGTAGTCACCCGATGATGCGGAGGTTTGTGGCTGATGAGGAGCCCCTGTTCCTTCATCCTGATAACTCCAGTAACTCGGATGTAGTGGTGGAGATGGGTGACTATGCAGAGAGTGGCATCTACAGGGTACATCCGAAATTCCAACTGCAGCCCATGCGCCCCTGGCCTGTGCTGTTTTAATAATTCTTTGACAAAGAAATTTATTTGACCAGGGGTGGCCACCATGCTGTCCAGTCGCAGTTTCTGTAACGTCTGGACTCGTTGGGCTGTAGTCAGTGCCATAAGCATCACCACCATGAGGGTGAGCTGTTTCAATGGTAGCTCATCTATTGGAGCCCAGCTCCTCAGTAGGGTCAGCACGATCCCCACATCCCACGTTACTGTATGTCTGGGTCATGGAGGGTTGGTGTTGAACACTCCCCTCATTAGTTTAGACATCAGGTGGTTGGAGCCGACACCTATATCCAGGTATGAGGACAGCGCACTCCTGGCGCTTTTGATGGCACTGTAGCTGAGGCCAGCATTGAAATGGAGGCCTGCTAGAAACTCCAACACATCAGGTATTGTTGCCGAGTTGGAAGACTTGTTGGTCCGGGCACAGAATGCCTCCCACTTTCTGATTTGGGTGAGGTTAATTCTTGGTTTCCGAGTTAATTCTCGGCATGATGCGGCGATAAGGTCTATGGCTCTTAACAAGATGCCTGCTCGGATGAGTGGTCTTTCAGAACCTGCAGGCCAACAAGTTTAAATGACCATGGCAAGGATGACTGACCCCCCCCCCCCCCCCCCCCGTAATGGGGTGAGTAATCAATTTGGGATGTTCCCCAATCGCCATCCGATGGTTGTTTTAAAATTTCTACAACCATCGGGTACCATGGTTGTGTAGGCCAGACGGGAATGATCAATATGCCAGTTGCAGAGTCTAGTTTAATTTTCTGCAATACCCGACTAGTGAGGCAGAATGGGGAATGGGTAGCAAACCATTTCCCCTAATGGATAAAAACGCATCCATTGCTATTGCCCCAGGGTCTGGTTCCCACAACACATACGTTGGTATTCGATGGTTCAGCCTGGACGCAAAATAGGTCAATATCTGGTGTCCCAAAATGAGCTATAATATCTCCAAAATTTGGGGGTTCAACATCCACTCAATGTTGTCATTGAAGACTCGTGACCTGGTGTCCGCCACTGAATTAAGCTTCCCAGGCAAATAAGTCGCAGTAATCCAAATATTTCTTTCAATGCACCAGTGCCAAATTGTATTAGCCAATTCATCACAAACTAGCGACCTGATACCACCCATATGATTGATGTAAGCCACTACTGTAGCATTATCTATTTGAAAGCGGACATGTAATCCCGTGAATTAGTACAGTAAACCCGCAGTCCATGAAATGCCCCCAGCATTTCTATATAGTTTATCCCATGTGACTCCAGGAATGTAGACTCATGAGAGTTCCATCTGCCACCACAACTGGACATCGTACCAGTTGCTCCCCAGCCTGGTGCGCTTTGCGTCAGTTAGTAGCACAACATCAGGGTTGCTCACTATAATAGGTCAATGACATTCTTTAATATTATCTACCCACCATTGTAGCTCATTTCTAGCTTCCGGTGGTAACTGAATTGGCCGATCAAAGCGGCCAGCATTTGTTTTTTAATGCTGTGATTTTTTATCTTTGTAAATTTCGGTAGTGTAGCGGTCCAAATCGTGCAGCTGGGAATGTAGTTACCAATTTGCCTATAACTTTTGCTGTTTGCCGAATGGTCGGTACCCTGGCGCAAGCAAGATTGTGGCACTCCTGTATTATAGCAGTCGCTTTATTAGTTGGGATGATAAACTTCATTAAATTGGTGTCTAGGGTAAACACCAAATAATCCATAACCCGTACCAGATTGGTAGGGATGGATTTGTCTGGATGGATTACAACCCCAGCTTCTCAAGCAGAGCCTTGGTTGCAGCCACTCCTTGAATTGCCAATTGGAGGGTCTGCCCCACTATAAGGATTTCATCCAATATGCCATCACTATAATCTTGTTGTCGGAGAAGAGCCAATACAGGTAAATACCAATTTGGTAAACAGCCTAGGGCTGTGATGATTCCATTGGGCAATGCACCCTTCCAGACAACTTCAGAAATTCCCTGTTAGCATCAGCGATGAGCACCGTATAGCATGCATCTTTCAAATCGATGCATGCCATAAAGTACCCTGGGTAAAGCATCTGCCTAGCTGTTCCAAAAGTATCCATTTTGAAATGGGTATATTGTACAAAAGTGTTCAACTCAGTTAAATCTATTATAATCCGACATCCCCCTTCTTTTTTACTGCTGGTGAACATATTAGACTCAAACTCAATAGGTTCATGCTTGGTTATGCCAATTACCCCATTTTCTGCTAGCCGTATAATTTCAGCATGCCCTGCCTCCACCTCTTTTTGGGATAGAGTAAAATTTCTACGAGGCGAATGCTGGGTTGGGGAATTTATACCTCCAACAAATTATATATTCTTGAACACTTTGTAAAACAAACTCATCTGTGGTGACAGTTTTCCCATATGTCCAAGGAAGCCCGCAATTGCCCACCTATTCGTGCAGAAGGGGATACTACGGCGTGAGAGGAGCCAGACCCCCTTACCTCCATGGTTAACGGTGGTTCCGTACATACGGTGCTTTGGGTGGACGTTATGGAGGTTAACGGACCGGCGGGACTCAAGTGTTTGTTGAGATGGAGGTAGGTTGGATCTTTGTGCCCTATCCGGCAGCCTTGGTTCCCAGGGTGTATCAGGCTGTTACCGGTGATATGGGTGAAGTCTGGCCGATGGAGTTTCATGAGGCCCGCTGTTTTGGCCTCCTTTGTCCAGTCCCTTCACCTGTTTTGACAGGTCTCCAAACAACGGATGCGGCGGTGGAGCGGTAATGGTCGGCACAACCCCGCGAATTTGGGGTTGAGTGTGGGCTATATGGAGCTCTTACGCAGGCAGTTTATCTCATACTGGGCATTGCATTGGAGTGCCAGTGCATCTTGCTGTTTACTGGACACATTATCCCCGACCAGGGTCATAGCAAACGCCGTTGTGCCCGTGGAGAACCTTTCTCCAAGGTATTATTGAGACCCTGACTCCGGAGTTGGTGCGTAATTAGGCAATCAATGGTGCCCGCCAATTCGTGTCGCAGGGGTTCACCTGTCTGGGTGGAAACGGCATACCTCACTCACCACTTCCAGCATATCCTCCTCATGCTCTGGCTCAGCGGTCACTGGCTGTCCCGGGTCGTCTTCAAACACAGCAGCTGGGCAATCATTAATGCTTCTGGCTGGAGACGATGAGGTGCTGAGTGGTGTCCTTGCACGGCTAGTGGATGCCCGCGAGTCCCGCTCTTCTCGTTCCCGGTCCCGCTGGAGGCGTTGCACCACTAAGAGCTCCAACCGCTCTATGCGACCGTCCCTGCTATACGCAGCGGGCAAGCCGACTTCCCCAGGCCCTGCGAACTCACTGGGGCTTCCACCATCGGACCACACCTCCATAAGGTGCTGTCTAGGGTCCAATGACAGGTCGTCCTACAGCCCAAGTAGGATCATACGACTCCCGCACGGACTCTCCGCTAGTCTGTCTTCTCCCAGACTGTGGCGGCCCACCTGTCTGATAAGAAGGCAGGTGAGTTGAATCGGCGCCGGCCCCCGGAACCTGGCTCCCCGGAGTCCGTGCAGGCTTACCTCCACACTTGCCCATCTTTTGGCGTGGAGGCGCATGGTCGGCCGCTCCCAGAGCTGAGCTGACCGACCGATTCCTGCTGCCACCTCCTGCCCTTGACCACAGCCTGACGGGGTGTGTTGTCGGCGGTATCTGCTCCAGCAGGCCTGCTCGACGCAGCAGTGATGTTGCCAGGCTGCACTACGGCAGATTCCCTGGCTGTGGTACGTATGTGCACATTGCAGGGCTCCCCTGTCGTGCGGCTGTCCCCCGGCCCAGCCCCCTCGGGTCTTCTAGAGCTCGGGGAGAGGTTGCCTGTAAAGAGCGAGACCCCTAGCCATGTACCTGTATCCCGCCCTTCTTCTCTTGGGGGAAGGGGGCTCGAAGTCTGGATCCGTTGCATCCAGCTCCGGAGCGGTAACCCATTCGGGTGAGTCGGCCCCTGAATCAGCGGGAGCACCCGACTTCCGCATTCCTGCCCCCACCATGCGTTAAAGCTGCCGGCGTTCCTTGCAGCTCCGGGGACAAGGGCCGTTGGCTGGCCACATCTCAGCTCCTCGACAGCGTCGTCCTCCGGCCCTTGTCCATGCTGTGAAGAAAAGGTAATACTTACCTGCGGTCATGTGAAGGAGCCGGAGGAGAGAGCGCACTACCCCCCCCCCAGCCTGCCGGTGCAAATGTGCGCGATGATATGCCGCGCATGCGTGCTGGCGGGGTCTTCACAAAGTCACTCACGTGACTCCGAAGTAAAATTATAGTTATTTCCGGAAATACCTAGGAAATGGACATATATTCTGTAAATGGGTACTATTTTTTAATTTTTTTTAAACTGGTCCCGTTCCAATATGTTATGATTAATTGAGAGAGCGGAGCTATTTGTTTGTTTTATATCGACACGGAAGTCAATAAAATGTTTTTTCCCACCAACAGGTGGTTCACTTGTTACTGTGCCGACAAGCTCGGACACTGTATTCTCACTTGTATTAGTTTTTTAAAATAATTTTCACAATTAATCACATGTGTGTTTTTTTTATTCAAGGACTATCGCAAAGGGAATCTACTAACTGAACATTGTAGGGTAAATGATCCCCCTATATCCAAAGACCTGAGGTACGAATGCACCGCAAGACACATAGGTATTAAAATGCAAGACGATAACCAAAATAAACAGGGAGGAATCTCATTTTGTAGTTGGAACGTTAGGGGTGTTAATGAACGCATTAAAAGGGGTAGGATTCTAGCGCTGCTGAAAGCATACAACACAGATATTGCCTTTTTACAAGAGACGCATCTTAAACTTCAAGACCAAGCTAGATTGAGGGCGAACTGGATAGGACAAACTTTTCACTCGTCATATATACGTCGAAATCTAGAGGTACGTCTATTATTATTCACAAAGGCATTCCATTTAAACCCAAAAATGCCTTAACAGATAAGGACGGGAGATATTTGATAGTTACTGGGGAGATCCACACTGCCCCAATTACCTTGGTAAATATATATGCGCCCAACTTTGACAACCCGCACTTTTTCAATAAAATCTTGAATATAATTGCAGAATATAACTACCAAAATGTCATAATCGGCGGAGACTTTAACTGTGTCTTAGACACTTACTTAGATAAATCCAATCAAAAACAAAGAGGTATTATGAAATCCAAAACTAGCGAACTTCTAAACATACATAAAAAACACAAACATAACAGATGTCTGGAGGATTGCAAATCTGACCGGCAGGGATTACTCATTCTATTCTATGGTACACAAGACATATTCACGAATAGATTATTTTTTGGTGGATACAAAACTAATACCCCACACTTCTAAACCAAAATACCACACAAATACGATCTCAGATCACTCCCCAATAACTTTTTTTTAAATGGAAGGAATGACTAAGAACAAACCGTTTTGGAGGTACAATCCACAAATTTTAAAAGACCCGCAAGGGAGTACATATTTAAAAGAGCAAATGCACCTTTTCTTCGAAATAAACGACATGACAGACATATCACCTACATTATTATGGGAATCTTTTAAAGCATTTATTCGAGGCATGATAATTTCATATCAAGCTTTTCAAAATAAGAAAAATAAGAATGAACAAAGACAACTAGAAGAACAAATTAGACAACTGGACATAGAAAACGCTAAAGACCCCACTATGGATAAACATAATAGAATAATAATACTGAAATTCAAATTAAATAAATTATTATCAGAGAAAATCATAAGATTATTACAAATTACAAGACAGGAACACTTTGAATTTGGGGATAAGCCCCATAAACTTTTGGCATGTCAGTTAAAAAAACGAGAAAAGGATCACACAATTTTAAAGATTAAATCAGACAAAAGGGAAATTTTGACCTTGCCGAGTGATATTAATAAAAGATTTGCACCATTTTACGAGAATCTGTATACATCTAAAACGATAATGGACACCAACAAAGTTACAGAGTTCTTGGATAATTGTAACCTTCCTAAATTGGAGTTGCAGGAACAAGAGGAATTGGGAGCACAAATCTCAAATAAGGAAATAGAAGAAACAATAATCTCATATAAAAAATACCCCCGGAAAAAACTTACAACCAGCACAAATGTCCTGAAAACACTAGCAGAATCCACGATCACACTAATACCTAAGAAAGACAAAGATGTGGAAGAACCTGGATCATACAGAGCTATTCCATTGGTAAATACAGATAAAAAAATATTAGCGAAAATACTAGCTAGAAGACTAAGTAAATATGCTAGTGAATTAATACATCCGGATCAAACGGGGTTTATCCCTAAGAGACAATCATTTAATAATTTGAGACGTCTGTTCAATATAATGCATTCACACCAAACTGAAGATCAAAAACTATCAATCATATCGTTGGATGCAGAGAAAGCATTCGATCAGGGCGAATGGGATTATATGCTCAGGGTATTGCAAGAATTTCAACTGGGAGAGAATTTTATTCTATAGATTAAATTACTATATAATAAGCAAACGGGCAGAATATTAACGAGCAATAATTTATCTACGAAATTTCATTTGTCAAGGGGAAACAGACAAGGATGTTCATTATCACCGTTGTTATATGCCCTCATAATTGAACCCCTAGCGGAAAGAATCAGAAATCATCCGAATATCCATGGATATAAAACAAAATATTCCAATAATAAAATATCACTATACACTGATGATGTGCTATTGTACATCACAAAACCTCATATTACTATACCAAATATTCTAAAATTAATAGAGGACTTTGGATCATTTTCAGGATATAGAATAAATTGGAATAAAAGTGAAATCATGTCAATAAAATCGAAAGACTCTATGCATCTTTTACAGTTTCCTTTCAAAATAGCTACGGAAAAATTTAAATATTTGGGCATCTAAATTACTAGAAGATATCAAGATATGTTTGATGAAAATTATGACCCTCTACTTAAGAAACTATGTAACTTTAGATCATCAAAACAACGGAAACTTAAATCGCATTCCAGTGAGTTAATAAATGCATATATAGATACTAGTAATATTAAAGATGTTTGGAGATTGCAAAACCCAACAGGACAAGAATACTCATTTTACTCACCTGTGCATAAAACCTATTCAAGAATAGATTATTTTCTGGTAGATTTAAAACTTACATATAATTCAAAATATCACAATATTATAATTTCAGATTATGCACCTTTAACTTTTATGATGAAAATAACTGGTAAAACGGAAAAACAAGGACAATGGAGATTTTACCCACAAATTTTAAAAGACAAAATAACTCAAGAATATATCACAAAACAGATCAAGATTTTCTTTGAAATAAAAGATATGCCAGAAATATCTTCGTCCCTATTATGGAAAACTTTTAAAGCGTATGTTCGGGGAATTATGATATCCTCTCAAGCATTTTATAATAAAGAGAATCGGAGGGTACAGGCATTGGAAAGGGAGATCAAACAATTAGACACAGAGAACGCTGTTAATCCAACCATGATAAAACATAATAAAATCTTTGCATTAAAATATAAATTAAATAAAATACAGTCAGACCAAGTTGTAAAACTATACCAATATACTAAGCAAATACAATTTGAATTTGGAGACAAACCGCATAAATTATTGGCTCGTCAATTACGAAAATTGGAAGGAGAAAAATTAATCTATAGGATCAAATCAGATAAAGGGGAATTACTTGTACAAACTAAAGATATAAACAAGAGATTTTTGGAATATTATAAAAATTTATATTCAGCCAAAACAAAAGAAAATCGGATAGGAGTAGAAACATTCTTAAAAAATTGTAATTTAAAAGGACTGGATTTAGAAGATAGAGAATTATTAAACGTTGAAATAACTACTAAAGAAATTGAAGAAGCTATTAGATCATTAAAAAATGGTAAAACTCCAGGACCAGATGGTATTGGATCAGAATTTTATAAAATATTTTATATGATAGCTCCATGTTTGAAGACACTATATGAACACATTTATGCACAACAGAAATGACCAGAAACATTAAATGAATCTATTATAACGCTCATACCTAAATTAGATAAAAATCTGGATGATCCAGGGTCATATAGAGCTATATCTCTTTTAAATACTGATCAAAAAATATTAACCAAAATACTAGCACAAAGACTAAATACAGTGATTAATAAACTAATTCATTCAGATCAAACAGGATTTATACCAAAACGATACTCCTCAAACAACCTGAGAAGATTATTTAATATTATATACTCGAAAAGAAACATTAATAAGGATTTATCAATTATTTCGTTGGACGCAGAGAAAGCTTTTGATCAGATTGAATGGTCTTATTTATTTTCGGTTATGGAATCTTTTCAGTTGGGGGAGAAGTTTATAACATGGGTTAAGTTACTATATACCAAGCCAACAGCTAGAATATTAATAAACCAAATGTTAACAACTAAATTTAACTTATTCCGAGGCTGCAGACAAGGTTGTCCTTTATCTCCACTACTGTTTGCACTTGCAATAGAACCACTAGCAAAATCCGTGAGATTGCATCGTGAAATATACGGGTATGAAACTAAAGAAACTGAAAATAAAATCTCTTTATACGCAGATGATGTATTACTTTATATCACAAAGCCGGAAATTAGTATTCCTAACTTATTAGATTTAATAACTCAATTTGGATCGTTTTCAGGATATAGAATTAATTGGAATAAAAGTGAATATGCCAATAATGGGAAATAACTTACATATATTACAACAATATCCTTTTAAGATAGCAAATGAAAAAATCAAATATCTTGGAATTTATGTAACAAAAAGATATGATTCTTTATTTAAATCTAATTTCCCACCCTTATTGAATAAACTACTGAAGAATGTCCTATCTTGGAAAACATTACCTATTTCAATGCTAGGTAAAATTAATGTGATAAAAATGATTTTTCTTCCACAATTACTATACTTGTTTCAAATGATCATGATATATCTTCCTAAAATTTTTTTTAAGAAAGTGGACTCTATAGTTACCAATTTTATTTGGGATTATAAGAACCATAGAATAATTAAAAAACATCTATGTAAATCAAAAATGAATGGAGGTTTTGCATTGCCTAATTTTATGTTTTATTATTGGGCAGTTAATATAAAAAATATGAATTTCTGGTTGGAAGAAGTAGATAAACAACCAAACTGGTTAAAATGGAAAAGGAAGACTGTTCACCTTTCGAAATTAGCTCGATTTTATTTGCTAATACTAAAAGTACATAAGAAAATTTATAGAGGAAACCCAATAATAGAAAGTGGTATACGTATTTGGAAACAATTAAAAAAAACATTAAAATTACAGAGTATACCACTGGCTCTTCCAATTGTAAACAACATTACTTTTAAACCTTCATTGATGGATAAAGGATTTTAAAAATGGAAGAACTATGGAATATATAAGATGGGTGATCTCTACAGGGAAAGTTTATTTCTTTAATTTCAGGAATTACAACAAAATTATTGATTACACTCCAAAGAATATTTTAGATATCTACAAATTAGAGATTATGTTAAATCAAATACACCAGATTTTAGGAATAGAAAGACAGAAATTTTAGATGAATGTCTAAATAAACATCCGAATACAGAAAAATTAATATCATATATTTATAATATCTTACTGGAAAATGATTTACCAAATACGGAAAAATATAGACAAGCATGGGAAAACGAATTAGGTCAAACAAATAGTATAGAAGTATGGAATGAAAGTTTACAGCATATACACCATTGCTCATTAAATGCCAGACACTCCTTGATACAATTTAAAGTTATACATAGATTACACTTCTCAAAATCCAAATTAAACAGAATTTTCTCAAATGTTTCCGCTATATGTGATAAATGTCAACAGTTAGAAGCTAATCTAACGCATTCATTCACAAAATGTCCAAAAATTATTAATTTTTGGACATAATTTTTTAAGATAATCTCGAATGTAGTTAATGCAAAGTTAATTCCAGACTCAAAATTAATTATATTAGGAATATTAGAAACGGATCAGATACTAACAACACAACAAATATTTATTATTGTTTATGGTTTAATAATTGGTAAAAAATTAATACTAAGATTTTGGAAAGGTCCCATATCCCCCACAATCAAAATGTGGATTACAGAAATGTCGGAGACACTTCACCTGGAAAGATTAAGACTTGTCCTAATGGACAGGTTAGATCAATTCTGAGGAATATGGTCTCCATTTATTGAATATTTAAAGGGTTAAGGTGGTCCGGTTCGAGGCCCTGACTGAAGCCTGAATGAAGGAATAGATGAAGAATTATATACAATAGATCACGAATATATCTCCAATGAAGAATATCTTGCTTAACACTCCACTCACTTTATTGATTTTTTATTTATTTCTTATTTCTTTTTCTTTTTATTATTTCTCTTTATTTCCTACTGTTATAAAATAATAAAAAAATATATAGAAGTATAAATAAGATTGACAGTAAATTTAAAAAATATTAAGAATGTATGTGACGAATAATGTTTTCTTTTTTTTCGCAATTTTATATTATTACTTCTTAATATGTATTTACTTCTAATAAAAATATTTTACAAAAAAAAGCTATGTAACTTGATTAAATTTTGGAAAACGCTTCCGATGTCCTTAATAGGCCGAATAAATGCCATAAAAATTATTTTCTACCACGAATTTTATACCTGTTCCAATCTATCCCAATTTTCTTTACCCAAAAAGTTTTTTTTTTAAACTGGACTCAGATATCACAATTTTTATTTGGGATCATAATTCCCACAGAGTACAAACTCATCTGAATAAACCCAAAGTAGTAGGGGGATTAGCACTCCCCAACTTTATGTATTACTACTGGTCTGAAAATATAAGGAACATGATCCAATTGCTGGATAACTCTCCCCAACAATTGGATTGGACGATTATGGAGAGAGAGGTTTGCTCTCCTTATAATATTGGAGCAATCCTTCCCTCTCCAATATCGATGAATAATATAAATTACAACAATAATCCAATTATATACAGTACAATCAGAATTTGGAAACAAATAAAACACAATCTAAAATTAAGAAATTTATCTCTCTTATCTCCTATCGGTAAAAACCCCTCATTTAAACCTTCAACTATAGATAAAGCATTTATACAATGGGAAAGAGCTCGAATTAAAATCTTTGGAGATGTTATGAATCGAAAACTATTATCATTTAAACAAATACAACTAAAATACAATTTGGGAAACAATCAGTATTTTAAATAAAATCTGTGACTATCTGAAAAAATACGCACAAGTATGTCTCCAGATTTTACTAGAAGAGGTAATGAATACAAAGGCAGAATCAGCAAACCTAATATCACATATATATATATTATATATATATATATATAATATTATTCTAAATGCAGAAATACCAACAACAGATGGTATCAGGAGAGACCGAGAAAAAGAATTAAGTATAAAAATTCCCAAAGAAAGGTGGGAAGAATATTTATTAAACGTGCATAAATGTTCAATTAATGTAAGACACACCTTAATACAATTTAAAATCCTACACAGATTATACTATTCAAAAACTAAAATAAGTAAACTTTTTCCAAACATCTCACCTATATGTGATAAATGTCAATGTCAAGAAGCTAATATAGCACACTCATTTGTCTTTTGTACAAAAATTCAAACATTTTGGACTGAAATTTTTGAAATTTTCACAAAAATATTTAAAATAAAACTGACCCCGGAAGCAGACTGGATAATTTTCGGGATATCGGAAGATTGCCCCGAATTAAATGTGTTTCAAAAGACTCTATTTGAATATGGCTTAATAACTGGAAAAAAGCTAATCTTAAAATTCTGGAAAAACTCTCCGGTACCAACAGTCAATATGTGGATCTCAACTATGTTCGAAACACTACACTTGGAAGATATGAGACTCCGACTAGCAGGAAAATCAGACTGTTTTTATAAGACGTGGTCTGCATTTATAAATCTATTACAAGGATAAGGTGCAAGAATACCTCAAAAAAGTACCGGTGTCGGGTCTTGGTAAAGGGGGAAGAAAAACTGTCGAGTTGGTAGATTCCTTTTGCAAGATGTTTATAAAGTAACTGGCTTTTCTTTCTCTATTTTTCCCTTTTTCTTTTTCCTTTTTTTCCTCTCCAGGGTCTATCTCTTAATTCCCGTTTCTAACTCTTCAAGGGTTTCCTTTCTCTCTGTCACGCTTTTGCACTTTCACATCTCTTTTTCACTTTTCTACTATCTATGCTGCTATTTTTCTCTCTATTCTCTCTTTTCTAAAGCCTTAAAATAAAAATAAAAATGAAGGGGTACAATGACTGTAATACAATACAAGGGATGTACACGGATGTAACTGACAGTACCGCTAATAAATAAAGATATTTTAAAAAAAATTTAAAAAGTTAATTCTTTACATAGGGTGTAAAGGTTTTTGTGCCTATGTCATAATTAAGCAGTTGGCACTAGGGACCAGAATAATTTTATTATCAACTTTAATTCTCATCTGAATTTCCAAGGAGGTATAATAACATGTACCAATATTTCTCTCACAGGGTTACAAAAACCTATTGTTAGTGCAATCAGGCTCAGTTTACCCAGTGGAAATCAATCACGGGTTCAAAATGAGACAAACTAATTTCTATGGAATGCCTGCAATCCAAAATAATTAACTTTCTTTTTCATGTCGGCTATAGAAGAAGCCCCCACCCCCAATATTTTAACGCAAATGTATTTACAATATCCTACCGTTTTCTTATTTCTAATCACTGCGAGTTTCTTCTTGGGAATAGGTTGCTGAGTGAATTCCTGTGACACATCTCTTTGAGGCTGCTTTGGTTCTTTGTGCAAGTACGTGACTGGGATTTCTTTAACGTGGACAGGGTCACTTCCAAGATTTGGTAGGATTTCAAAATCTGGGGAAACCCTGTCACTGAACACCTTGACTGGCAGATTATCTTCACTTTTACTGATTGTAACTCCGCAACCTCCTAAAACACAAAAAGAAAGAATATGGAATGCAGCAAATGACAAGTGACTTGGACTTTACACATCAGGTGATTAGAATTTTCAAGTGTTTTACCTCTTCTTGCATCAATAATTTTGATCAATGCTTTTGTCTTGGTACCAAGAACTGCATTCACTGGAGATACTAGTGATACTTCAAATATTTCCTCATTCTCCTCCAATCTATCATTGGCAATTACTATATTCCAGTTCTTCATTGATACACCTATAAAAATAGATCCCAATAGTTACCTATGGCTAGAGTCAAAAGAGCCAAGTGTATATTATTGTCATATGCACTGAAACAGGACAATGAAATTCTCACTTGCAGCAGCAGCTCGACAGGTTTGAAAACACAGTACTCAATAGAGAATATAATAAACAAGCAAAAAAAGTTAAAGACATTTAAAAAACCCAGTATAGTGCAAAAACAAAACAAAGCCCCAAATCCCTCGTGCAACCAAGGCAGTTTGTACTGTAGTTTGTTGGAGTTCGTAGTGTTCAATAACCTGATGGTCATTGGGATGAAGCTGTTCCCGAACCTGCATGTTACAGTTTTCAGACTCCTACACATTCTTTCTGATGGCAGGAGTGAAGTGGGAGCATGGCTAGGGTGGTGTGGGCACTTGATGATGCTAACTGCCTTTGAGACATTTGATGCAATTATATTGAAATGAATTCTGAGACGATGGGCAAGTAATAAATAATACTCATGGTGGACAGTCAAACCGATTTCTCAGATGTTGGCTTCTTGGGTGGAACCTCACTTGCTGGGACGAGTTAAAAAAAAAATCTGACTACATAATGTGTATCCTCCTGGTGGGTAGAGATGGTACATGGATAAAAAAAAAACATTGTAATGGTTCAGATATGGTTGATTTCCTGATATTTTTTCCTGAGCAGATGATGATCAATTTCACTGTGGCCATGTCTTACCTTGTGGGAACAAAGTTGAGCTCTTTATGTCTGTGTAATCCATGCACCGGTGCATATTCCCTCACTCCCTCCCTCCCAGAATGGTCCAAAGAAGTGGTCCAACCCAAAACATCATCCATTTCTCTCCTCAGGTGGTGTTTGGTCTGCTGAGTTCCTCCAGCAGTTTGTTATTTTACTCAAAATTACAGCATCTGTAGTCTCTTGTGCCTCTGTGTTCCCACAAAAGGTCTTATGTTTATCACATTGCTTACAATAAGCTATCTCAGAATAATAGACCAACAATAGAGCAGATCCACAGTACATTATACTACAAATGACTTCATGCACTTGTTGCCTCAGCAGCTCAAGTACTTCTCTGAGCAAATCTATTTTACTCTGGTAAAGATGCTTCTTCTCACCAATCCATATAAACACCATGAGTCAATACTAATGTCACATAATACACTCATAGTGCAACCTACACTAATTTTGAACAACTGCTTCTCGCCTTTGATTGCACATTTAATTGTCAATATCAACAGGTAGCAGTTCACATAAGTTATAAATTCACAGCTAACGATCAGAACCAACTGTGATGCCGTACAGAGACATCTTACATATTTAATTTTTAATAATTATAATCTACCTGGATCAAATTGAAGCAGGTTGACAGAATTTAGAGTAAAATCCTTTCCAACAGTGGCTGTGATGCCATTAACCTAAACAGAAGATAGAATGATGAACAGCAGAAACATTTGGATACACCAGTAGATATACAAGGAGTAATTACATTTAAAATAATGATCAATGAGTGATTACCTACATTAAAATGGAAATCAAGTAGCAGTCATGTTTGAGATTAAGAATCTCAGAATGGATGCAAATGAAATTCTGAAAATCTACCATTGGTTTCAGATGCATAGTCTATATGCACGCATTCATAAGTGCAGCTCACGGTGCATTTTATGAGCTGCACTTCACAAAATAGAACTATGCCGCATTGCAGAGACAAAGCGACAGCACCGTAAGGAGAGAGAAAAGGGGGCTTGACGACTACCAACCACCGGCAGTCTCCACTGCCCACGTTGCACCAAGGTGTGTGGATCGTGGATCAGCCTCTACAGACATCTGCAGACCACAAGTAGACGACCCTATGGAGAGGACAGTCATACTAATACGAGTGACTGCCGATGATGAGTCTATATGTACATGAAAGTATTTCAAATATAAGCCACACATCAAATCCTTGGTATTTACAAATGAAGGGTTGGACAAATTAGCACTGCAGAAGCAGAGGTGCAGATAAATTTAATGGCAAAATCTTCTTGCAAGTTAATTGTCTTTTCTGTCTCGAAGTGGTAAACTTAGTGACATGTGAAATGAAGACCTTTGGGAAAGGTTGATGGACAACAAGTTTGGTGAAGAGATGGGAAGGATGTTAAAGAAGAGGGAGCTTAAACCTAAGTATGACAGTGAAATCATAATTTGAAGGAGAGTGGGAGCGAAAGACCGGTGCTATGGGGGAGATAGGTTGCAAACGAGTCATAGAGTTATACAGCAGGGAAATAGGCCATTCAGTCCAACGTATCCATGCTGACCAAGGTGCCTATCAGATCTAGTCCCGTTTGGTTGTGTTTGGCCCTTATCGCTTTAAACCTACAATTCCACATCTTTTACATCTTCTAATGGGTGAAGAGAGTTCTGTAAAGTGGAAGTTGTTGATCGCAACACTGAACGGAATGGGAGATTGGGGCTTGGAGAATACTCACTGATCACAAGATAAAGGAAATGAAACCTTCTCAGGGATAGATGCAACATAGGAGGGAAGTTCTTCAAATTTAATGCATGGGGATGGGGTGGTCTCCAATTGCAGGGCAGAAGAAGATGGAAATCGAGGCTCGGCAATAAGGTCAACGTAGGAGGGGAGAGAAACACAGGGAGCAGGGCTGGATGGAAAGATCGTTGATGGCAAGAGGTGAGTTGCTCGAGTTGGAGTCTTGTGGGAGTAGTTCCCCAATTGGGGGAGGGAGGCATCAAATCACAATGCATACATGAGCCCATCGCATGTGTAGCTAAAGGCAGTTTTAGGAGAGAAGCTTTGTGATTGGGTGTGTACATGGGCTGGGGAGATCCAGACCTTAGCTTTTCAGTGATAACCGAGAGTCAGTATTACAGCACAGAAACAGGCATCTAGGGTTAGTCCCATTTGCCTGTATTTCCAGAATCCCTCAAAACCCTTCTTATCCATATATCTGTGCAAATGTAGCCACTTCTGTAGCCTTCTCTGTCAGCTCACTGCAGATACATATGTTTGGAGAAAGCATAACAAATGGATAAATTGATCATAAAGGAAATGGGGATGGTTCCTTTATTTGGCAAGACTGATGAGGATTTTTCTGCAAGGTCCCCAGGATTAAAGTAAAGTGCATAATTTACTGGAGGCTCTGTCAAATCATGAGAATTTCCTGGTTATGCTGTTCCTGAATATGGGTGAGGACAGAGAGAAAAGATTACCTTAATACCAATAAAAGAAGATTCCGCCAAGTATCCAGTTCTTATGACTTTCACAGAGAATACACCAGCATCCTCACACACCTGGTACTCTGAAACTAGCATTTCTATACGAGACCATTTGAATTCAAGCCTGTAAATTAAACATATTTCTCTTACTGACAAAATATTATACACTTAAAGCATTTAGATAAATTATTTAATTTCTCTCAAAATCAGGTCCAACTGGACGATGAAGTAATTTAAAATGCACAAAAAAAGATATCGGTAAGACATAACAAAAACCATAATTGTGAAATGTAGTCAGTGCGCATTAGCGATTGTTTTATTTTTTAAAGTACAAGTCCTACAATAATAGGTAAATCCAATATTTTCCCATTAGTGGATGCATAGACTTCAGAAGGAATGAGCCAAGTAGTTGGATGGGTCATACAAGTAATATTGAGACATGGGTAAGGAGGAGTTTGGTTGACAAAAGTGGAAAGTAGAGTTGAGAAAAGGTAATTCGAGAATGATGAGCCAATCCCACTGGCTGATGAAATCAGCAGAGAACAAAATTAATATCTTTGCTCATAGTCGATAAAATTAGCAGAGGACTAAAGCTCTGATTGCTTCCATGTTTACTAGGAATAGTGATGCAATGGTTAAATTCGTTCACGTCTCACCTGAACGAGGGCGCCGTCCAGTTGGTATGGCTGCCCAGCCTGCAGCTGTCTGTTTTTTAACTTCTTTCTTTTATTTTTAGTGAGTTTTAGTGTTTTGTTTTGGAGTTCTAGTCTTTTTTGGTGGGGTGGGGGGGGGGGGGGGGGGGGGGGGGGGGGGGGGTGGGGGAAGAAAGGGGGAAACTACTTTTCAGGGTCCCTGCCTGGTCGGAGAGGCAGCTTTCTCCGGGCTGCAACTTCGACCGGTCCTTGCGGCCTACCAGCGGGCCTGGAGCGGCGTTTCCTGAGGAGACCGCCCAGAACTTCGGCTTCGGCAGCGGCGCAGCGCTGGAGCACCATCGTGGAGGGGAGCGGGCGATACCTTGCCTGGATCGCCGCGCTGGAGCTCCAGAATGCCGAGACCGCAGGTCGGTGAACATCGCGGAGCTGCGGGGCTGTGGAGCGGCTGGCTGCGGGCGGCAGCGCTGAACTTAACATCGGGAGTCTGGGATTTCACGGCGAGATCACCAGTGGTGGAGCTCCATCCAGCGCGGTATTGTCGGCTTCAGAATCCACGGACTCCGGTAAGGAAGCGGCTGTTCCAGGTGTTCCAAGCCGCTGTGAAGACTCTCCTGACGCTGGAGCACCATCACCCGGCGAGAAGGCCTAAAACATCGGGCCGCCGTAGCGCCGACTGCGGAGGCCTCAATAGGCCCGACTATGGGTGGACATGGGGATGGGACTGGACTTTGTGCCTTCCCCCACAGTGGGAACCATTGTGGGGGGATGTTTTTATGTTCAATGTTAATTCTTTAGTGTTGAGCCTTATTTTTATCTAAGTGCTGCATGGCAAGTCAAATTTAACTACACCAATTGGTGTATGTGACAATAAATGTCCTTTGTCCTTTGTCTTTAGCAAACTCAAACGTAAATTCCATTAAAGCAATAATCTGTCTTATATTTTATTACAAACAAAACATGTCTCAATAATATTGACCATGAAGCTAATGGATTGCCTCAAAAACTAATTTATAGATTAGTTATATAATTATCAAAAACTAATCTTAAGAAAATTAGAAAAGCTAAAAGATGATATGAGGTTGCTTAGGCAAGAAAGGTGAAAGTAAATCCAAAGGGTTTCTCCAGCTGCCAGAGAGCCAGAATGGACAGCTATCTCCAGAGCCAAAAGAGATGGGGGAGATATTGAACAATTTCTTTTCTTCGGTATTCACCAAGGAGAAGGATATTGAACTCTGTGAGGTAAGGGAAAAAAGTAGAGTAGCTATGGAAACTATGAGATTCAAAGAGGAGGAAGTACTGACACTTTTGAAAAATATAAAGTGGATAAGTCTCCAGGTCCTGACAGGATATTCCCTAGGACATTGAGGGAAGTTAGCGTAGAAATGGCAGGGGCTATGACAGAAATATTTCAAATGTCATTAGAAACGGGGATAGTGTCGGAGGATTGGCGTACTGCACATGTTGTTCCATTGTTTAAAAAGAGTTTAAAGAATAAACCTAGCAATTATAGACCTGTTAGTTTGACGTCAGTGGTGGGTAAATTAATGGAAAGGATACTTAGAGATAATATATATAAGCATCTGGATAAACAGGATCTGATCAGCAACAGTCAACATGGATTTGTGCCTGGAAGGTCATGTTTGACAAACCTTCTTGAATTTTTTGAAGAGGTTACTAGGGAAATTGATGAGGGTAAAGCAGTGGATGTTGTCTATATGGATATCAGTAAGGCCTTTGATAAGGTTCCCCACGGAAGGTTGGTTAAGAAGGTTCAATCTTTGGGTGTTAATGGTGGAGTAGCAAGATGGATTCAACAATGGCTGAATGGGAGATGCCAGAGAGTAATGGTGGATGGCTGTTTGTCAGGTTGGAAGCCAGTGACCAGTGGGGTGCCTCAGGGATCTGTGTTGGGTCCACTGTTGTTTGTCATGTACATCAATGATCTGGATGATGGGGTGGAAATTTGGATAAGTAAGTATGCAGATGATACTAAGATAGGTGGTGTTGTGGATAATGAAGTAGATTTTCAAAGTCTACAGAGAGATTTGGGCCATTTGGAAGAGTGGGCTGAAAGATGGCAGATAGAGTTTAATGCTGATAAATGGTAAAGGGTAGGGAACAGAGGGATCTAAGGGAATAACTGTGCTTAGTTCCCTGAAGGTGGAATCGCGTGTAGATAGGGTGGTAAAGAAAGCTTTTGGTGTGCTGGCCTTTATAAATCAGAGCATTGAATATAGGAGTAGCGAAGTAATGTTAAAATTGTACAAGGCATCGGTGAGACCAATTCTGGAGTATGGTGTACAATTTTGGTCGCCTAATTATGGGAAGGATGTCAACAAAATAGAGAGTACAGAGGAGATTTACTAGAATGTTGCCTGAGTTCCAGCAACTAAGTTACAGAGAAAGGTTGAACAAGTTAGGTCTTTATTCTTTGGAGTGCAGAAGGTTAAGGGGGGACTTGATTGAGGTCTTTAAAATGATGAAAGGGATAGACAGAGTTGACGTGGATAAGCTTTTCCCGTTGAGGATAGGGAAGATTCAAACAAGAGGGCATGACATGAGAATTAAGGGACAGAAGTTTAGGGGTAACATGAGGGGGAACTTCTTTACTCAGAGAGTGGTGGCTGTGTGGAATGAGCTTCCAGCAGAAGTGGTGGAGGCAGGATCGATTTTAACATTTAAAAATAAAGTGGATAGGTATATAGATGGGAAGGGAATGGAGGGGTATGGTCTGAGTGCAGGGACTAGGGGAAAATAAATGTTCGGCATGGACTGGAAGGGCCGAGAGGGCCTATTTCTGTGCTGTAATTGTTATATGGTTATATAAAGGCCCTAACTTGTGGCACCAAGAATCACATTGAAGCTACTTTTTGGGTGAAGGATTGTCTCCTGAACTTCATGTTGTATTCATTGGTACAAAAGCTGGAGTCTGAAGAACGGTCTCGACTCATTAATTCTCTCCAGAGATGCTGCCTGTCCCGCTGAGTTATTCCAGCTTTGTGTCTATCTATCTTTGGCTTAAACCAGCATCCACTGTTTCTTCCTGCACATGTATTCATTGATAGTTGTGTTACATAAATAGACCCCCCCCCCCGATGTGAACTTATTGTAGTATAATCTGCTTCACATCTATCCCATCAACACTCTAGATAGCACCAGAGCCGTAACTGATCACCCATGTTCCAATCCTCTAGACAGGAGATGGTCACTGTCATCATGCTTGTAGAGAACTTTGCAAAATGAAATGCAAGTTTGCATGCCTCTAAGTCCATGCAAATAATTCAATTCCAATGAATTGGAAGGACATAAAAAATAAGACCAATAATTCTAACAAATATGCTTGTAGGGTCAAACCTTTTCGAGAGTCAAACCTTTTAATACCATTTATTTGTGGAGGGATTTATGGGAAACAATATTCTTAGACAGATTGGAATTATTCAACTTTTGTGTTCCAAACTTGAGCAATCTTTCTCAATCGTTCTATGTCTGCAGAAGGGTCCCAACCCAAATTGTTGCCTGTCTATATCCTCCAGAGATGCTGCTTGATCTACTGAGTTATTCTAGCGCTTTGGTTTTTTTTTTGTAAACCAGCATCTGCAGTTCCTTGTATCTACTCTTAGTTACTAGGTGTGTTGTCTGCAGGTTGCAACAGTTTAATGAAAAGTTGATTTTACACAGCAAAATATTTTGATGGCTGCTGTTTAATGTGTTCAACCATTGTTCGTGAAGTGGAGTTGAAGTTTGATGATATCTTACACAGGCATCTTACGTTTGAGGGGCAGCTGAATTTCCTGTGGGATCTGAAACCAGGAACTCCAGACTATCTGACGTCACTTCTGAGGAGGGGGCGATGATGTAAATGATGGTCTTGCTGTTCAGGTCTTGCTGTGTGAAATTATCGTGAATGAATCCTCCTAACAAATAATAAACCAACACACGATGAAATGCACAAGAACATCAATTCAGTCAGAGTTGTATCTTGAGAAGCAACAGCAAACTATGTGGTTTCACTCTGTTCTAAAAATAGTTGTGCACCCTGTGCTCAGAAATGGTCATTTATTGTCCGACACCAGTTGCCCTGAATGAGATCTCTCCTGCAGTTATGGGTTCAATAATAATGGTGTGCAGAATGAAGCAAACCACAATGGGGAAAGAAATTGGAAGTGAAACTACAAGATGAACGAAATAAAGCAAATGTGGAGATCATGGAGGTGCACGCGTTCAAAGAGGCAGAGTGGAACAAACTGATAATTTGTGGGGAACATTGGAAAATAAATACAGCAAGGAATACAGAAGTAGTTAAATTGGAGTTGGATATGCTGAGTGAAATAGTCAGAATACCAAATATGGATGTAAATAAAGCCAGGGTTTGGAAACTGGTGGAAGGTAAATCCTTAGCGCTAGGGTGGGAGTGGGTGTAGAAGAGAATAAACTCAGTGGCAGCAGTGGATACACGTTACCTCTGTGGTGAATAGGGTGTCAATCGAGCAGGCTGCTCGAGAGTTCACAGAGTCATATGATATGATTTGACAAGTAGACACGTTAGGTTTTTCACTATATCTCGGTACACGTGACAATAATAAACCAATACCAATCTATTGATGTAGTTGTGTGTAAGGCAAAAATGACACACCAGTTACCTCATATTTCATTAATTTTGTGGAACTCCATACCTGGCCTTTGAAATGTATAAATATATTCACTTACCACCATCCATAGATTCAGTGCTGAGAGCAGTTCTGGATTGGTTAGAATCAAAAGAGACCTGAAGGATTGTGTACTCATAAAGGCAAAACTTGCTTGTACCTTCTATCAGTAAAAAATGAAACCAATATCTGGAATTATCTTTGGCATCTATACCTACATTTTACGTAATTTGGATTAATCCACAATCTGAAACTCATCATTGGCCATAAACATGGCTAGATCAGCACATTAACAAAGCAAAATGCTGGAGGAACACAGTGGGTCAGGCAGCACCTGTGGAGGAAATGGATAGACGACGTTTAAGGTCGTCCGTGTAGACAGGTCCCAACCCAAAGCATCATCTATGGAGGAGGGAATGGATGGATGACATTTATGATTGTCTATCTAGAAGGATCCCGATCCAAAACATCACCCATCCACTCTCTCCATGAATGAAGCCTGGCCTACTGAGTTCCTCCAACACTTTCTTCCTTGCTCAACATTCCAGAATCTGCAGGCCCTTGTGTCTAGATCAGCACATCAATCTGTTAGCTAAAAGAACAAATTTAGTTTCTAAAACCCTGACTTTATTTACCAGACCTGGGTTAGATCCTGACTACTGGTGCTGTCTGTATGGAGTTTGTATGTTCTCCCTGTGACTTCTTTCTGGGAGCTCCGGTTTCCCCCCACACTCCAAAGACGCATGGGTTTTTAGGCTAATTGGCTTTGGTAAAATCGTAAAATTGTCCCTAGTGTGTAGGATAGTTTAGTTTAGATATACAGCGCGGAAACATGCCCTTCGACCCAACGGCTCCGCGCCGACCAGCAATTCCCGCACATTAACATTATCCTACACACATTAGGGATAATTTACACATTTACCAAGCTAATTAACCTACAAACCTGTACGCCTTTGGAGTGTGGGAGGAAACCGTAGATCTCAGAGAAAAAAACCACGCAGGTCACAGGGAGAATGTACAAACTCCGTACAGACAGCACCCATAGTCGGGATCGAACCCGCATCTCTGGCGCTGCCTTCACTGTAAGGCTGCGCCACTGTGACTGCCTGCCTATGGAGATTGCTGGTCGGCACAGACTCGGTGGGTAGAAGGGCCTGTTTCCACGCTGTAACTCTCAACTAAACTTGGCTTGACATCACATTTAAAAGAGCACCTTTAAACCCAATGTTTTTTTTACACGCTAATACTAATATTTGCATGACCTGTTACCCAAGGAAAATTTGTTGCAGCTGAACTGTGCTATTATACTTGCCATTTTGTTCACTGTTAGTTATCAACCAATTACCACACAAAAGGATATTATGAAGAAAACAAGCAGTAATAGTTGAGAAAGAACAAACTCATCAACAATAAAAATATTGATGTACTGTAATTGTAAATGTTTAAATAACAGAAAAGATAGATGAAAACTGACTGATAATTTAGATACCGTACCAGTGGTGACATTTTCCAGGTAACCAAAGTGCGGAACACGTAAAATGTGAAAAATTAGCTCCTCATCCTTGCTGTCCATATCTGATGCTTTCAATTCTCGAAAGGAAATGTGGATTCCATACTGACCATTTTTGAACACTTTGACATTTGAAGGACACTGTAGGTAAACTATTTTTGGAGCATCCTTGTCCACATGGTCCACCTGCACAAAGGTAACAATTTAGTTTCTATTTGCTTTGTCGAGTTAATTTTAATGGAATATTGAAACTAATATTCAACAGCAATTTCACGCATGCCTCAACTGCTTCTTTTTTTTTCCTGAGCAATGCTGAATAGAAAAGAACATTGTACAATTATTAACAAATATTAAATCTAGCCATATAAACAGTAGGCAAAGATAGCAAGCCCAAGGTGTTGAATGGAGAATGCCTCCTCCTCTTGGTAACTGTTGAATTGTTAATCACTGTCATGTCTAGACATGATAGGACTGCTGATCTGAGGAAGGGTCCCGACCAGAAACATCCACCTATTTACATTTCCCAGAGATGCTGCCTGACCCGTTGAGTTACTCCTGCACTCATGCACTTTTTTCGGTCTGATCTATTGATTGTGGGATAAAGTAGCAGTGCCAGGCACATTTTATTTTGCTGTTTAGCATGGACGTGGTCCTAATTTATAGTCTCAGTAGAATGGCACCACATTATTAGGTATTGCCAGTGTCCCTTCTGCCACGTATATCCACACCTGCCATTCCATTAGGAATGAATCTCTGGCTACATCATGGCAACAGTGAAATGATTAGTCAGGTCATGAAAATACAGATTATGACAGAACACAATTTGGCCGCTGCTGGTGACCTTCAGCACATCATCGATGTCCATTTAGGGATGGCGCAGTAGCGGAGCAGCAGAGTTGCTGCCTTACAGTGTCAGAGACCCAGGTTTGATACTGACCACAGGTTCCATCTGTACGGAGTTTGTACATTCTCTGGGTAGGTTTTCTCCAGGTGCTCTGGTTTCCCCCCCACACTCCAAAGGCATACAGGTTTGTAAGTTAATTGGCTTTGGTAAAATTGTCCCTAGTGTGTAGCATAGTACTGGTGTATACGGTGATTACTGGTCGGCCGACTCGGTGGGTTGAAAGGCCCGTTTCCATGCTGTGTCTCTTAAGTCTAAAGCCTGTTCCAAATTTATGCCACACAATACGAGAGGCAGTTCCTCAGTGTGGAGGTGGGGTTTTGTCCCAGTGAAACAGGACAGTGCTCGCACTTATCAAGACTGTTATGGTTAGAAGTATATGCAGTGGGTAAATTGGCAAAGACAAGATAGGCACAAAATGCTGGAGTAACTCAGCGGGACAGGCAGCATCTCTGTAGAGAAGGAATGGATGATGTTTTGGGTCGAGACCCTTCTTCAGACTGATGTCAGATGAGTGGGCGATACAGAGATAAAATGTAGTCGGAGACAGTAAGACTGGTAGGAGAACTGGGAAGGGGGGGGGAGATGGGGAGAACAATGGAGAGAACAATGGCAAGGATAAGGTCAAGTATGATTGTCCCTTGTGCTGATGTGCTCACCAGCTGCTGTATACCCAGTGTAACACCTGTCCTTTCCAAATCAGCTAATACTGTTGCTATTGAATTACTCTTGGAGCTGGACTTTGGCTTCCACGTTGGGTACACTCTGTGCTATTGTGACCCTCAGTGGTTCTTCCAAATGCTTTCAACATGGATACATGTTTTTTATTAAATTGAGGGAGGTTGAAGTTTGGTAGGCCCTCCCCCTCCCTCCCCCTCTCTCATCTCCCTCCCCCACCCTAGTCACACTAGCTTCTCATTTTCACACCACAAATAGCTTACAATGGCTTGTTCCCTTTATCATAGATACCTTTTTGCATATCTTCCATTCATTGTTCTTTATCTCTCCACATCACCGTCTATATCTCTCGTTTCCCTGATCCCTGACCAGTCTGAAGAAGGGTCTCGACCCGAAACGTCGCCTATCTCCTTCGCTCCTTAGATGCTGCTGCACCCGCTGAGTTTCTCCAGCCTTTTGTGTACCCTCGATTCTCCAGCATCTGCAGTTCCTTCTTTAACAAATCTTCAGCGGCATATTTCTTTGCTGCTGTTTGTTTTAATCAACGTTGGAACCAAAGTAGAGGATATTTGGAGCTTTCCCCATATAACTGTGTCCCACTATCAGTATCTCTGGATGGGATCTCTGTTCTCAGTGATAATGATAATACATCTGGGAATTTGCTTAAGGCTTATATTTGACAGGAATGCTTAAGGCTTATATTTGAGTCACTTATGGACCTGTTCTCTGAATTTAAATAAAACATTTTAGTGGGGAGAACTTTTGAAAAGTCACCTAGATTTATTTTACCTTAGCATAAGCCAAATGCTTTGGCAAGATAATGTTTTATTTCACACAGCTTTGAAACATATGGATATCTTGCTTAGCCATTTTAAGAGTCATTCCCATTGTTCTGGATCTGGAAACACATGTAGGCTGGGTAGATTGAGTAGGTAGTCTCCCCCTCATCCTGCCCCCTCCCCCCGTGTTCCCTTCCCTGTGCACCTGGCACCCATTTTCTCCCCCCCCCCCCCCCCCCCCCCCCCCACCACCACCACCACCACATTCCTCCCTCTGGCTTTACAATCGCACCACTCTTAAAACCTGTCTTACATCTTCCTTTCTCAGCTGGTCCTTGTTCTAATCATCTGTCTATCAATCCCCCCCTCCCCTCACTTATGTCGACCCATTATCTGCCATGTTTAGTCCTGCTTCTCGCCTTTTTTTTAAAGCTTTTTTCTTCCCCCTACAATCAGTCTGATGAAAGGTCCTGACCCAAAGTGTCACCTATCCATCTTCTTCAGAGATGCTACCTGACCCGTTGAGATACTCCAGCACTCTCTGTCCTTTTTGGCAATGTTGGTGTTTTAGAATTATCTGGTAGTTAACATCACCAATACTATTGCCAGTTTTTATTTGAGATCACTTCATTAATTGAATTGAAATTTATCAGCTGGTATGATTTGAATTGAAGACATGTGGGTTTACTCATCCATTTGATCTTTTCATGTCAGCCATGTTAAGGAAAGAATAGATCTCTAATCCACATCAATTCTAATTATCTGATCAATGGGCTAAATCCTACCGTACATTTCACCAAGTTTTAAACTAAGCTGGAATCATTTTCTTACTTCTAATGCCACAGAAATCGCACAATGAGAGGGTTGAACAGAATACCATAATCTGCAATTCCTCAGCCTAAGATTCACTTGTTTCCTTGACCATCAAAACCACCAATCGGACTATATTTCTGATCACGCCCAAGTATAAATCAGAAAACTCCCATCCACTCACCTCAATTGTGAAGACAATTGGATCATTTTGCAATTTCCCATCAATCAGAAAGCCACGATTAGTTAGATCAGTGGCAACAAACATAAACTTGTCAATCTGCGAAACTCCTCCATTGTGTTTGTAAGCGATATCCATGTTGTTGACATCCAACTGCGTGAAGTTATGTTGGTGAAGAGCTGCCCCTTTACAGTACAGTTGTCCATACTGAGGGTGCTGAGTAATGATGTACGTGAGGTTCTGTGGTGGAGAGTCAGGGTCAGATAATTGTAACAAATCCGGCGAAATGGACATCATGGAGCCTTCCACCAATCTGATCCCTTTGTTTTTGGACAGCTCGGGGAGCAGGCGATCCGTATTTTCAATGACGATATCTAGAGTTCCGTTTCTTGTGGACAGCCCGTTGCTGACAATGAATCTAGCAAAGAGAGTCAGAGGCAAGGCAGCCTTCAGCAAGTGTTCTTGATTCACCGTCTACAGAAATGAAATAATAAAACAATACACACCTTTATCAGGGATTCTTGTCCTAGTGGTTCTACAGCCCAAGCTTAGAAATAATCTGTCATGTGGCCTAAAAATTGTGTTTTTAGCAATAAAACTCCCAAAGTTAGAGTCATTATGAGTGAAACAATCCTTTAATTAATATCCCTTGTAAGGCAGTCAGTTATGGTGTTATGGACATAAGTCTAAGTGAGGGAGAAATATTTAATAGGAACCTTAGGGGCAACTTTTTTCACACAAAGGATGGCGGGTATATGGAATGAGCTGCCAGAGGAGGTAGTTAAGGCAAGTAATATCGCAACATTTAAAATACGTTTGGACAGGTACATGGTAGGATAGGTTTAGAAGGATATGGGCCAAAAGTAGGCAGGTGGGACTAGTGTGGATGGGGCATGTTGGGCAGTGCAGGCAAGTTGGGCCAAAGGGCCTGTTTTCATGCTGTAAGACACTATGACTGTCACAATTTAAAATGCATTCATCAACACATTGCCAAAAAAGCAGAGTATACTGATATGTCACTTTGTATTCTGAATGGGCACGGAGAAATGAGTTCCAAAATAGCTTTAAATTGTTATGCTAATTAATTTCTACATTTATAGTTCTACAAAATCTACAATACCTTAGATTTCACCAGAATTTACAGCTGATTTTTAACATTCAGTTAACATTGTAAAATGTTGCCACTTTAAATTAAAAGACCTGCCTTCATAAAATGCATCTAGGAAGATGTTTTCTTTCTTTCTGTAGATCCCCAGATGTAAAGCATAACACAAAGGATGCACGTTTACAAAAGAGATGAAGAGAAACTTCTATAGTCAAAGGGTGGTGAATCTGGGAAATCATTGCCACAAATTGTCATGGAGGCCCTGATTGGGTAGTTTTAAAGCAGATTCCGACAATTATTTGATTAGTAACGGCGTCAAAGTTTATCGAGAGAAGGCAATAGAATGGGGTTTAGAGGGAAAAATTTTGCACCCATGATTGAACAGTGGTAGACTTGATGGGACAAATGGCCTAATTCTGCTCTTCTGACCTATGAACTTATGCAGTTCCTGTTCTATTACTTAAAAGTAAAGATTTATTCCGGAAAAAGCTGATGAGCAAAGAGATGCCGCTTTAGCTCTAAAACTGAGTTAAAGTTATAAAAGGAATCTTGTTTCTTCTTCTTCTTTCATGTGGCGTGCACAGCCTAAAGTTGTAGGACAACTTGTTCTATTTGATCTTCTGTTTGTGCACGTCGAGTTGATTGCATTCATCGAAACAGGGGGGACCACGTGAAGGTTGCAATCTTCCACCCCGGAATCTTTGAAAATTCAGCATCCAGAAAATTCTTAGAGTGATGCACCCCAACGTGGTGGCCAAGACATCCATTGTGGATCTATATCAAAGGTTCCATGATTTAAATACATTTGGTTGTGAAGGGGAACTTGAAACGCCTCAGTTTCCACTGTAACTTGGAGAGTGTGGCTGAGGCTGGCCAGAGTGAAAGGGAGGGTGTGGAGAAGGGGGAGTCATACTTCACTTTCGGGGCACTTGGATATTAGAAAAAAAACATTTATTGGGAAAATCTTTGGCTTAATCCCAGTTTTGTCCTAAAATAAAAACTGCATTAGTTTCAAGATAATTATCATGGTTGCTATTAAAAATGTCAGACAATGTTGGGTCAATGTGTGTATTGCCCATTGGCCATCAATCTTTCCAGTTTTGTGCATGGGGTTTAATATGGCCCCACTCACATAAGTGGCTATCTTTCCAAAATGTTGGAAAATTTGGCATTTTATATTTGGTGGATAAGCCATGATCATATTGAATGGTGGGGCAGGCTTCCCGAGCCAAGTGTCCTACTTCAGCTCCTATTTTTCTCAAAACTCAGCCATGGCTTTTTGTGGTTCTTATTCATTTTCAATCTAGGTTAGAGACTATCAATTATGTCAACAAGCTTGGCATGGTCCACACACAAAGCTAGTCCCAGAGCTAGAGATCAGAGAGTTGCATTTGCCAAAAGTCAACAACAGAATCAAATAGATATAATTTGGCATTGTTGAATATTGGAACTCCTTGCCTTTGATGTAAACTCATGCAAACGAACATTGACAGATTTATATCTGTTCCAGATTGAATCCCTTCGAAAGAACAGAGCTAGGATACAGGACTTTTGGCAGGCACTTTCCAAATACATGAAAGAATGGCCTAAAAGTTGTAATTAATCTCTCCATTACTTTCTAGATACCATTGCAGTGCAAACTCATAATATTTATCCAATTACAATAATCATTATAAACTGATCATTGGGAAGACGATTTGATTTTTTAAAATAAATTTAATTTACAAATGCTGAGCGTTTCTGTTAAAAATGATTACGCTAATTTAAAGGCAAAGAGTATCCCATTGGTCCATACAAAAAGTTTGGAATGTCATAATTATTTAAAAATGTAAATGACCACTCCCTAGCATTATAACTTTGTGTAGGTCTAGTGGAATAAATCTCAATATCTAATTAGTCATGCTCATCAGAATCTTTCATTATGATGTTTCAATAATTCACCTCTCATTATTCTAAACACAAGGAATGTAGATGTAATTTGTTTTTCTACTAGGATAACTTTCAAATCATAGGAATTAGCTTAGTGAATCTCTTCTGTTCTGCCTTCCAATACCAAAATATCCCTTCTTAGATGAGGGGACCAAAACTGTGCACAGTATTCCAGGTGTGACTTCACTATCACCCTGTGCAATTATAATTTCCAAGTTCAACCCTCTTTGACTAAAGACCAAAAGGCCATTCATTTTCCAGAATTATCTGCCACATCTGCCTGAAAATTCATACAGCACACCTATATCACTCAGTACTTTGTCCATCTGCATTTGCTCTCCATACAGAGAAGAGAAATATAAAGGCAGACTCTTAACAAAGTGCATGAACTTACATGAGTACATTTCTTTTTTAGATCCATGATCAGTTCCAGTTTCCCTGCTACAACCGTCTTCCTATTAGCATACCCACAAAATATTAATTAGCCTTAACCCTAAACCCTTGCATTCATTAGAATTATAAATCCACACAGTGGCTGGTATAGGTGTCTCCTGCAATAGACAACCAATGTTTTTTTTCTGTTTTATTGTAATGCAAGGAAAAATCCCAGGTTTGCGGCAGCAATCTCAGTATAATTTAACAATCATGAGTACATCAATTCAGAATCAATTATATTTGTTTTTTGGGTGATTGACATGTAACTGGCTACAATTAAAAGATAACTAATTTCTCTCAGTGAGTAACTAACCTACAGCACATGCGTGAAAATGATAAGATTTGCTATATCATTTATTAACAATACTTTGAAACATTTATGTATCTATTCTCACCTCAGTGAGTCTCTGGTGGTCACAGCCTTGCTCCTGTGAGTGTAAGAAACTGTCTGAGCTGCTACATCCATCTGACTAAAGCTGGTTATTGCTACTCCAGGGTAGCTGACATATTCTATTTGTCCATAATTTGGTGGGATTGTAATGATATAAAGCAGCTCCTCAGATTTGCTCGTGCCATCGGAAGCAAGAAGAACAGCTGTAGTCAAAATACCTCGGTCCCCCTTGACAATGGTGAGTGGTTTTGTTAAAACTGCAATTTCACCTAGAGGAAAGAAAAGTAAAAGTGAACACTTGCTCAAGACAAAGAGCACGTTAAAGATTCAAAAACTTAAAGCCATTTACGCAGGACATAGTTAGAATTAGCAACTCTATGTTAAAGTCAGGAGAGGAGTGAATAATAATAACATCCCTTGGAAAACATTTGCTGCCTCATTCATGTCAAACACCTTTAAATGTAATTTCAGCTCCTTAATTAAACTTTTAAAAAGTATCATATTGTATTGTATAATTTATAAATGGGCATCCCATTACAAATATTAATAATGTGCAAATTCATTTGTACAGCTTTATTTGTGGCTGGAAGGAAAGACTGTTACATTGTGAGGCCCAGAAATCTGAAGGAATGGTCAGGTCCTTTTCCAGTATTATACAGTCAATAATTGTTTTAGTCTGGGGCAAGACTCATGTCTGGCCATTCCTAGGTTAAATTAGGTTGCTTTTCCAATTTAACCAGGTGAGATACCCTTTCAGTTCCACGTGGTATGGCATCTTACTATTAGGTTATTTCAGGGAATGAGAATTGTGACATGCGCTGTGGGCCATTGGAGGTAATCTATACATATTGGCATTCCTGGAATCCTATGATGCACATTTATCAGATAATTTGCAAGATTCAATATGATTATCAGATAGGCTCATAGCTATCAGAATCTGAGTGGATATTGATCTTGGAGTAATGCTGGAGAAGACAAAGTTCTGGAGTAACTCAGCAGGTCGGGCAACATCTCTCCTGAACAGGGATAGCTGATGTTTCAGGTCTGGATCTTTCTTCAGACCGATTGTGGGGTGGGGTGGGGGTTGGAAATAAATTATAGTGCTATCTTGGAACAATGCTATTTATGCAACAATGGGAATTTTCTGGATGGCATGTAGCTAAAAAAAATAGTTTTTCGCCTGTTTCCCCCAGGTGCTCCTGTTTTCTCCCATATCTGACACGTGTGCGGATTGGTTGCTTAATTTGTTTACTATAAATTGTTCCCAGTCCATGGTCAAGTAGTGGAATCTGGGGGGAGCTAATGCAAGTTGGGGAGAAAGATTTAAGGGGAAAATTTACTGAATATTTAAAGTATATAACAAGCAATTAAAATATTCCATCCTCTCATGTAAAAACACCATGTATTGAGCAAATATAGGTTGCCACCTCCACCTAACATCACTGAAAGTCGAGAGGCCTTAAGGTTACGTCATCAAACTTAGTTTTAGTTTTTAGTTTTAGAGATACAGCGCGGAAACAGGCCATCCGGCCCACCGATTCCACGCCGGCCAGCAATCCCCGCATATTAATACTATCCAACACACACTAGGGACAATTTACATTTATACCAAGCCAATTAACCTACAAACCTGTACTTCTTTGCAGTGTGGGAGGAAACCGAAGATCTCAGAGAAAACCCACATGGTCACGGGAATCTCGAATGAAGCCCACTCCGTCACAGGGAGAACGTACAAACTCCGTACATACAGCAATCATAGTCGGGATCAAACCCGGGTCTCTGCGGCTGAAAGGGCTGTAAGACAGCAACTCTACCGCTGTGCCACTGTGCTGCCCCCAATATTGGCCAGAGTAGATTAAAAAGGTATCCGAATCCTAATTTTAAACGGTAGTAAATTCTGTGTACTAAATACATTCACAGTGAACTAGTACAATTCAATAACATATTTAAAATAATTGCTATAATATTTACTTATTTAAAAAGTGATCTGAACTTTGCGTTTGGAGCTGCATCTTAACTAGGGTGATTTGTATTATCGTACCTTTTTCAATGTTTCGAATGGAGATATGGAAATGTTGTTGTGGCGATGTGTTGTCACCATCCATGAGGTGGAAATGAAAGCGATCTTGGCCCTTTGTCCCAATCGCTCCTGTGTGCACATATCTCAGTCGGTTCATGTCAATGTCTTCCTGACTGCAGTTCATGCCCGGGTACAAGCCTTGCCACTCCATGCTTTCCTGATGGAAGAACAGGTGGTAAATGTGGAGAAGATAATCTTTTGTAACGGAAAAGGCAGGACATTGAAAAGTAAGCTTTGAAAACCAGCAGCAAGAGCCATAGAGTAATTCTCCACAGAAACAGGCTCTTCAGCCCAACTCACCAATACCTATCAAAAATGACAATTTAAGCTAGTCCTATTAAATCTTTTCCCACTCATGTTAAACCTATGTCCTCTTGTTCTTGATTCCCCTACTTTGCACAAAAGACTGTATCTATTCCTCATGATTTTATACACCTCCATTAGATCACCCCTAAGCCTCGTGTGCTACAAGAAATAAAGTCCTAGCCTTTCCCACCTCTCCCTGTTCCTCAGGCCCTCGTGTCCTGTCAACATCCTCATAAATCTTCACTGCACTCGTTCTAATATAATGACATCCTTCCGATATCAGAGAGACTGAAAATGAACACAATACTCCAAATGCTGCCTCACCAACACAATGCCGTGGTAAAAGCTAGCTTCTTCAGCTTTGGATGATAGCTAAAATAAAATAATTCCTGCAGTTTGATGACCTCGAAAAGATCATCCATACATTATCTCCTCCCGCCTAGATTACTGCAACTCCCTTTACACTGGAATCAGCCAATCTTCCCTGTCCCACCTGCAAAACACAGCAGCGAGACTCCCGAAGGGCACCCGAAAAAGGGATCACATCACCCCGATCCTGGCCTCTCTCCACTGGCTCCCTGTGCGGTTCCGAATAAATTTCAAGACCCTCCTCTTTGTCTACAAAGCCCTCAATGGGCTTGCACCCACCTACATTAAAAGTCTTCTCACCCACTACACCACCTCCAGGTCCCTCAGATCGGCCGACTTGGGGTTGCTGAATGTCTCGCGGTCTAGGCATAAGCTCAGGGGCGACCGGGCCTTTGCGGTTGCAGCTCCTAGACTGTGGAACAGTATCCCCCTCCCCATTAGAACTGCCCCCTCCATTGACTCTAAGTCTAGACTAAAAACTTATCTGTTTTCCCAAACCTTTCCTGACGTCTTCTGAGCGAGGGCTATTTGTATAGAGGTATGCAGCCTGCTTGTGTATACTATTCTTATAACAAATGTAAAGCACTTTGGTCAACGAGAGTTGTTTTTTTAAATGTGCTATATAAATAAATGTGACTTGACTTGTACTATATAACATATAGCCCCAACTTCTATACACAATACCCTGATTATTGTGTGGAATCACCAGAATGCTGAAGATCAGTGCAACATTTGGACTTGTATTGATTAGTGGCAAATAATATGCATGCAGTAGAAGTATCTAACAATGAATTCTATCAATTAGAAACAGCCAAACTATTTACACATGGCATTCAACAGAGCACCATAGCCATGTTCTCTGCCATTCATATATTGTCGGAAGTGGCAGCACTGCCCAATCAGCTGCGGCTCGCCTGCAGTCCGTCTGTCTTTCTTTTTTTTGTATTATTTTTGTCTTGTTGGATGTATGTTTTAGTCTATTTTTAGTTGTGTATATGTGGGGGGTGGGGGAAACTTAAAAAAAAATCTCTTCCTTCAACCGGGATGTAACCTTTTCCTTGTCGTATCTTCATCTTCATCTGTGCTAAGGCCTAATATCATGGAGCTGATGGCCTCCAACTGGAATTGACCTTGGGGGCTCTGGTAGCAGAGCCTGTGGACTCACCATCACGGAGCTGGCTGACTTCGGAAGCTGTGGTGGCGCTGTGGCTGCGACCCGACTTCGGAGCTTCGGAGGCTTAGGCCGCAGGCCCTGTGAACGGTAACATCGGGAGCTCGCAGGTGACCGATATTTGGGTGCTCCCCTGGCGGTAATCCGCCCCGAGTCGCGGAGTTTGAAACGGCCCGTTCGCGGAGCTTAAAACCGGCCGTGGATTTACCATCACCCAGCGGGGGCTTCAACATCGAGAGCCTCGATCGCCTCGACGCAGCGGGAGAAAAAGTGAGGAAGAGATAAAACTTTTTGCCTTCCATCAGAGTGAGGAGGTGCCTGGAGATTCACTGTAATGGATGTTTGCGTTAAATTGTATTCATTGTATGTTTTGTTGCTTTTTTCTGTCATGACTGCATGGTACGAAATTTGATTTAAACTTGTTTGAATAACCAAAAAGGAAATTCAATTCAATTTTGGGTCACCATTGAACAGAAACCTCAATTGGACCAGACACACACGGACATTTGGTCGAGCAGCAGCCTCACAAATAGAGTGCTTCTGTTTTGATCCTGACCTTTGGTGCTGTCTCTATGAAGTTTACACATTTTGCCCCCGTTTCCTCCCATATTCCAAAGGTGTACGGATTGGTAGCTTAAATGATTACTGTAAATTGTTCCCAGTCTGTGGTGGAATCTGAGGAAAGTTGACGCAAATGTGGGGAGAAAGAGTTAAGAGGAAACATTTTATAGATGGCTCCATATATGTTTTACTTTAAACTTAACCCACATGTTTTTACATGGGATATCGGAAGTAAAAAAAAATACAATTAGAAATAGTTAAGGCAGTAAAAATCTAAGTGAGTAATAAACTTATATATTAAAAATCACTAAGAATGAACTCTTGTGTATGTTATTCTATTGTGAATTCAATGTTTTTTTTTAAAACCATGTTTTATTGGTAGTATGTAGAAAATATAATGACCAAAAAAAAATAACATGTACATGAGAATCATGACTTTGGTTTCTCAGAAAGAACATGTCCTCCAATGTTTAAGGTCACAAGACAAATCAGGGAAGGAAATCAGTCCAACATTGAACACTGTATTATAACAATATCTGAATGGTGGCCGATTAGGAAAAGGGGAGATGCAACGAGATCTGGGTGTCATGGTACACCAGTCATTGATAGTAGGCATGCAGGTGCAGCAGGCCGTGAACAAAGCGAATGGTATGTTAGCATTCATAGCAAAAGGATTTGAGTATAGGAGCAGGGAGGTTCTACTGCAGTTGTACAGGGTCTTGGTGAGACCACACCTGGAGTATTGCATGCAGTTTTGGTCTCCTAATCTGAGGAAAGACATTCTTGCCATAGAGGGAGAACAGAGAAGGTTCACCAGACTGATTCCTGGGATGTCAGGACTTTCATATGAAGAAAGACTGGATAGACTCGGCTTGTACTCGCTAGAATTTAGAAGATTGAGGGGGCATCTTATAGAAACTTACAAAAATTCTTAAGGGTTTAGGCAGGGTAGATGCAGGAAGTTTGTTCCCGATGTTGGGGAAGTACAGAGCAAGGGGTCACAGTTTAAGGATAAGGGGGAAGTCTTTTAGGACCGAGATGAGAAAAACATTTTTCACACAGAGAGTGGTGAATCTGTGGAATTCTCTGCCACAGAAGGTAGTTGAGGCCAGTTCGTTGGCTATATTTAAGATGGAGCTAGATGTGGCCCTTGTGGCTAAAGGGAGCAAGGTGTATGGAGAGAAGGCAGGTACAGGATACTGAGTTGGATGATCAGCCACAATCATACTGAATGGCAGTGCAGGCTCAAAGGGCCGAATGGCCTACTCCTGCACCTATTTTCTATGTTTCTATGTTTCTATGTTAATACAATGACAATTATGGCAAAATCAATCCAGTTAGCATTCTGCCCTTGCTGCACTACTGTCAAAGCTCACACCAAAGCTACAAAAAGCATTCCATGTAATTGTAACAATGGCAAATATTCCTCCTGTCCACCTCAGTCAATTTGGTTCCTTGACACACTTGGTTAGTTTTTGTTGGATTTTACCCAAAGGTTCCAGTGGACTGCTGGCATTTTCCAGCTTTAAGTGCTAGGATTTCAGGATTCCTGAGCAAGCATGGATGTCTGGAACTAATTGGCCAATCTGCAACAGTGGCTTTCCAGCTGAGTTGGCAGAGCAGCTGTGCATTCTTTCTGATGAATGGAACATGTAGCTCTTCAGGAAATTAATAGTGATCAAATGAAAATTGAAAAACTTTGACAGTTGGCTGTGCTTGAGTTTATTGACTTTTCACACACCAATATAAAAATTAAAAACAGGATCAGGGCACATGGTACTTTTAGAATGCTTCACCATTTAATAAGGTCATGACTAGTCTGACTATAACTGTAGTATACATTCTTGCCTCGCTCTGGTAAGCTTCCATACCCCTCCAAACTTATCCTATCCATGTACCTGTCTAATTGTTTCTTAAATGATGGGATAGTCCCAGTCACGACTACCTCCTCTGGCACCTTGTTCCATGCACCCACCACCCTTTGTGTGAAAAAGTTACCCCTCAGATTCCTATTAAATATTTTCCCCTTCACTTCAACCTATGTCTGGTCCTTGATTCCCCTACTCTGGGCAAGAAATTCTGTGCATCTACCCAATCTATTCCTCTCATGATTTTATACACCTCTATAAGATCTCCCCTCATCCTCCTATGCTCCAAGGAATACAGACCCAGCCTACTCAACCTCTTCCTATAGCTCAGACCCTGATAACATCCTCGTAAATCTTCTCTGAACCCTTTCAAGCTTGACAATATCTTTCCTATGACATGGTGCCTACTGTTACTGTTATTATTGCACTATTATTATTTTTTGTGTTTGTACATGTGTGTGTGTAAATATTTATATGTATGATCTATATATGTGTATTTGTGAGTATGTGTATATTTTCACATACTGAACTTTTTTTCACCCTCTCTCGTTTTTTCATATTGTTTAGAGTGTATAATGTTTACATATTCTGTTGTTCTGCTGCAGGTAAGAATGTCATTGTTCTATCTGGGACATATGTCAATAAAACATTCTTGACTCTTCACAAAACCTCAATCTAAAATTAGCCACCGACCTTGAGCTGGAGCACTCCGTGTTTGGGGACACTGTCCATCACATAATAAAGGTGCTGCTTTGGAGTATCTTTATCTTCAGCTTCCAATGTTATGCTGGAGATTATTCTGATATCGCCCATTTCTACCTCCAGTCCATTGTTTCTGAAAGAGAGGAGTAAAATGTAGGTGGCAAATAAACCCTAGTAAAGTTTGCCAGCGATAGATTTTAGTTACCACTAAAGTTTTCATCCCATCTTAATCTATTGGACCATACTTTACATAATCTACAGGACCATACTTTAGCTATTTCAGATGCATTTGCACACAAACCCTCAAGAATTATCACTGAAGAAAATGTGACATATTCTGTTCCATGAACATGCGTTTATGAAACACCTTTAACATCCCACAACAACCAAAGAGCACAAGGTTGATATCAGGTCACCCTCAGATCACCATACACATACTGGCCTGAAGACATGTAAACCTACCAACCCTCCAGATCCTTACCCTGAAACTTCCCAACCTCCACCCATTCATGACACCAACTGCCCCTTACCTTCAGTAACTCATCTCAATATTTGCCCCAGTGTCATGACCTAATCTTGAGGTTCAAGCCCACCCCAGATATCTATGTGCTCCTCCAAGTCCCAATGTTCTGGGTCTCTATCACATTAGGGTGCCCCTATCTGCTACAACCAATCCACCCACAACCTACCTTAATTTGCCTTGGCAAGACAAGTGGATGAAATTTCCCCCTTAGACATATATTCCATGCAAGGAATATATTGCCTATACCATTGGCCATGTGTTGTGTTTGCAGCCCTTCTAATTGTGTACTATTCTGTCCAGTTAAAGAAGATTGAACATTGATTTGAGTCCTGATTATGTCCAGAATGGTGAGAGCATAATGTGGTGGGAGATTACTTTGATAAACCTATTTACTTATTTATTTAATCCTTAAAACCAAGCTCAATTAGGTCGTGGTTCTAACACTGGCCTCTTATTCATGAATCCTGGGCCAATGATTTTAATCTCACCACAATGATGGGTGAATTTACATTCAATTAATTTTGAGATTGCTAACATAGTGATTGAGATGCTGAACTGACAGTCAGAATTCCAGGCCATGGATTTAAAAGATGGTTTCAATCTCACCAGAAGTTAAATTCAAATCATTAAATAAACCTGTATCTTTTTAAAGTGCCAATCTGAATAATGACAAGCATGAAACCACTGGACTGTTGTAAAAAACCTCCTTCATACTAATCTCTGCCATCCACCAGTCTATATGTGACTGCAATGGCACGGATGTGGCTGAGTCTTAATGGCCTCAATTCATGGATAAATAGGGATGGGCTATAAATAGCAACACTGCCCATGATATCATGCTGTGTAAATACAAACAATCCTACAGAGAACTTTACTTCAGTCTTTTAGTTTAGAGGTACAACATGGAAACAGGTCCTTCAACCCAGGGAAATCCTGTCGACCAGCGATCACTCATACACTAGTTCAATCCTCCACATGAGGGACAATTTACAGAAGCCAATAAAACCTGCAACCTGCACGTCTTTGGAATGTGGGAGGAAACCAGAACACCCAAAGAAAACCATGCAGTCACAGGGAGAACATACAAACTCTGTACTGACAGAATCCATAATCAGGATTGAAGCCGGGTCTCAGTCACTGTAAGGCAGCAACTCTGCTGCTGTGTGACTCTGCTGCCCTCTACGATTCTACTATGATGAGCTCACACATGAAGCATATGTTGAACTCTTGGGCACTGCCATTTAACCCACCACAAAAGAATCCCTTTGCCACGTCGTTCAACAGGTTTTTGATAATTCACCTGCCATTCTGTGTTATCACCTGCCAACCTCCAGAAGTTACCTGCTCAAAAATGGCCGCTCGTCATTCACTGGAAGAACCTGGACTGAAATGACTTTGCGGACCTTATGCTTTCCGTCAGACAACTGAACAGTGAATTTGTCGGCCGTGCTTTCAGAGTCATCATGCACATACATCAGCTTCAAGCCTGTAGGTGGAGTAGAAAAGATCAGAAACCAGATTAATGTCTTCCTCTAAATAAGCCTCAAACATGTTTCATTTGCATTTCCATTTGCATTGGTCACATTTGTATTTATCTTTTATTATTCTCACACAGAATGTAATAGAAATGTTCAGCGGGTCAGACAGCATCCGCGGAGGGAGAAAAAGAGAAAAATGACTATTCAACAGAAATGTACTAGGAAGTGACATGGACAATAGACACCAAGGAAATGGTCAAATGTTAATGTTTGACACAAAGTGCTGGAATGAGTCAACGGATTGGGCAACATCTCTGGGGAGCATGGATAGGTGACATTTGGGTCAAAATCCCTCTTCATGCCCTTGTGCCTAAACATTAATGGTTAATTAATTTACTCAGAGCTCCCGTGGATTTTGAAGCAACAGTAACAAAGAGAAGCAGGAGAAAGCACTGATTGGCTCTAGCCCCAGTGGGAGGAGAGTTAGAAGTGAGTCAGAAGGGGAAAACAGTTGAAAAGGAGAGGCAAAGCACAGGCAGACTTTATTCAGAGCTCCTGTGGATTTTGAAGCAACAGTAACAAAGAGAAGCAGGATAATTCACTGATTGGCTCTAGCCCCAGTGGGAGGAGAGTTAGAAATGAGTTCAGAGGGGGAAAACAATTGAAAAACTAAGGAATTTGGTTTGTAAATTGGTAAATTCGGCAATTTATCAGTCAATATAAGCAGGAAGGCTCTTAGGGTGCGGCCTTGTGAGAAAAGTGCGAGTCTTTGGCTCAAGAGTCTTTGGCAAGGAGGCTGAGGAGAGAAGGCTACACAAAACGCTGTGGAGGGAGAGACGAAAGAAGGAGATGTCAAGCAAGCTGATTCAGTGTGATGCTTGCAGTGTGCTGGAGCCCCTGGCTGCTACAGATGTGAGCAGTGCATCCAGGTACAGCTTCTGAAGGACCGTGTTGGGGATCTGGGGAAGCAAGTGGATGACCTCAGGTTCGTCCGAGATCCTGAGTTGTTCCTCGACAAGTCCTACAGTAAGATTGTTACACCTAAGGTACTGGAAGAGAGAAGGTGGGTGATGGTGAGAAAGGGAGGGAAACATGGAATGCAAAGGTCCCCGGGTGTTGTTCCTCTTGTGAACAGGTTCACCCACTTAGAAGCTGTCGGGACAGAAGACGTTATCACACTGAGCGGCGGACTGGCTGGCGAAGCAAAAAGGGTTGTTGAGCCAAAACCAAAGAGGCCAACATCAGGCAACACCATTGTAGTTGGGGACTCCATTGTGAGAGGTACAGACAGGGGTTTCTGCGGGAACAGATGGGATTCGAGGATGGTGTGCTGCCTTCCTGGTGCCAGGATCAAGGATGCCATGGACAGAGTGCAGAAAATTCTCAAGGGCGAAGGTGAACAGCCGAAAGTGGTAGTGCATGTCAACACAAATGCTGTTGGAAAGAAGGGGATGAATATTCTGCAGCGTGACTTTAGAGAGCTCGGAAAAATGCTAAAAAGCAGTAGCTCCAGGGTTGTTATCTCCGGTTTGCTTCCAGTTCTTCGTGCTGGCGAGATGACACAAAGCTGGGTGGCAGTGTGAGCTGCGAAGTGGATGTTAGGAGGTTGCAGGGTGACCTGGACAGGTTGAGTGAGTGGGCAGATGCGTGGCAGATGCAGTATAATATAGATAAATGTGAGGTTATCCACTTTGGTGGCAAAAACAAGGGGGCAGATTATTATCTCATTGGGGTTAGATTAGGTAAGGGGGAGGTGCAGCGAGACCTGGGCGTCCTTGTACACCAGTCACTGAAAGTTGGCTTACAGGTACAGCAGGCAGGAATGTTGGCCTTCATAACAAGAGTATTTCAGTTTATGAGTAAAGAGGTTCTTCTGCAGTTGTATAGGGCTCTAGTGAGACCACATCTGGAGTATTGTGTACAGTTTGTCTCCTAATTTGAGGAAGGACATCCTTGTGATTGAGGCAGTGCAGCGTAGGTTCACGAAATTGATCCCCGGGATGGTGGGACTGTCATATGAGGAAAGATTGAAAAGACTAGGCTTGTATTCACTGGAGTTTAGAAGGATGAAGGGATGTCTTATAGAAACATATACAATTATAAAAGGACTGGACAAGCCAGATGCCGGAAAAATGTTCCCTGAGTCTGGCGAGTCCAGAACCAGGGCCACAGTCTTAGAATAAAGGGGAGATCATTGAAGACTGAGGTGAGATGAGCAAAAACTTTTTCACCCAAAGAGTTGTGAATTATGGAATTCCCTGTCACAGAGGGCAGTGGTGGCCAAGTCACTGGATGGATTTAAGAGAGAGTTAGATAGAGCTAGGGGCTAGTGGAGTCAAGGGATATGGGGAGAAGGCAGGCACGGGTTATTGATAGGTGACGATCAGCCATGATCACAATGAATGGCGGTGCCTGCTATAAGGGCCGAATGGCCCCCTCCTGCACCTATTTTCTATGTTTTCTATGCAGCCAGAAAGTGGTAGAATTGCTGCCTTACAGTGCTGGAGACCCGGGTTCAATCCTGAGTGCAGGTGCTGTCTGTATGGAGTTTGTACGTTCTCCCCATGACTGCGTGGGTTTTCTCTCGGTGCTTCAGTTTCCAAGCACATTCCAAAGAGGTACAGATTTGTAGGTTAATTGCCTTTGGATAAAAACAGTTGTCGATTGTCCCTAGTGTGTAGGATAGTGCTAGTGTATGGGGTGATCGTTGGTCAGTGTGGAATCGGTGACTCTAAAGTTTAAAGTACAGTTTAAAGATGGCAGCAGAGATGGCTGTAAAACTCAACAGGATCCTTGCAACTGAGACTTTGCTCAGACACCTGTACCTTCCTCTCTGCTAATACTGTGTCTCTACTTTAATACACTATTCCTACTTGTCGTATATTACAGCTGGTCAAATACCATGCATCAGCTGATCCATGGTGAAGTCGTGCACAGGGAGCTCCTGATCATTGAGTGTCGGTCGCTTGTAAAGAACAACGTCATTGCCGTGCATCCCACTTCTGATCATCCCATGGCGTGGCTGCTGGCTCACAGTGAAGGTGAGGCTGTCTGCAGGCACATCGAGGTCCACCACATTTATTATCGATGGATCTAATTCACACATTTGGCCTTCAGACACCTGGATAAATCAACAATATGGTTTTACAATATTTGTATCGAGGCTCTTTTCATCCACTTTACCTCATGTAGTTGTTGTCGGAGTTACTTTGAGAGCTCACTGAACATGTAGGCCTTGGGAAACTTTACATGCAGATAGATGGTCATATGCACTCTCTATGCAATGAGAGAAAGATACACTAGATTGGATGATGATTTCAGGGTGCAAATGCCCAAATAATGTTTAGTTAGACAATACACCTGAGATAGCTCTGGTGTTTGGTATATCTGCAGTGGGTGAGTGGCAGAGTGCAAAGAAAAGGCACATAAAAGTGGCTTGTGAAAGGTTTCCTAAGAAAAAAAAATAATAGAAAATAATCCATTCAATCACGCTAAAATGTGCCATCCTTCAGTCAGAATATGGCAGAACAAATGCCTTATCTACTGTCCCCATGGATCTCAACATCTCTAAGTTACCCGCACCTTGAATATGCAGGTAGTCTCCAAGTTATAATAAGGTTCTGTTCAACAATTCACAAACCATCTGAGTAAAGAGTTTTCTCCAAATCTGAGATGCAAATTATTACCTTCATCATCCAAGGCCAAATCCTGGTTCGAGGTATACCAGCCTGAGGAAAGCGTTTCAGCAGCGTTCCTGTCAATCCTGCTCAGAATCTATTCCCTCTCAGCCCCTCATTTTTCCACAGCAAAAGGATAATAGGACAATCTTACATAGGACACTGCTTAAACTCAATCTAATGAATTTGCATTACATTGACACCTGTCTACCCTCGTTACAGTATTATTATCCTTCCTAACGAATGAAATCTAAAACTGCATTTTCCTCCAAGTGTGTTTGAACCCAAGCTCCATACAACAGCAGCAACATTTCTAGGCTTTCATCCTTCCCTGCAGTAAAGTTCCTATTTACCTTCACAATTCATTCTGTATCTGCATTTTGTTTTGTTCATTTTTCATGAACCAATATATCAAAACCATACCATTTATCTTGCAATTTAAAAAAAAAAAACACTTTTTTTCCTGGATACTAGTAACTGCACACGATGGTTTACAGAAAAAGACACAAAGTGCTGGAGTAACTCAGTTGCTCTGGCAGCATCCCTGGAGAGCATGAATTGGTAATGTTTTGGGTCAGGCCACTTCTTCAGATTATAGAAGGAAACTGACCCATAGCATAAGCAGCAGAACATCAAGGTTCTGCAACAGCTTCTTCCCACGAGCCATCAGACTCCTGAATGCCATGTAATAGGCTGCCACCATTGTCTATTTATCCTTTTATCCATTTTATCCTTTTATCCATTTTATCCTTCTGTTTATTATCGTGTGGCACGGGGAGCTAAATGCAATGGAATTCCGTTTGGAATTGCATATATCGAGGTATTTCTAAATGACAATAAAGTTTGTTTGACGTTTGACCTGAAACGTCACCTGTCCATGCTCTCTAGAGATGCTGCCTGACCCGCTGAGTTACTTCATCTTATGTCCCTCTTTTTTTTTCCTATTTGCCTGGAGATATAGAATGTACAACAGTACAGCATAAAAACAGGCCCTTCAGCCCATGATGTCTGTCAAACAGGATGTCAAATTAAACTAATTCCTTCTGCCTGCATATGAACTTTCTCCTTGCATTCCCTGCATGTGCCAATCTAAAGCCTATTAAATGTCACTATAGTATCTGCTTTCGTCGCCACCCCTGACATTCCAGGCACCTACCACACTTTGTGTAAAAATACCTCATGGCCAATACCAAGCCCGTGATGTTTCCTGAAGGCCACAGTGAGAAGAGAATAAGGCAGCCTTTACATTAATAAAGATGCAACAATTAGGAGAAGCATGCAAACACTTACAGTGATATTCCTGGCCAGGAAACGTGGTGTTTCATCATTTATTGGTCGGATTATGACATAAAATGGAACTTCCATTGACCGATGCTTCCCATCAGTAACATACAGAAGGAACTGATCCGCTGTTGGTTCAATCCGTTGATGTCGTGACTGAACATAGTTTATATGCAACTCTTTTATGTGCGTTAGGTCAAATGAACCTAAGAATAGAAAAAGAATGGAAATGGCTGAGAAGAACTTTATATTAGAATGGGTGGGGGGGTGGAACATTATTAACCTTTTGCACCTCCAACTCCTATTAACACCACAGTCTGAGGAATGGAGCAAAGTCCCATTTATTCCCTCCTAACAATGTGCCATCCATGTTTGAAGGGTATATACCATTGGGAATTGGGCAGGAGAAGTGAATTGAGAGGGAATGATAGATCAGCCATGATTGAATGGCAGAGTAGACTTGATGGTCTGAATGGTCCAATTCTGCTCCTATGATCTTATGAACATATGGAATATTCCCTTTTCCACTACAGTCAAAGAATCCTAGTATCATGCAGCACAGTAGGGCTCTTTCATTCCACCTTATTCATGCCGATTATACTGCCCTTCTACCATAATTACGTTAATCAATGTTAGGCCCAAAGCCCTCTGCCTTTCCCGTCCAAATGCCTTTTAAACATTTTAATTGTATCTGCCTCTATTGGCAGTTCATCCCAGATATTAACACCTCTCCATCTGAAAAACCTGTCCCTTAAGATCTCCTATAGATTTATGCCCTCTTACCTTAAAGCTGTACCCTCTTGTTCTGGACTCTCCTTCCCTGCGAAAAAGACACTATCCATGCTATTCATCTACAGTATATTACTAAAACTCTTCTCTTGTTTGTGTGTATGTATATGTGCGTGTGTCATCTGGGCACAATCTGGTTTATTCCTATTTTCTTCCAAACGCCATATGTGACTTTCCAATTTCACACATTCTATTCACGTTTTCCCCATTGAGGCAATAAAAACCTTTCCGTCGCATTCCCATCTATATTTCTGAACTTTTCAATCATTTAAAGTTTTAAACACCCCGAAAACTCACCCATTTCGGAAAAACAACTTGAGCGACGTCACAATGACTCGCAAGGCAGGATGGGACACTTCAGGAGGGAGGGGCACTCCAACGCTCGTGTGGTGTCGCCCGCCGGTGCCCAACGCCCGGTGATGAGGGTGGAGCCGGAGTGAGGGCCGAGCCCGGGGCTTGGGATGGGGCCGTGACCGGGACTGAAAAAGAAGCCACCGCTGGAACTAAGGACGAGCATGGGTCCATGGTCAGGGACGAGCCCAGAGATTAAGTCGTAGCCTGCACTATAGCCCAGGCGGCAGCCGAGCTGACGGCTGGAGTCCATAGCCAGGGCTGGGCCGAGAACCAGACAGAGTTCCAGGCCCTGGAACTGCTCTACGACCTGGGAAGGTCCTGGGGCAGGGAATGGGAGTGAGGGGAGGAGGATGAGGGAAATGAGGAGGAGGGAGATGTGGTGGGGAGTGGGGTTGTAGAGTGCGATGGGGAGGGGTGGAGGAGGGAGATGCCCCCTCCCTATCTACCCTCACTCCCACCCTCTCTACCCCTTCCCCCTCTACCCCTCTCACCACTCCCCCTCCCTCTCTCTACCCCCTCCCTCTCTCTACCCCTCCCTCTCTGTCCCCTCCCTCTCTGCCCCCTCCCCTCCCTTCCCTCTACCCTCCCACTCTACTCCCCTCTCTACCCCCTCCCTCTCTACCCCTCCCCTCCCTCTCTACCCCCTCCCCTCCCTCTCTGCCTCCCCTCCCTCTCTGCCCCCCTCCCTCTCTGCCCCCCCCCTCCGCTCTACCACCCTCCCTCTCTACCACCCCTCCCACTCTACCCCCTCCCTCAGGATTGAAGAGGGAGGGTAAAGAAGAGGAGGGGTGAGTGCTGGGGGATGAGGAAAAATGAGCCGCGCCTGCACAGTTGGGGGCTATGTGTGAGTGGTGCAATATTGCGTTGGGGGAACGGCTTATGTTGGAACGGGTGAGTGGTGGAATCTTGTGTCTGCAGTTGCTCTAGTAATTTTATAAATTTCTATTAGATCACTCCTCACCCTCCTTTGTTCCAGTGAGAAAAAAAAAACAGAAAATTCCATTACTCTTTACAACTGAAGCAACAATTGCAATTTCAGGCAACATGCTGGAGAACCTCTTCTCCGTGTTCTCTATTCCCACCACATCTTCATGGTTTTATTAATAGGGTTACCAATTTAAAGTTATATTAAATGGCAATTAATTTTGTGTCTCTGTTATCAGAGGACATAGAGTTCGGCTGCTGAAATTCACAGCACGTCGAGTCCTCGTAATCGGTGAAGTACATATATTTTTTGCCCAAGTTGTATATGAAACAGCGCATGAACTCACTAGATTTAATGAAGTGGATAGACAGATCAGGTAGTAAGAATCTTTTCCCTATGGTGAAGGTATCTAAGGAAAGTGGACACGTATTTAAGGCAAGAGATAGGAGGTTAAGAGGCTATTTGAGGGGGAGTTATTTCACATGGAGAGAGTGGCTAGAATCTAGACTATTGATGGTGGTGATAGAGGCAGAGACTCACACAACATCTAAGAGAGATTGGCAAGGCTTTAAAGAGCTGTGGATCAAATATGGGTTAATGAGATTAGTACAGATATGTGGAATGGTCAGCATGGACATGATGGGTTGGGGGGACTAGTTTCTGTGTTGCACAACACTATGACTCTTCAGAACAAAACAAATTGCTGGAAGAACTCAAAAGGCCAGATGGTTCCTTCAACCTTTGTTTTTGCTCAAGATTCCAGCATCTGCAGTCTCTTATATCTCACCAAGACTCTTTAAACTGTCTCTCTTCCCTCTCCGCTCATAAACCTGATGCAAGGTTTCAACAATTGTCATCCATATCTTTTCCCTCCACAGATGCTGTTCAACTACTGAGTTCATCCAGCAGATTGTTTGTTGCTTCAGATTCCAGCATCAGCAGTCTTGTTTTTTGTTAAATATTTTTATTAGATGTAAATACATATTAATAGAGTATACTTCTCATATACATTCGTAATTTTATTAATATTAACAATTATGTCTTATATATTTCTATACTTTTTTTTACAGGTAAGAAAAGATAGAGAAAAATAAAGTAAGAGTAGGAATGAATGGAGTATTAAAAAAGTTATCCATCATTTGAGATATATCCATGATTTGTTATACGTGATTCTTCATCTATTCCATTTTTCAGGCTTCAGTCAGGCTCTCGTACCGAGCCATTTTGACCCTTTAGATATTCAATAAATGGAGACCATATTCCTCTGAAAAGATCCATCTTGTCCAATAGGACAAGTCTTAATCTTTCCAGATAAAATGTCTCCGACATTCCTGTAATCCACATTTTGATTGTGGGGAGCATCAGCAGTCTCTTGCCTGATTAAAATTTGTAGAGGTGTGAAATCCTATCTGAACAATGGTTTGAGCTTTGAGTTCATTCTTTGAGATTGTTTGTTGTTTTGCATCCTAATAACTTGGAGACAACTCAATTCTCTGAGCACAAACTTTTGCAAATTACCATCAAAATATACAGTGTTTTCTACTAATGGCATATCCAGTGAGTAGTTTTTATCTAATGGGGCAATGTCTACTTGAAAAAGTATGCAGCAACCATGCTTCTTTTTAGTTAAGGAGTAATAATAGTAAGATGGTCTTTTCAAAAATTTCACTTTATTCTTGAAAATGGGGCAACTTTGTGTTCCATAAACTGCATTTTACAGACTAATCTTCCAATATAGAGAGATAGTTTAACAGCTAATAGAGAGAAGAATCTGAGTGGATTGAAGGATTCAGATTCATTTCCAATTGATCTTACCTATACTGATGCCCATGTTGCTCTTTTCGTGCCCAGGTGATGGTAATGTGTTCTCTATGTAACCAAACGCAGGTGGGGACCACAGGATGAAAGACAGTTCATCATCTGCAGTATCTGGATCGCTAGCGCACAAGTGGTCGACAGTGATGGCAGCTGAAAACCCCTCATCAACAACAAATAGTTCACCTAGAATGAGACATCATCAGATGGGAGAAGAATTCTTTTCAAATTAAAACACAGAAGTCTGCATTAAAAAGCCCAGGATTTTACTTCGGAGTCACGCGAGAACCCCGTCCAGCTGCATGCGCGTCATTACATCAGATGCATGGCTTAGCGACAGTTGGAGTAGCAGAGCTCCTCCAGCGGTAAGTTTAAAAAAACCTCGAGGTAAGTGCTAAACTTAGTTTGGAGGTTGCTTTCAAATACGCTTGGTTTTCACAACGCGAGTACTAAAATGCAGAAAGCTACGAAGGTGAAGGGGAGGCGACCCGCTAGTAAAAGTTTGGAAGACTGCGGTAGTGCGGGTAGCGGGTGCCCGCCTAGCTCACCTATATCATCGTTAACAAGGGGGTTAGCAACTGCAGACACGTTGCCTGTGAGCAGCGTCGCCGCGCCGGTGGGCTGTAAGGCCACTTCGAAGTCTGCTAGACCCATTGACTCCGAGTCGGGCCAGGAGGAGGCACCTCCGCAAGGGGAGACCATTTCTAAACGGCTAAATGAAATTGAGGTCCTGTTGGAGAGGATACTCGCAAAGGATGCACTGCGGGAGTACGAGTGGTGTCCACGCTGGGCTGATGGAGAGCCTGTGCAAGCAGCGCCTGCAATAGGGCTGCTTGATCGCTCCCTCATGGAGGAGGAGAGCTTGATGGGTCAGGGGTATACTGACATCGAACCTGAGGGTGAACAGAGCCCAGGGGGTGAAGGGCATGAGGTTACAATACCTGATATGGCTGCAAAATGTTGCCATTCCCACAGAAGCAGGAGAGCCATTGGGGCAGCAGTTGTCCACGTATAAATTATTTGCCCTCCCATCAGCTCCAAGAGCTGGTATTGGATGACACTATAAAGAAGTATGAAACCCCGGTTGACTGTGCCTTATTGAAGGTGCCGGTGGTGAGCCATGTTATATGGGGACAAATGGGGATTGCAGTTCGGGCACAAGGGCTAAAACTCCAGCGGGTGCTGAAATTGCTTGCTACAGTATTACTGCGTTTGTCAGAACGGTGGACGAGGGGCACCTATCAGAAGCACACCAGGATGCTTTGGGGCTTCTGTGCAGCGCACATTTTGAGGTGAACTGCTTAAGAAAGAGTGCCATACACCCAAATATTCACCCTAAGTTTGCATCGCTCTGCAAGCCTAGCAATGTACAGTTTCCTAATCTGCTATTTGGGGAGGACCTCGCAAAGCGAGTTAAAGAACTTGATGAGGGGAAAACTGTGGGGTTAATAAAAGTGCCGACGAGCAGCAAAATGGGTCGGAGGCAATTCCCCTATCGACGGGTGCAATGACTGGGGCTGGTGAAGGGACGAGCCGTTCATGTGCCCTCCGCTCCCAGCCCTCATAAACGTCATGTGGTAGTTCTAGTCTTCTCTCATCTTACTGTTATACTTCAGTCGCTATTACCTGTGATTTCACACCGCTGCTTTGAAGATTGACGCGCGTGCAGCTGGACGGGGTTCTTCTTCAGGTAGTCCCTCATCGTAACTCTTCACAAAGTAACGATCAAACTTTAAACGGGTAAGTTCTCGTTTAATCTTATTATTATATTGCTCTGGTAACTTTATGAATAAACCATTCTTTTTCTGAGCACATTGGTAGTCACACCATAATTATAGGAAATAAACAAGGTGGTGTATTAAAAATTTGTACTAAAGTCATCTCTTTGTAACATGGTATATGATTAATAAATATTTTAAAGCAAACCAGTTTTGTTTATTGTTTGGAGAAAATGAGGGGTTAGAGATGCCTTGCAGAATATGTTGCAACATAATGTTCTACATCGGCAACATGTTGGGTTATATCATTCTGGCTTCAAAAGGAACTGGCAACATTCAGCTGTTTCTTGGGACTAACAAGGATCTGCTAAGTCCAAGGCATACTGGATGATAATGCACCCATAACTCATCAAGTACAGCATCATTGTTAGACACAACATGCTGGAGTACTTCAGCGGGACAGGCAGGAGAGAAGGAATGGGTGGAGTTTCGGGTCAAGTCCCGTCAAGACCTTTGTCGACCCAAAACGTCAACCATTCCTTCTCCCCAGAGATGCTGCCTGTCTTGCCGGGTTACTCCAGCATTTTGTGTCTATCTTCAGTTTAAATCAGCATTTGCAGTTCCTTCCTACACACGGCATCACTGTGCTGGGATTCCCCAGCATTATGCAATTGAAGCAACCTCTGAACATGAACTGCCACTAATATAGGTGTTGAACCTTGGTTCAGTAATGTGGACTGAAAAAAGACATGCCTGACATGGCTAAAGGTGTGCCTACTTGGAAAAGCTATGAAATTAGACTACACAGATGCAAAGGTAAACAGTGGTGATGCCGGCCGGTCTCGTCAAAGCTGTACCAGTGAAAGTGGTCAATTTAGCTGGAATCATTGAGTGTACATTCACACCAACTGAACATAGAAATTTTGTTTTCTTACCAATAGTAATTTTTGGTGGTTGGTTGTTGATGGGCATGACAGAGATGTTGAGATCATAGACAGGCAGAGAATCATGCAGAGGTAATGGAGAAACAAGTGGTTCTTCATTGCAGCAGTGTCCAAGCGTGCCTGCGTCCCAATCAGAGACGACAAACGTCATGGTGTCAAAGCAGGGTGCTAAACCCACCTCGCCTCCTAAGGGAAAGAAACAAGATGAGAATCAAATTCTATGAGGCTTTGTTTTGTGTAATTCTTAGATTAAGAATGATATTTCAATTAACAGGCTCCCGAGATGCGCCACATGGCAGCAGAAGGCTCTCGAGATGCGCCGCAGAACCAAACAACCCAGTGGGTGGGCTGCCAAGAGCAGGGAGAGCCCCCGAGGGGACTCTCTGTGTACTGTCTAAGCGAGGTCTGCTGTATGATTTTACTAGATTGTATGCAAAAACAACATTTCACTGTACCTTGTGACAATAAAGTATCATTGAAAGATTGTATTAAAACGTCCTGAGTATTGTAGCCTCTCCACATTTCTACTCGGGCTCAGAAACTGGTCACTCCTGTTGGATCGAGTCCTGATGAAACTGGCACTTCACAATATTGACCAGAATGTGCTGCTGGTGAGGAGAAACGATGGTTGGCAGTAGAAAATCCAGCGTTTTGTGCTGAAAATCCAGCGGTGCCTTCTGGACTCGCCTAAAAAGTCGCCTAAGTGGGGCAGGCCCCATGAATGTTTCAATTCAGGGCTGGTAGCACGGATGTGCTGGTTTGCCAAGACTATAGTGGCATTAAGGAGTAAGTGCTTACCTGTGTGTATATACTTCACTACTCCAGCAATAACGTCTGCCTGAGTAAATTGATCAGCAATCTGGTTGTGTTTCTGTACCACCCCGTGTGATGGTTGCTTTGCAATTATAAACACCAGCTTCTCATCTTTGCTGTCAATGTCAGTGGCATGGAGATTTTCTGTCGAAATGACAACTTCTCCCCCTTCAAGGCAGTAGAGCATAGGGTTCAAACCAGACTTCAGTGCCGGAGGTTCATCGTTCACTGGTATCACCTAGTGGGCAAACACAGTAAAGTTGAGCGTTACTGCAGTAATACCCAATTACCAGGCTATCGGGGGTTAACTTTGAAACAAGGTTAAAGTTCAGGTATAACAAGGTACCAAAGGCAACTCCAGTTAGTAAGAATTGATCAGAACACTATCTTAGTCACATCGGGCCAGATTGTCAGTTTGTGCACTAGCCTACAATTTGAGCCCCATTTCGCAGTTCACCAGATATACATAAATCGGTTCTCTTCAATATGATATTTTCAATTAATTAGAGAACAATAGAAATTTAGGATTCAAACAAATGCTATTCTGCCTTTGTCTGCCAAAATAAGTGAACTAAAAAAGTCTGCCACCTTCCTCTCCCTTTAGGCAGAGTTTTCCTGAATCCAAGCTTTTGGTTGAAAATATTTATCTTCAGCTTCTATTCAATCCTTCTAATTGACTTCCTGGCTGAGAGAATAAGATTCTTCCACTTTACACTTTGGTAAATAAACAATTCCATCAATTTGACTCGTCTCCCTTCAGCCTCAGACAAGATCACCTTTCTTCAAAACTAAAATTCCCACTTCCGACAACATCCTTGAAATTCTACACTATATCCTTCTGTATGGCAGCACATCATTCTTGTGAAGTGTGCAAGTCTCTAACCATATTTTACACAGTTTGGGCATGATATCCTGCTCACCTCAGCCTGAGGATAGTTATGGTGTCATAGAGTCATACAACATGGCAACAAAACCTTTGTGCCAACTGGTTCATGCTGAACAAGTTGTCGACATTAGAAAGTCCCATTTGCCTGTATTAGACCCGTCTCCCTCTAAACATAAACTAAACTGTTTTCTCTGCATCTGCTTCGACCACTTTCTTGGGCAGCTCATTTCACTACCCACTACCTGCTGTATGAAAAAGTCGTTCCTCAGGTCCACTTTAAATCTTTCTCCTCCTACCTATTTCCTCCTAAATGAGGGTAGACAAAAAATCTGGAGAAACTCAGCCGGTGAGGCAGTCACTGTCCACAGGTATGTTATAGTCTGAGTTTAATCTAGCTATAGCTTTAGAAATACTTTTGGTCATTCAAACATTTTATTTTTCAATCTAAAATTACAGGGAACTAGAAACCCTTTTATGCAATCCACTGGGATCTCTTCTGGAGTAGGGGTGACCTGTACAAAAGGGACGGGTTACATCTTAACTGGAGGGGGACCGACATTCTGGCAGGCAGGTTTGCTAGGGCTACACATGTGGGTTTAAACTAAATAGTTGGGGGGGGGGGGGGGGGGGGGGGGGGGGGGAGGGTTTGACAAATTGGGAGTATAAAGATGGAGTTGAAGGGTAAGTGGCTACAGGAAAAATTACAAAATATTCTCGAATTAATGGGAAGAAAAGCTCGAAAAGGGACAACAGAGTAAGGTCAGGGCCAATTGCGAGCAGTGCAAGGAGGGATGTGAATACGGAGGTCAAAGTGCTGTATATGAATGCACGAAGTGTAAGGAATAAAGTGGATGAGCTTGAGGCTCAGTTATAACTGGCAACTATGATGTTGTGGGAATTACTGAGACATGGCTGCAAGCGGGCAAGGGCTGGGAACTGAATATTCAAGGGTATACCCCATAACGAAAAGACAGACAGGTGGACAGAGGGAGTGTGGTTGGTCTGTTGGTGAGGAATGAAATTCAGTCCCTTGCAAGGGGTGACACTGAAACAGGAGATGTGCAGTCAGTATGGATAGAACTAAGGAATAGTAAGGGTAAAAATACCTTAATGGGACTAATCTACAGGCCCCAAACAGTAGCCTGGACATAGAGCACAAGTTGAATCAGGAGTTAAAATTGGCATGTAGCAAATGTAATGCTGTGGTTGTTATGGGAGATTTCAACATGCAGGTAGACTGGGAAAATCAGGTTGGTACTGGACCTCAAGAAAGGGACTTTGTAAAGCGCCTTACTGATGGATTCTTAGAACAGCTTGTATTGTAGCCAACCAGGGAGAAGGCAATTCTGGATTTAGTGTTATGTAATGAACCGGGTTTGATAAAGGACCTCGAGGTTAACGAGCCATTAGGAGGTAGTGACCACAACATGATCAGGTTTAATCTACAATTGGAGAGGGAGAAGGGTAGATCAGAGGTGTCAATGTTACAATTGAATAAAGGGGACTATGGGGCCATAAGGGAGGAGCTGGCCAAAGTTGACTGGAAAGATACACTAGCAGGGATGACAGTGGAACAAAAATGGCAGGTATTTCTAGGAATAATACAGAAGGTGCAGGATCAGTTCATTCCTAGGAGGAAGAAAGATTCCAAGGGGAGAAAGGGACGACCATGGCTGACAAGGGATGTCGGGGACAGTATAAAAATGAAAGCGAAGAAGTACAATGTAGCAAAGATGAGCGGGAAGCAAGAGGATTGGGTAATGTTTAGGTAATGTTTAAAGAACAACAGAAGATAACCAAAAAGACAATATGGGGAGAAAAGATGAGGTACGAGGGAAAGCTAGCCAAGAATATAAAGCAGGATAGTAAAAGCTTCTTTAGGTGTTTTAAGAGGAAAACATTAGTTAAGACCATAGTTGGGCCCTTGAAGACCAAAAAAAGGTGAATTTATTATGGGGAACAAGGAAATGGCAGATGAGTTGAACAGGTGTAGTGATTTGTCTTCATTAAGGAGGACACAAACAAACTTCCTGATATAGTAGTGACCAGAGGATCTGGGGTGACGGAGGAACTGAAGGAAATCCACATTAGGCAGGAAACGGTGTTGGATAGACTGATGAGACTGACGGCTGATAAATCCCCAGGGCTTGATGGTCTGCATCCCAGGGTACTTAAGGAAGTGGCTCTAGAAATCGTGGATGCATTGGTGATAAATTTCCAATGTTCTATAGACTCAGGGATCAGTTCCTGCGGATTGGAGAGTAGCTACTGTTATCCCATTTTTTAAGAGAGGCGGGAGAGAGAAAACAGGGAATTATAGACCAGTTAGCCTGACATCGGTGGTGGGGAAGATGCTGGAGTCAATTGTAAAAGATGAAATAGCCAAACGTTTGAATAACAGTAACAGGATCGGTCCGAGTCAGCATGGATTTACGAAGGGGAAATCATGCTTGTCTAATCTTCTGGATTTTTTGGAAGATGTAACTAGGAAAATGGACAAGGGAGAGCCAGTGTACCTGGACATTTTCTGAAAGCATTTGATAAGGTCCCACATAGGAGATCAGTGGGCAAAATGAGGGCACATGGTATTGGGGGTAGAGTGCTGACATGGATAGAGAAGTGGTTGGCAGACAGGAAACAAAGAGTAGGGATTAACGGGTCCCTTTCAGAATGGCAGGCAGTGACTAGTGGGGTACCGCAAGGCTCGGTGCAGGGGCCGCAGCTATTTACAATATACATCAATTATTTGGATGAAGGGATTCAAAGTAACATTAGCAAATTTGCAGATGACACAAAGCTGGATGGTGGTGTGAACTGAGGAGGATGTTATCAGAATGCAGGATGACTTGGACAGGTTGGGGGAGTGGGCAGATGCATAGCAGATGAAGTTTAATGTGGATAATTGTGAGGTTATCCACTTTGGTAGCAAAAACAGGAAGGCAGATTGCTATCTAAATGGCACCAAGTTGGGAAAAGGGGAAGTACAACGGGATCTGGGTGTCCTTGTTCATCAGTCTATGAAAGTAAGCATACAGGTACAGCAGGCAGTGAAGAAAGCAAATGGCGTGTTGGCCTTTAAAACAAGAGGAATCGAATATAGGAGCAAAGAGGTCCTTCTGCAGTTGTACAACTCCCGACTAGGAGCCTCAGTAAATTCTTGTACTTTAAACTCCATATCAAATGTAGGACCAAACCATCAGCCAAACCCTGGGCACCAATGTCACCACAAACTGACGAGAAAAAAAAAATCTTCTCACAACACAGACTTCCTCAGTCATCAGAAACCACACCTGGAGTATTGTGTGCAGTTTTGCTCCCCTAATTTAAGGAAGGACATTCTTGCTATTGAGAGAGTGCAGCATAGGTTTACAAGGTTAATTCCCGGGATGGCAGGACTGTCATATGCTGAGAGAATGGAGCAGCCGGGCGGGAGAAATTATATCTCAAGCGGGAGAGCGGGAGATTTTGCTAAAATGGCCTTTCAGCGGGCGATCTCCCGCCGAAAGCGGGAGAGTTGGAGTCACTGAGAAACCGCAGGTACAGTAAACTCAGTACCTGGAAACAAAGGGGCAGCCTCCATTGTGTCTGGAAACGAGGCCGGCGGGCAAGACTTCAGGTCAGACTGAAGCGCAGGGGACTTCGACCCCCTCTCCCTACTATCCTACTGGCCAATGTATAGTCCCTTGAAAATAAAGTGGAGGACTTAAGGGCAAGACTGCTCTATCAAAGGGAGCTGAGGGAATGCTCTGTGTTCTGTTTCACAGAGACATGGCTCACCCCCTCATGAGCGTCTGCCTCATGATCAACTCTGCGTGGTGCTTAGACATGGCAGTCCTGTCCAACTCCTGCTCTCCACAGCTCGAAAATCTGGCGGTGAAGTGCTGTCCCTTCTACCTTCCGAGGGAATTCACCTTCGTCATCCTGATCGCAGTCTACATCCCACCCCAGGCAGATGTCAACAAACACCAGACTTCTTACCCCGAGGCATTTACCACCATTGCTGGGGACTTCAATAAGGCAAACCTAAAGAAATCACTCCCCAACTTCCACCAGCATGTCTCCTGCTGCACCAGAGGACCAAACACCCTCGACCACTGCTACACCACCATCAAGAATGCCTATCACTCTATCCCTCGGCCACACTTCGGTAAATCCGACCATACCGCGGTGCTGCTTCTTCCTGCTTACAGGCAGCAATTAAAGAGCGCATCCCCAGAGGTGAGGACAGTACAGAGCTGGTCGGGGGGGGGGGGGGGGGGGGGGGGGGGGGGGAGGGGGCAGAGGAACAACTACAAGACTGTTTGGAGTCTGTAGTCTGGGTAATGTTCAAGGACTCGGCAACGGACTTGAATGAATACGCCACAGTCGTTACAGACTTCATTAAGAAATGTGTGAAGGACTGCATCCCTACAGAAACCTTCCGAGTTTTTCCCAATCAGATACCTTGGATCAACTTTGAGATCTGCACTCTTCTGAAGACCAGACATCGGGCATTCATGTCTGATGATACAGTGGTCTATAAGAAGTCCAGATACAATGTTGGTAAGGCCATCAAAAAGGCCAAAAGGGACTTCTGCTCCAAGCTGGAGGATGAGACAGATGCTCAGCAGCTGTGGCGGGGCCTGAATGCAATCACCCCCTACAAGGCGAAACCAGGAGGCAGCTCGAATGTCGGCAAAACATCACTCCCTGATGAGCTCAATGCGTTTTACGCAAGCTTTGATAGGGAGAAAACTGATGTGCTTTCCCGAGCCCCCATTCGCTGTGATGGTATTTCAGTCTCAGTCACAGGGGCCGACGTCAGGAAATCCTTCAGAGGGGTGAGCCCTCGAAAAGCGCATGGACCTGATGGTATACCTGGTCGTGTTCTTAAAAACCTGTGCGGACCAACTGGCTGGAGTATTTACGGACATTTTCAACCTCTCACTTCTGAGGTCTGAGGTTCCCACCTGCTTCAAAAGGGCATCAATTATACCAGTGCCCAAGAAAAGCAAGGTGACGTACCTCAATGACTATCGACCTGTGGCACTAACGCCTGTGGTGATGAAGTGCTTCGAGAGGTTGATCATGGCGCAAATCAACTCCTACCCCAACAAAAACCTGGACCCACTGCAGTTCGCTTACCGCCACAACTGATCAACGGTGGATGCGATCTCCACTCCGCTCTGGACCACTTGGACAACAAAAACTCATATGTCAGGCTGTTATTCATCGATTACAGCTCGGCATTTAATACTATCATCCCCTCTAAGCTGGTTACGAAACTCGCAGAACTGGGCCTCTGCGCATCCCTCTGCAATTGGATCCTCGACTTCCTCATTCACAGACCACAGTCTGTTCGTATTGGTGGAAATTATAACAATCAGCACGGGAACAATCAGACTCGATAATAATCAGCACGGGAGCTCCTCAAGGCTGCGTGCTCAGCCCCCTCCTGTACTCACTCTATACTCATGACTGCGTAGCCAGTCACAGTGCGAACTCCATCATCAAGTTCGCTGACGACACAACTGTTGTGGGACGTATCACTGATGGGGATGAGTCGGAGTACAGAAGAGAGATCGAGCAACTGTCCATATGGTGCCAGCACAATAACCTGGCCCTCAACACCAGCAAAACCAAGGAACTGATTGTGGACTTTGGAAGGAGCAGGATGGGGACCCACAGTCCCATTTATATCAACAGGTCAATGGTTGAAAGGGTCAAGAGCTTCAAATTCCTGGGGCTGCACATCTCTGAAGATCGTTCCTGGTCCGAGAACACTGATGCAATTATCAAGAAAGCTCATCAGCGCCTCTACTTCCTGAGAAGATTACGGAGAGTCGGTTTGTCACAGGTGCACAGTAGAGAGCTTGCTGACCAGTTGTATCGTGGCTTGGTTCGGCAACTTAAGCGCCCTGGAGAGGAAAAGACTACAAAAAGTAGTAAGCACTGCCCAGTCCATCATTGGCTCTGATTTTCCTTCCATCGAGGGGATTTACCACAGTCGCTGCCTCAAAAAGGCTGGCAGTATCATCAAAGACCCACACCATCCTGGCCACACACTCACCCCCCTGCTACCTTCAGGTAGAAGGTACAGGAGCCTGAAGACTGTAACGACCAGGTTCAGGAACAGCTACTTCCCCACAGCTATCAGGCTATTAGACCTGGCTCGGACAAAACTCTGTACATTAATAACCCATTATTTGTCATTTGCACTTGATCAGTTTATTTATTCACGTGTGTATATAATGGTATATGAACACACTGATCTGTTTTGTAGTCAATGTCTATTATGTTCTGTTGTGCTGAAACAAAGCAAGAATTTCATTGGCCTATCAGGGACACATGACAATAAACTCACTTGGGACTTGGGAGTCAGGGGTTATGGGGAGAAGGCAGGAATGGGGTACTGATTGGGGATGATCAGCCATGATCTCATTGAATGGTGGTGCTGGCTCGAAGGGCCGAATGGCCTACTCCAGCACCTATTGTCTATTGTCTAACTTTATTTGCTCTGCCATTCCCCGAACGGCAGCAACTGGACAGGATTGTGAAGACCGCCAGCTGGATTATTGGTGCTCCACTCCCTTTCCTGCTGGCCATATACAGGAAGAGATGTATCAGCAGAGCCATCTCCATCATCAAAGACCCCTACCACCCATCGCATCACATATTCTCCATCCTGCCATCTGGGAAGGGGTACAGGAGCATCAGCTGCAAAACCAGCAGGATGCTCCTCAGCTTCTTCCCGCAGGCTATAAGACTGATAAACGGACTTTGCCCCCTGCCAAAGTATCGCGCACCAACCACCAACCTGGACACACTGAAGCAGAGCCATTGTCGTGCCACTGCCGATTGGAACTCATGATATATGTATTTTTATTTTTATTTCTATTTATTTTTTACCGCACACTGAATGGACACTGGTTGAGCAATGTTTTTTCATTTCCTCTGGGTGTGTAAGTACTCAGGAAAAATGATAATAAAGATATACAATACAACTTCCCTTTCTTTCAGAGGCAGCATTTACTGACATTAATAAACCTCTGTAGGTACAGTTCAGCCATCAGGCAGCATCTCTGGATAGAAGGAATGGGTAATGTTTCGGGTCAAGACCCTTCTGCAGACTAAGAGTCAGGGGAGAGGGACATAGAGATATGGAAGGGGAAGGTGTGAAAATGAGAGATCAAAGGGGATGAAGCCCCAGGAAAGGATAGAATGGATCAGTGCAAACAATCAATGTTACAATTGTTACAATTATAGAGACATATCTTTACATCTCTCTCTCTCTCCCCCGACTCTCAGTCTGAATAAGGGGTCTCGACCCGAAACATCTCCCACCCCTACTATCCAGAGATGCTACCTGTCTCCCTGAGTTACTCCAGCATTTTGTGCATGTCTTTGGGTGACATTTCGGGTCAAGACCCTTCTTCAGACTGGTGGATTGTGCCTGTTGCAGCTTTTCCTCATTCTTAGGGATAGAGAGATTGGACTGATTTGGTACCCCAGAATCCCCATGTGAACCCACATCTTTACATGGTTATAAGGCCTGTCACTCGTGGATGACCCACTGATATGCATTAATGATGTGAACTTTTCTTGGTCAATGCATATTTCTTGATCAATACCATATTTCAGATAAACTCACAAGTCATCTTTATTCTCATACAGTCTGCAAAACCAATCTATATATTGGCTGTTGTACTACATGGCCAGCTAAAATATGGTGGGTATTAAGGATCAAGGGGTATTCCTTCCATATTGCCTTTACCCTCTGCACTCCTGTTAGTTCAGCTGAGCACTGCCATAGTCATAACTCCCTGAAAGTGGCAACACATGTAGATAGACTTGTAAAGGAGACATATGTTAAGCTTGCCTTCATTGGTCGAGCCTCTTTATATAAGTCAGGAAGTCATAATGAATAGGACTTTGATTAGGTCGCATTTGAGGTATTGCGTGCGTTTCTGGTCATCCCGTTACAGGAAGGATGTGGAGAGCTTTGGAAATGGTGTAGAGTGGATGTACCAGAATTATGCCGTGATTAGGAGGGGATTGGCTACAGGGAGAGGTTTGACAGACAGGGATTGTTTTCACTGGAATGCCGGAGGTTGCAGGGAGACCTGATAGGTATATACAATTATGAGGCATGGAAAGGGTAGACAGTCAGAAACCTTGTCCCAGGATGGAAATATCAAATACTGGAGAGCATAGCTTTAACGTGAGAGGGGTAAATTTTAAGCAGATGAGCAGGGCATGACATTAAAAAGAATAAAAGTGGTGTGTGTGCATTGTGGTGGTGGTGGTGGTGGAAGCAGATACAATAGTGTCATTTAAGAGACTTTTGGAAAGGCATAAGGATATGCAGTGAATAGAGGGATATGGGTTATGTGCAGGCAGATAACAGCTGGTCTTGGAATCGGGTTGTACACTGACATTGTGAACTGAAGGGCTTGTTCCTATGCTGTACTGTTCTATGTTTGATGTGGAAAGTGACATTAGGGTCTACCTGATGAGATTCTTGTGCCTGATTCTAGTGTGTCGATTCTACACTGTATTGTCTGTTGCATGTTCCACAATTTGGTCATAATGAAGGATCAGGCCTGCTCTGAAAATCTCCAGTAGGATGAGGAAAAGAAGGAGGTAGAGGCAGCAAAGTGGGGGAGGAACATGTTGACAAACCCCCTTCTAGATCTCCTTTAAGGGTGCACATGATAGCTTGAAGATTGCCCCTCAAGATCAGGCAAGGAATCAATAAAGGAGGCAACAACAGCCAACATTGTCATCTCATAGCTTTGCATCGGCAGGGTAAGTATTGCCTGACAGGTACAAACTCCATCAAGTGCTTACTCAAAGTTGGCATGTTCCATGTTCCAAAGATTTTGAACAAGTATATTCAAAGATTTATTTTTGTCATGGAGCAACTTGGAACTCAACCTCTTGAATGCAAAGCGGTATAAAAAATAATGTTCCCAAGGCATGGAATAGAAGAGGATAAAGAGGTATGTGAACTGTAAGGGAAAATCCAGTGGGGTTTTTTTTGTTCACACCATCACAGCGCAACACACCAACATCTCTAAAAATGTAAAAAGCAGATTTTGACATTTTTAACGTGTTAATTTTATACTTTAATTTTATACTTCTCAGCTATTAGTTAATTAAATTAGAAGTTGATTTGAAACACAATTAAATAATAATAATAATAATAATAATAATAAATACTTTATTAATCCCCTTTTCAGGGGAAATTCAGATGTCCTTGCAGCACACTAATAAAATTACAACATAGCATTAAAGAAGAAGTTTAACATTAAAACATAAGAACATCCCCCACAATGGTTTCCACTGAGGGGGAAGGCACAAATTCCAGTCCCCATCCTCTTGTCCACCCATGGTTGGGCCTATTGAGGCCTCCACAGTCACCGCTATGGAGGCCTGATGTTTCAGGCCCTCTCGCCGGGTGATGACCCGGCGTCGGGAGAACCCTCACAGTGGCTTGGGGTGCCTGGAACGGCCGCATCCATACCGGGGACCGCGGCTTCCAAGCCAACAGGCCGCGCTGGGCGGAGCTCCACCAACTGGCGATCTCGGCGCGAGATCCCAGGCTCCTGATGTAAAGTTCAGCGCCGCAGCTGGCCGCTCCACAGACCTGCAGCTCCGCAATGTTCAATCGGCAGATCCCAGCATACCGGAGCTCCTGCGCGGCGACCCAGGCAAGGCATCGCTCGCTCCGCAATAGCGCTCCAGCGCTGTGCCGCCACCAAAGCCGAGGTTCTGGCGGGTCCCCTCAGAAAACGTCGCTCCAGGCCCCGCTGGTAAGCCGCAAGGACGGATCAAAGTTGCTGCTCGGAGGAAAGCAGTCTCTCCGACCAGGTAGGGACTTGACAAGCAGTTTCCCCCTTCTCCCCCCCACACATAAAAAGATTAGACCCCCAACTACACACTTTAACGTACTAAAAATAATAAAAAAGAAGTGAAAAAACGGACAGCTGCTGGAGGGGGTTTTATTGATGGGAAAAATTGTTGATAAACATAGCTTAATTTTTAATTGATATTCATATCAGGACCTTTTTGGGGGTGATGGAGTTATTACCTGTCAGGCAATACTTACCTTGACAATCCAAATCCACTGGTATCAATGTTAGCTGTTGTTACCACTGTTATTGCTTCCCTGCCTGATCAGCAGGGTCCATGAGGAAATCTCTGAGTTACCATATGCCGCAAAATAAGGACTGGGAATATCACTAGTCCAGTAAGAAAGCCCACAGGAAATCAGGATGTGATAATCTGCATTCTGGGAGAGATTTTTACATCTAACATTCAACAGTTGAGTCAGATTGTAAATCCAAAACCAGAAGTATTAGAAAATAGAACATTTTGTCTCCTACGACATTTAATGTTGGAACAACCCCTTATAATGCAAATGCTCAGAACTCCGCTCTTGAAAACATCTTGATCATAATCAATTAATTCTCACAGACCTTGATCTCCAGGATATTTTCAGCTGAATATGAATCATCAGTGGCTAAAAAGGTGACTTCATCGTAGATTGTCTCAGAGTCATCATGCCGGTACCTATGAACATAAGATGATATTTATCCTTGGCTATTATCGGCATTATGTTAACCATCACTGTAGCTTACCCAACCATCCACAGCAACTAGGGGAACTACTAGACGACATTCAACGTTATTCCCTACCAGAGTAGAGTTAATTAGACAATTCTCCTATCAATTAGCCTCACAATCCTTTAATAAGTACCTTTTCCTCAAAGAAATCCTGCTCTTTATTGGGTACTTCCTGACAAAAGTTCTATTTCCTCCACTGGGTATATGGATTTTGTTTGTGGTACAATGAACAATCTCTGGTGATCCCTGCCAATTGCCTCATTCTGCTTCTATCACATTTGTTGTAGCAGCAAGGTCAACAGATACTCTACGATTATGGTACCATATTAAAATCAGATGGAGGATATTGAAGTTTCTAACTCAGGCCTGAGTTACTTGCGGCAATGTTGCAATTTGTTTTAATGAAGTTGATACCACTGTTGTTAAATTAATTGTCCATTAATTGAACTGATGGAATAGTTTAGATTCATCGAAAAGGAAGGCTGTGAATGTAATAATTTGCTGAAAAGGCGGAGGGTTGAAGTGACGATAGATCTGGAGGGGGGGGGGGGGTTCCGAACATTGGGAGCCAGTGTCAGCTTGGGGACACGTGAAGAGGCACAATATTTCAGGAAACGACTTAATTTGCCTACAGATTTACCCAAGTTCTACACTCCATGATTTGGTCCATTTTATCCTTGGAGACCCTTTTAATGTGCACCGCAAGGTTCAGTGTTCGGACCCCAGCTATTTACAATATAAATTAATGATCTGGATGAGGGAATTGAATGCAACATCTCCAAGTTTGCGGATGACACTAAGCGGGGGGGGCAGTGTTAGCTGTGAGGAGGATGCTAGGAGGCTGCAAGGTGACTTGGATAGGTTGGGTGAGTGGGAAAATGCATGGCTGATGCAGTACAATGTGAATAAATGTGAGGTTATCCACTTTGGTGGCAAAAACAGGGAGTAGACTATTATCTGAATGGTGGCCGATTAGGAGAAGGGGAGATGCAACAGGACCTGGGTGTCATGGTACACCAGTCATTGAGAGTAGGCATGCACGTGCAGCAGGCAGTGAAGAAAGCAAATGATATGTTAGTATTCATAGCAAAAGGATTTGAGTGTAAGAGCAGGGAGGTTCTACTGCAGTTGTACAGGGTCTTGGTGAGGCCGCACCTGGAGTATTGCGTACAGTTTTGGTCTCCTAATTTGAGGAAAGACATTCTTGCCATAGAGGGAGTACAGAGAAGGTTCAACAGACGGATTCCTGGGATGGCAGGACTTTCATATGAAGAAAGACTGGATACATTTGCCTTGTACACGCTAGAAATTAGAAGATTGAGGGGGGATCTTAGAGAGACTTACAACATTTTTAAGGGGTTGGACAGGCTAGATGCAGGAAGATTGTTCCCAATGTTGGGGAAGTCCAGAACAAGGGGTCACAGTTTAAGGATAAGGGGGAAGTCTTTTAGGACCGAGATTAGAAAATCATTTTTCACACAGAGAGTGGTGAATCTGTGGAATTCTATGCCACAGAAGGTAGCTGAGGCCAGTTCATTGGCCATATTTAAGAGGGAGTTAGATGTGGCCCTTGTGGCTAAAGGGATCAGGGGGTATGGAGAGAAGGCAGGTACAGGATACCGAGTTGGATGATCAGCCATGATCAAATTGAATGGCGGTGCAGGCTCAAATGGCCGAATGACCTACTGCTGCACCTATTTTCTATGTTTCTACCTCCTGGACATATTTGTTGTCTGTTTTCCTGTATTGCTCCAAAGGAGTGATGTAGAAGTGACATTAGGGGACTCCCAACAGGAAGAATATGGTTAACACTCTTGATTAGTGTAATCAGACTCAAAAATGACCAACAACAAAGTTTACTCCAGGATAAATTCCATTACATATCATGGGGAAAGAAAAAGATTGTAGCTGATAATAAATGTAATATTTTTGTACTCTACACTTCTATTGATGAAGACTAGGATCCTTTATGTTTTAATCATTATCTCAATCTGTCACTTTCAAAGATACGAGCTCATGTAAACAAACTGATGGAGTGGGTTGAGCAGGATCTCTGGCAGAACAGGAATTATCAATGTTATGGATTGAGACCCCAAATCAGACTAGGGGCTTTGGCTAATGAGCCATTATTAAACAACTTAAAAGTAAAGTGGATAGGTATATGGACGGGAAGGGAATGGAGGGGTATGGTCTGAGTGCAGGTAGATGGGACTAGGGAAAAATAAATGTTCGGTACGGACTGGAAGGGCCGAGAGGGCCTGTTTCCGTGCTGTAATTGTTATATGGTTAACTGTTTTGAGATGAGATGAGGTTGTGCCTCGATTTACTGAATAACATTATATCAGCCAAGAGAAAGAACTTTCATCCCATCATTCATAGTCAAACCCTATCTTTCATACATGAAGGCAACATGGACCCTATTGTTCCTCAAACCATTTCCATGTTGTATATCTCTGCTTACAGTTGTCCAGTTATGAAGTTCATTTTAGTTTAGTTCAGAGATACAGTGCGTAAGCAGGCCCTTCGGCCCGCTGCGTCTGCACCGACCAGCGATCTAGAGACAATTTTCAATTTTTTTTATACCAAGCCAATTAACCTACAAATCTGCATGGCTTTGGAGTGTGTGAGGAGTCTTGGAGAAAATCCACACAGGTCATGGGGAGAATGTACAAACAGACAAGCACCCGCAGTCAGGATCGAACCTGGGTCCCTGGCTCTGTAAGGCAGTAGCTCTACCGCTGCGCTACTGTGCCGCAATAATGCCGCCGTAATTACACTTTGGTTGCTATGAAATATTCCTCACCTAACTCTGAGTTTCTGGAGATCTGCTAGAGTGAACATGGTGCCTTCAATCATCGAAATTCCATTCACTTCTACTTCTCCGTGCACCGGTTTCTTCTGCAGCACAACCTTGATGTAATCCTCCAGTGTGTCAACATCAGTTACCAGCAGATGATCCATGGTAATTTGGCCCACTCCCCCTTCTTTGACAGTCAATTGATTTGTGTATATCTACAGAGAAAAGAGGAAAATAATTATTCATTTTCATCAGCTGCTTTTGGAGTAAAATGGGAAAGAAAAAAAAGCCTCACGTTTCCATGTGGTTGTCCAGTGCAGGGTTGACGGATATAAGGTTGACAATTTCACACCCGAGTTATAACAGGAGGAGGTATTCACAGTCAATGTCAATAATGCAAGACAATTGTTTAGTTAGAGTCATAGTCAGTCATAAAGTCATACGAGTGTGGAGACAGGCCCTTCGGCCCAACTTGTCCACATTGACCAACATGTCCCAGTTACACTAATGCCACCTGCTAGCATTTGGTCCATATCACTCCAGCCCTGTCCTATCCATGTACCTGTCTAACTGGTTCTTAAATGTTGGGATAGTCCCTGCCTCAACTACCTCCTCTAGCAGCTTGTTCCTTACATCCACCGCCTTTTGTGTGAAAAAGGGTTCCTTGTAGCTTGGTGATATCAGAGAACCCGGTTGTATATGAACAGTGTAATCTGTCATCAGTTATATTGGAGTCCTTGAGTCATCTGGCACAGTAACAGGGCCTTTAGCCCCCATGTCCATGCTGACAATCAAGTATCTGCCAATACTAATCCTATTAAACCACAACATTGTTTTATTTATGGGGGTTACACAAAATGCTGGAGAAACTCAGGGGTTGCAGCAGCATCTAGATGCGAAGGAGATAGGTGACGTTTCGGGTCGAGACCCTTCTTCAGACTGGTCAGGGATCAGGGAAAGAGAGATATAGACAGTGATGTGGAGAGATAAAGAACAATGAATGAATGATATGCAAAAAAGTATCGATTAAAGGGAACAAGCCATTGTAAGCTGTTTGTGGTGTGAAAATGAGAAGCTACTGCGACTAGGGTGGGGGAGGGAGATAGAGAGAGAGGGAATGCCAGGGCCCGAGAGCGGAGGGAGAGGTGGGAAGGGGAGGAGACAGCAAAACAGAATTGAGAAAATTCAATGTTCAAGCCCAAAGGATGCAGAGTGGAATATGAGGTGCTGTTCCTCCAACTTGCGGTGTTGCTTCTGGCCGTGGGAGGCGAGAGGTCGGATACGGGGAATGGGAGGGCGAGTTGAAGTGCTGAGCCACCGGGAGGTCGCTTGGTTATTGCGGACCGAAAGGAGGTGTTCGGCGAAACGATCGCCAAGCCTCCGCTTGGTTCTCCGATATAGATCATCTAGCATCCAGAGCAGCAGATGGATGAGGTTGGAGGAGGTGCAGGTGAACCTCTGTCGGAACCTGAAGGACTGAAAGGAGTGGAGGGTGGAGGTGAAGGGACAAGTGTAGCATTTCTTGCGGTTGCAAGGGAAAGTGCCCGGGGAATAGAGCAGGAGGGAAGGGAAGAATTGACAAGGGAGTTGCGGAGGGAGCGGTCTTTGCAGGCAGTCAGGGGGGGAGATGGGAAGATGTGGTGAGTGGAGGGGTCAAGTTGGATGGCGAAACTGGCGGAAGGACTATGTGTTGTATTTGCTGGCTGAAAGGTGAGGACCAGGGGGACTCTGCCCTGTTTGCGAGTGGGGGAATGGGGAGAGAGGCCAGTGCGGGGTATGGAGGAGACCCTGGTGCGAGCCTCATCTATAGTGGGGGAGGGGAATTCCCGTTCTTGAAGAATTAGGCCATTTGTGTTATTTACGTCTGTCTTTAGCTTATCTTGCTATGCTGCACTATAAAGTCACCGGTGATCCTGGTGTCCAGCATGTTTAAGAAGAAACTGCAGATGCTGGAAAATCGAAGGTAGTCAAAAATGCTGGAGAAACTCAGCTGGTGAGGCAGCATCTATGGAGCGAAGGAAATAGGCAACATTTCGGGTCGAGACCTTCTTCAAACTGAAAAGTGTCTCGACCCGAAACGTTGCTTATTTCCTTCGCTCCATAGATGCTGCCTCACCCGCTGAGTTTCCCCAGCATTTTTGTCTATCTGGAGTCCAGCATGGTCAATGTGAGGGTTTGTTCAAATAAACAAAAATCTTCAGATGCGGGGAATCCAAAATGAAAGTAGAAAATGCTGGAAACACTCTGGAGGTCAGGCAAGCCCTGTGGAGATGGAAACAACATTTTAGGTTCGCGGCTTTTAGAAACATAGAAAATAGGTGCAGGAGTAGGCCATTCGGCCCTTTGAGCCTGCACCGCCATTCAATATGATCATGGCTGATCATCCAACTCAGTATCCTGTACCTGCCTTCTCTCCATACCCCCTGATCCACAAGGGCCACATCTCCCTCTTAAATATAGCCAATGAACTGGCCTCAACTACCTTCTGTGGCAGAGAATTCCAGAGACTCACCACTCTCTGTGTGAAAAATGTTTTCCTCATCTGGGTCCTAAAGGAATTCCCCCTTATCCTTAGACTGTGACCCCTTGTTCTGGACCTCCCCAACATCGGGAACAATCTTCCTGCATCTAGCCTGTCCAACCCCTTAAGAATTTTGTAAGTTTCTATAAGATTCCCCCTCAGTCTTCTATCTTTTGATCAGAACTGAAAAATAAAGTTTTTTTTCTTGTTCCATGTTCTGACAAAAGTTCTAGAACCTGAAATATTAACTATTTTGCAATCCACATGTGCGTACGGACCTGCTGAATGTTTCCAGCATGTCCTGGTTTTATTTTATTATTTTATATGGCATTGGTTTTGCAAAGATACAGGAGACTGTAGATGTTGGTATCTGGAGCAAAACAGGATCTTGACCCAAAATGTCATCTATCCCTTTGTCTGCCTGACCCTGTATTTCTCCAGCAGTTTGTTTTTTTTTGCTGGCATTACTTATTATTTTTGAATAGAAACATTTGTAATGAATACACTGGTCCTCTTGTATAAGCTCACCAAAGCCATTTCAGTTTGGCATTGCCCTTACCTCCAACATTATCTATGAGAGTTAGGAGCTAAGAGTACCGGACAGTAGAAAATTGAAATTAAAAGTACTTACTGGCATCCACACAGTGGAAGTACTGCTACTCTAATCTCAGATACTTGCTACCATAATCTGCAGCAACTAGCTTCTTGGTAGATCAGGCGATTGATAATACACAAAGTGCAGGAGTAACTCAGCTGGCAGGCAGCATCTCCGGCAAACGTGGATACCTGACGGGTTGGGTCAGACAGTCAGACAGTCTGAAGAAGGGTCCCACCCAAAATGTCTTAAATCCATGTTCTCCTGAGATGCTGCCTGACCCGTTAGGTTACTCCAGCACTTTGTTTCTTTTTTTTCTAAACCAGCATCTGAAGTGACTTGTTTCTACAAAATATTGATAAGCCTGCTGTTGGCATGACGTTTTGAACTCCTGCTGCATACAGGTCCAAAACATTCAAAAATGTAACTGCTTCTGAAGAAAGGGCTCAGCTGGCAGCAGGCCAGTCATCAAAGTCAGAACTGACAACAAGTGCCAATTTGTAGGACATTACCTCAGGAGCTTGATTGTTGACTGGGAGGACCGTTATGTTGAAGCAGAGGCCAGCTAACGTGCCGCCATGTTGGTTACTGACTGAGAAATGAAACTGCAGCTGCTGTGGGTAGGGCCCTATATCCTGCAGAGGAGGCATGTAGGCCACTCTCAGGTGGTTCACGGCATCCTGAAACAAAACAAAAGAGAACGCTTACAATTAATCACAGAAGGCCACTGACAAAAACAAAAGCAGTTAGAGGGCACCTCTTCAGTAAAGCCCTGTATTAACAATTCCAGCTTGCCACAACTGTGTTTGCAGACTCAGTGATTTCTTATGATTCGATTAATTGACTTTATTGCTGTTGTTCCCAAAATCTGAACATCATTGTACCGCAAGGCTGTGAAATGGTATCATGGGCTTGTAAAATGGGCTCGTTACCCATCCCTTCAACCTTCAGTAAAGTTCTGGCAAAAGCTGGGAAGTTGACCATAGCAGGTACGACATCAGTCAGCAGATAGTACTCCTCTCAATGGAGTCAGGAATCACCATTAAAGAGGTTGTTCCCTAAATCTGAACATTACCATCTACATTGTGCATTGCTGTAAGTCAACATTCCGAAGAAGGGTCCCAGCCCGAAACTTCACCTATTCCTTTTCTCGAGAGATGCTGCCTGACCCACTGAGTTACTTCAGCATTTTGTGTCTATCTTCAGAATAAACCAGCATCTGCAGTTCCTTCCGACACATTCTGACTTCAACTGTCCCTCATGTTCCTCCATCTGTAGTGTCCCACATGACAACGGTCTACCTTGGGTAGTGTAAGATCTTTCAAATGCAGAGAGACGTTTAGTATCAGAGAAGAATCGTGTATGTACATTCAGCTTATCAAGCCTTTATTGTTTTTACAGATGCTTTTGAAAATCTCCATAGGTTTCTGCCCAATTTGCTTCATTTTTTTCAATTGCAGATGCTTACCCAATTTACACTTGAAAGCTAATATTTCATGTCTCTATCAGCCCAATTGGGCAATGTGTTGTAAATCCTACACATTTATCACATTTAATATGTTTTCCTCTGAAACACAGATTATTTAAGCTTTCATTGTTCACCTTGTTATGATCTGGATTGTATGAAGATAGAAGCAACTTTAAAATAACTTACAAAGTGGCACTACTGAAGGGGAACATTTACACTACTGTGGGGCAAGGGTGGTGGATTAGACGAGTTCATTAGGTTTTTGCAAAAAACCATCACATAAATAAAGGGATGAATGGGTGCCTTATCTGCTTTATCTATCTGTGGATTATTTTAATTAATAATAATTGGCTCTTTGAAACGTTTAATAGGTTTTTTGTGGACATATCTGTGATTAGCTGTCGTAACATGGGTTTTATTTTTATACTGCTTGATTCAGAAAGAGAGTAGAAGGATTGGAGAGTTTTTTTGCTCTTGATTCTTAAAGGAAAATTTGAAAGTAAAGCATTTTAATTACCTGTGTAAATGACCTGAGCATTGGGGCACTGGACTCTTTAATCAGTTTCTTCATGCTGTCAGTTAGAAGTAGTTTCCCAGCATCAAGCAGCCTCGTCAGTGAAGGAAAAATACAGTTAGAACCTTGAGTGATCCCACCTTTAGAAATTCATATATCTTGATTCAACAGCATTCACTTGATTAATGGACCCGTTTTACACAAACATCAAGAATTGTGTCTGACATCCCACCCTCTACATGGCACAAGTCATGAATGGAATGAAATGCTCTCTATTTGCCAACATGATAACTAATAGGTTCAACAGCTTATCATTCAAGCATGCCTATCAGAATTATTCCCTTTGCCTTATCCATCTCTCCTCCACTTTCTCTGCAACATAGAACAAGCTTTTCTTTCTCTGTTTCCTGGTTCTGTAAATGTCTTTGACGTGAGATGATAACTCTGCTTCTCTTTCCATTGTGGCTGCCTGACCTGCCAAGTGTTTTAAAGCATTATCCGTTTCTGACTTTGTTTCAGATTTCCAGCTCCTGCGATTAAAAATCTCAATTAAAATATGAAAGACACAATGAGTCTGCATTATCTCATTTTTGGTTGGCCCCTATGTGATGTTAATGATACTTCCAAAGTATCAAAGCCGTCAACTTATCAACATACCAGCCTGCAGGGAATGGAATGATATGGATCCCGTGCAGGCAGATGAGATTAGTTTAACTTGGCATCATGTTTGGCAAAGACATTGTGGGTCGAAGGGCCTGTTGCTGCGCTGTACCGTTCCTTGTTCTATGTTCAAACCACGCCTGAGTGTTGTCCAGAACCTACTGCATATGGACATGGATTGGTTCATTCTCGGTACAGCAATGACTTTGGTTCAGACCTTTACTCAATAAAAATGCAATGCTTTTGGGAATTTGTTGACTGCCTAGAACAGACGAGTCTCCTGAATCTGCTTCATCTGTTATGCATGTGTTGCTTTGCTTCCTAATCTACCCTTACCTCATGCTTAGCAGCTGCTTCAAAGGTCTCCACCTGCATAATTGTGACACACTCAGTCTCAAGCATTATTCCTACAAATATCATTACGTTGCAAAGGAATTCAAAACAATATCTTGTGAAATGCATTGCCAGATATTTAAGATAGTTCAGCATGGCCATAATGTTCAAAGGAGTCGAGAAAGCACACACATACCGAGATACTGAAGTAAAGAAGGGTGGAGTTGTGATTGTATATACAATTTGCCCGTTTGGAGACTCGATGTCTGTGAAGTGCAGCTGGTTTTTCGTCAGATGAGCCATCTCGGTCTCTTTAACGACGAGCTGGCGGACAACTCCAGGTGCTTCCTTGGGAAGCTGATCATCCACAGGGGTGATGTGAATAATTACAGTCTGCAAGTAAATTAACCCCGTGAGAAAAGACTGCAAGAGTTTTATAGCAATAATGAGGAAATAAACATAACGTTTAGGTTTAGATTTATTATTGACTCATGTACTGAGGTACAGTGAAAGTTTGTTTTGCAAGCTAAATAAACGCATCAGATATACCAAGCATATCTTGATGCATGCAAAATTTGAACTACAATTAGTTCAAATGCAAGCATTTTAGATAGAGCACAGGGGATGTTACAGACTGCAGAATATAGTTCTCAACATTACAGTGCATAGTAATGCAACTGTTCCTTAGACAAAGTCCATTGTCTTCAATGGTGTAGAGGTGAATTGAGCAGTACTCTAACTTATGGAAGGACCATTCAGAAGCCTGATAATAGAGGGGGAGAAGCTGTTCCTGAGTCTGGCGGTGTGGGCCTTTAAGCTTCTGTACTTTCTCCCAGATAGGAGCAGAGAGAAGGAGTGACCAGGATGGGAGAAGTCTGTGATTATGTTGGGATAAACCACAGCACATTGTGAATGTTAATGTTCATTTTCACTGGGCTGTACAGTGGTGCAGCAGTAGAATTGCTGCCTTACCACACCAGAGATTCAGGTTCGATCCTGACTGTGGGTGCTGAAATTTGTACATTGTCCCTGTGACTGCATGGGTTTTCTCCAGGGTGCTCCAGCTTCCTCTCACACTCCAAAGACCTACAGATTTGTAAGTTAATTGGCTTCTGTAAATTGTCCCTAGTGTGTAGGATAGTTCAATGGTTCGGGGAGTTCGTTGGTTGGCACAGGCTCGGTGGGCCAAAGGGCCTGTTTCCATGCTGTATCTTTAAAGTTTAAAGGATAGGGCTGGGATTATCACAGTAAATTCCAAGCAAGGGTGAACTGCACAAGGCACCTTTGTATTCCTTTGTAAATCAGCCTTTAACACAAGTGTCTTGCTGCTGACTGCAGGTTCTGGGTCAACTTTAAAAAAACTGCCTATGCTAATAAGCATGTGTAATTAATGGGAAACATTCAGCAATGATTGCACTTTTGGGAAATCACAGCAAGTTCTGTCCCCATTTTTCAATAGGTTTGACCAGGAGGGAGGTACCCCACTGGTCGCATCTGCTCAGTGAGTCAGTTAAGTGTCCCTTTGGTGAATTAGTTTGATAGAATCTAATCGCATCTTCAAAACATTGAGGGGTAGAGGGGTAAAGCAAGATCGCTGTAGGTCAGACGATCTACTGCTGTCATTCAGGAAAGGTTAAAAGGTACAGGCAGCCTTTTATATGCAGAGAAAATTGCAGAGCCTCCATAAAAAAGTAAATTGCTGGCATTATTTGATTTTGTTTTCAGTCTACAATTATCAACAATAATCTAATTTTATGTTTCTTGATTCCTAAAGCTTTCATGGTTTTGAAAACATTAATTATATCCTCTCTATTTTTTTCTGTTCCAGGTGAGATGTTTTCATCTCTTTTTCCATCACATTATCACAATTCCAGTGACCACACAGTGGTTAGATACAGACAGATACCTGAGTTTCTGAAAAGTTTGGAGGATCATGACTGTCAAGCAGAATAAACTCAAAGGAATCTTCAAACATTTCTCCTCCCAAGTGACGATAGTAGATTGCCCCATTGAAGAGGTCTCTCTGAAGAAAACTGTTGATAGGATAGCCTGATAAAAGCAAGTAACAATAAACAAAGTATTTTAATAGTGCATGACCGAGGGAACATAAATTATCATTATTATTAGTTGCCGGGTGGTCCAGATAGTGACACAGATTCACATTGCATACACAGATCTTGAGAGTCCTGTTCTGGATTCAGTTCATGACCCATGCTGAGTTTACAGATTTAATTTCCGTGTTCGCTCCCAAGAATATCTGCAGTAAAGGCGATGGACCAAAGTGGTCCTCATGCAAGCATGGAGATATTGATGTTCGGAGGAGGTGGTATCTGTGGAATTCTAAGGGGTTGGGGGAACATTATAAATCGATGAAGAAGGGTCTTGACCCGAAACGCCACTCATTCCTTCTCTCCAGATATGCTGCCTAACCCGCTGGAGTTACTCCAGCTTTTTGTGTCTAGCTTCATTATAAATCGAGGGGTTGGGGGGAAACTTCCTAAATCAAATGTAGAGTAATGCGAAAGGGAAGGCAAGCAAAGAGTGAACATCTACCTGGTTCCTTATCCCAATAAGTACATTTAGATGGTTTCATCCTACCAGTGGTTATTTTGGACTCAATTTTTCATAAACTCCTTTGAGTTTCTTACTGAGGGATCTTGAACGATGTATCCAATTGTTTATTAATCTCAACATAGTAAAGAGCCCTTTCCAGCTACCAATAGATATGTATTTCCTGTCTGCAATATTAGAGGCTTGCGAGGCTATTTGCCGTCTGAGGAGAGGGCTGTACAAATTGATGGGCCATTTGAACACCTTCTTTGGCTGCGCTCTCTCATCTTACATGGTGAAGTATCACATATTGGAAGGAATTACATCACTCCAACTAAGGTCGTTTATATTATTTTTCACTCCGGGATAAAACAATCCCAACGCAACAGATCTTGTAGAGTGCAAATTCCCTCCAGTGGTAAAAGAGATGTGTATCACTGAGCAGGCAAGCCTCAAAGCTGTCCTAAATCAACAATTAATCAGTATTTTAATGTAATCAGCGCAATGGAGTCATAAAATCAAAGTTAAATACTGCATGAAAAGTGGCCCTTCGGCCCACCGAGTCAATGCTGACCATCAACCACCCATTTACACTAATCCTACATTAACCCCAATTTTTATTACCTCCACATTCTGATCAACTCCCTCTAGATTCTGCCACTCACCTACACACACTAGGGACAATTTACAATTACCAATTAACCTAACTACAGTGCTACTGGGTATTGGATTATTATTGTACCGAGATACAATGAAAAACGTGTTTCGGCACACTGTCGAGGTGTCATATCATACATGAGTACAGCAGGTAGTGCAAAAAACTGAACAGTGTGCAGTATATCATGTTCCAGCTGCAGAGAAAATGCAGGTTAAAAAAAATCAATGGCTGCAATGGAATAGACTGGAAGATCAAGAATACATCCATAGCATATGTGAGGTCCATTCGAGAGTCAGATAACAGCGGGGAAGAGGATTTTTTTTCTGAATTTGTAGGCATATGGTTTCAAGATCACAGATTCCAGCAGGTTTTCTGCTTTATTGGTGAATAGATCAATTGAATTCTAAAGTAGACTCAGTGTTTTACATATCCACTAATATTTGTGACTTTTGCAAAACAAGTATCATACAGCCTTACCATGGCAAAGAAGTGTCACACTTATACAACAGGGACTTTGAATGAAGGCAAGGATATGGATGTATTTTGGAGCCAGAGTAAAGGAAGCAACCAAAACTGAAAGTCTGGGAAAAGGAAAGTGATTGATGTTTTAATCATCAGGACGGGTTGAAAGATACCTGTCAGACCAGCTGTTCTTTTAATGATCTCTCCAGCTTGTGGACTTTTGATGATTTTGAACAAGACATAGTCATCACTTGAGTCCATGTCTGATGCTTGAAGCATAAACTTCTCAATCAGCATTCCGTGGTTCTCACACAGTTCAAAGATAATATTGTTGATAAGGAATGGAGGACTGTCATCTTTGGGTAAGATCTTGATAGGGAATTTGTGTCGGGTGCTATGAAGACCATCAAAAATTCTGAATACAATGAAATCATTTGCAGTGTCACTGTCATCGTGATGATAGCGGACAACACCTGCTTTGATGTCATTGACTGTAAACATGAAGCCTTTTCCACCTGCAAAGAACATAAATTATTCAGGTTAGTCCACAAATTGGATTACTTCTGTGCATTAATATGACACCATACTTTTTCTTGGTGTAGATCTGTATCACTCATGTTTGGTCATGTTTGAGTCACCTTAATTCTCCTTCCCAATCCCACACAGACATTTCTGTCCTTGGCTTCTTCCATTGTTGGAGTGAGGCTAAATGCAAATTGGAGGAACAGCATCTCATATTTCACTTGGGCAGCTTACAACCCAGTATATGAATAGTGATTTCCCATTCCAAATAACCTCAGCATTCCCTCTTTCTCCAACTTTCCCAGTTCTCCGACCAGTGACTGTATAGATTATATATATATATATATATATATATATATATATATATATATATATATGTATGTATGTATGTGTGTATGTATGTATGTTTGTATGTATGTATGTATGTATGTATGTATGTGTGTGTGTGTGTGTGTGTGTGTGTGTGTGTGTGTGTGTGTGTGTGTGTGTGTGTGTGTGTGTGTATGTGCATGTGCATGTGTGTGTATATATGAATATATAATATGGAACTGAGCAAGGCAAGTTTGGGATGTCCCAGATTTGTCTTCTGGTCTGTAAGATGTTGCGATCAACATCAAGAACATTGGGAGCATATATCCACCAAATCTCCCGGATATTTCAAGCGTAATTAGTAAGGCGTATCATGAGGTAAGTACTGTAGAGATTCCAATAGTCATCAGACTGAAACATTTGTTCTGATTCTCTCTCCACATATACTTCCTGGTTCTCTGTGTATCCCCGACACATGCTTATCATACACCCTTGTGCCATTGAAGGGGATGATTAGATTTTTGTGCAAAGTGCCATGAGATCAAAATAGAGAGGATGGGAAAAATAGCTGCACCTTGACATCTGCTTTTCCTCCAAATCTCAACTTACAGCTATAAATGTTATAGCTGCAAATAGTTAATATTTGCTTCTGCATTGACTTAGCATTTAGTTAATTTGTTGCTTGCAATATCTCATCTTCAGTCCATTTATGATGTAATATATTAAGGCATTCAACATATGGCTGTAAAATGAAACAGATCATGTTTCTTGCCAGTCTGAAGATGGGTTCCGATCCGAAACGTCACCCATCCTTTTTCTCCAGAAATGCTAACCTGACACATTGAGTTATTCCAGCACTTTGTGTTTATCTTCGGTATAACCCAGCATCTGCTGTTCCTTCCTACAGATCAAATTTCTTGATCATTATTTACCCTAATAAGAACCACCAACGTATAAATTGGGAATTACAGTCAGTGACTTTGTGGTGTTGCATCTCAATCTTGTAATAAACACTCTGCTAGATTCTACTTTGGAATAGAAGACATTAAGCCGGGTCCTACAGTTTAAATATATGGATCAAATTATTCATTATATCAGGAAAAAGGAATTTCTCCTTTGATGAGTTTCTGGGAGTCCTTTCGCCAGTTTGGTAAAAGGATATTCACCTCTTACTGTTAGACGTCCATGTTGTAAACCGGACACAGTAACCAAACGAACTGCAGTGATGTCGTCATTGTCCACGACTTGAAACTGTTCCCAGGTGATAGGTCGAGACTGGCCTTCCAATAGATCAAGTCCTGCAAAACAGAATCAAACATGGTGAATGTTAGCTCAATTTCATTGCTGAAAGTGGTGACTATGGCTTTTGACTTTATAGACCTTTGAACTATCTTTCATTGGACGTTTTCGGACTACAATGTTATATCTTGCACTCTATGTTATACTTTAATATATGTTGTACCTGTATCTTTTATTTGTGTACAGTGAAATGGCTTGATTGTATTCATGTATATTATTTTCTTTGACCAGATAACATGCAAACAAAAGCTTTTAACTGTACATCGGTACATGTGACAATAATAATAAGCAAAACTAAAAATGAAATGCTTACACATGTATATTAATTCATTTGTAATTTCAGGTTCCAAAATATTCAGCAGATACGGATATATCTTTGTGTGTGGACAAAATTATTAGAAATTAAAGGAAAACCAATCCAAATTTTACAAATTATTAAATAATTTGCCAAATCATTTTCAGAACTTGCTGTGATTTCCCAAAAGTGCAATAATTGCAGAATGTTTCCCATTAATTACACATGCTTATTCTGAAGAATAAGAATGGGTTACGTTATGTGTCAGAACCCTTCTTCAGATCCTTCAATCTTCTTCTTCAGTTTTTCTACTTCAGAACCTATACTTTCATCTGAAGAAGTGTCCCGACCCAAAATGGCACCCATCCGTTTTCTCCAGAGATGCTGTCTGACCTGTTGAGTTACTCCATCATTTTGTGTCCATCTTCAAATATTTGAGAAGTGTTTTTAGAATAACCTTGGTGTGTAACTGTGGTACATTTTGTTGCACACTACAGCCACTGTACATTGGTGGGGTAGGGAATGATGTTTAGCGTGGCAATGAGGACGTAATCAAGCAGTTGTGGGGAGAATTGTTAGGACTGTAGTCTTCCAGGCAAATGGTTATGACTTTATTATGCTTATGACATACCTTGAAAATGGTAGAAAGATTTTAGGATGTGAGTGTTCACTACAGGATATACAGCCTCACGTTCTTGTTGCCATAATATTTATATATATTTTTAGAGCTACAGCGTGAAAACAGGCCCTTCGGCCCGCCAGGTCTGCGCCGACCATTGATCACCCACACACTAGTTCTATCCCTCACACTGGGGACAATTTACAGAAGCCAATTAACCTACAAATTTGCACGTCTTTGGAATGTGTGAGGAAACCGGAGCACCTAGAGAAAGCCTATGCAGGTCACAGGGAGAACGTACAAACTCCGTAGTGAGGATCGAACCCGGGTCTCTAGCGCTGTAAGGCAGCAACTCTACTGCTTCGCCACCGCGCTGCCCATTTGTCCTATTCTTTTTCTCCGAAGATACTGCCTGACCCAGTGAGTTACGCCAGCATTTTGTGCCTATCTTGGGTATAAACCAGCATCTGCAGTTCCTTCCTACACAAGTGCATTTTCTTATGTTTTTTGAAATCATTTGGTAATTTGGTGTCTATTCTCTTTAGGTCTTTTATATTTAAAAAATCCCAAACACAAAAAGACTTTCAAATTTGTGAGAAGACGGACTTCGATAATCCTCAACCATAAATCAAATATTTCACAAATGGGATTTGCTATATTCATGAACATTGACATGTTTTAACATCATAACTTTGCACAAACTTTCTGTAAGCATCGCTAAATTGGCGAGAGGCTTGTTTGTTTATAATTGAGCAAAAATAATCTGCCGTTCTTTGCTTGTATCGTTTGTGAACTAAGCCCTTCAGTCGGAAAAACTCTCTCCAACTTCGGTTCTCTCCAACAATTCAATTTATCAGAATGAAGCTTACCCATGTTCCAAGAAACTCTGGGAGCATTGGTGTCAGCTGTCCTCACTGAAATGTGTACCGTGACGGGTGCACTGTTCCTGAAGTAGAAATCGTGAACTTCAAATTCGACCTGTTACAAATATATGGTCAAGGTCGATGAAAATTCACAAACAATGCAAAGGTAAAGCTCATCAGCCACGCACATTGCGCGGTACACGAGAAAAATAAGACGATGAATATAGATGTTAAAGAGTCATTTCCTCTTCCCAAAGGCTGCGTCATTGTGAAGGAACCAAGCTTAAAACATTGCATACATGGTGCAATTAACATGATCTAAATACAAAGTTATCACAAAGTTATCACACTGCATTTAATATATCTAAGCACATGCTCTACATTCATAACATAAAAATGGAATTTTAACTGGCTTCCCCCAATGCACATCAGGATTCTATTGAAAATGGAAGCATTTGTAAAATTTCACTTAATCAATTAATTAAATCGCCTGAGTCAATGTCTTAACCAAAACATTGAATATCTCTGCCTCCACATATACTGCCTCACCCACTGAGTTTGTTAGTTTTTATTTATTTATTTCTTAAAACTAGGGATCACAGTTTAAAAATAAGGATAGCCATTTAAAATAGAGATTAAGTGAATTTCTTTTCTCTCAGAAAGTCATGAGTCTTGGAATTTCTCTTCCTCTAATGGCAGTGGAAGCACAGTCTTTGTATATTCTTAAGTTACAGAGGATCTGGAAAAGCAAGAGGTGAAAGTCTACTGCAACTGGACAGGAATGTATAGTTGGAATCGTTATCAGATCAAACATCATCTGAGTATTCGGTTCCTGCTCCTCATTCATATTAGTTCAGTTTAGATTAGTTTAGTTTAGAGATACACTGCGAAAACAGGCGCTTCAGCCCATCGAGTCCGCTCCGACCAGCAATCACCGTACATTACTACAATCCTGCACACTAGGGACAATTTACAATTTTACTGAAGTCAATTAACCTGAAAGCCTGTACGTCTCTGGAGTGTGGGAGACAGTCGGAGCACCCGGAGAAAAGCCTTGTTGTCACAGGGAGAATGTATAAACTGTGTACAAACAACACCCGTCGTCAGGGTCGAAAACCGAGTCTCTGGCGCAGTAAGGCAGCAACACTATCGCTGCGCCACCTTGCCGCCCTTGAACATATATTAATAACTAGACGAAGTGGGACCCATTGGGTCCCTGTCACGCACGAGGCTTGGTCCCCCAACGCAATATTCCACCACACACCCATTGCCCCCAACTGCACAGGCGCAGCTAATTTCCGTTTCTCCCTAGCACTCTCTCCCCCTCCTCCTCACCCTCCCTCTTCTTTCCCCTCTCCTCTTTCCCTCCACCAATCCCTCCTTCACCTCTCTCTCCCTCTCATTTCCCCTACCCTCAGTCATTCCCTCCCTCCCTCCATAACTCCTCTCCCCTCCCTACTCACCTGCTCTCCCTCCCCAGGATCTCAAGGTTGCCGCTCCTCTCCCTTCTTGCGTGCCCCGGAGGAGCATCAGCCGTCGGCGCCCTTAGAGACATGCCTCGGATCCTCGGCACGAACCGGATGCACTAGCAGCTACGGACGCGCCAGTGTGTGGGCGGGGGGTGCGTGTGGGTGGGGAGAGAGCTCGGAGAAAATACAGGGGAAGAGCCATAGGTGAGAGGGGGAGGTGGAGCAGGAGCCAGCGAGATGGACCAGAGGGGAAGGGGCTGAAGCTGCAGGGGGTTGTGATGGCGGAGCGTTTGGATCTCACAGCGGGCACTGGACACTCTCCTCTGCCAGGATCAGACTCTCCGCTTTCCGTCTGGCAACATCTCTAACTCCGGGCCGGGTCGGTCCGGGCCGATCCCTCCGAAAATTGTGTCCGGTTGGAGACTTCCGCTGACCACCGTCAGCGTCCCTCAGCTCCAGTAAAGACGCGATGGTGCAGGAAGGGGCGGACCATCCCGCGGACTGACAGGAGAAGAGACCACTCTGCGCGGCGCTGACTGGCATGAGAGGAGATTGATCTGCGCCTCTCGGTTTTTACGTTTTTTAAACCTTGCTATCTTATACAATATACTACCAATCAGAACAAAGCTTATTGCGCTCGTGGCACAGGAGAACTGAGTGAGCTGATGAAAAATCGTAGAGCTATCATGTACTGTTTTTGCGTAAATAGAAAAAATGCACAAACCGGAAGAGTTTTAGTTATGTATAGATGTTCGCATGTAAAAACATAGAAACATAGAAAAACATAGAAATATAGAAAATAGGTGCAGGAGTAGGCCATTCTGCCCTTAGAGCCAGCACCGCCATTCAATATGATCATGGCTGATCATCCAAAATCAGTATTGCCGTACCGGCATTTCCCCATATCCCTTGATTCCCTTAGCCCTAAGAGCTAAAGTAATATTTATGTTCTCAGTTATGCATCCAGATAGTTAAGCATGGTAGGCACATGATGTAAACAAATGCCAGACACATTGATTTATTTGTGTAAAACAGTAGCATGCAATCCCCACCTTAAACAAGCCCAACACCTGGCCCAACAACACGGATGGGAGACTTGTTGGCTATGATTTGAGCCGCTGTCACAGACTTTGAGGCCAGCAGCAGCCTAATTATTATTGGTGACGGTTTAGAGATCAGCTTGTTTAGAACATCACACCTGACCTGCTCATCCCATATTGTCCTTCAATTTACAAGATACACATTGGTGTAAGCATGTGATTCTTATTTGCTAAACTTCCTTCATATGTACTTGCATTCCCTTCTCCCTTATTCGTTCATGATGATACAGCATTAAAGCATCATTGATATTCCTTTTAAAAATATTCTTTCCTATAGCAAAAGCTTCACATTCAAATCGTGACCGATTTGCTCCTATTTTGGATTTATTAGTGACTATTTATTTGCCTGGCTTCCTCTATGTTATCTACTAACATATTGTATTCATGCCAACAGAGCAATCCCATCAGTCCCATTTCCCTTCTCTTCATTCCTCTGTAGCCCGGCAACCTGTTACCCCTCCATGCCCCTTTGATTAGTTTAGATTAATTTAGTTTAATTTAGTTTAGAGATACAGCCCAGAAAGAGACCCTTCGGCCCATTGAATCCGCATCCTCCAACGATCCCCGCACACTAACACTATCCCACGCACACTAGAGACAATTTACAATTATACCAAGCCAATTAACCCACAAACCTGTACATCTTTGGGGTGTGGAAGGATACCAGGGCACCCAGAGAACATCCACGCAGGTCACCGGGAGAATGTACAAACTCCGTACAGATAGCTCACATAGTCAGGGTTGAACCCAGGTCTCTACCGCTATAAGGCAGCAACTCTACCGCTGCGCCACCGTGCCACCCTATTGCCACTTGCCTATACCAAGGGGTGATTTACAGAAGCCAAATAACCCACCAGCATGGGATATGGGATGAAACAAGAGCAACCAGTGATCTGAAGAACAAATGTGCCAGGAGATTGCAGACAGCTGCAGGTCAATAAGGTTGTTGTAGTAGGAGCTTTTAAATTTCCCAATATAGATTGGGAAAATCATAGCGTGAAGGGTTCAGATGGGGTGCAATTCCTCAAAAGTGTTCAGGAGAGTTTTCTTAAGCAGTATGTGGAGGCCCCCACACGTGAGAGGGCAATGCTGGATCTAGTATTGGGAAATTGGGAAGGGCAAGTTAATGAAGTGTGTGCAGAGGATCCTTTTGGGACCAATGACCATAGTTCGATTAGGTTCAAGACAGTTATGGATAGGGACAGAGAGGTTCCACGTGTTAAAATGCTTAACTGGGGTAAGGCCAACTTTGAGAGTATGAGAGAAGGTTCTCGCTCAAGTAAACTGGAGCAGGTTATTTGAGGGGAAAGGAACATCGGCCAAGAGGGATGTTTTTAAAAGTATACTGAAAAAAGCTCAGGATGTGTACGTCCCCATTTGAGTGAAGGGCAAAGCAGGCAAACGTAAGGAAGCTTGGCTGACGAGGGAAATTGAGACGTTAGTCAAAAACAAGAAGGATGCATGGGACAGGTATAGGCAGCTGCGATCAAGTACATCCCTGGAGGAGTTTCAGGAACTAAGGACTAAGTGACTAAAAAAAGGATATCAGAAGGGCAAAAAGGGGCCAGAAGATAGCTCTGTCGGGTAGGACAATCCCAAAATAATTTATAAATACATAAGGGGGAAAAGGGTAACTAGAGAGAGAGAGTGGGACCTCTCAGAAATTAAAGCGGTTGCCTCTGTGTAGAGCCACAGGAGATGGGCAAGGTCCTAAATTAGTATTTCTCATCTGTATTCACTGAGGAAAAAGACAGTAGGACGGAGGAAATTGGAGCAGTCACTGGAAGTGTCTTGAGAGCAGTCAGGGTTACCATCGAAGAAGTACTGAAGGAACAGTCGTGTTTGAAGTTAGACAAATCTCGAGAGCCTAATCAGATATATCCGAGGACATTTTGGGAAACTAGAGAGGAAATTACGGGAGCCCTGGTTGAAATTTACGAGTTGTCCTTAAACACAGGTGAGGTGCCGGAAGACTGGAGGGTGGCCAATGTTGTACCTCTTTTCAAGAAGGGCTGCAGGAAAAATGCTGGGAACTATAAGCTGGTGAGCTTAACTGCAGATGATAAGTTACTGGAGAGTATTCTGAGGAATAGGTTATACAGGAATTGGGACGGGCAAGGGCTGATTAGGGATAGTCATTATGGTATTGTACGTTGTACAAATTGTACAAATCTGATTGATTTTTTTGAAGAGGTGACCAAAAAGGCTGATGAGGGCAGAGCTGTAGATGTTGTGTACATGGACTTCAGTACAGCGTTCAACAAGGTTCCTCATGGTAGGCTGGGGTTTACACAAAAAGCTGGAGAAACTCTGCGGGTGCAGCAGCATCTAAGGAGCGAAGGAGATAGGCGATGTTTCGGGTCAAGATCCTTCTTCAGACTGGTCAGGGATCAGGGAAACGAGAGATATAGACGGTGATGTGGAGAGCTAAAGAACAATGAATGAAAGATATGCAAAAAAGTATCGATGATAAAGGGAACAAGCCATTGTAAGCTGTTTGTGGTGTGAAAATGAGAAGCTAGTGCGACTAGGGTGGGGGAGGGAGATAGAGATGGAAGGAATGCCAGGGCCTGAGGGCTGAGGGAGAGGTGGGAAGGGGAGGAGACAGCAAGGGTTAACAGAATTGAGAAAATTCAATGTTCAAGCCCAAAGGATGCAGACTCCCCAAGCGGAATATGAGGTGCTGTTCCTCCAACTTGCGGTGTTGCTCACTCTGGCCGTGGAGGAGGCCCAGGACCGAGAGGTCGGATACGGAATAGGAGGGGGAGTTGAAGTGCTGTACGGAATGGGAGGGGAGCAGCACCTCATATTCCGCTTGGGGAGTCTGCATCCTTTGGGCTTGAACATTGAATTTTCTCAATTCTGTTAACCCTTGCTGTCTCCTCCCCTTCCCACCTCTCCCTCAGCCCTCAGGCCCTGGCATTCCTTCCATCTCTATCTCCCTCCCCCACCCTAGTCGCACTAGCTTCTCATTTTCACACCACAAACAGCTTACAATGGCTTGGTCCCTTTATCATCGATACTTTTTTGCATATCTTTCATTCATTGTTCTTTATCTCTCCACATCACCGTCTATATCTCTCGTTTCCCTGATCCCTGACCAGTCTGAAGAAGGGTCTCGACCCGAAACGTCGCCTATCTCCTTCGCTCCTTAGATGCTGCTGCACCCACTGAGTTTCTCCAGCTTTTTGTGTAACCCTCGATTCTCCAGCATCTGCAGTTCCTTCTTTAATTCCTCATGGTAGGCTGCTCTGGAAGGTTAGATCGCATGGGATCCAAGGAGAGATAGCTGAATGGATAGCAAATTGGCTCTGTGGAAGGAAGCAGAGGGTGATAGTGGAATGTTGCTTCTCAGACTGGAGCCTGTGACTAGTGGTGTGCCTCAGGGTTTGGTGCTGGGCCCATTACTGTTTGTCATCTACATCAATGATTTGGATGAGAACATACAGGGCAAGATTAGCAAGTTTGCTGATGATTCAAAAGTTAGTGGTTTTGCAGATAGTGAAGATGGTTGTGAAAGATTGCAGCAAGATCTGGTTCAATTGGCCAGGTGGATGAAGGAATGGTTGATGGAATTTAATACAGAAAAGTGTGAGGTGATGAATTTTAGGACGTCGAACAAGGGCAGGACCTACACAATAAATGGTAGGCCTCTGGGTAGTTTTTCAGAACAAAGGGATGTAGGAGTACGGGTGCATGGTTCCTTGAAGGTCCAGTCAAATAGATAAGGTGGTCAAAAAGGCTTTTGGCACTTTGGCCTTCATCAGTCAATGTATTGAGTACAGAAGTTGGGAGGCCATGTTGCAGTTGTATAAGACGTTGGTCTTATTTAGAATATTGTGCTCAGTACTGGGCACAATTTTATAGGAAAGGTATTGTCAAGCTTGAAAGGCTTCAGAAAAGATTTACGAGGATGTTGCCAGGACTAGAGGGTGTGAGCTATAGGGAGAGGTTGAGTAGGCTGGGTCTCTATTCAATGGAGCGTAGGAGGATGAGGGGAGATCTTATAGAGGTATACAAAATCATGAGGGGAATAGATCGGAAAGATGCACAGAGTCTTTTGCCCAGAGTAGGGGAATCGAGGACCAGAGGACATAGGTTCAAGGTGAAGGGGAAAAGATTGAATAGGAATCCGAGGGGTAACTTTTTCACGCAAAGGGTGGTATGGAACAAGCTGCCAGATGAGGCAGTTGAGGCTGGGACTACCCCATCAGTTAAGAAACAATTAGACAGGTACATGGATAGATATGGTTATGGTTATGGACCAAGCGCAGGCAAGTGGGAAAGTGGGACTAGTGTAGCTGGGACATTTTTGGCTGGTGTGGGCGAGTTGTGCCAAAGGGCCTAGTTCCACACTGTATGACTATGACTCTGTGAGATCAGCGCCAAATGCAAAAGATGATGCAATAGCATCTTCTCTACATTTATTCCGGCCAACCCCTCCTCATCTTAAGGACGTCTGGCATATCACACCTCAATGTTGTCTGGCTTTTAACTTCAGTGAAATCAATCAGATTGAGTGGAGGGTGAAAAGATTCATTAGGAAAATAATTTGCAATATGACTGTGTGACTCATTTTTGCCATTAAGGTTTCCAGAGAGCATATTAGCATGTAAATTTAAGTTATTGCAAATGAAAAATATTTCAGCAGCCTATGCATAGATATGCAAAATGATGTGGATAATGTAGTAGTTGCGATTACAAAGTATCTTATTCATGTAATTCCTTTAACAATTCCTTTAACAACATGGGGTATCTGTGTTGGCCTGGATAAGTTGGGCCCAAGGGACTGTTTCCGTGCTGTTTAACACTCTATAGTCAATGCTGTGAAGTTATGTTGCATCACATACCTCATAGTTCCTTCTTTCAGTGTGACTGCTGTTTGGTGGCTGAAAGGCAACCAGCAAGTCGTTCAGGTCAGCCCAAGTGAATGAAGTGATTGATTTGGTGTGATCAGATAAGTGGGTGATGTAGCCCTCCTGAGGTGGTTTGGTGACATTGAACACAAGCTGGGATTTTGGTGTCTCGCTGTCTTCTCCATCCAGGATCCCTGTGGTTATGGAGGTCAGAATGAATTGATCTACATCCAGGATGAACATCGCCATAAAACTCACTTTAGGAGACTGATTGGGAAAGGCATTTGTGATTCTGACTGGAATCCAGGCATTCTCTATCTGAAAGCGAATGAGAGAGAAATGCACCGTTATAGACTGACACAGCACATAATCCAATGAGACCACATCAATCATCAGCACCCATTTACAGGAACCCTACACTAATCGCATTTTATTCTTCCCACATTCCAACAAACCTCTTTAGATTCTACCTCCTGCCAACACATAAGGAAAAATTTACAGCAGCCGATTAAATGACACAGTGGTAGAGTTGCTGTCTTAAAGCGCCAGAGACCCGGTTTCGATCCTGACTATGGTGCAGTCTGTGCGGAGTAACCACGTGGGCTTTCTCTGGGTGCTTCAATTTCCAGCCACACTCCAAAGATGTACAGGTTTGCAGGTTAATTGGCTATGATAAAATTGTAAATTGTCCATAGCGTGTAGGATAGTGCAAGCGTGCGGGGTGATTGCAGGCTGGCGTGGACACAGTGGGGTGAAGGGCCTATTTCTGCACAGTATCTCCAAAGTCTAAAGTAGTCTAGTCTAAATCTGCAACCTACATGACCTTGGGCTGTGGAAGGAAACCAGAGCACCCATGAGAAAACACACACAGCCACAAGTGAAGCTGCAAACCCCACACAGACAGCAACTGGTCTATTTGCTGCACCACGGCGCTGCCCTAATATTGTTGATAGAAAGATTTGCATCTTTTTTCTCAGAATGTTAAGAAGATACCTCACATTTTAATTTACGAAAAAGATGTATTGTATCACCATTCACTAACATTAACTTACACTATTAGATGTAATCAGGCTTCTGAACGGTCTTTGCATAAGCTAGAATACTGTTTGATTCAGCTCTACCTCACCCTGAACATTGAACTCTGTCTATGGAACAGCTGTATTACAATGCTGAGAACAGCAGGTATTTTATGCAGACTGGGCACTCTTTGCTCTTTGATTTGCACTTGAATTTGAGGTGTTTGCATTTATGTATAGTATTATCTGATCTGATTGGATAGCATGTAAAATAAACCTTTTCACTGTACCTCAGTTCATGTGATAATATTAAACCTAAACCAAAACAGTCACACACATAAAAAGCAGAATGTTAACCTAATACCAGCTTTAAGTTTCAAAGAAAACTTCAAAGAAAAAATCCTCTAATCTAAATTAAATTTGTTTCTAAATTAGAAACCTGCAAATTTGTGTGGGTTTGATTTACATTGACATTGGTTTAGTAAATCTGAATTAGGTTCAATATTTGAACATTGGAGATGAAATGCTGGATATTTACAGGGAGGTGGAGAAGACCAAAAATAAACAAGGAAGCATCAAGGACAGAAAGCCTTTCACAGCAAGACAGCATTGTCATTTTCTATTCTATTTCTAAACCTGCCAGCTGGTCCCATTGACAATCTGGCTAAAGGCCAAGACAGTCTGTAGCTGGAAATCACAGTCAGGAACTCTTGTGCTTGGCAAATGTCTCTTTGAGAACCTCTGCCCATCTTAAATATTGAAAGAATCATTTATCTAAAGTAAATGAAAGCATTAATCCATGAATGTGCTTTATTTGTGTATAACCACAGGATAACATGATGGTGAGTCAACAAAACAGAAACTGTCAGAGAGCTGACAGCAGATAAGTAGTTTATCAGGGACCTTTCAGGCTCTCCTCGCTGTACTACAGATGCAGTCATTATATTTGTCTCATTACATGGAAATGGATGTTGAAGAAACTCTTTTTGTTCTTAAATTTGGGGGAGATGCCTTTAAAAACTGATGTCGTCAGCACATGTAGAGTGTGGTCATGTTGTCTTTATAGTGTATGATGATGTTTGCATGGTGTTGAATTCACCACACATTCTGATTGCTGAACTCTTGATGGCTCAGGGAGGGCCAAAGTATGTACATGTCCACCACCTATTTTCGGGCACCCTTGGCTCCAGAGCCTTTCTGGATTATTCATTTTGCCAGACCAATAGAGGTCATGGCCGTTGAGCAGTGTGTCGAGGCCATCAAGGGACCGAGATCCTGGCCTACAAAGTCGGCCTTGAAAACCGGCTATGGGAACAGATCGACCAGCGCCGGCCAGGCCAGAGTTCCAGAGCCCTGGCGACGAGGGGCCAATGATTTGCCCCTTGTCGCCGGGGCTCTGGACCTTGCCGCAAATCAACCTGCTTTTCGATGCGGAAGTGCTGATGAGGTCGAGATCGTCTGTCTTATCAAGCCTAGGCCATAAGGTCATCAGGTCATAAGTGATAGGAGTAAAATTAAGTCATTCAGCCCATCAAGTCTACTCCACCATTCAATCATGGCTAATCTATCTCTCCTAACCCCATTCTCCTTCCTTCTCCCAATGACCTCTGATGCCTGTACTAATCAAGAAACTATCTATCTCTGCCTTAAAAGTATCCACTGACGGCCTCCACAGCCTTCTGAGGCAAATAATTCCATAGATTCACTCCCCTCTTGGTTGCATCGTGGCCTGGTTCGGCAACTTGAACGTCCAGGAGCGAGAAAGACTACAAAAAGTTGTGACCACTGCCCAGTCCACCACCGGCTTTGACCTCCCCACCGTCGAAGGGAAGAAGGTACAGTAGCCTGAAGACTGTAACATCCAGGTTCAGGAACAGCTTCTTCCCCACAGCCATCAGGCTATTAAACACAATGAATAAGCTATGAGCTCTGAACTACAAAAGACTATATTATTATTTATTATTTGCACTATATTTGTTATTTATTGAACTTTTTCTTTTTCCCCCCGTTATATACAATGTCTACATATTCACATATTCTGTTGTGCTGCAGCAAGTAAGAATTTCATTGTCCCGTCCAGGTAATATGACAATCAAACACTCTTGACTTGACTCTGACTAATGACATTTCTCCACATCTCTTTCCTAAAAGAATGTCCTTTAATTCTGAGGCTATAACCTCTAGTCCTAGACTCTCCCACTAGTGGAAGCATCCTCTTCACATCCACTCTATCCAAGCCTTACACTATTCTGTACATTTCAAAGAGATTCCCCCTCATTCTTCTAAACTCCAGCGAGTTTAGGTGCCACATTTTCATGGGGACGTGGGGGGAGGGGGGGTATATCAATCGCGCTCGTGATTTTGACCAAATCAAAGGAGGCGCCGGACCGTCAGATGGCAGAAAATCGGTGGTGAACCTGACAATGTAAGTGCTTAGAAATCCAGCCCATTATACAATCTCCTGGCATTTGTCAAGCAACAGTTAGAAGCTCAGAGATGAATAAATTTATATGAATTTACATTCGTAAATGTGTTGGTGCTAAGCTGATCAATGGAACAGAACGGCCCCTTTTGATGTTTCTGTTGCTGAAAATACTTAGATTAGAAATTGTGCATGTTTCTTTGGCACTGATCCACTAATTACACACATTGAGAAAGACAAGATGCATCTGGCTGGAAATGTAGTAACTGGCCTATTAAAGAAGAGGCAGATTTTTTTACTAGCAATAGCAATATGTATTGAGGTTTTTACAACTGTAAATAGGACTCAAATGGTCATTGGTGATCCACTTTCCAAGACAGAAGATGTCTACAACAAGAAGATAATTAATAATTAAATGTGGAGCCTGATGTGACAAGAATTATTTTTCCAGCCTTACATTTTACCATCCTCTCCCATCACAGCATTCTCCCAGTTCTATTATACAGGAATCCAAGGCTTAATATCACGCCTCTTCTTGTGATCTGGTGCAGAATATGTATTCCTCTCTGCACGCTAAGACTGGGCATTCATAAATTTCTAGACTAAAGGTCCACAGTCCTTTGTTTTATTCATCAAGTGGTGAAATTGATTTGCAAAGACCACCAAAGCACAGAGAGTTTTTGGTTGATACAGTAAGCAGTGTACAAAGGAACTGTGGAATGCTAGTTTATACCAAAGATAGACACAAAATGCTGGAGTAACTCAGCGGCTCTGTCTGAAGAAGGGTTCCGACCTGAAACGTTACATAGAAACCTAGAAAAAAGGTGCAGGATTAGGCCATTCAGCTCTTCGAGCAGTACCTATTCCTGTTCCACTGAGATGCTGCTTGATCTGCTGAGTTACTCCAGCTTTTTGTATCTATCTTCAATAGGTAAAAGTGTTGTTCAATGGAAAGACATTTTTTCCCCAATATTTATCATATTTCATCATGAATTGCATAATAAAGTGCATTAAAAAAAGTTCAACCTATATTCTTCAGGAAGGCAAAGACACTGCAAGCTTTTCTTCACAGGGAAGGCAGTGAACCGTAAAGCCGAAGGAGACAGACCCAATGAATGATTAACCAAACTCATAACAGCAACCATTGCCGTTGTTCATCTGCTAGAGACAGAAAAGGTTGCAGGTAAAATAATCTAATAAAAAACAAACTTCCAGACAAACAAAAAGTACCTTGTGCACATTTTTGCTTCTGCGGTCGATCAGTTCCAATCTTATGGCGATGTAGTCAACATCAGGAGAAGGGGGCCTGAGATGATGGTAGCGAAGGCCCATTGTAAGAAACTCATCACAGCTCACTTTAAAAGTGTGCAGCTCCTTTAAATCTTCCTGGATCGTCTCTAAATTCCACTCTGACGAGAACAAACACAGTGTTCTGATAAATATGGTGATTAAAATCCATACCTTTCAAACCTGCTGACTCAAATGGCTGGTGGGAGGGGGGGAAGATGCAGAATAATTCCACTAACTTTAGCTATGTTTGCGTGAGAGGATTGTCATAGTTATTTGTGCAACTGTAGAGATCAATTGTAGCACTGGAATGGGCAAAGAATGAAATCAAACTAGATATTAGGAAAAAAGCAAAACATTATCCTGAAAAGGGGGTGAAGGAAAGAGCGTTCGCAGTGCGGCACTGTTTCCACCAATGTTTCCACCACTACGCAGAAGAGGCACAAGCGCAAGATGCCATTGTATGCAGATGCTGAGAAGTTTGTTCAGCTCTGGCTGAACAATTTCTAATCTTGTAATGTGGACTCGATAAGAAGATTCTGAAAAGGAAAACAAATGCAGTACCAATTCCAGTCTGAAATGAATGCCTTCTCCCCCATTTGCTCCTCTTTTCAGGTAGAACCACATATTATTTTGATTAGAAGATACATAATATTGACTTTTGTGGGGGGAAACAGTGATATGAGATGATATAATGGAACCCATGTATTATTTACAGTATTTATGGCAAATCTAGTCGAACCGATTAGATATTTCTTTCCCCTTGGAATGGGTAGAATGTGCAACAAACAATTCTCCAATGAACAATTGGAGGAATTTCATTCCCACATTTCAGGAGAAGCTAGATAAACACATGGATCAAAGGAACAGGATAAATGTTAAAACATTCTGGTTAAATGCTGTAGAATATCCTTCATAACACAAACTGGACTATGATACTTGGGAACATTCAAAGAACACTTGGATGGGTGCAAAGATAGGAAGGTTAAGAAATGTGGGCAAATGGGACTAGCTTAGATGGGGCACCTTGACAGGCATAAATGAGTTGGGCTGAAGGACCCGTTTCTATGCCGTATGACTCTATGACACTATGAATCTCCATAGGCAATTTACTAGAGGGATGGATGGTAGGGGAGAAAAGAAATGGAGAGATCAAGTATGCATGTAAAAATTCAAACACAAGTGCAAACCTCCAGTCAGTTCGACAGTTGTGCAGAGGGAGGGATTATCGCTACTCTGTTACTGGTGTAGAGATGATGAAGGAGAATAACTACAAATAACTTATCATACATTTGAGGAGAAAAGTGGATTGTATTTGAAATGTTGGGGGTACAACAAGTGGTAAATAAAAATTTACAGGGAAGGAGATAAACTGGGAGCGAAGCGATGAGGTATCATGGATTTGATGGGGTAAATGCAAATTGGAAGAGCTTGTACATAAAAATCTAATTCCACGCACCTGATGCGTGGATTTAGGTAAGTAGTTTCCTTATCTGCAGTGTCCCAGTTTGCACTGAAGTTCCAGGAGTACCCAATGGCAATACTCCCTCAGACAATTGATCCATAAACCCGGAATGCTCCGGAAGGAGCACTGCATTAGGAATGATATCATTGAAAATTCTCCAAGGAGGTCCTAAGACATGGAGTGCATATGTGGAGCTGCATCCAGAAGCACCCAGTTATTTTTTTGGGAGAAATGTGGAACAACCTGGAAATGGATATCAGTGTCCCACCTCAGCAATGGACTGCTACAGAAACCCTTTGCACTACCATGGATTTAATTCTACTGTGTTTTTGTACTAATATCTTGTTTTTGTACAGACTTTTTTCTTTTCACTGTTTTGCAGAATTTATGTAACATTATGTTATGTATGTTATCCGAGTATTTGCACCTATGATGCTGTTGCTAGCAAGCTTTTCATTGTGTCTGTACCTCATCATACATATGCATAGGACAATAAACTTGACTTGACTAATGGTAAAATGCAAATCTGTTTACAAATGCACCATGTTGACAAAACATGTAATTGCAAAGTAAAGATATCTTTACTGATATCTTATATTATAAGGTACCAGGACGGGACGTCGAAGGATGAGAAGCCGAAGCCAAGAATTGGAAGCCCAGATACCGAAAGTACATCATGTGGAAAAGCCAAGACACCGAAAGTACATCACGACGAAAGGTCACGAAGCACAAATTGCATCACGCCGAAAGGATACAAACCCGAATGGACACCACTCCGCAAAGACAAGATGCAGAACGGACATGACATCAAAAAGCCAGCGAACGGACATGACGTCTCCAGGGATGGGAATAGTCCGACAACTTGTCAGTCATCGATAAAGGTCAGCGATTGGTCCAGACCCCCGCGTCCATCACACCACTGACCATGTGGAGACAGGAGGGTGGAGGGAGACGTGAGGGTGGGGGGAGATGGGAGGGGGGGCGGGAGGGGGGCGGGAGCTTGACCTTGTGTTTGTAAAATGGTGGCATTGACTCCAAGCTGCTGCGATTGCCACAGAGGCTTTTTTGACATCAAGTAGCCAGAAAAAGCAGCATACCAGAGGACTGGGAGAAATTCAGAGACCAGCAGAGGAGGACAAAGGGCTTAATTCGGAAAGGAAAAATAGATTATGAAAGAAAACTGGCAGGGAACATAAAAACTGACTGCAAAAGTTTTTATAGATATGTGAAGAGAAAGAGGTTAGTTAAAACAAATGTAGGTCCCTTGCAGTCAGAAACAGGTGAGTTGATCATGGGGAACAAGGATATGGCGGACCAATTGAATAACTACTTTGGTTCCGTCTTCACTAAGGAAGACATAAATAATCTGCCTGAAATAGCAGGGGACTGTGGGTCAAAGGAGGAATTGAGTGAAATCCAGGTCAGTCGGGAAGTGGTGTTGGGTAAATTGAATAGATTAAAGGCCGATAAATCCCCAGGGCCAGATAGGCTGCATCCCAGAGTACTTAAGGAAGTAGCTCAGGAAATAGTGGATGCATTAGTGATAATCTTTCAAAACTCTTTAGATTCTGGAGTAGTTCCTGAGGATTGGCAGGTAGCAAATGTAACCCCTCTTTTTAAGAAGGGAGGGAGAGAGAAAACGGGGAATTACAGACCAGTTAGTCTAACATCGGTAGTGGGGAAACTGCTAGAGTCAGTTATTAAAGATGGGATAGCAGCACATTTGGAAAGTGGTGAAATCATTGGACAAAGTCAGCATGGATTTACAAAAGGTAAATCATGTCTGACGAATCTTGTGGAATTTTTCGAGGATGTAACTAGTAGCGTGGATAAGGGAGAACCAGTGGATGTGGTATATCTGGACTTCCAGAAGGCTTTCGACAAGGTCCCACACAAGAGATTAGTATACAAACTTAAAGCATGCGGTATTAGGGGTTCAGTATTGATGTGGATAGAGAACTGGCTGGCAAACAGGAAGCAAAGAGTAGGAGTAAACGGGTCCTTTTCACAATGGCAGGCAGTAACTAGTGGGGTACCGCAGGGCTCAGTGCTGGGACCCCAGCTATTTACAATATATATTAATGATCTGGATGAGGGAATTGAAGGCAATATCTCCAAGTTTGCGGATGACACTAAGCTGGGGGGCAGTGTTCGCTGTGAGGAGGATGCTAGGAGACTGCAAGGTGACTTGGATAGGCTGGGTGAGTGGGCAAATGTTTGGCAGATGCAGTATAATGTGGATAAATGTGAGGTTATCCACTTTGGTGGCAAAAACAGGAAAGCAGACTATTATTTAAATGGTGGCCGATTAGGAAAAGGGGAGATGCAGCGAGACCTGGGTGTCATGGTACACCAGTCATTGAAAGTAGGCATGCAGGTGCAGCAGGCAGTGAAAAAAGCGAATGGTATGTTAGCTTTCATAGCAAAAGGATTTGAGTACAGGAGCAGGGAGGTTCTACTTCAGTTGTACAGGGTCTTGGTGAGACCACACCTGGAGTATTGCGTGCAGTTTTGGTCTCCAAATCTGAGGAAGGACATTATTGCCATAGAGGGAGTGCAGAGAAGGTTCACCAGACTGATTCCTGGGATGTCAGGACTGTCTTATGAAGAAAGACTGGATAGACTCGGTTTATACTCTCTGGAATTTAGGAGATTAAGAGGGGATCTTATAGAAACTTACAAAATTCTTAAGGGGTTGGACAGGCTAGATGCAGGAAGATTGTTCCCGATGTTGGGGAAGTCCAGGACAAGGGGTCACAGCTTAAGGATAAGGGGGAAATCCTTTAAGACCGAGATGAGAAAGACTTTTTTCACACAGAGAGTGGTGAGTCTCTGGAACTCTCTGCCACAGAGGGTAGTTGAGGCCAGTTCATTGGCTATATTTAAGAGTGAGTTGGATGTGGCCCTTGTGGCTAAGGGGATCAGAGGGTATGGAGAGAAGGCAGGTACGGGATACTGAGTTGGATGATCAGCCATGATCATATTGAATGGCAGTGCAGGCTCGAAGGGCTGAATGGCCTACTCCTGCACCTAATTTCTATGTTTCTATGTTTCTATTTTCTTTCCCTGTCAGATTTTAAGCCGAAAAACAATCTGACACCGAAAGCACATGAAGCTGAAATGATAAATAGGTATGAAACACTTTAAAAAATCTATATTTGTTGCAAGAATTGTTGCACCTTGTTGAAATAGTTAAATTATTGTACCTTGTATGTCTCCGGGGACGGGATTGGTCCGACACCTTGTCAGTCATCGACAAAGGTCAGCGATTGATCCAGAACCCCACGCCGTTCATCACATCACTGCCTCTGTGGCAATCGCAGCAGCTTGGAGTCACTGCCACCATTTTACAAATGCAAGCACAAGCTTCTCCCCACTCCCGTCTCCCCTCAGCCAGTGATGTGATGGACACGGGGGTCTGGACCAATCGTTTACAAGGTCTAGGACAAATTCCATCCCCGGAGATGTCATGTCCGTTTGGCGGCTTTCCATCGTCATGTCCGTTCTGTGTCTTGTCTTTGCGGCCTGGACATGTTCAGGTTCGTGTCCTTTTGGCATCATGTCCGTTTGGGTTTGTTTCCTATCGGCGTTGTGTCCGTTCGGGTTCGTATCCTTTCAGCGTCGTGTCCGTTAGGTATTCTGGCTTCCACTTCTTGGCTTCGGCTTCTCGTCCTTCAACGTCCCATCCACACACAATATTATAAGGCTATTTCCAAAGAGGAATTCCATTCATGGAGCGCATTTGATGAACAGGACAAAAGGAATGGGAACAGCTCCCCTGGAATATAACTGCTGCCACTGACCAGCCTGACCAAATGGCTAGGTTCCGCAGTATAAATTAAACATAATTCCTTTCTAAACCTTGCTCCAAGAAATGTTGGGCCAGCAAGTCATAATTTTCGCAAGTTCTTTGTTGAAGAAATTTCTGTTCAGTTAAGATGCTAAACATTGGCAAGGATATTAGCCATTGATCATACTCAGTTCTACACATTCAGCATTCAGATCCATTGGAAATAAATATGGGGAGGGGAGTACAACTGGAGGCGAATCCTTGTCATGCTCACATTAATATGAATCTTTTCCCTGAGAAAATACATGATATTTTCCGTAAAGAGAGACATTACTGTTCCCCTAAAGAAAGACATTACATTTTCATTATTGTTCTATTTCAGCTTAAAGGCAAACCAAAACGTAACAATGAAGGGAAGCTTACTCGATTTGTGTGGATTGTCACCACGTGCCTGGTCCATGGAGAAGTTCCCCATGACGAGACGTCCTTGTGCTGGGAGAAACGTCTCTTGTGTTGCCACACGCACCATACAGTCCAGATTCGAAGATTGATCAAAGTCGAATGAAAGCACATTTCTGTCGACTAGATTGGATACACCATAAAATTCGTGGACTTCCAATGCTGTTGCGCCCACTTGGACGATGTTACAGTCGGAGTCAAGCAACCGGACATGGAGGATGAATGATTCTGTAAAAGTTTCATTCTCTGTAAACCTGCAATGGCAAGCGCAAAAAGTAGCATGGGGAGGGAGTTGATGTTTAATTCTGGAACAATTAAAGATTCTTAAGGACATTAACAGATCATTTTGCCAGTGATAACTAGCCTTCGCAAGAGCCTAGGAACCTTTCCCCCTAATCTGATGCAGAATAGGTTAAACCATATCGGTTGCAATTGCTGAACACCAATCCTTGGTCAGTTAATGCTATGTCACAGATAGATTTTATTCATGAATGTTACTGGATTTGAGTTTTGCTGGCAAGGCCGGTCTTTGTTGCCCTGATCATTAATTGCGGGGGAGATGTCAAACATTTTTAACTGCCGTGGCCCCTCGGATGAAACTGCAGATGCTGGACATCTAGAATAAGTTCATCAGTTCAGCAAACAACTATGAAGAGGAAACAGAGTTATTATTCCAGTTTAATAACCCTTCATCTGAATGGGGGAAAGTGAAAAATAAAATCAAGTATATTTTAAGTTGCAGGAGTGGGTGGGGGGGGGGGGGGGGAATTAAAAAAAGCTGAGGAAATAAATGGGATGTTTATAATATTGTGGAATTCAGGTACGACACGGTTAGAGAGTCAGAGTGATACAACATGGAAACAGGCTCTTCGGCCCAACTTTCCCACGCCGACCAACATGCCCCATCTACACTAGTCCCACCTGCCTCCTTTTAGCCCATATCCCTCTAAACCTACCCTTTCCATGTACCCGTCTAAATGTTTCTTAAACATTGCGAATAGTACCTGCCTCAACCACTTCCTTCAGCAGCTTATTCCATACGCCCACCACCATTTGTGTCAAAAAGTTACACCCCTCAGGTTCGCATTAAATCTTCCCCCCCCTCACCTAAAACCTATAGGGTTGTAGAGTATGGGATTCCAACATTCGGATCAAGTGGTGATGAAGGAACCTGTGATTTGGAAGGAACCTGAAATACCTAGCAAGTATAAAAATCCTCAATGTCTATTGCAATGTACTTTCAGGTGTATTTTCCACACACTTTACCATCATGATTGCCTCCAGATTCAGTTTCTTTCCTGCTGTTATCAGGCAAGTGAACCATCGTACCAACAACTAAAGAGCAGTCCTGAACTCCCATCTCCCATTGGAGACCCCCAAACTATTTTAAATCAAACTTTACTCGACTTTCCTTGCACTAAACGTTATTTCTTTATCCTGTATCTGTACACTGCGATCGGCTCAATTGTAATCATGCATACTCTTTCTGCTGACTGGATAGCACACAATAAAAACGCTCGGTATACATGACAATAACCTAAACTAATCAAGAACTGAACCATCTCTGAACACTGAAGAAAATCCCTCCTGTCATTAATTAAGATTGCTATGACCTTAGATAATCAATTGGGTGACCAGCATCAAAGCTTTACACTTATCTTTCCTTGTTAACAAACATTTCTGCTTCCACTGCTTTTCACTCGCCTGTAAGCTCTGAGCATGACTTGATCTTCATCCAGAATTGGACATCCATTATGTGAATATTTCACTTCATTGGGTAGGAAATGACAATCAAAAACCTGAAAAAGATTGTATAGTAAACAAATATAGATGTTAAATTTCCATAACATTCAGTTTGTAAAATATTTTCCTGCTGCTTTTAAATGTTAGACTTCAAAGATACAGCACGGAAACAGGCCCTACAGCCCAAGTCCGCGCCGACCAGTGAGCAACCCGCACACTAACACCATTCTACACACTAGAGGCAATTTTACAACTTATCAAAGCCATTTAACCTGCAAGGCTGGACATTTTTGAAGTGTGGGAGGAAAACGGAGCATCCTGAGAAAGCCCACACGGTCACAGGGAAAACATACAGACTTCATAGACAGCACCCGTGGTCAGGATTGAACACTGATCTCTGGCACTGTAAGGTAGCAACTCTACAATTGTGCCACTGCCCGCCCTCATTAGAACAGGAGGGAATGGATACACCACGCTTCGGGTTAGGACCCTTCTACAGGCACCTATCCCTTCCCTTCACAGATGCTGTTTGACCCGCTGGGTTACTTCACCACATTGTGCTTTGCTGCAAATTCCAGCATCTGCAGTTCCTTGCATTTCCATTTTTTGTGAACCAACCAAACTCCCCAAGCTCGACATATTGTGGTGATGATACCGCATTGGAAGGGATCACTTTGTCATCAATATCATACCTGAGGGGTAAGCTTCCCAACCCGCTGTGTTATCGGTTCATTCATCACCACTTCCACCTTGCAGCTGTCCTTATCCTTCGGGATGTTGAACACCAGGTTCTTCTCTGAGAGGAATACTGACAGGCCCTTGGGAACTGTAATATCATGATTCACTTGAACAAAAGAGGATGCGATGCACCTCCAAAGAACCAATTGCAGGAGTAAGTTAGAGTCTATCCAGTGTTGCTTCATCACATCAGAATCAAGCTTCAGTAATAAGACCCTGAAATTCCTGCAGTTCTTCACAAACTGACATTCATGTCAATGTACAGCAGGGTCTGAGGAAGATTTCTCTGGACTTTATGCGGGTCCTGGAAGTCAATTTGCTTCAGCAAATTCGGGCTAAAGTTTTTTTGGCCCTGAAAAGAAGTGAAATTAATTGTCATTTTGTTGTGATGTTTTTTGTAAGGCAGAAACTTAGCTTAATGATTTCACCAGCTGTTTCCAGGCTGCAGTCAATGTACACATTTGTACGCTTATACGTACACATTTGCAGCAATAACTTTTATTTTTTAAAGAGAAAGATCTCCAAGGGATTGAGGATGAGTACAAGGAGGTGGGAGGAAAACATCTCAATAACCACCGTGATTCTCTGCACTCATCTTCTGATGTATCACTCAGCTCAAACAACATGCTCCTAAATTCTACCAAGTAAACTTTCTGATGTTCAATTTTGTTAATTTATTTACAGCAACTGAGGTGGAAATTACAGTGACCTTCAATTCATTTCCTTTAAGACATTTCTGCAATCGTTAAGTGAAATCAAAGAGAGATTTCTGACATTTGGTACGTCAACACTGTAATTTTTATGTCAATGGTGAAAATGTGTACTTTGTGTAAAGCAGTAATAGAAATGTCAGCTCTTTATTCGGGCACCATAAAGCAGGAGGGTGGCAAACATTGGCTTTAGTCAGATCATCTTCCTCCTGTCACATGACATATTTCTACATCAGCGTGACCAAGCACAGATTAGGTATCTGTTTTGCTAACTACCTGGGTTCTGTCCACAATGGCCATCTTGAGCTCCAGGTTGTCAGCCATTTTAGCCCCTCCCCCTCCCATTCCTCACGTTGATTCTCTCTTTGACTCAGACTGCTCCAATGCCAGGGTGAGGGCAAATGCAAACTGGAGGAATTGCACCTCATACACTGCCTGGGTAGTCTACAACCCAATAGCATGAAAATTGAATTATCCAATTTCAAGTAGTCCGCCCACCCGCCTTTCCTTTCCTCTCTCCTTCTGATCAACTCAGACCCTTTCTTTCCAAATCCCCCACCCAGCCTTCTGTTACTGTTTCTTTCCCCTCCAACACCTGCTTCTCTCTGCCTATCACTCATGCACTCAAACACTCCCATATCCTCTCCCCACAGTTTCATATGTCCGTCTTCCCTCCTTTATCTGGTTCCACTCACCACCTTCTTTTCCTCTCACCTTTAATAATCTGCAGCACTTTGTTGCCTCCACTGATCACCTCTCAGCCCCTGATGCCATGTCCCACATCCCTCCCTTACCGCCTGCCCCCATCTGGCCATTAACCCCTTCTCACCTAGTTCCACCTATCAGCTTACAGCCCAGTGGTATGAACAGTTCCCTACGCATGTTGACGCCAGACATCTATGGCAAGGCCTGAATACTATCACGGGCTACTACGCAAAATCAGGGGCGATCTCTGCCAATGCTGCACCTCTATTGGATGAGCTCAATGTCGTTAACACCTGTTTTGAAGAAACAGAGTACCATGAGGCATGACCTGCCCCCTCCCTTTCCCCCATCCCATGCTAGCTCGGTCCTATACATCTCGGTGACAGGAGTCAGATCTCCATACATGAGGGAAAACTCCTGGAAAGCACGAATCATCATGGATGGACTCACTGTACGGGTTCTGAAATCATGCACCTATCAACTAGCCACAGCCTTCGATGACATATTCAACATCTCACTTCATCAGTCTACTGTCTACATTTGCTTCAAGGAAATTTCCATCATTCCACTCCCCATGAAAAGAAAAGTGACCTATCTCAATGGCTACTACCCAGTAGCACTATCATTGATCATGCTGAAGTTTGCTGAAAGACCGGTGATGAACTACATCTGCGCCAATCTTCCAGACAATCTAGACCTCCTGCAATTTGTATACAGGAAAATATCTCCTTTGTACTACATTCAACTCTAGATGCTGACAATAACAATACCTATAGAAAATGTTATGGGGAGAAGGCAGAAGAATGGGTTTGAGAGGGAAAGATAAATTAGCCATGATTGAATGGCAGAGTCGACTTGATGGGCTGAATGGCCTTACTCTGTTCCTATGACATATCAGGATGTTTTTCATTCGCAGCTCAACCTTCAAAATCATAATACTGAATATGCTCTTCTCTAAACTCCTGGATTTTGGTCTTGGGTTATCCATCTGCAACTAGCTTCTGGACTTTCTGACCGGCAGCCCTTAGTTGGTTGGAAACCTCCAACCCAGACCCTTGAGACTTGCGCTCATCTGAGGTACAGAATTTATGTGAGAAAGTAATAACCAATTAAACATAAAATGTAAAAGGAACAACAAAGGAGACTCAAGAGACTACAGATGTTGGAATCTAGAACAACAAACAACCATTTGGACAAGCTGAGTGGATTGAGCAGCAGGCATGGGACAAAATAAATCAGTCCTGATGCAGGGTTTCAACCTGAAATGCTGACAATTCCCTTTGCTCCACAGACGCTACTCAGCCTGACACGTTTCTCCAACATATCGATTATTGCTATATCGTCAATTATATCATCAATTGTCAAAGTATATCGTCAAATTTTATCATAAGTTCACGATATGATAATTTTCTTGTAAAGCAGCCCCTCCACATCACAGGGATGTACAATACATTGCAGTAGTGGAGTGCAGTGAAGGTTCACCCAATTGTTTACGAGATGGTAGATGTTCTATATTGAGTGAGTAAAGAAACAAGGCAATGCAAGTTCAGAAGAACTAGTGGTGATTACATTTAAATGTAGAGCATTCTTACATGAATGGATGGATGCATAAGTGGCTACTCCTTCAAGATTAAAACATGAGGAAAATATATTTTTCACATTAACCTTAGTAAATATTTTGAATTTGCTACCGAAGGAGACTGCGAAGGTGCAATCACTGAGTAAATTGAGGACGGAGATGGAGAGATCTTTAAATATTGAGAATCAAGGATATTTGGGGCAGTGCAATGGCATAGCTGGTGGACTCACAATACCAGACTTGGCTCACCTTGGCTCAATCCTGACTCCCTGGTGCTGCCTGTGGGGGGTTTGCATGTTCTCCCTCACACCACGTGAATTTCCTCTGTGTGCACGGGTTTCCTCCCACATCCCAAAGACGTACAGATTTGTTGGTTAAATGGCCTCTGTGAATTGCCCCAAGTGGTGGGTAGTAGATGTGAATGTGGGATAACATGTAACTAGTCTGAGCAAGTGATCGATGGTCGGCATGGACTCAGTGGTCGGAGGGACCTGTTTCCTTATTGTGTTTTTCAATCAATTCAGTCAACATGGTGTTAGCGCAGGAGATTGGTGCAATAGCAGAGGCATAAAGGGGCTGAATGGCTTCTTCCTGTTACATTTTGTTTTTAAAGAAAACCTTAGTGCAAAGTTACCATTAGTAACTGTCCAAAACCACACACTAGTTTCTTGTTGTTTGCCCACCTGATATTCCATTCCATTGACAACAAAGGATCTGAACATTACGCTAACACGATACCTTCCATTGAATGCCACCACCCTTGTCAAATATACATGCTGGCAACTTTCCTATAACCTTTCTGGCAACTTTCTTTCTCCGTAAAGACTGCTGCCAACACACTTTGCTATCAATTTATATTCATTAACTTAAATGATCATTCAAACTGAACTCTGAACGAACTTTATGTAAAACTGAACTCTGAACGAACTTTATCTGAGAGAAACATGAAAGATAGCTTAGAAATAGTTCCATTATCCTATTTTATGTGGACAGAAGAACGTTTATTGCATTTGACTTTTAAATATCAGATATAAAAATATTATCCCATAACATTATTTAAAAAACATTACAAAACATTTATGAGCTTACAGATTTAGGCAAAGAATGAATGATCAGGAATAGAAAGCCTATACAGTTATAACTTTTAATTGGGAAATAGCTCTGGATGTTTGCATATATAGATGCACTATTGTTGTATTTCATCAAGATGTACAATAAGCCCAAGGGTAATTTAGTCATAGAAACATACAGGACAAAAACAGGCCCTTTGGCCCATGGCACTTTGCCCCAGTTTGAGCACCAAACACTAATCTGATACTAATCCGTATGTTCCTACAGTAATCCGATTTTATTCTACCCCATATCCCCATCACCCCCCTGCCCTTCCCCTCCCCCCCCGCCATCTCCTCTTTCAACTATCATCTCCACACTGAGAGGTAGTTTACAGTCACCAAATAACCTACCAACTTGCACATCTTCTTCAATTCACAAATTTGGGACACTATCTAATGGCAACAACGAAAGAGTTATAGAGTCATTGAGGCATACAGTGTGGAAACAGGCCCTTCAGCCCAACTTGCTCATGCTGACCAACGCGCGCAATCTGCACTAGTCCCATCTACCTGCATTTGGCTCTTATCAATTAAAACCTATGTAAATGTGTTTTAAAAATTGTGATAGTACCTTCCTCAACAGCTTCCTCTGGCCATTCGTTCCATATCGCTACCACCCTTTGTGTAAAAAAAGTTGTCCCTCAGGTTCTACAAATCTAAAGGCAATGTCTCATATTTCTGCCAAACATTTGAAGGCCCACCCAGCAAACGGTCAAAGCAGAATGGAATAAAAGAATCACAGCAAAGTACAAAAGGTAGTACCTGCTTGCAGATCAGGGCTGTCATCAGAAAGCCCTCACTGCGGGACAGACTTGTCAAAGGATTGTTTTCCCGAATGTTGAGAGGTCTCACCTGGAGTAAACATGTGGAATTCACACGGATTGGATACGAGCTGTGAAAAGCATAAGCAGACAAAAGCCACCATCAATTTGTTGATGAAGCAGGGTAGAAATTCTAGTTTTGCGGCTCAGGGTTGCTTTCAGTTCCCTTTGTGCACACATCCATACAGTTAATGTCCAGCTTAGCCTCTGCTTTGTGTCTGTCTATTTTCCTGAGGTATGTTGTCTGGATGGAGACCAGCCTGTGAGTTCCCATGATAACAGCATTCTGAAGATGTTTTCACTTGTTTGGAGCTTGTGCAAGACCATTTACTTTGGCAATCATCTTTCATTTTATCTCCACTCCCTTGCTTCTTTCAGTTCCTTTGACTGGTGTAATACAGTCTAGGGAGGATGGGCTTGGGTGGGGGGGGGGGGGGGGGGGGGGGGGGAGGGTAGTGTAGTGGTGGTTCAGTCACTTCATTGCTTTTCCATTATCAGTGCGTGCACAGGCTCTTGAAGTTTTGCAAGGGCCAAGCTAAATTATTACTGAATGGACCTTTATTTATCTGAACAGATAAGTACTGCACACCCATTTAAGGAACATTGGCAACTCACTGTTTGAAAGCAAAAACGAGTCAAAACGAAATGTTTTGCGTATCTACTTTTTCTCTACTCAGTTATTGTGCATCAAAATACAACTAAATGCATTTAGTGCCATAACCTCCCGATGAAATGTAAGATTGGCCAGCAGTCTACTTAAATACGCCCCAAAAAATAGCAAAAGGATTAAATAAATCAATAAATTAAACCAGTCAATTAAATGACAGCATATCAACATCTTCCTTTATTATCGTTACTTATTTGCATATCTTTTATTCATTTGTGTAGGAAGGAAGGCACCGCTGTTAGTCCCCATCGCATCGCTGTGACTCCCCAACCCCTACCCCTCTGGTCCCTCTCACTGGTTCCTGCCCCCCTCCCCCGTGATACCCCACTCTCCCCCATGAATCTACCCCGTCTTTTCTCTGAGCTCTCTCCGCCTTCACATCCCTCTCCCCCTCACAACCCCCCATCCACACCCCCTTCCACCCACAACCCCACACAACCCTTCCACCTCTCACAAAACCCCTCCCCCACCCACACACTCCCTCCCCCACTATCCTCCCCCGTCCACACACCCCCTCCCCCTGCCCACACACACCACTCCCTCCACAGCCCCTCGGCCACACACCCATCCCCTCACACAACCCCCCCATACAAAACTCCCACAGCACACACCCCTCCCCCCACAACCCTCCCAGCTGAAACACCACTAGGCCCCAGAACCACCCCGCTCATACACCCCACCCACCTACACCCCCCGCCCACACATGCCTCCCCCCACAACGCCCCCGCCCACACATGCCTCCCCCCACAACACCCCGCCCACTCACCCCTCCCCCCCCTACAATGCCCCCTCCCCCACCACTCCCCCTGCCCACATACTCCACACCCACACCCTTCCCACACAACCACGACCCCCCTCCCAAATTCCTCCTCCCACCCACATACACGAATCCCCTCCCACACCTCACTGCCACGCCCCTCCCTCTCCCACATCCCCCCTCCCCACCACCCTCTTACCCCCCTCCTTCACCTCCCTGCCGACACACACACACACACACCCCTACCCGCCTCCCCTCCCACCCCAACATCCCCCCCACCACACACCCCACTTCCCTCCCCTCCTCCCCTGGAGTGCCCGAGGATGAGGAGAAATGAGCCACGCCTGTGCAGTTAGGGGCTATGGATAAAGTGCTGGAATATTGCGATGGGGGAACTTGTTTGAGGGACCAGGCCTCCCGTGTGACTGGGACCCAATGTGCCACACTTAGTCTAATTTGTTCTACATATCTGAACATCACTATCTATATCTCTCCTTTCCCTTTCCCCTGACCCTCAGTCTGAAGAAGGATCTTGACCCAAAATGTCACCTATTGCTTGTCTCCAGAGATCTCATCTGACCTGCTGAGTTACTCTAGCTGTTTGTGCCAGACTTCACCTCTGTCTTGCTGGATGTCATGCCGGAGTGTGAAAGAGTATGTAGGGAAATCTTATTCTTTGCTGGTGGGAGGAAGAAGTGTGCAGTCAACAGCACAACTGAAAGATAGGGGAAAAGAAATGCTGTAACACTGAAACAGGAACGGACTATGCAACCTTCCTAATGCCACCACTCAAAGATGACCGAACACCTCCGCTCGGTCCGCATTACGTTTCGCCGAACACCTCCGCTCGGTCCGCATTAACCAACCCGACCTCCCGGTGGCTCAGCACTTCAACTCCACCTCCCATTCCGTATCTGACCTCTCGGTCCTGGGCTTCCTCCACGGCCAGAGTGAGCAACACCGCAAGTTGGAGGAACAGCACCTCATATTCCGCTTGGGGAGGCTGCATCCTTTGGGCTTGAACATTGAATTTTCTCAATTCTGTTAACCCTTGCTGTCTCCTCCCCTTCCCACCTCTCCCTCAGCCCTCGGGCCCTGGCATTCCCTCTCTCTCTCTATCTCCCTCCCCAACCCTAGTCGCACCAGCTTCTCATTTTCACACCACAAACAGCTTACAATGGCTTGTTCCCTTTATCATTGATACTTTTTTGCATATCTTTCATTCATTGTTCTTTATCTCTCCACATCACCATCTATATCTCTCGTTTCCCTGATCCCTGACCAGTCTGAAGAAGGGTCTCGACCTGAAACATCGCCTATCTCCTTCGCTCCTTAGATGCAGCTGCACCCGCTGAGTTTCTCCAGCCTTTTGTGTACCGATGATTATGTCTTATCTGTGTCTGTCGCTTGTCGCCTCCTGTACCATCATGGACTTGCTTCTTCTCTAATTGTATTTTTCACTTATGTCTTAGTTACTTACAAAGTTTTTTATTTTTATTGTCTTCTACATTATTTTGTGCCATTTATGTTGTTGTGTGCTGTCGGAGTCCGTGTGCTTGTGATGCTGGTGCAAGCAAGCTTTTTCTTGTAGTTGGACCTCACCATACGTACATATGACAATAAACTCGACTTGACTTCACAAACACGGATCAACGCGTATATCAATTCCCAGATAGCAACTGATTCATTACATGGTCTCATACCTGAAACATTAATGGTTTTGCCCTCCACAGATGCTGCTGTACCTGCTGAGTGTTTGCGGCACTTTCTGTTTTCATCCTTAACAACAAACTGCTTTGGCTCAGTTAACATTTCAGTGTAGGCAAACTGTGAATAATGAAGAGACTTTGAACTGAGGGTGAATTAGCATAACTACAGACACGGCTGTCAAAATAGTGTCAGTGTGTGCTTGGGTTTGTGTGTGTGTGTGTGTGTGTGTGTGTGTGTGTGTGTGTGTGTGTGTGTGTGTGTGTGTGTGTGTGTGTGTGTGTGTGTGTGTGTGTGTGTGTGTGTAAGTGGTGTGCTTGTTCACAAGTGTGCATGTGTGGGTATAGCGAAGTAAACACTACATGACCTCTTTTGCTGCAGAGTACATGTGTGAATGCAGCCATTATTAGAGCTGCACTCACCAGCAGGTAGTCTCAGAAGACTTACGGTGACAAAACAAATGAGATCATGAAATGAGTTCACCGATTCTACATATGATGTTGAATAAACACCTCCTGATCTTTAATTTGCAAGTAGTTGTAAAATTGTAATTCTAAGGTATGATAGGTAGCTTGAATAAATAATTGAAGAGTGCCATGATAAACCTACTTACTACCTGATCTACGCCAACTACATTTTGACCCACCCTGCCTGATGTTTATTATTCAGAATGATTAGGAAAAAATAAGAACAAAACCATTTGGTTACTAAATTGGCAGAGAAAAGGGTGTTTGTGTAATTGTTCATGAACATGTAGCTCTGGATAGGAACTAGTGGGAACGTTGTATTCGATTAGCAGAAACAAATTGAATAGAGTGACAATCAAAAGAAGTGCAGAAGAGGAAATTTAAAACCAAGACATAAAATGTTGAAAACAATCAGCAGGTCAAGTGGTATCTGTGGGAAAAGAAACAGCGTTAACGTTTCAGAAGGTTGTCCAACATGTTTCCTCCTTCCAGAATTGAGCAGAAGTCTGGCAAAATGTCACAGACCTGGACTGGCTAACTGGCTGAGTTGCTGAGATACAGACTTGCTGAGTTTTTCTAGCATTTCCTGATCTTTGAATATACTAGGTAGTTTTTATATGCAGTTATCTTTTAGCAATATCAACGAGTTGACTACTCTATTAGAACATGGAACAGAACAGGCCCTTCAGCCCTCGGTCTACATCGACCATGATGCCATTCTAAACTAATTCTATCTTCCTGAACAAGGTCCATCTTCCTCCAATTCCTGCCTGTGCATGAGTGTTTAAATGCCCCTTAATCATTGCAACACTTCCTGACAATGTCTTCCTCATCTGCCACACCTAATATAAAAATGCTTACCTCAAAAATCACAACAGTTAAAAAAACAGTTCAAATAACTGTCCCCTCTACTTAAACCTATGTCCTCTAGTACTTGACATTTCCAGCTTGGGATAAAGATTCCGACATCCACCATACAGATGACTCATAATTTTAATAATATCCATCAGGTTAGTCCTTCAGCCTCTGATGCTTCTGTGAAAAAAATCTGTTTGTCTTCTTAGCTGATACATTCAAATTCACTCAACATCCTGCCGACCTTTTCTGCACCCTCTCCAGTCTCCAGACCCTTCCTGAAATTCAGTAACCAGAAATGGACACAATACTTCAAAAGTCAAGTCAACTTTATTTGTCACATATACATACAAGATGTACAGTGAAATGAAAGTGGCAATGCTTGCAGGTTTGTGCAAAACAACAGAACGGAACAGTACCAGTATTTACATTTAAAAAAGAAGATACCGCAGAACAATCCTTGTTCTCGGCGTACCAGGGCCCATCCCCGACCTCTACCTCCGTTACATCGACGACTGCTTTGGTGTCACCTCCTGCACCCACACACAACTGACTGACTTCATTCATTTCACCACCAACTTCCATCCGGCACTCAAATACACTTGGACCATTTCCGACACTTCCCTACCATTCCTTGACCTCACCATCTCTATTGCAGGTGATACGCTCCTGACCGACATCCACTACAAACCTACTGACTCCCACAGCTACCTGGACTACTCTTCCTCCCACCCTGCTTCCTGTAAGGACTCCATCCCCTATTCCCAATTCCTCCGTCTACGCCGCATCTGCTCCCAGGATGAGGTGTTCCACACCAGGTCATCACAAATGGCCTCATTCTTCAGAGAACGGGGATTCCCCTCCCCCACTATAGATGAGGCTCGCACCAGGGTCTCCTCCATACCCCGCAACACTGCCCTCGCTCCCCATTCCCCCACTCGCAAACAGGGCAGAGTCCCCCTGGTCCTCACCTTTCACCCCACCAGCCGGCAAATACAACATATAGTCCTCCGCCAGTTTCGCCACCTCCAACGTGACCCCTCCACCCGCCACATCTTCCCATCTCCCCCCCTGTCTGCCTTCCGCAACTCGTCAATTCTTCCCTCCCCTCCCACTCTACCCCTTCCCCGGGCACTTTCCCTTGCAACCGCAAGAAATGCAACACTTGTCCCTTCACCTCCCCCCTCCACTCCTTTCAAGGACCCAAGCAGTCCTTCCAGGTCTGACAGAGGTTCACCTGCACCTCCTCCAACCTCATCTACTGCATCCGCTGCTCCAGATGCCAGATGATCTATATCGGTGAGACCAAGCGGAGGCTTGGCGATCGCTTCGCCGAACACCTCCGCTCGGTCCGCAATAACCAACCCGACCTCCCGGTGGCTCAGCACTTCAACTCCCCCTCCCATTCCACATCCGACCTCTCGGTCCTGGGCCTCCTCCACGGCCAGAGTGAGCAACACCGCAAGCTGGAGGAACAGCACCTCATATTCCGCTTGGGGAGTCTGCATCCTTTGGGCTTGAATATTGAATTTTCTCAATTCTGTTAACCCTTGCTGTCTCCTCCCCTTCCCACCTCTCCCTCAGCCCTCGGGCCCTGGCATTCCCTCTATCTCTATCTCTCCCCCACCCTAGTCACACCAGCTTCTCATTTTCACACCACAAACAGCTTACAATGGCTTGTTCCCTTTATCACCGATACTTTTTTGCATATCTTTCACTCATTGTTCCTTATCTCTCCACATCACCGTCTATATCTCTCGTTTCCCTGATCCCTGATCAGTCTGAAGAAGGGTCTCGACCCGAAACGTCGCCTATCTCCTTCGCTCCTTAGATGCTGCTGCACCCGCTGAGTTTCTCCAGCTTTTTGTGTACCACCGCAGTATTCATGCCCTGTTGTGATCAGAGTGTACAGTCCAGATGGCCTGTGGGAAGAAATTCCGTCTCAGCCGCTCTGTTTTTGCTGTGTGACAGCGGAGGCGCTTACCTGACCGCAGAAGCTGGAACAGTCCATTGCTGGGGTGGTAGGGGTCCTTCATGATCCTGCAGTCTCTGGATCTGCACCTCCTGGTATATAGGTCCTGCAAGGGGGGGGTGGGGGGGGGACTGTAGTTCCTGTGGTGCATTCAGCCAAACGCACTACTCTCTGCAGAGCCTTCCTGTCCTGGGCAGAGCTGTTGCCAAACCAGATAGAGATGTCTACCAGATAGAGAAGTAGCCTAACCAAGGTTTTGTACAGCTGCTACATACCTTGCCAACTTTTGAAAACAGTAAACAATTGGTGTACAGTATGGAGCTAAAAGCTTGGCTGTGGTTTTAAATAGCATCAACGTAATTGCCACAAGAGCTGATGAATTTGCGGACTCAGTTAAAAACGATGAGTGAGGACCGATGGTTAGCAAGTGGGACAAAGGCTCACACAGGTTGATGGACCACATGGGAAGTTAGGAAAGAGAAGAACAGATTGAATCCAAATTTACCCATGATCCTTGGCTGTAGAGGATAGGTCCAATGAACTACTGCCTATTCAACAATTGCCTATTATTAAATATTGAATTTTGTGTTTAATCAATTTTCTATAATTCATATCAATCAAATTGTAGATTAGTGCTCAATATATTATGTTCGGGAATATATTCCAGTCTCACACAGTTCTCCTTCCAAATGTTATCTCTGTGGCCAACTTCAATTTCTTTCAAAAATGAAAACCTCCAGGTATTAGAAATCTGAAATGAAAACAAAATTAGTTGCCTGACCTGCTGAATATTTATTGTAATGCCAGGTTTATTCCTGCCTCTTAAGTTTCATTCATAGAAAAAAGCTTGGCATTGTAATCTTCCTTTGTATATATTATGAATAAAGTTTATTTTTGAAAAAAAAAAAAATGCAACTCTGAATAAAAACTGGCACAGTACAGGTGGACCTTTCAGCTCTGAATATATTCATAAACTCACAACATATTTGGAAGTGTCTGAGGTGAGATGGCATCTTACCAGCTACAGACGGCATCTCTAATTGTAAGAGCAGGTGCTTTCACTTCACAGATGCAGACAGTACTTCTTCATGAGCAGGATCGATTGCACTCTGTTATAATAGAGCTCTGCCCTGTGCTCTGTTATAGTAGCATGCAATGTCAGGAAGACTTTGCACATTAATGTATACATATAGTTTGCCATTGGTCCACAGCTTGTGCTCCAATGCACCTGCATCTTAAACTAGACTTAGATGGGAAGAGAGGGAAAATTGAGGGGTTGTTTAACTCGCCTACAAACAACCTTCCTCTTCCCTCCCTTCCATGTGCCCCACCTTGATGTGTACCCATTTCTCATCTTTCACCACCTGACCCCAGTTCCATTCCACCTATATTCCTTCATCTGGTTTCATAATTCATAACTCTTCTATCTTTATCTCACACTTTTTGTCCTTTCATTTCCTTGTCCAACCATCATCTACCTATCAAAGCTCCCCTTCACCTGTGTCCACCGCTCACTTACCAGCTTTGCCCTGCTCCCATCTCTCTGCCAGCTTTTTGCGCCCCACCAGACTGAAGAAGGGTCCTGCCCCGAAATGTCACCTATTTGTGTTCTCCAGAGCTGCTGCCTGACCCACTGAGATACTCCAGCACTTTGTGTCTATTTTTGCATCTTAAACTAACTGTAAGAGGTGAATGGAATAGTTCCTATTGATTTGAAAGGAGAAGGAAGACCCATGAAATGTCTATGTGGTTTAAGCTGTTTTACAATGGAAGCAGTTTGTAAATGGGTTAGTTAAAATGTTTCAACTTGACAGTGAAGGAGAGCACCGAAGGCTGTGAAGCGACGCTGCATGAATACCACCAATTTGGGTACCCATCTTCAGTTTTTTCCTTGCAAAAATCCTGAATTCGCAATCCTGAAGTCACCACAGATTTCTGGGGAGATGAGGACTGAACGCACAGCCTTGCAGTCACTGGAATCATAAAATCTCACCAACAGTTTTCTTACAGTTGTGTCCCACAAGGCAAACATTTCTCTTCTGTTGGTTGACTTGAAGGAAGTAAAGGAATGTCTAAAATCTAAACACCTATTAAACCACAGTTCAGTATATTGTGCAAGAAAAAATTCCAGTCACAGAACTCTGCATTCCTGCACAAGGAAATAGTGGATGCAGTCTGGTCAAAGATATGCCCTGATTCACAAAGGTCCAATGTCCCCACAACTGCCTGCACTCCAGCTTTCCTTTATCTTAAGGGACTGCTGATCTCTCTCATCGTCCACATGATGCCCTCGCTTACAATGCACAGACCATTAAAAGATACAAACAAACAAATTCAAAACTGGAGCAGACCATTCAACCCCTTGAGCTTGCTTCACCATTTGATAAGACCAAGCCTGATCTGATTGCAAGCTCAACTTCATGCTCCTGTTTACCTTCAATAATCTTTCTGAAGGGCATGAATTGGAATAAAGTTGGGATGACAGAAATATTGAAATTCAGGTTTTCTCTGGGTTACAAACGACTGACAGTTCCCATGACGCTACTAAATTCAAAAGTCCAATGACTGAACATATATTTGTTACTATGAATGGCAAAACTAGGTTCCTCTCTTTTATTTCCCTTGGAACAGAACAGCACAAGAACAAACCCTTCAGCGCAACTTTGTGCCAAACATGATGCCCAGATACACTAATCTTATCTGCCTGCAGATGATTTATGTCCCTCCATTCCCTGCACATCCACGTGAGGTAATGGAGTAATTATTTCAGTAATTATCTCTCATAACAGTCTTATGTTTCGTTTAATGTTATTCAAGAGTCAATAATATTTTATTGTCATATGTCAGGGATATATATGTCAAAATCAACCACAAGATAATTCCCTTTATATTACTTCAATTAATTTGATGGGCCATACTGAATAGGGTATGACAGAATTCATCCAAGATTAAGCTAGATAAAACCAGTTAAGATTCAAGTTTAATAAGTTATCTAACTGAAGGGGGAATGAAGATGGGGATAATCATTCCCAAGCCTGTACAAGATGACATGCTGAATTGCTGTGCTGTCGGACAGATTTTTTGTGCATGTTTAGCATGTGACTGCTGAGCTGGAAGAACACCAACAACTTCCCCATCATGGGATAAGGGAGCTCTGATTGAAATAGACTTCTGCAACTTAATCCACATTTTGGTTCCTGCCCAAAAATCTCCTGGTGGTTCAAAGCAGTATACTGGAGTATTTTTCTTTAAAGATTATCATTGTTTTCTTCCCTCAGATCCAATGATGAAATAACAAGTGTAATTACACAGACGATAATTATATCGGTGACTATTAGAGAAAACATTTGCTGATGCTGATAGACGTGCTGGGGACCAATAGGCATAATTATTATGTATCGGGTTTCGTCAGCCTAGGCTTTAATGTTCTGCGTCTTTCATCCAGAAAGGCAGAGGAAGGTTAGTGGGCTGTGTACTGCAAGCAAGAACCATAAGGAATATGAGAAGAATTTTTAAAAGTTGCATTATTTCATTGACTATCCTTCTTCAATCTGCTGAGGATCAGATTTATGGAGTTCAAATCAGGCATTCAAGAGTCGTACAAGAAGTCCAGGTACGACCTCCAGAAAGCTATTATGAACACGGACCACTTGCAGACTAAACTGGAGGCTTAGATGGACACTTGGCAACTGTGGCAGGGCTTGCATGGTGAAACATCTGACAAGTTTGAAATCGAGTAGCTCAAGTGACAACAACACATCTCTCCTGGATGAGCTAAATGGTTTCTTGCTCACTTCAAAAGGGAGAGCAACACCGTACCTTCACAAACTCCCACAGAACCTCAACAACCCTGTGATCTCAGCCTACCAGGCCAACAACCGAAGATCCTTCACAAAGGTGAACCCCCCAAAAGCCTCCAGCCCTGATGGTGTACAATGTCACATTCTCAAAACCTAAGTGGGCCAACTGGCTGGAGTTTTCAAGGGCATCTTCAACCTCTCAATACTGCATCGAATGTCCTTACTTGCATCAAAAAGACATCCGTAATATCCATGCCCAAGAAGGCAAAGGTGATATGCCTCAATGACGACTGACTAGCGGCACTCATGTCCATTGTGACAAAGTGCTTTGAGAAGTTGCTTATGACGCAAATCAACTCCTAGATCAGTAATGAAGAGATAAAGCTAAAGATAAGGTGGATGAGAGCTGGATGGTGGAGAAAGAAAAAGCACACAAAGGGGAAAATAAATCAACTAAGAAAACCATAGTGGGAAACACATCTAATGGTAACCATCTCTGGCATTCACAATTTTAGTGTACTCACAGATAACTAGCAAACACCCCCTCGTATAAGTTCATTGAGGCTTTGAAACTTCAAAGTGCAAAAGCTTTAATTTGTATTTTTGGAAACTATCAGGGTTAAATTAGTAGCTTGTGACTCACAGATTCTTTAGCAAACCCGCAAATTTACAACTGATTTTCCCGCCAGACCCAGTGCACGTTCACACTGTTACAACAAGCCATGGGAAGCTGCTCATGTTATCATGTTAGGCTATACACACATTCTCAGTATGTGCTTTGTTTTCATGCTTTCAAGCCGCCCCCACTTTTTCCCGTGGGTTTCGGTTGTTATTCCAGTCTCCCATCTGCCATCTATCTCCTGAGTGGCTGTCTTGGCTGATGCATATACAAAACCTGGAGCAACAGGAGTGTGCACTGGCTTCAGAGCCTGAAACATATTGGTTCTCCAGTGTGGAAGCTGTGAGCAAGTGAAGGAAAACAAGTACAATTACTGACCCTAGAATCTGAAACAAAACCGATTCCCTTTCCCCTGGCTAGTTAGAAGGGTCTCGACCCAAAATGTCACTCATTCCTTCTCTCCAGATGTGCTGCCTGTCCCACTGAGTTACGACAGCATTTTGTGTCTATCTTCAGAAACCTCGGCAGCTCAGTCAATCAAAACCATCTCTTCCCACTGATGATGTTTGACTGAGGTCAGATGCTGTTTGACTGACTTCTTGCAGCATATTCTGTTTCTGTCTGTAAATGAATGCTGGCGGTTGGCACATTCCAAGGTGCAGGAGTACGTGCTGATGGACGCACTGATGCTCAGTGCAGCCAACACAAAGGATCTGTGACAGTCTAGAGTCCAGTGGTCACTGGACATTGAGGAGCTGGGTCCTGTGTAACAGCCCTCCAAACTCTTCATTAGTGTATGGTTTATAAAATAAACATTGTAAAGAGAAAGCAGTGCTTTTTTTGTGACAGTACACACTGCCTATAGTGTATGAGTGTAGCAGCACTTCTAAAAAGTCAAAAGCTAGGTTTTCAATTAAAAAAATAATAATTTGATTTTATACTCTTTAGTTATTAGTGTAGACTTTAGAGATACAGCACAGAAACAGGCGAGCCCGCACCGACCAGTGATCACGCAGTACACTCACGCTATCCTACACACTAAGGACAAGTTACAATGTTACCAAAGTCAATTACCCTACAAATCTGTATGTCTTGGGAGTGTGGGAGGAAACCAGAGTACCTGGAGAAAACCTACACAGTCACAGGGAGAATATGCAAATGTTGTCAGGAATCAAACCTTGTTCTCTGGCGCTGTAAGTTAGCAACTCTACCGCTGTACCACTGTTCTATTCAGTTAAATAGAAGTTAATTGGTCACAAAAACAAAATAGAAGAAGGGGTATATTGATGGAAAAAATTGTTTTTGAATGTAGCTTGATTTTTGGTGGATATGCACCGTCTTGGGTACAAAAATAGCACTGAGACAAAGTATTGGTTTGATGGCAGAATTAATGTATTGACTTGATGACACGAGGAATGCAAATAAATGAATGTAGTGATTGCATTGTATTTCCTGTGTATATTTTTTTGGACTAAAGTTTATTTTTGAAAGAGATTGCAGTCGTTCCAAAACCAACAGCCAAACAGCTTCCAACCATGAAGGTCAAGGAAAGAACCAGGAAACAGGAGTGGCTTTGACTCATTGCAAGGGAATGTACTGAATTGCTGAGCTGAGAAAAATAGATGGACAGATTGTATTTATTATGTAGATATTATGAATAAAGTTTAAGAACCAGTTTCCATGTGAATATCAGAGTCTGGTACCAGGCCATAGATACACAGCATCCTTGGAGAGAAAGAACGGGTGATGTTTCAGGTTGGGACCCTTTTCAGACTGGGTTCCGAACCGAGTCAGAAGAAGGGTCTCCACCCAAAAGGTCACCTATTCCTTTTCTCCAGAAATGCTGCCTGACTTTCTCCAGCTTTTTGAGTCTATCTTCTGAAAAAGGGTCATCTGCAGTTCTTTGTTTCTACATTCTGATACCAGCCCCTTTGTTCGAGCATCCTCCATTAATGGGCATTCACTGGAGGTCGAGGATGGCTTGCTTCAACGTCAATTCCAGGGGCAACTTTTTACATACAGCTTATGCAACAAGCTGTTAGAGGAGGTAGTTGCGGCAGGTTCTATAACACAAGTTCAAAAGACATTTGGATAGATACATGAACAGGAAAGCTTCAGCAGAATGTGGGCCAAACGCAAGCAGGTGTGATTAATGTAGATGGGACATCTTGGTTGGCATGGGTGAGTTTGTCTGAAGGCATGTTACCATGCTGTATGATTCCATGACTCAAAGACTCTAATGGGACCTGAATAACTGATGAGCCCATGTGGAACCTGTTAGCTCAGCCACAAGAGGAATCGGAAGTTGGCAGAGCAGGCGGGTGAGTAATACAGGGGAGCGGGGCTGCACTCCTTCCTTTAATGGAATTACCATCTGACCCATGTTTTCAGTGCCATCCCACATGTTTCTTCCCTGTTTTAAAAGGTGATAGGCCAGGGGTTACCATGAGTGAGTGGGATAGTTCCTTTTTTTCCCCTTCAGGAGGCTATGGGAATATCCATGAAATGTTTTAATCTGTCCTCCTGGTTGTTTCCTGCCATGACAGAATTAAGAATAGAGTGTTTGTTCTGAGCTTCTGGGATGGCCTATGCCGGCAATATAGACGATATGGCTACATCTGACGGCAGGCTATGTACTTAAAGCCACAGTACTGGGATTTTGCCTTGGGAGAGGATGGTGATATTGGTTCAGTAATATATGCTGTTTCTACATCTAGGCCATGGTAATTCAAGGGAATTCTTTGAATCTTTCAAAGGTCTGTGTGATTGAGTGTCTGTGAATGTGTGCGAACATGTGCGAGTGTGTGTGTGAGAATGTATGTGTGAGTGTGTGTGTGAGTGCATGCCTGGGAGTGTGTGTATGAGTGTGTAAGAGTGCGTGTGTGAGAGTGCGTGTGTGAGAGTGCGTGCGTGAGAGTGTGTGCGTGAGAGTGTGTGCGTGAGAGAGTGTGCGTGAGAGAGTGAGGGGTTGTGTGCCTGTGTTTCTGCGTGTGTATGATTGTGTCAGCAGCTCAGAAATGGAAAGGACTTGAATGCAGGCTCACCGAGAAGAACTGAAGAAAACCCCAAATCCAAACGCGAATGGAACCGAAAGATATAGACCTGGAACCGACCAAACTCAGAGCTGCTATCGAAACGACAGAATGCAGAACTAATTAGTCGACACCCAATTGATGATGATCTCAGGTATTTATACCAAGTGATAGATTAGGGGAGGAGATTAAATGCAGGTGTAACTCCTAATAGCTCAGGAGAGGAGTGTGGAAAGAGTCTCAAGTGTCTGGAGGCGTGGCAAGTGTGACAGGTTGTGTGTGTGTGCGCATGTGTATATATTGTTGTTTCTATGAAGTGCTACCCCCCTGACTATCCATGATGGACAAGGCATCTCAGTTTCAGCAGAGAGGGTTGCAGCCAGCACCAGACTGGGAGAGTTAGCCTCAGGCTATATTCATGTCCGAGTGCCAGATTGTGTACATCATGGGCCTGAGGGAGACAGAAGGCTCACGCACCATTAAAACACAGCTTTCGGAGCCCCTGAAATCCTTGTAATTTAATGGAGTGTGGGTTGTAGTTGCACCATGACACCTTCAAAGATACTTTGCATGTTTATCAAGCCACTAATAGCAGTAGCTTGAGTTTGCATGGCAGCAGTCTGACCACAGCTGTCAGATGTTCTGCAGGTGATCCCTGTGCACCAATAGACAATGACGTTTTAGCCATCTCACCCACAAGTGAAGTTGAACTGACCACCATTTTTTTTCCATTGGGAGTAATATCTTTACATTTGCTTCCAAGGTAAGAAGTAGAATCACTGTTACTTTCAACGTTTTTCAGGTCTTCACTCGGATACTATATGGATTTCATCAGGCAGGCTCTAAGTCTTCCTCTGTGGGACATCCAATTAAATGCCTCAATCATAGTTGTGGAGCAGGATGTGTATGACCTCTTGTTCTGGAGAGCTGGCACTTACACCTGGGCCCTGACCATATGCAGATATGGCATCTCAAACTTGTGCTGCTTTGTCAGGCATTTTCCTCATGTGGCTCACAGCAGGTGGGAGATATTGGTCTCTCTGCACACGCAATGTCATAAGAGGTGCGGCTGTGATTCAGGAAACTTGTCAATGAGAAATGGGAGGTCTCTGCTTACACCACCTCCATCTCATTAACGGTGAGAGCTTACGATATGCAGGAGAAGTTGGTTCTGAATGGGAGGAATAGATTTGAACAGATCAGCAGATATGTCTGCAGACTAGTCTGCAGAAAAATACAGCTTGTTGCAGCATGAGCATCTGTGCATTCCCCACATCTGTACCCATGTGAAGATCGCTGAATACTGAGGACGCTACAAGTTAGGTGTCGATGCACCTGTGCTCCTACTCAGTTCCAGCACTGAATCCTGAGACATTCTATGACACCCAAAGCTTTGTGGCCAGATACCACCTCATTGGGACCCCCAGCTTTAGGCCAGTCGTTGCTGGAGCATCCATTGTCGCCCCATTCATTTCAGTTTTCATTGGTCGATCAGCAGTGGAAAGACCTAGCAACTTCAAATTTCTAGGCATTAACATTTCAGATGATCGATCCTGTTGTACAGCTGTAATCACCAAGAAGGTGCACCAGCGCCTCTATGTACTTAGAAGTTTAAAGGAGATTGAGCATGTCACCAAATACTCAAACAAACTTCTCCAGATGTGATGTAGAAAATATCCTGTCTGTTTGCACCATGGCCAGTTTTGCAATTCCAATGCACAGGAATGCAAGAGGCTGCAGAGAATGGTGGACTCGACCTGGTCCATCATGCATACAGCACTACCCAATATTGAACGACATGATTTGCGGCCTAAAAAAAAAGGATAGTTATAGAGGGTTGTTTTTTTCCGATTCAATGCTTGTGACCAGTAGAGTGTCACAGGGGTCACTTCTGTGTCCACTGTTGTTATCTACATTAATGATTTGGATATCAATGTGGTTAGCGTTATTAGTAATTTTTCAAATGACACCAAAATTAGTGCAAAAGTGGACAGTGAGGATATCCATGCCCACAACAGGATTTAGATCAGTTTGAGAGGTGGGGTTTAGAGATACAGCGTGCAAACAGATCATTTAGCCCACTAAGTCTGCGCTGACCAGCGATCAGCCCATACACTAACACTATCCTACATAATAGGGACAATTTACAATTTACAGAAGCCAATTAACCTATGTGTGCATCTTTGGTGTGTTGGAGAAAACCCATGCAATTACAGGGAGAACGTACAAACTCCGTACAGACAGCGCCCGTAGTCAGGATCGAACCCATGTCTTTGGTACTGTATGGTAGCAACTCTACCCCTGCGCCACAGTGCCACCCTAAGAATCATTCAGACCGACACTTAAATAGGCAAGATGCAATGCCGAGGCTCTATAAGGAGCTGGTCAGGCCGCATTTGGAGTATTGTGAGCAATTTTGGGCACCATATCAGAGGAAGGATGTGCTGGATCTGGATAGGATCCAGAGGAGGTTTACAAGAATTATCCCAGGAATTAGTGGATTAACCTATGATGAACATTTGACAGCACTGGGCCTGTACTAGCTGGAATTCAGAAGAATGAAGGGGGACCTCATTGAAACTTACAGAAGAGTGAAAGGCTTGGATAGAGTGGATGTGGAGAGGATGTTTCCACTAGTGGGAGAGTCTAGGAATTAAAGGATGTTCCTTTAGGAAGGCACTGAGGAGGAATTTCTTTAGGCAGAGGGTGGTGAATCTGTGGAATTCTTTGTCACAGTATGCAGTGGAGGCCAAGTCAGAGGCAGAGATAGATAGATTCTTGATTAGTATGGGTGTCAGAGATTATGGGGAGAAGGCAGGAGAATTGGGTTAGGAGGGAGAGATAGATCAGCCATGATTGAATGGCAGAGTAGACTTGATGGGCCAAATGGCCTAAATCTGCTCCTATCACATGACCTTATGACCTTATGAGATACAGAAAGATATGGTAATCATGCATGCAAATGGATTGTTGTAGATGGGTCATTTCACACATGAAAGCAGACCAATACGAGTACAGTCACAAACATTTTGGATGGTACTGATGGCTTTCATTCTAATTTTCCCCTGAAGAAATTCACATAGGTAGAATATTTTAATCTCTCATTTACTTAAGATCTCAATGAAATCTTAACTAGATCTGTGTAGGGCCTCAAACTACTTGAACTTTTCCTTCTGGGAAGCAGAAGCCAGCTTCTGTTTAAATAAGGAGCATGAGCAAGTTCCTCAGGACTGGAACTGAATGAATCCCCAAGGATTTGGGATAATCAAGTTTTGTGTTGTCATGTAATACAGTTACTTCAGAGTTGAGAGCAGATGTGCTGCTAAAGAGGGAGCTCCACTATCATTATCTCTTTTAAACATCAAACATTTACAAAGGATTATCATTAACTCTGGTCGGCTTGTTTAAATTTAGTTTCCTCTGTTTGTATTTGTCTCTTTAATGTTTCGTGTACGCTGTAGACTGAAATTCCACAGGGATTTATTTGACAGGATTTCTGCTCTTAACTTTGGTGCCTAAGAGTGCAGTCGAGGAGGCCGTTTCCATCTTTTCCCCAGTGTTTTTCTATTGAATCCATTGAAGTTGAAGGTGGAAATTAAGCTCAGTGGCTTCAGGAAAGGAAAGAAAGGATACTAGGCAATAAGGAGTTATTTTTATTTAAAGAACACTTAATGGAACTTCTACTTTAATTATAATGATCAAAACAAACAATATTCCCAGAAGCACTGCAGGCTCATTTCCACCACATTCACATCAAGAGGAATTATTCAGCTTTCATCTATGGATTAGAACGCTGGGCAGGGGATGATATTCACGACATGTGGGAAAACGGTATGTTCCCTCTTGCTAAATTTGCTTTGTTATACCATGCAGAAAATAATCTTCTAAAGAGCCCAGTCAATCTTGTATTGCTACAAGTTATTGCCTCTTCTGAGTCCAGTTTATTATAGGCAGAATAAAAAACGGGTATAGATAGAGGCTTGGAGGGATATGTGTCAAATGCAGGCAAGGGACACAAGGAAAAATGGGGCGTCTTGATCAGGTTAGATAAGTTGGGTGAAAGGGCCTGACTCCATGCTGTATTGGTGACTACGATTAGGAGCCACGGAAGAAAGTAAACCGTTAGCCTGTGAGAACTGAGCCTGAATCAGGTTGGGTAAAGTTTAATGGATACCAACCTACACTGACCAACCTTTCCTTGTAAGACAAATTGTGGTTTCTTTTCCAAGGTATCAGTGCAGTAAACATTTTGTGAACTGCTTCCAAAATGTTAACATCCTTCCATAAATAAAGCTTCACATCTTCAAGTTACTTGATGATTAATGTCTGAAGAATGTCTGAAGAATGAACAATGTTTAGTCTGAATAAGGGTCTCGACCCGAAAAGTCACCCATTCCTTCTCTCCAGAGATGCTGCCTGTCCCGCTGAGTTACTCCACCTTTTTGTGTCTATTGACGTTTAACAGTTATCTGTCATGGATCATCTGATGTGGACCATCTGACATGGGCCAACCACATTGATGCAACAGCCAAGAAGGCTCACCAATGCCTCTACTTCCTGAGGAGACTGAGGAAATTTGGCATGTCTCCAATAAATCTTGCAAACTTCTACAGATACACCATATAAGGCACACTGTCAGGTTGCATCACATCTGAGTTTGGAAATAGTTCACTCCAAGACCACAAGAAATTGCAGAGGGTTGTTGATATAGCCCAGTCCAGACTTCCCACCATTGACTTCATCTACACTTCACGTTGCCTCAGAAAAACAGCCAACATAATCAAAGACTTATCCCACCCCATTCATTCCTTATTCCTGTTCCAATCCGGCAGAGGTACAGAAGCTTGAAAGGGTGCACCACCAGACTCAGGAACAGCTTCATTCCCTCTATGATCAGGGCTATGAATGGTCCTTCCATAGGCTAAGTTATTATCCAATTCACCTCTACCCCATTGAGGAGATTGGACTTTGTCTATGCAATTGATGCGCTACAATATTGAGAACAATATTCTGCCCTTTGTATCTTCCCCTTTGTTCTATCTATTGTACTTGAATTTGACCTGATTGTATTTATGTATGGTGTATCTGATCTGGATAGCATGCAAAACAAATCGTTTCACTGTGCCTTGGTACATGTGATAATAATAAACTAAACCAAAACCTAATGAGAAGTCCATGTAATACAGCCGCCCAAAGTCCAGAAGTTGGGGGGAAGGGAGGCTGTTTTCACACAGAGTCTGGGGACAGGCGACAAAGATGATGAAATTACCAGCCACTCATAGTGGGCCATCTACAGAAGCAACCTGTGCCTGTTCAGTCCTGCTGCAGGGATGGGGATTTCATTTATCTAACTGGTATGGAACAGTTGTTACAGGCTGAGGCCTATAGTGCTTTAGACTGTTTCATTTGCCATGTCTAATATTTTCAAGTGTTCTTGATTCTTTATAAAACATCTTTGAAAAATTTTAATAGATTGTAGTTACAATCTATGCAACATAGAAACATAGAAACATAGAAATTAGGTGCAGGAGTAGGCCATTCAGCCCTTCGAGCCTGCACCGCCATTCAATATGATCATGGCTGATCATCCAACTCAGTATCCCGTACCTGCCTTCTCTCCATACCCTCTGATCCCCTTAGCCACAAGGGCCACATCCAACTCACTCTTAAATATAGCCAATGAACTGGCCTCAACTACCCTCTGTGGCAGAGAGTTCCAGAGACTCACCACTCTCTGTGTGAAGAAAGTCTTTCTCATCTCGGTCTTAAAGGATTTCCCCCTTATCCTTAAGCTGTGACCCCTTGTCCTGGACTTCCCCAACATCGGGAACAATCTTCCTGCATCTAGCCTGTCCAACCCCTTAAGAATTTTGTAAGTTTCTATAAGATCCCTCTTAATCTCCTAAATTCCAGAGAGTATAAACCAAGTCTATCCAGTCTTTCTTCATAAGACAGTCCTGACATCCCAGGAATCAGTCTGGTGAACCTTCTCTGCACTCCCTCTATGGCAATAATGTCCTTCCTCAGATTTGGAGACCAAAACTGCACGCAATACTCCAGGTGTGGTCTCACCAAGACCCTGTACAACTGAAGTAGAACCTCCCTGCTCCTGTACTCGATTAGTCCTGTACTTTTGCTATGAAAGCTAACATACCATTCGCTTTTTTCACTGCCTGCTGCACCTGCATGCCTACTTTCAATGACTGGTGTACCATGACACCCAGGTCTCGCTGCATCTCCCCTTTTCCTAATCGGCCACCATTTAAATAATATTCTGCTTTCCTGTTTTTGCCACCAAAGTGGATAACCTCACATTTATCCACATTATACTGCATCTGCCAAACATTTGCCCACTCACCCAGCCTATCCAAGTCACCTTGCAGTCTCCTAGCATCCTCCTCACAGCGAACACTGCCCCCCAGCTTAGTGTCATCCGCAAACTTGGAGATATTGCCTTCAATTCCCTCATCCAGATCATTAATATATATTGTAAATAGCTGGGGTCCCAGCACTGAGCCCTGCGGTACCCCACTAGTTACTGCCTGCCATTGTGAAAAGGACCCGTTTACTCCTACTCTTTGCTTCCTGTTTGCCAGCCAGTTCTCTATCCACATCAATACTGAACCCCTAATACCGTATGCTTTAAGTTTGTATACTAATCTCTTATGTGGGACCTTGTCGAAAGCCTTCTGGAAGTCCAGATATACCACATCCACTGGTTCTCCCTTATCCACGCTACTAGTTACATCCTCGAAAAATTCCACAAGATTCGTCAGACATGATTTACCTTTTGTAAATCCATGCTGACTTTGTCCAATGATTTCACCACTTTCCAAATGTGCTGCTATCCCATCTTTAATAACTGACTCTAGCAGTTTCCCCACTACCGATGTTAGACTAACTGGTCTGTAATTCCCCGTTTTCTCTCTCCCTCCCTTCTTAAAAAGAGGGGTTACATTTGCTACCCGCCAATCCTCAGGAACTACTCCAGAATCTAAAGAGTTTTGAAAGATTATCACTAATGCATCCACTATTTCCTGAGCTACTTCCTTAAGTACTCTGGGATGCAGCCTATCTGGCCCTGGGGATTTATCGGCCTTTAATCTATTCAATTTACCCAACACCACTTCCCGACTGACCTGGATTTCACTCAATTCCTCCTTTGACCCACAGTCCCCTGCTATTTCAGGCAGATTATTTATGTCTTCCTTAGTGAAGACGGAACCAAAGTAGTTATTCAATTGGTCCGCCATATCCTTGTTCCCCATGATCAACTCACCTGTGACTATCACGGTTCACAGACTCGCCAGCCACCTTCCTCTTTTACGGGCTGGAAGAGTCTGTGCTCCACGTATATATGGAGTGAGTGATGTTGCAGCTCCTGTTCCAATATCTAAAGGGGCTGCTCCTCGCCTTCTGGCTGTACTTCACACCCACCATTTCCATCTTTGGACACCCTGTGCACAGGGGAGAGGGTAAGGCTGAAGATGTCCTGGTTAGGTTGCTCATAGGCCTGGCCAAGATGGCCATCCGCGAGTCACGGCGCCGGGTGGAATCAGGCGCTACCCGAGCTGGCTGCTTACCACTTTTCCGGGGTTATGTCCGTGTCCGGTTGATACTAGAGAGGGACCACACGCTGTCCACGGGTACCCTGGAGGATTTACTGGGCACCCTGAGGGGTGGAATATATCCTCAATAAGGATTGTATTATAGTTAATTGAAAATTTAGTGTCAGATCATTTGGTGATTTTGTACTATGGTGATGGGTGTGTTACCACAGTTTTGTTTTGTAAGTATTATTTTATATCATAATTGAATAAATTATGTTTGATAATTTAAAAAAATGTATAGGTTTGTAGATTAATTGGCTTCAGTAAAATTGTACATTGGCCCTAGTGTGTAGGATATTGCTTCGGTATGGGGTGATTGCTGGTTGGCACAGACTCATTGGGCCAAAGGGCCTGTTTATGCGCTGTATCACTAAAGTCTAAAGTTAAGGAAAGACAATAAAAACACACATGTCAGGCTGTTGTTCATGGACTTTAGCTAGGCGGTCAAACAATAATCTTCTCTATACTGATTAAAAGGCTCACGGAACTGAGTCTCTGCATATCCCTCTGCAACTGGATCCTCGACATCCTCATCAACAGATCACATTCTGTACGAATTGGCAAAAACACTTCTTCCTCAATAACCATCAGCACAGGAGCACCTCAAGGTTGCATGCTCAACCCCCTGCTCTATATACTCATGACTGTGTAGTCAGACACAGTTCCAACTCCATCTTCAAATTCACCAAAGATAACACCATTGTTGAATCGACTAGAATAGATCTCTCATGAGAGGAATAGATTAGATAAAGGCAGAGTCTCTTGGCCAGAGTTGGGGAATCGGGAACCAGAGAACATAGGTTTAAGTTTGAGGGGGGGGGGGGGGAAATGTAATAGGAACCTGAGGGGTAACCCTTTTTACACAAATGATGTCGGGTATGGAACAAGCTGTGCTTCTGAAAAGTAAGAATTTCATTGTTCAGCTTCGGAACAAACGATGATAAAACCCCTTTAACCTTTGACTTGATTCTTGAATTATCAGCATTTCTCAATGCTTGTAGACATGATCAGTGCTTGTAGACCTGAATCTTGATCTGGTTCTACCCATATATTGGGATTCTGTCATGGATGCCTTCTGTTGATATGTACCGTCATCCCAGAACTAACGTCACTGAATCTGTACACAAAGTTTGTGTTATGGGAATGGGGTGGAGAAGATGGAGGTGAGGGGTAGGTTGGGGTGAGGGGAGAGATGGAACTTGTGGAAAGGGATCTCTACTTTTTTTTCTGCAGTTTGCACTGAACTTATCACTGATCATGACTTCAGGGGCAACAAGAATCCCAGTCCTATGGTCATTTGGTGCATGACTGGTACTCTTGTGTCAGAATTGCCCTCTCCAAATAAAGATGTGTGATCCTGGCACTAGATAAAGTGGATGTGGAGAGGATGTTTCCACTTGTCGGAGAGTCTAAGACCAGAGGCCATGCCTCAGAATAAAAGGGTGTACCTTTAGAAAGGAGATGAGGAGGAAAGTCTTTAGTCGGAGGGTGGTGAATCTGTGGAATTCATTGCTACAGTCAGCTGTGGAGGCCAAGTCATTGGGTATTTTTAAGGTGCAGATTAACATATTCTTGATTAGTAAGGGAGTCAGGAGCTATGGGGTGAAGGCAGGAGAATGGGGTTGAGAGGAAAAGATAGACCAGGCATGATTGAATGGCAGAGTAGACTTGGGGCCGAATGGCCTAATTCTGCTCATGACATTTACTTTCCTGGGTAATTAATCACATAGTCTTCTGAATGTGTCTAGCTCCTGTATCACAGAAGGTCCCGCACGGGGGACTGGTGATTAAAATTAGAGCACATGGTATTGGGGGTAGGGTGTTGACATGGAAAGAAAATTGGTTGGCCGTCCGGAAGCAAAGAGTAGGAGCGAACGGGTCCTTTTCAGAATGGCAGGCAGTGGCGAGTGGAGTGCCGCAAGGCTCGGTGTTGGGGCCGCAACTGTTTACCATATATATCAATGATTTGGAAGAGGGAATTAGTAGCAAGTTTGCGGATGACACAAAGCTGGGTGGCAGTGTGAACTGTGAAGAGGATGTTAGGAAGTTGCAGGGGGACCTGGACAGGTTGAGTGAGTGGGCAGATGCATGGCAGATGCAGTATAATATAGATAAATGTGAGGTTATCCACTTTGGCGGCAAAAACAAGGGGGCAGATTATTATCTCAATGGGGTTAGGTTAGGTAAGGGGGAGGTACAGCGAGACCTGGGTGTCCATGTACGCCAGTCACTGAAAGTTGGCGTGCAGGTACAGCAGGCAGTGAAGAAAGCTAATGGAATATTGGCCTTCATAGCAAGAGGATTTCAGTATAGGAGTAAAGAGGTTCTTCTGCAGTTGTATAGGGCTCTGGTGAGACCACATCTGGAGTATTGCGTACAGTTTTGGTCTCCTAATTTGAGGAAGGACATCCTTGTGATTGAGGCAGTGCAGCGTAGGTTCACGAGATTGATCCCTGGGATGGCGGGACTGTCATATGAGGAAAGATTGAAAAGACTAGGCTTGTATTCACTGGAGTTTAGAAGGATGAGGGGGGATCTTATAGAAACATATAAAATTATAAAAGGACTGGACAAGCTAGATGCAGGAAAAATGTTCCCAATGTTGGGTGAGTCCAGAACCAGGGGCCACAGTCTTAGAATAAAGGGGAGGTCATTTAAGACTCACGTGAGAAAAAACTTTTTTACCCAGAGAGTTGTGAATTTATGGAATTCCCTGCCACAGAAGGCAGTGGAGGCCAAATCACTGGGTGGATTTAAGAAAGAGTTGGATTGATCTCTAGGGGCTAGTGGAGTCAAGAGATATGAGGAGAAGGCAGGCACGGGTTATTGATAGCGGACGATCAGCCATGATCACAATGAATGGCGGTGCTGGCTCGAAGGGCCGAATGGCCTCCTCCTGCACCTATTTTCTATGTTTCTATGTTTCTAGAAGCTCTCCCCAACTTTGTATCTCCTCAACCAAGGCCTATAGTTCATTGTGTAGAAAATCTGGATCATCTTCTCATCTATGTTAGCAAGGATAGGTCAAATGATTTCTTGAGGGTCTTCTAAAATATTTTTTAATGTCTTAGTGTCTCTTAATGTCTTTGACAATGCCACTTGTCAATGTTTCTCAGATCAGCACAGTTGCTGGCAACCTGTTTCAGTCACAACACCTCTGCTTTAAGAGATGCAGGCTGGCTTTAAGCTAAATGGAGTCAACTACTCACAATGCCAGATGCTAATACATCCAGTCAGGCTGGACATTGAAATCATTGAAAAGAGCATTCAGCATGAAGCTGGCAGGCTGCCTACATTGTAATCAACGGAGGGTGTTAATCATGTCTCAGTAACCCCCATATCATTCCCGGGGCTATCAAATTTAACCCCCCACTCCTGCTTAATTACCCTCCTTTATACACAAACAATACATATATAGTTTTTGACTTTATCCAAATCACATAAATTACAGTCCTGTACACATACACAATTCAACAAGATATTTCTCATCCCAGACCAGACTTATGTACCACCAAGCCATCGAACAAAGTACTTCAACTGAAAACAACACAAGTGCTACTTATTGTGACGCGTAACTATTTAAAAATACCTTCTCTACACACACCATCAGATACACAGTTGATTAAATCCATGTTGTTCAGTTCATTTGGAAGGTAGCTGTTAAAAGGAGCTTCCGTCTTTCAGAAGGATTTCTACAGATTACATTGCGAGACTAGCAACCACAACAAACAATGACTGATCAACCCAATTTATCTTTGAATTAACACTGCTTAACAAAAATAAAACTATTTTACCCCATTATATTACTCTGCATTTTGTTTTAAACTTGGTGATACAGAATGCTTTTTGCCATACAACAAAGAGGACAAACTTTTATTAACAAATATGATCCAAGTTTTGTATTACCTTCTCCCACAGCTCTCCAGTAAGACGTTGCTCTCCAGGTCACTCCAGACACTGCAGTGCACATATGCCAAGTGGAAAACTGAAGCTCGTTACATAGCTTTGCTTATCAGAATGTCTTGTGGCTGAGCACAAGAACTGTGTGGGGCCTCCCTGAAGAGGTTCCCAGTTTAAAAAGCTCATCTAACCGGAAAAGGAGTGAAGATAAACAGCAAAACTGCAGATCAAAGCACCTCTGTGCTCTCAGAGCTGTGACAACACCTTCATGGCTTTACATCAGGGTGGTAATGGGGAGAGTCATTGCTTTTCATCTAATTAACGACACAAGCGTACTGGTTTAGGGGTCATGAAGAACAGACAGCATAACTGAGACAGCTGTGTTGTGTATGTTTTATCAAGATTACCACTTTGTTTGGTCTATGTCAGAACTCCATTGAACAAACTTTTTAACACTTCCGCCCATGCACTTTTCCGAAAGTATTTAAATGCATCTTGTGCTTTTTGCACATTATTAAAGAACAATGTTATCAGGGTGTGATGCTGCAATTAATCAATTACTAGGTGTTTTTTCCACTCACAATCTATTTCAGTCATCGCAATACCAGTGTAAGGACGATTTAGTTGAACAAGCCCTTAATGTGCGCATGGATTGCAATGCAACATTGTCCTTTCAGTTTGACACCAGGGACTGTAGAATGATGCAAGGGCAGAAAAAAAACAACAGTGCTGGAGGAACTTGGCAGGCCAGGCAGCATCTATGGAGAGAAAAGGACATAAAAACAGTCTGAAGAAAGGTGTTGAGCCAAAACATCACCAAGTCTGAAGAAGGGTCTCGACCCGAAACGTCGCCTATCTCCTTCGCTCCTTAGATGCTGCTGCACCCGCTGAGTTTCTCCAGCTTTTTGTGTAACCCCCCATCACCAATTCATGTTTTCCAGACATGCTGCCTGGCCTATTGAGTTACTCCAGCACTTTCTGTCCTTTTGTGGAAACCAGCAGTTGCAGTTCCTTGTTTCCACAAAAAAACATTAGACTCTATCAGTTTGATTAAGGGTCTCAACCCAAAACCTCATCTGTCCTAGTCCCTGCCTGGCCTAGCCAACTTCCATTCTGCGGCACTTTGATTTTGTCTCCTTTCAACGTGATGGTGGGAATTTGCCAATTTTGTGCTACCTGCTCAAATAAATGACTTGCGCAGGCAGCTAGTGCCACCCATCCTGTTCATTGGCTGCACACATCAGCAGGAGGCCCATTATCATTAGAAACATCCACTACCTATCAGTCTGAAGAAGGGTCTCGACCCAAAACGTCACCTATTCCTTCTCTTCAGAGATGCTGCCGCTCCCGCTGAGTTACTTCAGCTTTTTTGTGCCTAAATCTACTACCTAAAGCTGGTCTGCATTTCTTAAAGGAGAGGAGAGATTCACTACAGCCTGCTGGGAGAATTTTGCAACTAAAACTCACCTGGGAATGAGCAAAGAGGACGCAGTTGTCAGGTCTTTTGGCTAAGATCAAGTGTAGTATCTGTTCTTATCTGTTCTGAGTGAAAGAGACTATCTGTTCTTATTAGAACAGTTCTGGCGGTCCCTTGGGGACAAGGGCCGTGGATTGCGGAGTGAAATCGTTGAGGAGTCGGTCGGCTGCGGGCTTAGAGGTGGATCCATGCTGGTTGGGAAACCAACCTAACACCTTGTTCAGCCACAATGTCAGCAGGGGCAGGAGTACAGGGTATTCGGAATACCCTGCGAATAAGTGTCAAGGACCTCAGCAAGGGGACCCCCTTCTCACGAGACCTGTTCGTGAAGAAGGTCTTGCTAGAGGCCTGCAAATTTGAGGCCAAGGACATCTACTGCCTCCAGGATTTCCCGGGTAACGGATATTTTGATGTTACCTTCAAGTATCCGATGGGATGGCAGACGGTGATGGAAGACTTCCGGGAGAGGGGAAATGAAGCTCCGCTGTCGCTGCTGAAAGTGTAGCCGCTCTTCGCCCTCCCCACCCAGAAGGAAAGGTTCATTACGGTGCACATGTTCAACCCACATGTGCCCGTAGTGGATGTCCTCACCTTCCTTGCTCGCTACGTCGAGGGAACCGGAAACTGTGTGGACGTGTAGGAACTGCACGGGATTTGGACAAGCAAGCGGCAAGTCAAGGTAAAGCTGAGGGTGGACAAGGACGGAGAAATCGTCCACCCCCCCTCGGTTTTCACGATTGGAGGAAACTGAGGATACTTGAGCTATGTAGGGCAACCCAGGCTGTGCAGGAAATGCAACAAGCCTGGGCATGTGATGGCCCAATGCACTGCAGTTGTCTGCAAAAACTGCAAGACGGAGGGCCATGAGACAAAGGACTGTCAGGCCAGCAAGAACTGCAACTTGTGCGGGGAGGCAGGCCACCTTTACAGGGCTTGCCCTAAAAGAGCCTGCACCTACGCACAGGCAACAAGAGCGGCTGCTGCCAGCACCCCAAAGGGGGGTGAGGCACCCCCCACCACTGCCAAGACCCCAGCAGAAAGAGGGAACACGGATGAGGACAGCCCAACCACCTTGAGGCCCCAAGTGCCAAAAGGAGACGCCCAGCATCCTGCCCAGTCGATGGAGGAGGGGGAACAGCAGGAGAAATGGACAACGGTGAAGTACAAGAAGAGGGGTCAGCCCAAAGAGCCAAGGCCGGAAAGGAGTGGTAAGTCAAATAGTAAATTACAAAAAAGGTGTCTTTCTCTTACAGAAGGCAGCAACCTCTCCTCCTCGTCGGAGGATGAGGCGACCGGGAAGTCCCAATGAGGGAGGCAGAGGAAGAAAATGGGGGAGGAAAAGAGAGAGGCCACGATGATCACCTCCCAGCCCCAGGAGACCTAGAGCAGAGAAGTGGCCGAGGGGCTCCAGCCCCAGGACATCGGGAGCAGCGCAGCGGTCGAGGGGCTCCAGCCCCTGGAGACAGGGATCATCACAGCGGCCAGTGGGCCCCAGCTCCGGGCGACCGGGAGCATTGCAGCGGCCGATGGGCCCCAGCTCCGGGCGACTGGGAGCAGCGCAGAGGCCATTGGGCCCCAGTTACAGGAGACAGAGGAAGCGCCCAAAAGGGGGTGGAACGAGAAACCCCCCCCCCCCCCAACGACACCTTTGGTTGCGCCACCTGAAACTCACCTCACCGCTGGATTCCTGAGCCCAGGACAGCTGAGGCAATTCACCGAAGCGGTGGGAATGAGGGGACACGGAAATGGTCAGTGACTCTAAAGACAATGGAGCTCAAACTGGCATCTTTCAACGTGCGCAGTATAAAGAGCACTGCGCGATGTGTTAATGCCTTACAGTACCTGCAAAAGTCAAGGCAAATGTGACATTTCTTCAGGAGTGCGGGCTGCCACACCTCTGCTGCTATCGGAGGTGATCGCGATGGTGGCCCCACGGACTGTCGGTGTGGTCGGGGGGAAATGACTGTCGTGCTTCCGGCCTGGGGATTTTGCTGCGGGGAGGGAACTTCACCATCACTGAGGTCAAGGAAGTGGTTGGAGGGCATCTCCTCGTGGTGGATGTTATGTACCGTGGCTCTCCGCTCCGGCTGATAAATGTGTATGCCTCACCCACGCAGAGCGAGCGGCTGGCCATTCTCCAGCAGCTCCCAGTGCTGCTGGCCACGTCCCGGCAGCTCGTTCTGGCCAGTGACTTCAACTGCATCATTGATGCGGCTGGACGATCCGGCAGTGCCAACAGCAGACTGGACAGCACGTCCAAGTTCCTGATGGTGATGGTAAAAGACGCAAAGCTGTGCGACGCCTTCAGCGACCCTGCAGGCGGTTTCCAGCCGCGGTTCACCTGGTCGAGATCGGACGGTTTAGCCCGATCTCGGATAGACTTTGTCTTCACGACGAAGGCCGTCACGGTGAGACACACTGACCTCACACCAGTGTTCTTCTCCGACCACTGCCTCCTTCAGGCTTCCTGTCACCTACAGGAGGACTGGAAGGCAGGCAGAGGGACGTGGAAGTTAAACACAAAACTGTTGACCCCAGAGAATGTTGAGGAGCTAAAGAGGGACTACGCATGTTGGAGAACTCTGGTGGGAAGCAACCAAGGAGAACATTAAGAGGTTCTTCATAATTAAAGGGTTTCAGAGTCAGAGGGAATTGTGCCAACTCCAGACAGATTTGCAACAACTGCTCCTTTTGCAGTCGAGCGGGGTGGATGTGAGGGAGGAATTTAGAGAATTGAAGGACCGGCAGGCTCGGCTCTTCACCTCTGAATCCTCCAAGATCATCTTCCGATCTAGGGTCCGCCATGTGGAGCAGGATGAGACGTGCTCACGTTTCTTCTTCCATAAGGTTCACAGTGGAGCTCTGTGATGAACAGCCTTAGGGAGGAGGATGGCACGGTAGCATCCTCACAGACAGACATGCTGAGGATCTGCAAATCCTTTTACACAGATTTGTATGACCAAAGGACCACAGACAGTACCGCCGCCCAGAACTTCCTGTCCTCGATCACGAAGGTCTTGGAGGACAGCAAGCGGGGGAGTCTGGACCAACCACTGACCCTAGAGGAGCTGACTGGCTCCATCCGTTCCTTTGACTCGAATAAAACTCCCGGAAGCGATGGCTTACCGGCCGAGTTGTATTCTGCTCTGTGGGACTGGATGGGCCCGGACCTGCTAGAAGTGTACAACGACATGCTTCTAGCTGGTAGCATGTCAGACTCCATGAGGAAGGGCAACATCACCCTAATCTACAAGCAGAAGGGGGAGATGAAGGACATAAAGAATTGGAGACCCATAACACTCTTGAATGTGGACTACAAGAGCCTGTCCAAGGCCATCGCCAACCGGGTCAAGTCTGCTCTGGGACAGGTGATCCACCCGGACCAAACCTGTGCTGTACCTGGCAGGAAAATCCCAGACAGCCTAGCGCTGCTGAGAGATACCATCGCCTACGTGCAGGACAGACGGGTGGATGCCTGCCTAGTCAGCTTGGACCAGGAGAAGGCCTTCGACAGGATTTTGCACACGTACATGAGGGACATGCTCTCCAAAATGCGTTTTGGGGAGGGAATCAGGAATTGGATCAAACTGCTCTACACCAACATCCGTAGTGCAGTCCAAATCAATAGGTGGGAATCAGACAGTTTCTCTGTAAGGTCTGGTCAGGCAGGGTTGCCCTCTCTCTCCTGTCTTGTTTGTCTGCTGTATTGAACCCTTTGCCGAATCCATCAGGAAGGATGTGAGCATAAGAGGAGTGACATTGCCAGGCAGTGGGGGCATTCAAGTAAAGACCTCCCTGTACATGGACGATGTCGCTGTCTTCTGGTCGGATCCAGGGTCAGTCCACAGACTGATTAGTATCTGCGACCAGTTTGAGTCGGCCACGGGAGCCAGGGTGAACCGCAGGAAGAGCGATGCCATGCTCTTTGGCAACTGGCCCGACAGATCTTCCGTCCCCTTCACCATCAAGCCTGACTTCTTGAAGGTGCTGGGGATCTGGTTCGGGGGGGCTGAGGCATGTAACAAAAATTGGCTGGAGCGGATAGCCAGGGTGGGGAGGAAGCTGGAGCTGTGGAGGCAACGCTCCCTCTCCATAACGGGAAATAATTTGGTCATCAGGTGTGAGGTGCTCACGGGGCTGCTGTACTTGGCACAAGTGTGGCCTGTCCCTCCCTCCTATGCCACAGGGATCACCCGGGCCATCTTCCAGTTCATCTGGGGGTCGAGGATCGACCGGGTGTGACGGGCCACAATGTACAAGTCAGCAGACAACGGGGGTAAAAGCATGCCCAACGTCGCCCTCATTCTGATGGCCACCTTCGTGTGTGGCTGCATCAGGCGGAGTGTAGAGCCAAGGCACGTGGGCACCAAGTGTCACTACCTGCTGAGGTTCTACCTGTCCCCGGTGTTGAGAAGGATGGGCCTGGCGCAGGTGCCACGCAATGTGCCAGTCAGCTGGACATTGCCGCCCCATCTGTCGTCTGTGGAAGGGTTCTTCCGGACCAACACCTTTGACCACATGTCCATTGGGCAGTGGTCAGCACAGAATGTCCTGCAGGCACTGCAGGGAAAGGACTCTATGGACCCGGTGGCATGGTTCCCTGAGTAGACTGCCCAGCTTGTCTGGCAAAATGCCTCATCGCCAGAACTCACCAACAAGCACCAAGACCTGGCTTGGCTGACGGTGATGGGAGCCCTCCCAGTCAGATCCTTCCTGCACCGTCGGAACTTCACTGCCAGCGCACGCTGCCCTCGGGACGGCTGCTATGGAGAGGAGATGGTTGCCCACCTCTTTACAGAGTGTGGTTTTGCTAAAAGAGTCTGGAGAAAAATGCAAGGGTCCCTGGTACGCTTTATCCCGAACAGCTCCGTCACAGAGGATTTGGTGATTTACGGACTGTTCCCAGGGACACATTCAGAGGCTGACATCGAGTGCTGCTGGCGGGTCATCAACTCGGTAAAAGACGCCCTTTGGTCTGCCCGAGCATTGTTCACCGCCCAGCAGAGCGAGATGCCCGTCAGGGAATGTTGCCGACTGGCCCGCTGCAGACTGCAGGAGTACGTGCTGAGGGACGCACTGAAGCTCGGTGCAGCCAACGCCAAGGCTCGGTGGAGGAGGGCCACAGTCTAAGGTCCTTCCGCTGCTGGACATGGGGGGTACGGTATGGTGGAGACACCCCTCAAAATAAGGGAAGGTAACCCACGCCATTGTGCCACATGAGTGGCACGAGTGGGGGACTGATTTGTGGAAATTTGGGGAAATGAAATGTCTAAACTGTATTCATCAATTTGTACAGCCTCCGAAAATGTCGGATGGATTTTCCGCAAGGTTCATGTATTGTATATGTTTAACATTTGTATAAAGTATATTTTGAAATTTTAAAATAAAAGGAAGCAGTTGTCAGGTAAGGAGCCAGTAATTTAAAACAGATGTGTAGCAATTCCTTCTCATAGAGGCAGTAAATATTTGCATTCTCATCACCAGAAGATGATGGTAAACAGGTCATTAAAATGGGGATGGTCATGGAATTTAGTGCTAGGGGGACAGGCAGAGAATAGTTGAGACCAGCCTAGATCAGCCATGGTCATAATAAATGGTGGGACAGCTGCCTGGAAGCTCACATCTGCTCTCATTTTCTTCGTCTTCAAGTGAATATTATTAATTGAGAGATATCAAGCACCCAAGTTTTTATCTGCAGCACTGGAGGTCCTGGTGGTAGAGTTTGAAAGGAGGAGCGTAATCTAGTATCTCAATGAAGAGGGAGGAGGCTGGCAGGAGTGTTAGAGCAGGCGAGATCGGCAGGGAATCCTCCACAAATATAATCAGCAGGCAGCAAAAATAAAGAGCGTCAGAGCTCAATTAAAAGATTTTGAGGTTTTGTCATAAGGTCATAGGAATAGGAGTAGAATTAGGCCATTCAGCACATCACGTCTACTCTGCTATCAATCATGGCTGATCTATCTCTCCCACCTAATCCCATTCTCCTGCCTTCTCCACATAACCTTTGACAATTGTACTAATCAAGAATCTATCTATCTCTGCCTTAAAAATATCCACTGACCTCGCCCCCACAGCCTTCTGTGACAAAATACATTTCTCCTCATCTCCTTCCTAAAAGAACGTCCTTTAATTCTGAGGCTGTGACCTCTAGTCCTAGACTCTCCAACTAGTTGAAACATCCTATCCACATCCACTCTATCCAAGCCTTTCACTATTCTGGATGTTTCAATGAGGTCTCCCCTCATTCTTCTAAACTCCAGTGAGTACAGGCCCAGCGACAAACACTCATCATGGGGTGACCTACTCATTCATGTAAACCTCCTCTGGACCCTTTCCAGAGCCAGCACTTCCTTCCTCAGATATGGTGCACAAAATAGCTCACAATATTTTGTCATCTAGTAACTGATCATGCTTCCTGAATACATCTTGGACGGTTATTTATTCAGACCATACTGAAAATTAAATACCAACATCATTTAGTGAATTCAATGTCCGTCCATCCAGACTAATTTCTATGCTTCACCTCAGCCTCAGCCTCACCTTCTATTGGAGTGAATTAATTAACCTGTCTGTTAATTAATTGTCTGTACGGAGGTCGGTGGGGGTGCTGTGAGTCGGTTGCCCTGCCAACAGCATGTTCGTGATTTCAACATTTTTTGTTGTTTTTGGTGTGTCTAATGTTAGTTTAGGTGTCTCTTGGTGTGTCTTGAATGGGGGGGACTGGAGCAGCCTTTCCCAGAGTCGGGCCCGGAGTTTCAGCAGCAGGCGCAGCAATAGACAATAAACAATAGACAATAGGTGCAGGAGTAGGCCATTTGGCCCTTCGGGCCAGCACTGCCATTCAATGTGACCATGGCTGATCATCCCCAATCAGTACCCCGTTCCTGCCTTCTCCCCATATCCCTTGACTCTGCTAGTTTTAAGAGCAGCGTGGACTTATCCATCGTGGAGCGGGCAAACCCTTTCCGGGGGACGCCAGAGATGAGTGCTCCGATCGCTGGCCTGGTGACTTTGGCATCTTGGGTATGTGGTCTGCGGGCGTGGAGTGGACTTACCATCCGGAGTCGGGGATCCCTTGCCGGGATAGCTAGAGAAGAGCTCCGACCTCCGGCCTGCGGGCCTATAACATCCTGAAGCCGCCGTCTCCGGTAGGAAAGTGCTGATTTGGGATCTCCAAGCCGCGAAGTGTGTTTGACCGTCCTGACGTCAGAGTTTTGATCATCCCGACGAGAGAGCCTATACATCCGGCCGTCCGTAATGGCACCTAAGGAGGGTTCATGGCCCCGACCATGGGTGAATAAAGGAGGAGGACTGACTGAACTTTGTTGCCTTCCACCACAGTGAAGAATGCTGTGGTGGATGTTTGTTTTAAAATCTTAATGTGTGTTGTGTGTTCTTTGTAAGTGTATCGCTGCTGGCAAATTCATTTCACTGCACCTTTGGGTGCATGTGACGAATAAAATTGACTTTGACTTTGTCTCCTGAATCTGGCTTTTCACATGGGGCACAACTGTCCTCATAATTATGGCTCAGATCAGGCACAAAGAGCAGCTCGTAGTGCAGTGATGAGGTTCTCAAACAAGTCACATATTGAAGGCTTTAACAATATGCACTGGGACACACCCAGAAAGAACCCAAGGTGTTTCAAAGATTCACAGCACCCACAGCCTCTTACGGTATATTCCGTGTTTCAATGGTTATATGCCGATGTTACATTTTTGAAATAATTCATCAGTTACGCAACATTTCTTTGTAATCATTCATTCTTGTTTTCTGTCAGAGTAGCCTTCAACCTCCTGTTTCCTCTCAATTAAAAAAATATCCTCCTAATTGTCTGACATAGAAACATAGAAATTAGGTGCAGGAGTAGGCCATTCAGCCCTTCGAGCCTGCACCGCCATTCAATATGATCATGACTGACAAATCAGTGTAATAAAGTGTAATAAACTCTTATTTCATAATTAGTTTTATTGCCCTTAGCCTGGATCACAACAAATTATGTTTACCTTTACTTCAACCACCTATGTCTTCTTGTCTAAATACCTCTTAAATCTATCTATTGCCTTTCCTAACATGACACCTGGCTTACTTTCACTATGTTGGCCTCTTTTCCCATCATACGTCCCAGTATGTATGCTCTTGGGTTATAGTTATACACATTACAAACCTACAAATTGCCAGCATCTCCGACATCATTCTCACTCTCAAGACTAGTCCAAGCCTTACCACCATTACTTTGTAATGCATGAGATGGCAACTTAATGTTTTCTTGATCTCATCATGGAGTTTTCAATGAGGGCAATTAACGAGTATTCATCTATTGTCCCTGGTGATACTGATCAGATAATTAGTTTCATTACCTTTAATGTATCACATTGAATGGTGGTGCTGGCTCGAAGGGCCGAATGGCCTACTCCTGCACCTATTGTCTATTGTCTATTAACAAGTCTATTGCAAGTTAATTTGTGAACAGGTTGTTTTGCCAATTGAAGAGTGGTTCTTATTTTAATAAATACCTCCTTTCTGCACAATTCTATAATTCCTGAATAAACCTCAACCGATGCCATGGCCACAATTGGAACTAAATCTTTTTGGAATTTCAGGCTTAATGCTCCTTCTCACATTCACAGTTCATCAATGATTATTTTCTGATTTAGAGAGAGAATATGCTGCCTCGGAAACCAAAGCGGTCTATGCACATAGTCACAGGAGATAGGCAAGGTACTCAATGAATATTTATCCTCTGGTTTTACAATGGAACTTTCATTGTTCCATTGTAAGAGTATTCTGATGGATAAGATATACATGCATTTGGAAGGACGGGAATTGATGAGCCAGTGTAGTCAGTGTAGTTTTGAGCGTAGGAGATCATGTCTCACAAATTTGATCACATTTTTTGAAGGAGTAACCTAGAAGGTTGATGAGGGTAGGGCCCTACATGTAATCCATATGAACTTCCGCTAAGCCTATAAGATTCCACAAGGTAGAGTACTCTGAAAGGTCGTAGTGCATGGGATCCAAGGAATGTTAGATACCAGATACAGAATAAGCTTCATGGTAGGAAGCAAAGGGTGGAGGTGGAATTTTGATTTTTGGGCTGGAGGTCTATGACTGGTGGTGTGCTTTAAGGATTGGTGCTGGGCCCATTGTTGTCAATGATTTAGATGAGAATGTATAAAGCTTAATTAATTAATACGTTTGCAGACAATATAAAAAATAGGTGATATTATAGACAGTGAAGATAATTACAGTGGTTTTAAAGAAGGAACTGCAGATGCTGGAGAATCGAGGGTACACAAAAAGCTGGAGAAACTCAGCGGGTGCAGCAGCATCTAAGGAGCGAAGGAGATAGGCGACGGTGTTTACAGTGGTGTTTTGGTTAGCTGAGCAAGTAGGCCGAGAAATGGCTAATAGTTAAACAGCACCTGTAGTCAGGATCGAATCTGGGCCTTGGGTTATGTTATATGTGTGTGTATATATATATATACTTGGAGGTCCCAAATCAGCACTTTTATACACACACACACACTATATATATATATATATAGGTATAGCGCGGTACGGTGGCTATATATATTACTAAAAGTCTGATCTTGACCACTTTTGGCTCGCTGTGCTGTGGTTTCAGAGAGAACGCCGCCACCTACGGCCATTTGGCCACCGCGCTCAGAGCCCCCTTCCACCTTCCTAGACTGGAGATTTTTTCCCATTGATGAAAAATCAGAGAGATATTAATGTTTTTTAATTTTTTTGCCATTCTCTCTGTTGCCCCTGCTGGTGGGAGGGGGGAGAGACTATAAAACCAGTAAGTGGTGTGCCTCACTCAGTCTCTGCAAGATGGAGGAAGCGAGAGGGTCATGTCTCTCTGAATAACATTAAACACATGTCTACCCAACTGTGAGTGCCCTTAATGTGGTTTGAAAATGAAAATATGGTTGGTTTCAAGTAAAAATGCACTGCAAATGGCTGTTTGGGGGCATTTGGGTTGAAGTAAAAATGCACTGCAAATGGCTGTTTGGAGAATTTTGGGTTGAAGTAAAAATGCACTGCAAATGGCTGTTTGGGGGGGGTTTTGGGTTGAAGTAGAAATGCACTGCAAATGGTTGTTTTGGGGGGGGGGGTTGGGTTGAAGTGAAAATGCACTGCAAATGGCTGTTTGGGAGGGTTTTTGGTTGAAGTGAAAATGCACTGCAAATGGCTGTTTGGCTAACCTTGACAACTTCCTGTTTGCACTATATTGATTTTAGATACAACATTACCACTTTTGGCTGTGACTTTTGGCCATCTTACTCGGTCCCCCTCCACTCATCAGATGCAGAGGATTCTTCCCATCAATGAATAATAAAAGTGTTATTAATGTTTTAAAAATGTTGAGAATCTCTCTCCTGTGAATCACGCCATGAAGGCCACACCTTTTCCGGTGGGAAGGGGAGGGATTATAAAACCCGGAAGTGTGGGTGTGGCTCAGTCTCTGCATGATGGGGGAGGGAGAGTTCATGACTCTGTCTGAGCTGTGAATCAACTAAACACACTGAATGTCTACTGAACTGTGAGTGTGGTGTTTTATGTGGTTTTATGGTGGTTTTACCCTGCTTGAAATGGTATGAAACTGCACTTGAATGTGGTGGCCATGCACCCTGCGTGAAATGGTATGAAACTGCACTTGAATTTGGTGGTCTTGCACCCTGCTTGAAGGGGTATGAAACTACACTTGAATTTGGTGGCCTTGCACCCTGCTCAAAGAGGTAAGAAACTGCGTTTGAATTTGGTGGCCTTGCACCCTGCTTGAAATGGTAGGAAAATGGATTTGACTTTGGTTTCCTTGCACTCTGCTTGAAATGGAATTTCACGGAATAGCTGTGAGTCAACTGCCAGCCCACCAGCTGTGAGTGAGCTGCCAGCATATCATGCTTGAGGGACTGAGCTGCCAACCCAAGATTCCATTTGACCCACAAAGTCCATACTAGCCCTCTGCATACTAGTCCCTGCAGCCAACAACACCCATACCAGCGCTCCAGAAAGCGCCCCCCCCCCCCCCCCACCCCCCCACTGGCCACCAATATTGGAATTGGTGGAGAGGTGGAATATTGCGTCGGGGGATCAGCCCTCCCAACAGGTCACAAACACAGTGTTTAGGGTTGAGATGAGGACACATTTCACAAATGAGAACCTAGCGACTGATTGAACCTCTACCCTGAAAGCTATAGAGGCTCAAACAATTAGATCATTCAAAACAGAGAAGGATATTTAAAGAATCAAAGGAGATGGGCATGGTGCTGGAAAATGGAAGATCAGCCATGATCTTAATGAATTGTCGAACATAATCAAAAGGCCAAATAGTCGACCCCTCTCTTATTCCTTTTGGTCTACTCACCACAAAACCAAACTATGAGCCCTGCAATATTTGGCTCTTTCTCTCAGCACAGAATGGACCATGATCCACAGCATTCTAATCTGCAGCCTCCAGACTCCAAAGGTCACCTCTGAACATGTGAGTTCCCCAATACCAAACTTTCCTGTCAGCCCTGATTCCTACATCCCAACACTCTGCAGGCCTGAAGCCCTGTTCTCCCACTGCATAGTAGCCTCCACCTCCCTTATCTCCCTTAAACAACATATCAGCTGTCATCCCTCTTCCAACCCTCATTCAAGTAATCACTGGTCTTCCCCCTTACCCCTCTTTCAATTCAGTTTAGCTTAATTGAGAATACTGTGTGGAAACCGGCCCTTCGACCCACTGAGTCTGCGATCCCCATATGCTAGCACTATCCTACACACCAGGGATAATTTACAATTTTTACCGAAGCCAATTAACCTGCAAACCTGTGCATCTTTGGAGTTTGGGAGGAAACGAGAGCTCCTGGAGAAAACCCACATGGTCACAGGGGGAACACACAAACTCCGTACAGGCAACACCCTTAGTTAGGATTGAACACGTGTCTCTGGTGCTGTTGGGCAGCAACTCGACCACTGTGTCACTCAATTTTACTTGCTTCTTCTTTCTTTTTCCTGCTTACCTTCCTTCATTTCCTCATTGACGCATGGCAATTAATTCTTTTTCCCATTCAATCATTTACTTAATTGTTTAGTGTTAATTTGTTATGATTGCCTGTTCTATCATACACACATTCATTGAGGCATTTTAAAATTCATGATTATGCTTTAATTAAGTTTAGTTCATATGGTCAAGGCCATGATCATTCCTTTGATAACTCACACAATCAATTGGAGGTTAACGTCATGGTGGCGCTCGCTGGCGCAGCTGACAATGAACACCTTATGAAATAACATTAGAAATCACTGAGATTTTGAGGCCAAGAACTTGAGGCCAATATCAATCTGGCCAATTATGCTCTGACTGCTCATAATTAAGAGGCGAGGGTTCATTGACAAATTCAGTCACTCAACCATTTATTCTCTTTGCGGTAACTTCATTTTTTCATTCATATGACAATACCAGTATTCATTTTTCAATCAGTTCACTTGTTCATCCATCCATCCACATTTTGCTGAACCATCTATTTATTGGTTAATTATCCTGTTCATTAATTCATTGATCTGTTCCGATAATTTCATATACACACTCATTCAGCAACATGACGATGTACATTCATTAATTTGGTCATGCTGATATGAAATGATTAATTGGATTCCACATGTTCACTGATACATTAATTAATCAATGTATGCAGTCATTCAATCATTTATCATCAAGCACATTCTTTACTCATTCGTTTAATTAACCATTCTTCCTTCTGTTATTTCACTTGTTCTTCTTCTTGCATATGGCGTGCACAGCCTAAAGTTGTAGGACAACTTATTCTATTTGATCTTGATTGTGCATGTCAGGTTGATTGCATTCATCAAAACAGGGCAGACCACGTGAAGGTTGCAATCTCCCACCCCATTTCACTTGTTCGTGGACTTTAATACCATTCATTTAATCAGCAGTATTCTAACTAATAATTCCATTAATCTACTCATTGAACAAAATGTTGCTTAATTCCTTCATTCATATATTCGATGTTATTTATTAATTCTTTTCCACACAGAGAGTTGTGAGTCTGTGGAATTCTCTGCCTCAGAGGGCAGTGGTGGCCGGTTCTCTGGATAATTTCAAGAGAGAACTTGATAGGGGTCTTAAGCATAGCAGTCAGGGGATATGGGGAGAAGGCTGAAACGGGATACTGATTATGGATGATCAGCCATAATCACATTGAATGGCGGTGCTGGCTCAAAGAGCCAAATGGCCTACTCCTGCACCTATTGTCTATTGTCTATTGTCTTCCCTCTATCCATCCATTGGCCCTTCATAATTCTTTCCCATATGAATTATTTACAAATTGTAATTATTAATTTATTCATCCTTACATCCATTCAACAATACATACATGTGTTTATTCATTTATATGTATATAAGTTGTTCATTAATTTACTCATCTTTATATATATTTGTGTATATATTCATTTATATATTATGTGATATTTAATTGACTGATACATTATTTAATACTTCTTTCATCTAGTTTATTATTCGTTAAGTCTTTCACTAGTTCATTTGGACGAATTGGTCTGGGAACAGAGCAATGGATGTCGGTGAATGTTTTAAGTGCCGCTGCTCAAAAAATAACACTCAAAGGCGCCCGAGGGCGGCAGAAGACCGTGGGCTCCGCTCCTGCAATGTGGAAGGAATGCTATCGGGACCAACACGCGAACAACAGGTGGCGCTCGGAGACAAACTATTTCTCGGAATCTGTTGCAAGTGTTCCAGCAATTTCGTGGTAATCATCGACTCTGCTCCGTTGCATTAATTTGAGCTGAAGGGGTTTTCGGATTTTTGGAGGTATGAAATAAATACCTGCAATGAATGCAGCTTCTTCAGCTGTGAAATTACTTCGATGCACCCAAATCAACTTCTCGGAGAAACTGAATAATTCTGATGAGTGATTTTCATTGTCCATTTAGGCGAGTAACTCCATTGTCATTACCTGCCTGGTCAACATGCGACTCTAATGTGCATTACGCTCAGATGTCCCTCTTAAATCGAAAGGCATAAATTCACTCATTCATAAAATTATTTAATAGCTTCATTCATTATAATCACCAGAACGCTCATTGACACGTGAATTGTTTATTCATTTCTCTTCACTTGTTTATTCCTTCATCCTTGTCTTCATTTACCTGTTCATTCGCACAGTTATTTATGCCTTCATTCATTTGTTACAGTGTCATCCGTCCTTTCAGCCTGAAACGTCGCCTCTCCGTTCCCTCCACAGATGCTGACTGACTCACTGAGACTCCAGCACTTCGTTCAAATGTTCATTGTGGGATAGATCATGGTTGAACATGATCATGACTGACATGACACTTAGGAACAACTGAGAAGTATGTTTTAAAAATTGTAACAGTTATAAAAAAAATAATTAAAAAAATCAACTGGCATAGTTTAATTGAAACATTAATGTTAAATAAATTAAATTTACTGTGGATGAAAGTGGATAGCTCCACTTAAATAGCTCCTGCAAGATGAACCAGCAATGGCTAACATAAAGCAAAGAAGCTACAGTAGATATGGGAAACATGTTAGATGTCTGAAAGTGAAAGCTTCTGACTGGCACACTCCAAGGTGCAAGGGTACATGTTGAGGGATGCACTAAAACTCAATTAAGCCACTGCAAATGTTTTGCAAAGAAGGACCACAGTCCAAGGTCCTTCAGCCACTCGACAGGTTAGGGTTAATGATATGCAACAGTCTCTAAAATGCTTAATAGATGCTTTGCTTATGGAGGACATAGGGGTGGCGTTGATGAATTGCAAATAAACGTGTTGGATTAATCGTGCAAAGAACAGAGAAAAATGTGACCTGACAGTACTCATTGTATAATGTTATGAATAAATCATATGCTTAGGAAGTAAATCTGGTTCTTTGACCAAATGACCAGCAGAACATCCATGAATACATTTGGGGCAAGGATGAGTTGGGCTGTAAGATCTGTTTACTGTATAAGAGTGCTATATAACTCTTTGAATCTATAGAGTCATACACCTTGTAAGTTCAAGGAGGATAGAATGGTCAGATGCATCCACCTCCATACTGTATCTCCAGAACTAAATAGAAACATGAGGGGCAAGTTTTTCATACAGAGGAACATACATATGTGGAAGAGCAGCCAGAGGAAGTGGTTGAGACAGGTATAATAACACCATTTAAAAGTCACCTGCACAGGTACATGGATAGGAAATGGTTAGAGGGACAGGGGTTAAATCCAGGCAGGCGTACTTGCTTAGATGGACCTTTTGGCTGACATGGACAAGTTGGGCCAAAGGACTTATTTCTGTGCTGTATAAATCAATGAGTCCCTCCTCCAGCTCTGCAGACACCGACATCAGCAGAAGCTGTCTTCCCAAAGACTCCCACAAAGAGCAGATGCACAAATCAATGATGACTGAGACCTTATTAATGTCCTGCTGTAGTGGGTCTGTTGCAGTGAGAACTGGGGGCTTGACAACAAACCTATCACACAACTGAGTACGAAGGCTTGCTGCTTTTGATGTAAGCGGCGGGTAGATATGATTCTCCTCTTAGAGCCAATTTGTCAGCAAGGTGAAATTTCTACTCCTTCTTTGTCTTTGCCCCAGCGCACATTGAAGGGTCAGAGGTCCTTGAGTCTGTGTGGTAAGCTCCAAGTGCGAATCCCACCATGAAGACAGAATTCAGGAGTGCCATACTGATCTACAGTCACTGGAGTGTAGGGGTCATGAGACACATCAGTAAGGGGTTGAGGGGAAATATATAAAATTATGAGAAGCATTGATAGGGTAGATGATCAGAACCTTTTCCAGTGAGTGGAAATATAAAATACTAGAGGGCAAGATTTTTACACAGTGGGTGGTAAGTGCCTGGAATACGCTGCCAGGAGTGGTGGTGGAGGCAGATACGACAAGGACATTTAAGAGACGTTTGGATAGGCACATGGATATGCAGGGAATGGGGGGATATGGATTATGTGCAGTCAGATAGGAGTTGGGCATGGCATCATGTTTGGTGTAGATATCATCGGGCGAGGGCTGTTCCTGTGCTCTACTGTCCTATGTACTATGTTCCATGAGAAAGTAGCTTGATCCTAGCGTGTGTAGGATAGTGTTAGTCTACGCTGTCCGCCGCATACTCGGTGGGGCCAAGGGCCTGTATCATCCCTGTATCTCTAAACTAAACTAAACTAAACAATTAATGTTATTTATCAGATAAGTATATATAAATAATAAAGTTCATTTTGATTAATTAAAAGAAAGATATGCCAACCTCAACAGTGATGTCCCAGGTCCTGAAAAATGAATTGAATTAACAAAACAAGGACAATGCTGATGGTGTGGGAAGAGATGACAATAAGATCAGATCAAGACACCTTTTCATGTCATGAGCTGTAGCCAGGGGGTCCTTTCGCCTGGAAATGTGAGCTGAAGAGAGGGTCTCAGCCCCATTGCCCCATTGAGGGGCTCTGTAGTTCATGGTGACAACATGAAACAAAGATAGCTGTGGACCTTAGGGGAAGAAACAGGAGGGAAATCAGTTTCAGCATGGGGGTTGCCTTCATTATATTCTGATATTAGTGTGAGGAAGCCCGTTGTAGACAAAATTATAAAAAGGTGACTACATTAAAATTTGCAATAATTTTGATTATTGGCCTGGGAATAATTAACAAGATACCCTAAACTGCATTTCTTAAATGTTTGGATTGGCATTGGCTCTATGGCATTATTAAGGAATGTAAATTATTAATTGTTTTATTTTATTTGATTGCCTTTGCTAATTATCTTTCCTATTATTCTCTTTTATTTTGTGGGGCAGGGCAGGGCAGGGCACCAAGGCCATGACCATACATTCAAACCAATCCTTTTCGAACCTGTCAGGAGACATCTTTAAGCATTGTGCAAACTCGGATAATAGGCTTCACAATATTGTATTAATTCGACTGACTAAACCGGCTTCATACACGCTACTAGGTTTAATAAAGATCCACTGGGAACCTGATAAGCAGGTTATTTCAAAGATACACCTAGGTCTGTTGTAGTGAGAAAATACTAAAGTTAATTTTCACATACTTTCTAACTCAAATGGATATGAAAATCCACCAGCTCTATTCAAAAACTCAGGTGTTATTGAATTCTATTTCTTGTCATATGCCACTTGCTGTTGTGCCTTATGGCAACACGTTGAATGAAATAATCAGGCATATTTGATATTGAAGATGCATCTAACCTCTTACATGTATACACCCTCACACTCGCCCATATACACTCACACACGTTGACCTGCCTCCTTAGTCTCTCATCTGAGAGCACAAAGGTTTGCGTGTCTCCTCGAGGCCAACAGATCCAGTCAATTACACTCCATGGCAACACACTGCTGTTAATTATCCATAGCAACCTGTCAGCTGCAAGGCATTCGTGAAGCCACCAAGCACAATCCGCTGCATTAGAATTATAAAGTGATTGTTGCCCATTTTATGTTTGCGCTCTGATGGATCAGCGCTTCACAAGGTGGGAGTTAATAGCTATTGCAATGTCCCAGAATTAAATGGTATGGGGACATCTACAGATTTGGCATTAGCCGCTGCATGTGGCCTGATTTTCCAGCAGTTCTCTTCACACCTCTTCCAAGGCTCTTCCAAGCCTTTCACTTTCCATTCATACCTTTTTTTGTGGCCAATTCACTGTTTTAGATATTTGTATAATCACTTCATTAAAGGCCTCCCAATTGGAATGGTGTTTTTATCCTTTAACAGCATATGGTTTTAATTGTTGTGTGGTTCTATGGTGCGTTATTGTCACCTGTGCACCACACAGTGAAATTATTTTGCCATAGGTCATACATGCACGAGTCGCCATATTTTGGTGCCATTTACAAAAAGTCAAAAGTCCGGTCCATGTGTTTGATGTACTGTGATTGAGCTCATTATGTGCATACTGTTGGAACACTATTCCTCTCCCCCTTCCCTGATTTCTATGATATGCACGATTGCATATCAGCTTTATGTTCAGAAGACCTGCCTGAAACATCAATGTGTCTTTTTGCTGAGTAACTGACTAACTGACCTGACCTGTATGCATGATATCAAAGTTGTTATTTAGATTTATACCTTTATAAATTTGAGTTTTGGGGGTGCATTATAAAAGGGTTGTTAGTCCAGTTTTACCTTCAGATTTACACTGCAATCTGAAGAAGGGTCTCAACCCGAAACATTGCCTATCCATGTTTTCCAGAGATGCTACCTGACCCGCTGAGTTACTCCAGCACTTTGTGTCCTTACATTTTGTTAGGTTTGATCTTCATGTGCTATGTTCCATGAAGACCACTTGAGCATTATTGAGGTGCAAATGTCATTAGCCTGTCGACATCAGGAAAATGCATGTATGTCAGTTTCAACAAATCCATGGTTTGTTCCGACAGTCCCAATGTTCAAGTTTTATGATAAAATTCCAAAAATGACCCCTTATGTTCCTTTTAGCTCTTGGTTGCTTACACTATTACTGGATGACATGGATACAGTATCAGATGGGAAGAATAAGCATAGAAATGCACGTCACTAAATGACCTTTTAGACTATTTGTTCATGACATGAGGCACTGGAAACCTCTAACAATGTTCTCTTTTAGAAATAGAATTAGATCTGGCGGCTTGCCTTTGTTGTTAACCAATCATTTGAATTAACTTGGAAATTAATTGCAAAAAATACCTTACTGTTTCCTTGAGTTTTTCTTCAACATCTATGTTTTTTTGTATGCTGGAACATGAGATAAGAGTATAAAAGACCAATACCTTATCAATATTATATATTCATTCCCTACTTGGATATGTCTCCCATCATGCACTTGTTCATGGAGATAATCATGACCACACTTGAGGCACTTGAATTGTTTTGAGTTCTATGCCTCAAAAAGTCATGGAGAAAGGCATACAGATTCACTGGAATGGTGCATCGAATGCTTAAATTACGAGCAGGAATTCCAAAAGCTACGCACATATTCCCTTGAATGTGGAAGGATTAAAGATTAGTGATTGCAGATTCAAGTTATTGATGGTTCGTATATGGTGGATGGAGATAAACTCCTTCCACTGGTGAGGAGGATTAAGATTAGAGGTCCTGGTTAAAATTAGAGCAAAACTCCTTAGGAAATATTTGGACATCCACAGAATAGTGACATTAATGACAATCTTCTGCGAAGAAATATACATTCTAGAAATATACATTCATCTCTGTTTGATAAGATTTCATTAACCAGTACTGATAAATGATAGGTGGGTAAATGGAGGTAGCTCACAGATTAGCCAATGACCTTATTGAAGGGCAGAACAAGTCCAAAGTGTTGAATGCCCTCCCTCTGTTTCAGAGGAAGGCTGCTGGACCCGACGGCATCTCTGGACGCTTGCTGAAGGACTGCGCAGACCAGCTGGCTGGAGTATTTACGAGGATCTTCAACCAGTCTCTGGCCCAGTCCACTGTCCCACCCTGTCTGACGTCCTCCACCATAGTCCCCTTGCCAAAAAAACCCCACATTTCCAGCCTCAACGACTACCGGCCAGTCGCACTCACACCAGTGGTGATGAAGTGCTTTGAAAAACTGGACCGGGGTCACATCACATCACTCCTGCCCCGAAGCTTTGACCCCCACCAGTTTGCGTATAGAGCGAACAGATTCACAGAGGACGCTGTAGCCACAGCCCTCCATGCTGCACTCTCCCACCTGGAGCAGCGGGGGAGCTACGTGCGGATGCTCTTTGTGGACTATAGCTCTGCTTTTAACACCATCCTTCCCCACAAACTGGTGAACAAACTGGGGCACCTGGGACTTCCACACTCCACCTGCATGTGGATAAATAGCTTCCTGTCAGGTCGCAGCCAGAGAGTCAGAATGGGCCATCACACATCCACGGCCCTCAGCCTCAGTACCGGCTTTCCACAGGGCTGCGTGCTGAGCCCCCGGCTTTACACCATCTACACATATGACTGCACCCCCGCCCACCACAGTAACACCATTGTCAAATTTGCGGATGACATCACGGTGGTGGGGCTCATCTCTGGGGGTGATGAGTACACTTACAGGGATGAGGTGGAGCAGCTGACAGTGTGGTGTGGAGAGAATAACCTGCTCCTCAACATCTCAAAGACAAAGGAGCTCATAATAGACTACAGGAAGAAGAAAACGGACATTACACCACTAATCATCAGAGGGAACTGTGTGGAGAGGGTGGCGGATTTCCGCTTCCTGGGAATCCACATTGAGGAGGACCTGACATGGAGCGTGAACACCTCTGCGCTGCTGAAAATGGTCGAGCAGAGACTGCACTTCCTGAGGGTGATAAGGAAGAACAACATCACCAAGAGACTCCTGCTGTCCTTTTATTTGTGCTCCACAGAGAGCATCCTAACATACTGTGTATGCGTGTGGTACACCAGCTGCACATCGGCCCAGAAGAAAGCGCTCCAGAGGGCTATTGACAATGCTCAGAAGATTGTCGGCTGCCCTCTCCTCACTTTGGAGGACCTACACAGTTCCCACTGTCTCAAGAAACCCCAGAACATTATAAAGGACATTTCCCACCCCGGCCACTCCCTGTTTGAACTGTTGCCATCAGGCAGATGGTACAGATCAATGAGGACAAGGACAAACAGACGAAAAAACAGTTTTTATCCCACAGCAATAACTACACTTAATGTAGCCACCAAATGAGCGCAGGTGCGCTACATACCAAATGGATTGTGAAATCAACAGAAGAATGTATGGTTGTGTGTTTATGCTTATTTTGTGGTGGTGTGTGTATGCTAAATCCAAATTAGTGCCATCTAGAATCATTGACTATTTGGGGTTCACCATTGATTCAACTAACATATCAGTGACTCTGCCTATGGCCAAAACCTTAGAAATTATGGAGGCCTTCAGCAATCTGGTAGATAAACAGCAATCCTCCATCCAACGAGTGGCCAGTGTTATTGGCAAATTAGTGGCAACTTTCCCTGGAGTGCAATTCGGGCCTCTACACTATCAGAATGTGCAACGAGTAAAGAACAGGCACTCAAAAAACATACAGGTCATTTCGTTAGACCTCCCGCCTAGATTACTGCAACTCCCTTTACACTGGCATCAGCCAATCTTCCCTGTCCCGCCTGCAAAACGCCGCAGCGAGACTTCTGATGGGCACCCGAAAAAGGGACCACATCACCCCGATCCTGGCCTCTCTCCACTGGCTCCCTGTGCGGTTCCGAATAAATTTCAAGACCCTCCTCTTTGTCTACAAAGCCCTCAATGGGCTTGCACCCACCTACATTAAAAGTCTTCTCACCCACCACACCACCTCCAGGTCCCTCAGATCGGCCGACTTGGTGTTGCTGAATGTCCCACGGTCTAGGCATAAGCTCAGGGGCGACCACACCTTTGTGCTCGCAGCTCCCAGACTGTGGAACAGCATCCTCCTCACCATTAGAACTGCCCCCTCCATCGACTCCTTTAAGTCTAGTCTAAAAACATATCTGTTCTCCCAAGCCTTTCCTGACATCCTCTGAGCAAGGGCTATTTATATATATGTATGTACCCTGCTTGTGTATACTACTCTTATAACAAATGTAAAGCACTTTGGTCGAGTGTTGTTTTTTAAATGTGCTATATAAATAAATGTGACTTGACTTGACTTGACTTGACCTGAATGCAGTAGCCAGTCGAAGCTATCACCAAGTTGCAATGGTGGATAACTAATGTCTCACGTTGTGCTAGAAACATTCTGACTAAACAACCTTCAGTTGTTTTACAAACTGATGTGAGTGCTTCGGGATGGGGAGCCACTGATACCAAGTCTAGCTGTGGCGGCAGATGGAGTACGCAAGAGGCATTGATCCTGCAGATGCATGGGATAAACTATTTAAAATTGTTGGGGGCATTCTATGGCCTAAAAGCATACTGTTCAACAATGCATGATTTACATGCTCAGCTCCAGATTGACAATACCACAGCTGTTGAATATATCAATCACATGGGTGGAATTAAGTCATTATCATGTGATATTCTGGCTAACCTCATCTGGCACTGATGTATTACGAGAAACATCTGGGTCTCAGCTATCTACCTACCAGGTAGAGATAACGTGGTGGAAGACACCAGGTCACGTAAATTTAATGACACACAGAATGGATGCTGAATCCAAAAGTTTTCAAAAAGATTGTCACCCAGTATGGATTGCCAGACATAGATCTGTTTGCATCCAGGTTAAATCACCAGTTACCTAAATACGTCTCATGTGAACCGGATCCAGGGGCAGTAGCGGTGGATGCATTCTCGCTACATTGGGGAGGTATGTTCTTTTATGCTTTTCCCACCATTCTGCCTCATCAGTCAATGTCTCACCAAAATTAAGCAGGACGTTCAGGCGTTTTGGCAGTTTCTGACTGGCCCACACAGCCATGGATCCCATTGGTTCTGAGACTGAAGACACAGCCATTCATGGTTATGTCTTCAGCTGCATTCATGGCTATCCCTAAATGCAGCAACTTGTTGGTTCACCCTGTGACAGGAGAGAGTCACCCTTAACATGATCGTATTTAATCTGTTGATTTGCAGATTCTGACCAGACCGTTCCATTTATGACAAACCTGTCCTCAAGACGGAGGGATATGGGCATGCTATTTTGGGTTCTGTTTTGTAATTTCCCCCTGGGTGAGAGGAGTTATTACTGTTCCTTTTTGTTATTAAAAACATTAATTTGTATAATTCAAACAATGTTCAATACATTATTTGTTTATCCTGTGTCAACCGAAGCAGTTTGTCGTATGGAACTGGATCTATGGCATGAAATCACAGAGCTTTGAAATCTTCACGGAATCACTCACGTGACTCTGAAGTAAAATAGTAAGATTAAACGAGAACTTACCAGTTTGAAGTTTGATCTTTATTTTTTGAGGAGTTACGGTGAGCGATTACGTGCCCTCCGCTCCCGGCCCTCATAATCGCAAAGATCATCTGGTAGTTCTAGTCTTCTGAGTCTTACTATATTACTTCGACTCTGGTTACTGTGATTTCACGCCGCTGCTTTGAAGATTGACACGCATGCGCACTGGCGGGCCTTCTTCTTCACGTAATCGCTCACCGTAACTCCGCACAAAATAAAGATCAAACTTCAAACTGGTAAGTTCTCATTTAATCTTACTATTTTAGTTACATTTATTTAATGAAGTAACCTATTCTGCTGAGATGATCTAATACTAGTAGTTATATCTCTGGCTAGTCTTCCTTAGCAGGCGTAGGAAGTTCAGCATGTCCACATCAACTCTTATCAACCTCTACAGATACGCCGTAGAATGTATTTTATCAGGATGCATGATAGCATGGTTTGGGAAACGGCTCGAACCAAGACTACAAGAAATTGCAGAGAATTGTGGACACAGACTATCACACAAACCAACCTCCCGTCCATTGACTCCATTTACACTTCACCCCTTTACATAATCACTCTGGTCACTCCCGCTTCTCCCCTCTCCCATCAGGCAAGAGGTACACACACACCTCCAGATTCAGGGACAGTTCCTATTTTACCCAGCTGTTATCAGGTAAGTGAACCATCCTATCAACAAACTGCAGAGCGGTCCTGAGCTACTATCTACCTCGTTGGGACCATCAGACTATCTTTAATCAAACTTTACTGGACTTTATCGTGCATTAAACATTATTCATTTTATCATGTACCTGAACACTGTGGATGGCTTGATTGTAATCATGTATACTCTTTCAGCTGACAGGTCAGCACGCAACAAAAACCTTTACTGTACCTCGGTACACGTGACAATAAACAAAACAAAAAAAACTTTAAAACTTGTAGCCTCACCTACTCCAACCACACCTCCCAAATCCTCCACCAAGACGACAGCAGGCATATGGAATCTCTCCAAGTTGTGCACTGTTTTGACGAGAACATATATTACCAATCCTATATCACAGTTAAAGCTAAATCCTGGAATTCCATGCACATTGCATCATCGTGAGAGTGTTTCACCAGGAGAACTGTTGTAGTTCAAGAGGGTGGCTCAGCACCATCTCCTCAAGGATGTTTAGGGCGGTGTAATTAATGCTGGCCTGGTCAGTGAAGGCCAGATCTTGAATAAATGATACATAGATAAGAATCAACTTGCATTCATATAAACCCGAAAAGCCATCTATCCATGTTCTCCAGAGATGCTGCCTGACCCCCTGCGTTATTCCAGCACTACTTGTCCTTTTGTGTTAACCAGCATCTGTAGTTCCTTGCTTAAATCTTCTAATAGTGTAAAATATCCACACATTATCAAAAATGCAGGGATCCAGTGAAAGAGAAATATCAATTTAAAAACACCAATAGCAAAGGGAAGTAAAACGTTAATATATATTCCATTCAGCAAAGTATCTTCAGAGCAAGGGTGACTTTGCTTCAGGAACTATCTGAGATCGAGACCACTGCTTTAAAAACAGAGAAGATTATTTTTTGTAAAGTGGGAAATATAGGCTTAGTTGGAATGACAATTCAGTGGATCTATTCCAACAAAAAGCTGTCAAAAGGCTGTGAAATTTAGAATTTCATTTGTGAGCTCACGAGAAGTAGTGTCCAAAAGGATTTTTTTTTACAAAGCCTTCCCTGTATGACCATAGTAATAATCATTTTACACATCCATTACAGTGAATGCCTAGTAGTATGTTCTGCAGTGTAGAGATATTCAAATTTACAATCAACTCATTATTTTCAAATAATGTCAAAATGTTCATCATATTTCAAGTTCTAATTAGGAAAGTACACAAAACATTTACAATAACACTTAATACAGCAACCTCTGAACTAACACAAGATGTTCAGCAATTAATCACCTTACAGTGGCACTCAATATTTGCTGTAGCAAACTAATACAATATGATCTTTGATATAACACTTTGCTTAGCATTCAATCACTAACTGATATTTGCCCATGGCTCACTATACTCGGGAGTACTCTGGTTTACAATGCATCTGATATAATATGCATTGCTTGGCAATCAGTCACTAATTCATAATTGCTAATTTTAATATTTAACCCAATATTCTCTAATCAAATGAATGCACAATAAATGATTAACAATTCCCACAACCACACAACAATAGAAAATAGCCAGGTCCACAAGGCTTTTGTTGTCCTGTAGTTTAATTTTAAAGAAAAATTGTTAGAAATAAAAATATTATTTAATATTTAAAGTGAAATTGAATAAGTTCGAAATTACACAGAATGATGCATGTTTCTTTATACACAAAGCAATTTATTTGAAGGTGAATATTGATTGTAAAATATGATTAGACCTTCATTAGGTATCTTGTAAAATGGCATTCCAGCGATCCCGTGCACCCACGATACACCCACGTGCATAGAACATAGATCATAGAATTTAGAAAAATTCAGTGCAGGAACAGACCCTTTGGCCCACAATGTCCATGCTGAACATCATGCCAAGCTAAACTAATTTCAGCTGCCTGAACATGATCCATACTTCTCCATTCCCTGCATATCCAAGCCTATTAAAGGCCGCCATAACATCTGCCTCCACTACCACCCATGGCAACACGTTTCAGTCACCCTCTGTGTAAAGAATCCTGCACATCTCCATTAAATTTTGCTCCATTCACCTTATAGTTATGCCCTCTAGTTTTTGACAGTCCCACATTGGGAAAAAGGTTCTGACTGTCTACCATACTTTGATATATTTCTGTCAGCCTCTGATGCTCCGGAGTGAACAAGCCAAGTTTGTCCAATCTCTTCTTAAAGCTAATACCCTCTAATCCACGCAGTATTCTTGTAAACCTTTTCTGCACCCTCTCCAAAGCCTCCACATCCACCCTGTAATGAGGTGATCAGAAATGTACACAATACCGAAAAAGCAGCTTAACCAAAGTCCTATTAAGCTGCAACATGACTTCCTGACTCTTATATTCAATGCCCCGATCCATAGGCTGCTGGACAATCATTGACTTCTCTACATTGTTGCATTTGACCACCAGGGGCGCCGTACGATTGGCAACCTCTGCCAACAGTCTGACTGTTTTTTCATCTTTTTGTTATTTTTAGTCTGTTTAAAGGATGTTTTTGGAGGTTTCTTAGTCGTTTTATGTGGGGGAGGTGGGGAGGGTAAGGGGAAAACCATTTTTCAGTCACTTCCTGGTCGAGGATCCGACTATTCTCTGAGTCGCGACTCACCCCCCCCCCCGCTGCCTACCATCTGGATTGGCGCAGCCTTTCCTGCCAGAGACCGACCTGTGCTTCAACAGCAGCGAGGCACTGATTTACCATCGCGGAGTGGGCGATGCCTTACCACATGCCTTTGCCATGTTGAAGCTCTGGAGTGGTTGCGGGTCTTCTAACCACGGGCGGCGCTGACTTTAACATCGCGGCGTCCTGGGATCCCTTTGCCGAGGGCCGCCAGTGTTGAATCTCTGCCCAGCTCGGCCTGTAGACTTCGGGAGCTGCGGTCTCCGGTAAGAAGTGGCCGATTCGGAAACTCCAAGCGCTGAGAATGTTCTTCCATTCTGACGTCGGAGTTCCGATCATCCCGGTGAGAGGGCCTGAACATCGGGCCTCCATAGCGGCGACTGCGGTGGGATCAAAAGGCCCCGACCACGGGTGAACAAAGAGGAAGAGGACTGAACTTTATTGCCTTCCCTCACAGTGGGAAATGTTGATTCAGCTGTGTGGGGATGTTCATGTTAAATTCTATCATGTGTTGTGTTCTTTTTATTTGTATAACTGTATGGTAACTCAAATTTCACTGTACCAATTGGTGCACGTGACAATAAATGTAAACATGAACTTGATTTACTGTAGGCATGGGTGCTGATGATATAACGTGGTCTGTGAATGCGGGAGCAGGTTTTATGAAGATGGTGGTACCTTTCCTGATTGTATTTAAAAGGGGCCATTGAGGAATCCAACCAGGGGCAGAAATTGCTATCAAAGCATATGGGGGGGGCGCAATTTCTTGGTACCCGCATGCGCATGTGCACTCACGCGAGGCTTCGAAGGCTCTGGCCGTGGGCCCTCTGGACGGTAACATCAGGTGCTGACTTGGTCGGTGACTGACTCCGAACTACAGCAACAGCAGCTTTGTCCGCCCCCGAATCGTGAGGCTTCAATCGGCCCCTGCCCCCCCCCCCCCCCCCCCCCCCCCCCCCCGGGATTTCCGCGCATGAATCCAGCACTGAAGACTGACCATGGAATCACCTTCAACAATGTGTCGGGTCAAGCCTCCTTCAGGGAATTCCACACATACCTGTACTCCTTCCTCATGGGAGTCCAAGTTTGATACCAAGACACCTGTTCACCCTACTGAGAACTGCGTGTTAATACCCTCGAAAGGAGATTGTGCTTACAAATTACCGCTTCTTGCATAATTGTTGAAAATGATGCACATGGCATCTGTGACATTTATGTGGATGACCTGTGTCTCAGTAAATGGCCCTATTAAATACAGAAGAGAAAGTGTCATTAAAAATATGTGACTGTTTTAGCCCATCTATATCCATTAATTAGTAAATTCTTGGAAGAAATAAATATGTTTAAAAAGTAAATCTATATAATTTTTTTAATATATATATAATGTCACATAGAGTTCACCTGCATGGTTAGGAGGTTGCACTACACTACAAAGTGTGCTCATTGTCAGAGAGAATCAGGTGCTCCCCGATTTTAGCTTGCCTTCCTGATATAGCTTGTCTCCTTCACACTGGATTGTACAATCCTGACAATGATGCTTTTAACTTTGGAATCAATCTTTTGGGCAGTAATTATCTGGTTTGTTTCTAAACTCAGCATGCTTTTTGTTTTACAGTGTCCGCAGTTATGCGTAGAAATGGTCCCAAAACCCAGTCCAGTAACAATGAAACAATTGTGTGAATTCAGAACAATTCCATGTTCTGTGCCTTGATGCATCATAATCCAATTGAGAGTAAGCATTATGTTGGGCGCATTGTAAATAGTTCTTGAGTCTGATCATTGCAGCTATTAATATCAAATGGCTGCTTGACAAAAAGCAGTCAGTTATTTTTATCTTCAGAAATTGACTACAGTCCAGTTTTATTTCCACACAACTAATAACTGTAGCCAATAGACCCAGGAATCGTTTCTCTCTCTGTCTGTGTCAGTCTGTCTCTGTCTCTGTCTCTCTCTCTCGCTCGCTCTCCCTCTCCCACTCTCCGTATCTCGCTCTTTCTCTATCTGGCTTTTCCTTTCACATACACACACCCTTACATTTTTCTTTCACTCTTTTGTCACCTCTCTTTATGGAGTCGTAGGATCATCTGGCATGGAAACAGCCCATTCACCCCACACTGACCACACCAACCAGTATTCATTCCATTTTCCAGCACTTAGCCTGTAGCTTTCTATGTCGAGGTGAATAGTAAGATTAAACGATCTTTGAAATCTTCACATAGTCACTCACGTAACTCCGAAGTAAAATAGTAAGATTAAAACGAGATCTTACCAGTTTGAAAGTTTGATCTTTATTTTATGAGGAGTTACGTTGGTGAGTACGTGAAGAAGAACCCCTCCAGTGCGCATGCTCGTCAATCTTCAAAGCAACAGTTTGAAATCACAGATAACAGTAATTGAAATGACATAGTAAGATTATAAACATAGAACTACTAGATGACCTTTGTGATATGAGGGTTGGGAACGGAGGGCATGTACTCACCAATATAACTCCTCATAAAATAAAGATCAAACTTCAAACTGGTAACTTCTCGTTTAATCTTACTATTTTACTTCGGAGTCACGTGAGTGACTACGTGAAGATTTCAAAGCTCTGTGATATCATGCTGTGAGAAACGAGTCTACACAAGCCATAGCTGCTTCATTGACAGATGAGGGAAACATTCATGATGAATAAATAATCATAATAGTAACCCCTCTCATCCGAGAGGGACTATACAACTGAACCTAAAATAGATTTGGCAAAACTCCTGGTCCGACAATGGATTATTATAAGCGTTTGGAAGGTTCGCTCGTTCGACCGTCCTGCAGCTGCTCGGATGTGGTCCAGCGGAACGTAAATAACCCTTGCTATGATGTTGTAACCAGACCTGAGGATGGTCTGGTCACCATCTTATAAAGCTTTGATTTAATTCATATTGTTGTAACTGAAGGTCCCTGAATATGTCATGAAACTAGTTTGGGATCTGACTCCCCTTCTGCTCTGCTGAACTAAAACAAAAACAATATAATATTATTTGCAGATGTAACCATCCTGTCCAGTCGCAATTATGTAGTGACTGGACCCGTTGCACTGAGACCAGCGCCATGAGGATAACCACCATATGAGATGGTCAATGCTAGGATGTAGTTGGAGCCCCCGGCGAAACAGTGCCAGCACAATGTCAGCACCCATACTGCCCTGTACTTGTCCTGCACTTAACTTGTGTTAATGATCCTTTACAAACTCGATATCCGGGGTGAGCCCGACAGAGTGGATCCAATTTGCTGCAGCAAATATGATGGGAAGGCACATTAAGCACAGTTAATGGCCCTATAACCTAATTATTGTCAAAGACCTATTGGAAAATAAACTTCAAGTCGTCAGTATCTGTACCGTGTTAAATGTAACAAAGCATTAAACAAAACTCTTCTCATCTCCTGGAGAAACTGTACTGCTTTTTGGGACGCTATCCCTGCCCTCCGCAGTGAGTCCATACATGGGTCGGTGTGACAACCTGAGCCGTAGGAGCAGTCTACTCAGAAACTGCAAAAGAATAAATTGATTTTATCATGCAGAGGCTGGTTTTCTGAGCCACAGGCTGACCAGCAAAGCTTTACGTGTAGAATAACCATAAAAGGTTGTATTAATATTCCTGACAAACAGGAATCAATGCTGCATGGTCCATTCAGCCAGTACAAAAGCCTAAGTGGGATCTTGCTGACTTTATTTCAAGCTCCGACTGATGGCCAAAATGGAGAAAGACATAACGAACATTTCTCCTTGTTGTAGCGATAATGTATCTCTCGCCACTGTTATGCCACATAGTTTTGCAGCCGTGAATAAGCATGAAACATCACATCAACATTTGGTGTTCCATTGAACCATCATTTCATAAATACTTTGTGATCCAACACTCATTCTGTGTTCTCATTGATCTGTACTTGATGATACACCAGTGGCAAATGAGATTATGTAAATTAGTACAGGATGCTTTTACTTGATTGCCCCCATGTGATTGACATATGCCACAACCATTGTGTATCAACCTGCAGTTGAGCATGCAGATTATGCATATTTGGTCCATAACCCTTTACCCATATAATGCACCTAGGGTTTATAGATAGTTGATAGCAATAACTGAAGAATTGGCAACTGATATAAATCTGCTCCACCTCCGAACTAGAGGTGACATTCGCAATTTTCCACCTTAGAGCACTTACCATCAGTTTGTAATATACCTGAGTTTTTACTGACCAAAGTAGTGGAGCAATGCTGAATAGTGTTCGTCCATCATTATGACTTTATTAGCTTCAGCTGTTAATAGCATAGGTCTGTTAATAATGACCTAGCTGACACTTGAGAGGTTGCTACTTCACAGCTGAAAACACAGCTACTATATTGCCAATTACTCTTGATGAATAGACGGCTGGTTATAACAACAAGGTTGTTACAAGTTCCCATTAACTCCACTCTCTTATCCCAGGGCGGAGTCACAGGCTAATTAATAGTTGAAGGTAATTCCCAATGACCAACAAGTATATTGGTAACTACTTAATTTTAACTGGATGGATGAGAGATCCTACAAAGCCCTTCCCACCTTTGAATTCTCAAATAAGGTTTGAAGCTGAACAATTGATTTTTGCAAAATAGAGTGTTAGAATATCATTCAGACTAGACATAACAAGTTTAGACTCTGAGTAGCCGAAGCACCGATTTTTGTAATTTGGTAAATACCTGGATAAATAATTTAGCCCATCTTGCAAAGTTTTACTGTTCTCATTGCTTCATCATTAGCAAATTATCATTACTGTTATCATTCTTCTGATAATTTCAAATGTCTCCGGTGACCCCTGCAAATGGGAACTGAATAGAATGTATCTTTGAGATCCTTATGAAAATCAGTTGTTAGTCAGTAACGAAGTTTCCTATTCGGAAAATTTATACTGCACATACGCGTTACACGACCTTCTCCACCTTAACAATAAACGGCCACGTCTGCCATCATTCCATACCTGGAACGACAATTCTGGCCTGATTTCCGAGCCTGTCTTGGAAGACAATCCTGGCCATAAAAATGAGCCTATCTCATAATTCAGAAGCTGCCTCTAAAGGCAACTCTGGCCATAATTCTAAACCTGCCGTGAAAACTACTCTGGCCATATTTCGATCCTGTCTCGAAGTGATCCTGGCCATAATACTGAGCCTGCCTTAAAAGACAATACTGGCCCTAATTCCAAACCTGCTTGGAATATTAGTATTGTGCAGTTTTACATGGTTAGATAACAATGCTTTTTCTAGTCACTTACCTCGGCGGAATGCGACTTATCCCCTAGTCATATTTTCGTCTCCTTCACGGCCTAACATCTTGGATTGGAGCTGCCTTTCCTGGAGACCAGCCCAGAGCTTCAGCAGCAGGCGCTGCGCGGACTTCCATCGCGGAGCCAGAAGAAAGGCTCCGACTGCCGGCCTGCCAGCCTGCTGACTTTAACATCGTGAAGCCACAGTCTGCGGAGCTTCTAGGCCTGGGCATGGCATGGACTTACCATCCCGGAGCTTGGGATCCCTTGCCGGGGATCACCGGAGAAGAGTACCGACCGCTGGCCTATAACATCGAGAAGCCGCGGTCTCCGGTAAGAAAGTGGCCGATTTGGACTTCCGGTGGCGCTAGGGAGGGCTAAGGAGTAATGCCAGCCAGCTCCGTGAAAAAAATGCTGAGCAATCGGGGAGAAAACGACCTACCTGCTGCTTCTGTACCGACTGCCGTGAGTGACGTCATCAGGTGCGCCACTTACCATGTCTATGCAGAAAACGGAGGAATGAGAAAAAGGCCCAACTGAAGCCTTGGGCTCAGGTAGGACGTTATCCCAAGAAGATGTGGCGAAAAAAACGACGAAAAAAATCGGAAGGTGAAGAACTCAAAACTTTTATTGCAGGTGAAATTGCTGCTTTAAGGGAAGAAATAAAGCTGATGAATATTGGTGAAGAAATAAAAAAAATCAAGGAAGAAATGATGGACTTAAAGTTTGAAATTAATACCAACATTAATACCACAACTAAGAATACATCGGATGAGTTGAAGAAAGAAATCGCAGAAATAATGATTGGACTGGCAAAGGAGATGAATGATAAAATCAAAAATGTGAAAACTGACTTTGAAGAAAGGCTGAATCCGGTGGAACAGGCACCGAACTGTTATAAAAGACCTTGAAGAACTAGCCGAAACAAGTGCTCAGACTACAGCAAAGCTTATTACTGAAAATCAACGTCTAACTGAATTACTGGGCAAAATAACCGAGAAATGTACTGAATTGGAAGGTCGCCAGAGAAGACAGAACCTAAGAATTGCGGGTATTCCAGAAGGAAACGAGAAAGATCAAGATCCCCGAGAATTCACTGCAAATTTACTGCAAAAAGTTTTATCTCTGGATCAAAAGCCTTTACTAGCCTGAGCACATAGAGTGATGAGACGCCAGACAAGACAAAATGCTCCCCCAAGACAAATGATAATAAAAGTACAGTACGACCACGTCTTGGAGGAAATAATGCAAAAAACATCAAGAAACAGAAATCTTGTATTTGAAGGACACAGGATCAGTATTTATCGAGACTACCCAGTAGAGGTCTCCAGGAAACGAAAGGCATTTAATGAGACCAAAAGTATCCTGAGGGAAGTGGAGAATTTTAAATATGGTCTGAGCTATCCAGCCACCCTAAGAGTCACGTACAACAAGAAGGGACATTTTTTCACCAATCCTGTGGAAGCATTGGACTTTGCTCAGAAGATTAAGGCTTGAGAGGATGCTTGATCCCTCACCATTGAATAAACTGACTTTGCAGGACTGGATGGAATTGAAGTGATGACTAAGGCACTGGAGAAAGATGTGGATTGGAAACTCTCCCATGGATACTAATAATTAGTATAAATGCACTACTAATACAAATAACTAATAAATACTAAAATTATACCGTGGTATCTTTACTAATCAGAATTAATAATTATCACTAATAACCAATGTTTACTTATAATGGAATGATTAGAGTCAAATATAGAGTTTGATTTCATTTGCCCTCTTTGGAAACCTTCTTTCTTTATTACTAGTAATTTTCATTTTTATTTTCTTTCTTCTTCTTTCTTTTCATTAAAAAAAATAAATATTTTTTTTTAATTAGATTTTCAAACAAGTTTTAAATATTTGTATCCTCACATTTCCGACTATTGGAATTCAAATATTTTAAAATTTAATACCCCCAGTAAAATATTGCTATGGAATAAAAATTCCAAGAAATAAAGGGGCTGGTTAAGTTCGCAACATCAACTACGGAAGTCGGAGGATGGTTAGCCATGCTAGTATGGCTAGCACTAACTACACTAATACTAGATGTAGTTTTTTCCTTCTTTGTGCACAATACTAATTTCTTAATCTATCCTCTTTTCTTTTCTATTATAAACTATCATTATTATTTTCAGTTTGAATGGAGTTACAAATTGGATCAAAGGAGATATACACGTGAGAGACAGTTAAGGGTCTTAAAATTCGTCTATTCGGAGTTTGGGTGTAAGGTCGGGTCTGTCGAACTGAACCATTGGCTCTATTATAGACCCCCATAGACAAAAGATGCAAGATTTAAAAATGAATATGGGGAATGAAGGAATAACGTTTTGTAGCTGGAACGTTAAAGGTATTAATGAACCAATCAAGAGAGGTAAAGTATTAGCACATTTAAAAGCAATTAAAGCTGATGTGATTTTCATTCAAGAAACACATTTATAAAAAGATGCCGAACATAGGCTGAAAGCTAAATGGATAGATAAAACGTATCATTCTTCTTTTACACACAAATCAAGAGGCGTAGCAATATTATTTCGTAAAGGCACTTTATTCAAACATACATCAACTATAACTGATAATGATGGCAGATACATTATTGTAATAGGAGAATTAAATGCACAAAAAATGATTCTTGTCAATGTATATGCACCAAACTTTGATAGTCCACTGTTTTTTAAGAAAATATTTAACAACATCCCGGAAATAGCACAACATAACTTAATAATTGGAGGAGATTTAAATTGTACATTAGATTCCTATTTGGACAGATCCACAAGACAAAGGAAAATAAAATCCCATTCCAGTGACCTATTAAATGCATATATGGATACTAGCAATATTAAAGATGTTTGGGGAGTAGAAAACCCAACTGGACGAGAATATTCATTTAATTCATCTGTACATGAAACCTATTCAAGAATAGATTATTTTTTGATTGACACTAAACTTATCTCACTTACTTACAATTCAAAATACTATAATATTATAATCTCAGATCATGCACCTTTAACATTTATGATTAAATTAAATGGTAAATCGGAAAAACGGGGACAATGGAGATTTAATCTACAAATTTTAAAAAACAAAGCAACTCAGGAATATATTATAAAACAGATCAAGATTTTCTTTGAAATAAATGGTAAACTGGAATTATCCTCTTCCCTATTATGGGAAACTTTTAAAGCATATGCCCGTGGAATTATGATCTCTTCTCAAGCATTTTATAATAAAAAGAATCGGAGGGAACAACAGGAATTGGAAAAGGAGATTAAACAATTAGACACAGAGAACGCTGCTAATCCATCCATAACAACACATAATAAAATCGCTGCACTGAAACATAAATTAAATAAAATATACACAGATCAAATTGTAAAACTCTACCAATACACTAAACAATTACAATTTGAATTTGGAGATAAACCTCAAAAATTATTGGCTCGTCAATTAAGAAAGATGGAGGGAGAAAAAATAATCCATAGGATTAAATCATATAATGGCGAACCATTAGTACAACCTAAAGATATTAATGAGAGATTTTTGCAATATTATAAAAATTTATATTCAGCTAAAACCACAGTAAACAAGATAGGAACAGAAGCATTTAAAAAATGTAATTTGAATGGGTTGGATTCACAAAATAGAGAATCATTAAATGCTGAAATTTCAGTAAAAGAAATCGAAGAATCTATCAGATCATTAAAAAATGGTAAAACACTGGGACCAGATGGTATAGGCCCGGAATTTTATAAAACATTTTATGATCTGATTGCACCACGTCTGAAGGTACTCTATGAATACATTTATACTCACCAGAAACTACCAGAAACGTTAAATGAATCTATTATAACACTTATACCTAAAATAGACAGACCTGGATGACCCAGGATCATATAGCTCTTTTAAATACTCATCAAAAGATACTAACCAAAATATTAGCACAAAGACTAAGTACAGTTATTAATAAATTAATTCACCCCGAACAAACGGGATTTATACCAAAACGATATTCCTCATATAACTTGAGACGATTATCCAATATTATATATTCAAAAAGAGATATTAATAAAGACCTAGTAAATATTTTGTTAGATGCAGAGAAAGCCTTTGACCAGGTGTAATGGTCTTATTTATTTTCAGTTATGGAAACTTTTAAGCTGGGAGAGAAGTTTATTACTTGGGTTAAATTATTACACACTAATCCAACAGCCAAAATAACAACAAATCAAATGCTATCAACTAAATTTAATCTATTCTGAGGCTGCAGACAAAGTTGTCCTCTATCCCCATTACTGTTTGCACTTGCAATAGAACCTTTAGCTCAACGGGTGAGATTACATCCTGAAATATATGGATATGACACCAGAGATACTGAAATAAAATTGATTTATATGTGTATGATGTATTACTTTATATTACAAAGCCGGAAATTAGTATCCCAAATTTACTAAAATTAATATCTGAATTTGGATTATTTTCAGGATATAGTATTAATTGGAATAAAAGTGAACTTATGCCAATAATGGTAAATAACTTACATATACTACAACAATTTCCTTTTAAGATAGCAAACGAAAAAAATCAAATATATTGGAATTCATGTAACAAAAAGATTTGACTTTACTTAAATCCAATTTTCCACTTTTATTGAATAAATTAAATAAGAACATTTTATATTGGAAAAAATTACCTATCTCAATGCTAGGTAGAATTAATGCAATAAAAATGATTTTTCTCCCGCAATTACTATATCTTTTCCAATTGATTCCGATATATCTTCCTAAAACTTTTTTTAAGAAGGTTGATTCTATAGTCACCGACTTTATCTGGGATTATAAGAGCCATAGAATAAATAAAAAAACATTTATGTAAACCAAAAATAAATGGAGGTTTAGTACTACCAATTTTTTTGTTTTATTACTGGGCAGTTAATATTAAAAATATGAATTTTTGGTTTGTACAGACAGATAAACAACCAACCTGGTTAAAAATGGAAAAAGAAGGTTGTTCGCCTTTTGAAATTAGTTCGATTTTATTCGCCAATATTAAAATAGGTAAGAAAACCTATAGTGAAAACCTTATAATAGAAAGTGGAATACGTATCTGGAAACAAATAAATAAAACACTAAAATTGGAATGTATACCACTAGCCCATACCATCGTAAATAATGTTACATTTAAACCCTCAATGATGGACAAAGGTTTTTCACAATGTAAAAACTATGGAATTAAGACGTGAAGGGAATGGAGGGGTATGGTCTGAATGCAGGTAGATGGGACTAGGGGAAAAAAAATGGTCGGCACGGACTGGAAGGGCTGAGAGGGCCTGTTTCCGTGCTGTAATTGTTATATGGTTATATGGTAATAGGATGGGAGATCTCTACAGAGAAAATTCTTTCCTTTCATTTCAAGAATTACAACAAATTTATGGATTACATTTAAAAGATTACTTTAGATATCTACAAATTAGAGACTACATAAGAGTAAATACACAGGAAATTAGAAATAGAAAGACAGACATTTTAGATGAATGCCTAAATAAATACCCGAACACAGAAAAATTGATATCATATATTTATAATATTTTACTGGAAAACGATGTCCCAATGACAGAAATATATAGGCAATCATGGGAAAACGAATTAGGTCAAATCATTAGACCTGAAATATGGGATGAAAGTCTACAACATATACACCACTGCTCGTTAAATGCTAGACACTCTCTTATACAATTTAAAATATTACATAGATTACATTATTCAAAATCCAAACTACATAGTATTTTTTCAAATGTATCTGCCATATGTGATAAATGTCAACACTTAGAAGCTAACTAAACGCACTCATTTAGAAATTGTGTCAAAATTACTAAATTTTGGACAGAGATATTTAAGGTAATTTTGAATGTTGTTAATATAAATCTGATCCCTGACTCAAAGTTAATAATACTGGGAATATTAGAAACAGATCAATTAATAACAACGAATCAAAGAATTTTTATTGATTACAGTTTAATAATTGGGAAAAAATTATTATTGAAATTCTGGAAAGGTCCTACATCCCCCACAATCAAAATGTGGATTACAGGAATGTCGGAGACTCTTCATCTGGAAAGATTAAGGCTTGTCTTATTGGACAAGTTGGATCTTTTCAGAGGAATATGGTCTCCATTTATTGAATATCTAAAGGGTCAAAATGGCTCAGTACGAGAGCCTGACTGAAGCCTGAATAATGGAATAGATGAAAAATCAGGTATAATAAATCATGGATATATCTCCAATGATGGATAACTTTTTTAATACTCCATTCATTCCTACTCTTACTTTATTTTTCTCTATCTTTTCTTACCTGTAAAAATAAAGTATAGAAATATATGACATCATTGTTAATATTAATAAAATTACGAATGTATGTGAGAAGTATACTCTATTAATATGTACTTACGTCTAATAAAAATATTTAACAAAAAAAAAAAAAAAAAGTGGCCGATTTGGGCACTCCAAGCTGTGGAGTGTGTTCCATCCATCCCGGCGTCGGAGCTTCGATCATCCCGACGAGAGGGCTTGTATATTGGGCCGTCCGTAGCGGCGACTGCGGAAAGTCAAGGCCCCAAACACGGGTGAACAAAAGGAGGAAGACTGACTGAACTTTATTGCCTTCCATCACAGTGATCACTGTGGTGAATGTTTATGTTAAGTTCAATTGTTCTTTTTAATTGTGTTGTGTTCTTTTAATTGCATGGCTGCATGGTAACTGCAATATCACTGTACTTTAATTGGTGCATGTGGCAATAAATGTGAATCTAAATCTGAATCAGAGATCCCCTCTCATCCTTCTAAATTCCAGAGTATACAAGCCCAGCCGCTCCATTCTCTCAACATATGACAGTTCCGCCATCCCGGGAATTAACCTTGGGAACCTACGCTGCACTCCCTCAATATGTTCTTCCTCAAATTTGGAGACCAAAAATATAGTTAGTGTACCAACCTAACGTAACGACGGAATATACAACCATTTGAACCAGCCTGACGTCTCAACTTTATTCACCATGTTTGGTGCCGCTACAACACAATACTCCAGGTGTGGTCTCACTAGGGCCCTGTATTAGTGAGAGGGTAGGCCTGAAGGGCCTATTTTCATGTTGTATGACTATGACTCTATTCTTATTTATATTTTGAGCTGATGAAAGATGCCAAATGTTACTGTTTATTACTTTGGGACACTAGAAGATAGGTTTACTTATATAAACTTTCAATAGGCAATAGTCAATAGGTGCAGGAGTAGGCCATTCGGTCCTTAGAGCTAGCACTACCTTCAATGTGATCATGGCTGATCATCCACAATCAGCACCCCGTTCCTGCCTTCTCCCTATATCCCCTGACTCCGCTATCTTTAAGAGCGCTGTCTAGCTCTCTCTTGAAAGCACCCAGAGAACCAGCCCCCACTGCCCTCTGAGGCAGAGAATTCCACAGACTCACAACTCTCTGTGTGAAAAAGTTTTTCCTCATCTCCGTTCTAAATGGCTTACCCCTTATTCTTAAACTGTGGCCCCTGATTCTGGACTTCCTGAACATAGGGAACATGTTTCCTGCCTCTAGCTTGTCCAAACCCTTAAAAATCTTATAAATCACCTCCCATCCTTCTAAATTCCAGAGATTACAAGCCCAGCCACTCCATTCTATCAACATAAGACAGGCCCACCATCCTGGGAATTAACCTGGTGATCTCTTTGCTCCTATACTCAACTCCTCTTGTTATGAAGGTCAACGTGCCATTTGCTTTCTTCACTGCCTGCTGTACCTGCATGCTTACTTTCATTGACTGACGAACAAGGACCCCCAGATCCCATTGTACTTTCCCTTTTCCCAACTTGACTCCATTTAGATAATAATCTGCCTTCCTGTTTTTGCCAACAAAGTCGATAACCTCACACTTATCCGCATTAAACTGCATCTGCCATACATCTGCCCACTCCCCCAACCTGTCCAAGTCACCCTGCATCCTCATACCATCCTCGTCACAGTTCACATTGCCACCCAGCTTTGTGTCATCTGCAAATTTGTTAGTTACTTTTAATCCATTTTTCTAAATCATTAATGTATATTGTAAATAGCTGCGGTCCCAGCACAGAGCCTTGCGGTACCCCACTAGTCACTACCTGACATTCTGAAAGGGACCCGTTAAAGCCTACTCTTTGTTTCCTGTCTGCCAACCAATTTTCTATCCCAATAAATCCCAGAATTCCCCCAGTTTCCCCTTCCCACAATAACATGTGCTCTACATTTGCCCACTATTTATCTCCTATAGTGGGACATTATCATTTTATCAAATAGCAAATTTTATGATATTTTCTGCTTATTATTTCTTCCTAATGTTAACAATATTTATTTATCTAAATTTAAAATTAGTACCATTAAAAGTACACTGTTCTTATAAATCATCTAGTGTGTTTCTGGAATAAAATATTCTCTCCTTATATATTATATTCATGATTTATTATACGTCCACTTTCCAGCCTCAGTCAGGTTCCCGCGCCGAACCATTACGAGTTGGAGACCAAACATCCATAAAGGACAAGCCTAAATCTCCAAAAAGTGTCTCCGACATTTCTATATTCCACATTTTATTGTTAATGCAGGGCCTTTCCAAAATTTTAATATTCAAATTCATTCCCTGGTCGTAATCAGCTTTGGGTCAGGGATTATATTTATATTAATAACATCGAGATTATTTTAAATTATTTCCTTGTATCTAACTGCAGTTAGTGAATGAATGTGTCAAATTTGCTTCATGACATTTGTCACCTATGTAATATTTAAACTGTATAAGAGAATGTTTAGCACAATAATGTATATGTAAACTTTCATCCCATATTTCTGGTCTGGCCTAATTCCTTTTCCCAAGATTCTCTTCTCCAATTTCCTATTCTTTTTTAGCCCATAAATTTGTTTCTCTCCATCTTAGAAATCCTTTATTTTTTCCATTGCTTAAGACTTATTGGTATAGATTTTATTTTAAATCTTTCTTTATTTGTTTTATGCGGATTCCATTTTCTATTGCATCGGATTTTATACTTTCTTGCTACATTAATATTTAGCAAATATTATTAGAGCTAATTTCTATGGAGAACAATTTCTTCTTCCATACTTAACCAAGTCCTAACCAAAAATTCATGTTTTTAATATTAACAGTAATAAAACATAGTTTGGTAACGCTAATCCTCCATTTATTTTACTTACATAAATGTTTTTTATTTATTCTATGAATCTTATAATTAAATTCGACAATCATTTTTATTGCATTAATATCATCGAAATGGTATGAAATATTCTTATTTAATTTATCTAGTAATGGGGGAAAATTAGCATCTTTTTGTAACAAAAATCCCAAGGTGTGAAAGTGATAATTATTAGAGAATACTTATTGATCTGATAAGGAGTATTTGCGGTATCATATCCATGAGATGAACAGATTACATTTTAACACAGGAAATGTAAATGATTTATTTCATCCAAGACGGATGAGAAAAGGTAACATGAATCAAAGAGTACAATTTTAAGATGGTTCCACCATCCAAATCCATATGCTGGGTATATGCTGGGTATATTTAAACTGGCCCTTCGGCACAACTTGCCCACACTGATCAACATGTCCTGAATACATTAAGTCCCACCTGCCCACGTTCCCTCCAAACCTGTCCTATCCATGTACCTGTCTAACAATTTCTTAAATATTGGGATAGTCCCTGCCTCAACTACTTCCTCTGGCAGCTTGTTCCATACACCCACTACCCTTTGTGTAAAAACGTTGCATCTCAGATCTCTATTAAATCTTTTCCGCTTCACCTTAAACCTATGTTCTCTGGTCCTTGATTCATCTACTCTGGGCAAGAAACTTTATAATTAGAGATGAGGAAGGGGAATTGAAGACACAAAATGCTGGAGTAACTCAGAGGATGAGGCAACATGTGTGGAGAACATGGAATGGAGACATTTTGGGTTGGGCCCCTTCTTCGAATTAGCATCTGCAGTTCCATGTACCTACAAGGTGGCTGCAGTCGACTGTCCTAATCGTAGCAGGTCGCCGAGAAACCAGAGACTGGACCCCCCTATGACAATGTCCATGACAATGTCTATGATGAGCTACAACAACCTACCACCTAGTCGATGTCAATTTACATCAAGCTACCGACAACCGACGACCCATTAGGACGTCCACCTACGACCACACCTACGACAACCTGCGTCCACCTGCGACAAGCTATGACAAGCTACGACCTTGTCGATGACAACTAAAGACAACTTAAGACAATTCTATCGCCGGTACCTGTCGCCAGTTGACGTAGGTTAACATAGGTAGTCTCCAATGGAATTTACCGAAGTCAGCACCAGCGACAACCTACGTCATCCTGGCGACAACCTACGACAGCACCTACGTCAGGAGAAGTCAAGCAACGCTCATTGGCATAGAGTGATACAGTGAAATTCATTTCACTGCATGTGATGTGCATGTGACTAATAAAATTGACTTTGACTTTGACTTTTTGGCATCAAGCCCACTGTCACCGACTGTCGCCGAAAATGTTTGAACATTTCAAAATCCAGCGGCAACCAGAAAAACGCTACGCCTTTTAAGCCAACAACTGGAGTATATTAAACAATTCTGAGTGCCACACTTCAGGATAAATAGCCAATGTTTTCAAAAGTATATACAGGGCTTTAAAGAAATGTGGCACCTGGCAATGGTGGAGTTGGGATTATAAAAGGCCTGTCCCACTTGGGCGAGTTTATAAGAGTTTGCCCTGGACTCAAACTCGCAGCATGGTCGACACGAGGTCCCAGGAAATCGTATGAGGTGGCTGGAACTCAATTTCATGCTCGAGAGAGGTTCCCACCTACTCGCGACCTCAGCTAGGTCGCAGAAAATTTGGTCGGCATAGAAATAGAGTGAGGGTCGCTATTTACTTACAGGCACTCAAGGGCAGCTGTACACATCATTACCGGTAGGTAAAATGCCCATTAACTTTATTAAACTTCTTTAAAGTGTCTCCACTCCTTCTCCCCCCCTTCTCCCCCCTTCTCTCCCCTTCTGTCTCCCTTCTGTCCCCCTTCTCTCTCCTTCTCTCCCCTTCTCTCCCCCCCACCCCCACGCTCTCTAACGGACTAACTGTAGAGAAGGTAAACAGAGTGGTTAGCATGGACATTGTTACTATCAATTAAAGGTGTACACACATATCATCTACATCCTTCCTCTACCAAAACAAACAGTGAGTGACAGGGCGACTACGTCTCATGCGCTAGGGTGAATGCAAACAATATAGCACAGGAATACAGGTTCACAGGTAATCGCCGTAACGGACCGGCGGCCTGACCAGGCGACCAGACCGGGTCCGCACATCGCCATCACCTCCTTCCCCGACGGGAACAAGCGGGGATGCAGCGGCATGGTGGGGGCTACGGACAGGAGAACCCCTTGGCGATGAAGGCATCGGGGGGGACGGCGAAGAGAAGGGCGAGGAAGCCGGAGAAAGTGGGACCGCAGTCGGGAGGCGTTCAGGAGGAGGACGAGGGGAGGTCGGCCCCAGAGGAACGTGCAAAACACAGGGCCGCGACAGTGGCAGCGGGGGGGCATACGGAGCCGCCGGGGGAGGGAGAGGCTCATTCACGAGCCGGAGATGCTGGCGGGACCGGCGGTACACCCTTCCGTCGTGGTTGACAAGGTACGAACGAGGGGAACCGGCAGAACCGGTGACCACGGCCAGATGGGAACGGCCAGAAGAGGACCACATACGGACGACCTGGCCGGGGAGAAGAGGGCAGAGGACACGGCAGGACCTGTCGTGGGAATGCTTCTGGATACTGTGCTTTCTGCCAATGCGTTTCCGGACCAAGGCAGGTTTAAAGACGGAGGGGGACAGGGACTGCTGAGACACCGGGACTGTGGGCCTCGTGACATGGGACATGAGTCGCTGAGCCGGGGAGCCCAGGGCATGGTCGCGGGAGATGTTGCGGAGGTTCAGCAGGGCCAGGTAGATGTCGGAGCGGGATAGGCGACAACGTTCCAACAATCCTTTTGCACTGCGGACCGCGCGCTCGGCCAGCCCATTGCTTTGTGGGTATTCCGGGCTGCTGGTGTCGAAAGTTCCATCGTTCAGCAAAAGCGCGGAACTCGGCACTGGTGAACTGGCTGCCGTTGTCCAACTGCAGGCTGACGGGGGACCCAAAGGTGGCAAAGTGGCAGCGCAACCTCTCGGCGGAAGAGAGGGAGTGGAGCTGGCCAACTTCAAACCAGCTGGAGTAAGAGTCGACAAGCACCAGGAAGTGCTTACCGTGCCACTCGAAGATGTCGGTTGCTAGCGCAGACCATGGCAGGTCAGCAGCTGGCTGCTGCAGGAGCGGCTGCCGCTGTTGCTGTGGAGCGAGGCAGTTGCAGGTAGGGCACGCGGAGACCCTATCCCGGAAGTAGCGAGGCATGTCGGGCCAGAAGAACTGGCTGTGTGGACCACAGGGTCAGGTACAGCGGAGGAGACAGCCTCAGCTAAACGAGAGGCATGCAGCGCCTCATCGAATGTCAGATCAGGCTTATGCAGCTGCTCAGAGCGCAGCTTATCATCCCGTAGACCAAAGACCAAGATGTCACGGGTCAAAGTATCAGGTGTCAGAACATGCAGATCACATCAGCAAGCCAGTTGGCGCAGCGCGGCCACGAAATTGTCAATAGATTCCCCAGGGTTCTGGCGTCTGGAGAACAGTTTGAAACGCTCTAAGATGTGGTTAGTGGGAAGGTCACACATCGCCATAAATTTAGCAAGCAGGCAAACGGGGTCCTGGATACTCTCACCCTGTCCATAGATGAACGACTCCGAACGCTCGAGCGCTTCGGGACATGCCAGGTTAAGCAGCAGAGAAGCCTTGACAGCGGGGGCCACAGCAGGGTGGGCGATGGCAACATAATGCTCAAAGTCCCGTCAGAACACACTCCAGCGATGAGTGATGTCCGCATCAAAGACTACGATGTCAAGTTTACAACAGGCAGAAGCCATCACGGCACAGGGAGGGGGTACTGGGACTAAGAAAATAAAACGCGATAGACGCAGAAAGAAGCACTTCTGACGCCATGTAGAGAAGGTAAACAGACACCTTAAAGTCTTCACTACTTTATTTAGCATACATTATATATAGCCCTGGCTGTACGTGGTCTGTCACGATCACTAGAGAGAGAGCTAGGGGCGTGTGGGTTACAATTATACTAACTGGTGGGGGAGTGGTTAGCATGGACATTGTTACTATCAATTAAAGGTGTACACACATATCATCTACACTAACGGCAGCCATTTACCTTCATCTTCATCGCTCAGACAGCGCTCCTCTGCTTTCCCTGGCACCCACCTTCACGATGTGTTTGTGTTTGTGTGTGTGCGGTCGATAGATGCAGCTCGCGGTTCGGTCAATCCAGCTCGCGGTTTCAACGCGGCCGGTCGATCCAGCTCGAGGCTTTCCTGGAGAGTGCTCTCGAGCTTGAAGGTCGAAGGCACTCTTCTGGACTCGCCCAAGTGGGACAGGCCCTCTACTTTTGGAGTTGACGAGACTCAGAGAATATTTAATAAAAACGTGCAAAGTGGGGCAGTGTTATACGAGAATTTTGCCCGACAGTCTATGACCCATAACGCTGTGCCTTTCAGCTCTTTGTTTACATTCTCACGCATTAAGATGACAGATCTTTGATTAAACCTTTGCACGTCAAACCGGCAGCGCTGTGTTTATTACCTTTTCGCGCCAAGTCTGTAGCGCTGTGTATTACTTTACGCGCCAGTCTGATAGTGCTTTGTTCCCAAATGGATGGGGGGGGGGGGGGGGGGGGGGGGGAGGTGCTTGCTGGGATGCAGTCCCCTGCTATTGGTCATAGTTTGAATTTGGGAGCAGCACTATTGGCCAGGACTTAAGATAAGATTTCTGTTCTGTATAAAGGCAGGTGCCAGGAAGCCAGAAGTTAGTTCAAGTTCATGTATGAGAGGGGTTCACCGATGGGCTGTCGCGATCAGCAGTGTGCTGCTGTAAAACATACCCCTCGCATACCAAGACAAGTATTCTTTTTGTTCTCTCTCTTGACAATAAATCTGATGTGTTCATGTATGAGAGGGGTTTGCCGATGGGCTGAGTCGCGGTCAGCACCATGAATGGAGGCAGAGAGAGAGAAAGAGAGGTGTGCTGCTGTAAAACTGGACCGTGTGCATACCGAGACAAGTATTGTCTCTGTCCTCCCTTGCCAATAAATCTGATTTGCAACTAAATAGACGAGTGAGCCTTTCTCTGTTCTACTAGTCAGATCCTTGAACCTGTTCCCTTGCAACAGGCAGTCAATTGGAAGAACCTATTTCCTGTGGCAGCAAATAGAGGGCACATGATAAGTAAAATAGACAGGCTTGATGAAAGTTAGAATTACTCAATGAGTTGCAAACGTACTACAAGGTCGGCTGGCCTGGCGGGTAGATTACATAGGATCCAGAGCAAAGTGGCCAACTGCATACAATCTGGCCTGAAAGAAGGTGAAAGAAGGTGGTAACAATTGTTTTCAGACTAGAGGTCTCGAGCAAATGGTGTGCCATGAGGATTGGCTCCAGGTCCACTGTTGTTCGATATTTATATTCATGATTTGGATGTGAATGTTGGTGACACTATTGGGAAGTTTACGTATTACATTAAAATTATTGTCAAAGTGGATAGTGAAGAAGGAATTACATCAGGGCCAGGTCAAGGAATGGCAGGTGGTGTTTAATTCCGATAAATGCGAGGTGTTGCATTTCGGTAAGACAAACCTGGCCAGGACTCACTTCGTAAATGGTAGGGCCTTTAGCAGTAGAGTAAACCGGAAAGACTAAAGGGTGTAGGTACATAGTTCCGTGAAAATGGCGATACAGAGTGGTGAAGACGGTGTTTGATATGCTTGTCTTCATCAGTCAAGGAATTGAGTACAATATATTTCACTTTGGCAGCTTACAACCCAGCGGCATGAACATTGAATTCTCTAAATTTAGGAAACATACACATAATTTAGGTACATACACATAATTTCCCCTCCTTTCCCTCTTCCTACTCTTCATTCCCTCCCTTCCTCCACTAAAAGTCAGTTAACCAATTCCACAGTTCGTAACGATGTGTCCCTCCTGCGATCACACCGTCTCTAGTCAAGAATCAGCCTAACAGCGAAAACCTCCTTGGCTGAGGTCAACTGTTGCTGGCCCCGATTTATTTTATTTTTCTGGAGTCCTGAGGTTGCGACCTCACTTTGCAGTTGTAGAAGACATTTGTAAGCTCAAATTTGCAGTACTGTGTACACTTCTGGTTTCTCTGCTACAAAGAGGATGTCATTAAACGGTAAAGGGTACAAAAAGGATTTACAAGGATGTACCAGGTCTGGAGGGCTTGAGTTATAGAGAGAGGTTGGATTGTCTGGGCCTATTCCTTAATGTAGGAAGAAGAGGGTGACCTTATGGAGGTTTATAAAATCATGAAAGCCTAGATCAGGTGGATGGTCACAGTATTTTCCCACCAAAATGGAATCTAAAACTAGAGGGTATAGTTTTAGGTGAGAGCAAAGGTGGGCTCTCAGGGGCAACTTTTTCACACAGAGGGTGATGCGTACATGGATCAAACTGCCAGAAGAACTGCGAGAAGAAGGGGCAGCATGGTGTTGCATGCTGCCTAAAGGGCCTGTCCCACTATATGAGTTTACCCAAGAGCTCGCCCGAGTTTAAAAAAAATCAAACTCGTGGTAAGTATGTTGAATGTACCTAGAGGGTACGTCAGAGCTCTGGACGTCTCTTAGCGTCTCGTAATGCTAATGGCAGGTACTCGGGAAATGCATTAAGCTCGTGAAGCTTTTTCAATGTTGAAAAATGTCCACGAGAGCCCCGAGGACCTACGAGCGGCTATTACCGTAATTCTCCGAGTTCGATTCAGGGGAAACTCTTGAATTACCTCGTAAAACCTTTACAGTGCCAATCCTGACTATGGGTACTTCTCTCTTCGGAGTTGGTACGTTCTCGCTGTGACTGTGTGGGTTTTCCCCGGGTACTCCGGTATCCTCCCACATTCCAAAGATATACAGGTTTGTGGGTTAATTGGCTTTGGTAAATATTGTAAATTGTCTCTAATGTGTAGGATAGTGCTAGAGTTGCTGGTCGGCATGGACTCGGTGTGCTGAAAGGTCTGTTTTCGCAATGTGTCTCTAAACTAAACTAAGCTAAACTAAACTTAACTAATGGTAAAGGCACAAATATTGTGAAATTTGTAAGATTGGACAGGTACATGGATAGGAAAAGTTTGGAATAATATGGGACAGGGGCAGGCAGGTGGGATTAGCTTCTTCAGGAAACTTGGTCAGATGAGTGCTAGAGGAACATTGGCAAAGCTGTTTACTTTCTGGTGAAGGCTAGTACTCATCATGCTGTCACCCACAGACCTCGCAAGATAACTAAAATATCTCATGTGTCCAGTTTGTTAAAGAAGGAACAGCAGATGCTGGAAAATCAAAGGTAGACAAAAATGCTGGAGAAACTCAGCGGGTGAGGCAGCATCTATGCAGCGAAGGAGATAGGCAACGTTTCGGGTCAAAACCCTTCTTCAGACTGATGTGAGGTTGGGGGGTGGGAGGAATAGGTAGAGCCAAAGGGCTGAGGGAGAGCTGAGAGGGAGAGGAGAAAGTAAGGACTACCTGAAATTAGAGAAGTCAATGTTCATACCGCTGGGGTGCAACCTGCCCAAGCGAAATTTGAGGTGCTGCTCCTCCAATTTATGGTGGTCCTCACTCTGGCCATGGAGGAGGCCCAGGACAGAAAGGTCAGATTCGGAATGGGAGGGGGAGTTGAAGTGTTGAGCCACGGGAGATCAGGTTGGTTATTGCGTACCGAGCGGAGGTGTTCAGCATAGCGATCATCAAGCCTACGCTTGGTCTCACCGATGTAGAGCAGCTGACATCTAGAGCAGCGGATGCAATAGATGAGGTTGGAGGAGGTGCAGGTGAACCTCTGCCGCACCTGGAAAGACTGCTTTGGTCCTTGAGTTGAGTCAAGGGGGGAAGTAAAGCGACAAGTGTAGTATTTCTTGCGGTTGCAAGGGAAAGTGCTCGGAGAAGGGGTGGTTCGGGTGGGAAGGGACAAATTGACCAGGGAGTTATGGAGGAAGCGGTCTCTGCAGAAAGCAGACATGGAAGGAGATGGGAAGATGTGGCAAGTGGTGGGCTCACGTTGGAGGTGGTGAAAATGTAGGAGGATTATTTGTTTTATGTGATGGCTAGTAGGGTGGAAGGTGAGGACAAGGGGGACTCTGCCCTTGTTACGAGTGGGGGGGTGGGGAGTGAGAGCAGAGTCATGGGGTATAGAAGAGACTCTGGTGAGAGCCTCATCTATGGTAGAAGAGGGGAACCCCATTCCCTGAAGAATGAGGACATCTTCAATGCCCTGGTGAGGAACACCTCTTCCTGGGTGCAGATGCGGCATAGACGGAGGAATTGGGAGTAGGGGATGGAGTCCTTACAGGAAGCAGGGAGGGAAGAAGTGTAGTCCAGATAGCCATTAAAGTCAATGGCTTTATAGTAGATGTCGGTCAATAGTCTGTCACCAGCGATGGAGATAGTGAGGTCTAGAAATGGCAGGGAAATGGCGGAAATGGTCCAGGTGTATTTGAGTGCCGGATTGAAGTTAGTGGTGAAATGGATGAAGTCAGTGAGTTGTGTGTGGGTGCATTGGTGGGTAATACCAATGCAGTCGTCAATATAGTGGAGGTAGAGTTCAGCGATAGGACCACGGTACATAGAAACATAGAAATTGGGTGCAGGAGCAGGCCATTCGGCCCTTCGAGCCTGCACCGCCATTCAATATGATCATGGCTGATCATCCAACTCAGTATCCTGTACCTGCCTTCTCTCCATACCCCCTGATCCCTTCAGCCACAAGGGCCACATCCAACTCCCTCTTAAATATGGCCAACGAACTGGCCTCAACTACCTTCTGTGGCAGAGAATTCCACAGATTCACCACTCTCTGTGTGAAAAACGATTTTCTCATCTCGGTCCTAAAAGACTTCCCCCTTATCCTTAAAATGTGACCCCTTGTCCTGGACTTCCCCAACATCGGGAACAATCTTCCTGCATCTAGCCTGTACATCTCAAACAAGGATTGTTCGACATACCCTACAAAGAGGCAAGCATAGCTAGGGCCCATGCTTGTGCCCATAGCTACGCCTTGTATTTGGAGGAAATGTGAGGAGTCAAACGAAAAGCTATTAAGGGTAAGGACCAACTCTGCTAGGCGGAGGAGAGTATCAGTAGACAGGGTACACAAAAGGCTGGAGAAACTCAGCGGGTGTAGCAGCATCTAAGGAGCAAAGGAGATATGCGACGTTTCGGGTCGAGACCCTTCTTCAGACTGGTCAGGGATCAGGGAAACGAGAGATATAGACGATGATGTGGAGAGATAAAGAACAATGAATGAAAGATATGCAAAAAAGTATCGATGATAAAGGGAACAAGCCATTGTAAGCTGTTTGTGGTGTGAAAATGAGAAGCTAGTGCGACTAGGGTGGGGGAGGGAGATAGAGATAGAGGGAATGCCAGGGCCCGAGGGCTGAGGGAGCGGTGGGAAGGGGAGGAGACAGCAAGGGTTAACAGAATTGAGAAAATTCAATGTTCAAGCCCAGAGGATTCCCCAAGCGGAATATGAGGTGCTGTTCCTCCAACTTGCGGTGTTGCTCACTCTGGCCATGGAGGAGGCCCAGGACCTAGAGGTCGGATACGGAATGGGAGGGGGAGTTGAAGTACTGAGCCACCGGGAGGTCGGCTTGGTTATTGCGGACCGAGCGGAGGTGTTCGGCGAAACGATTGCCAAGCCTCCGCGTGGTCTCACCGATATAGATCATCTGGCATCTGGAGCAGCGGATGCAGTAGATGAGGTTGGAGGAGGTGCAGGTGAACCTCTGTCGGACCTGGAAGGGCTGCTTGGGTCCCTGAAAGGAGTGGAGGGGGGAGGTGAAGGGACAAGTGTAGCATTTCTTGCGGTTGCAAGGGAAGGTGCCCGGGGAAGGGGTAGAGCGGGAGGGAAGGGAAGAATTGACAAGGGAAGTGCGGAGGGAGCGGTCTTTGCGGAAGGCAGACAGGGGGGAGATGGGAAGATGTGGCGAGTGGAGGGGTCACGTTGGAGGTGGCGAAACTGGCGGAGGACTATGTGTTGTATTTGCCGGCTGGTTGGGTGAAAGGTGAGGACCAGGGGGACTCTGCCCTGTTTGCGAGTGGGGGAATGGGGAGAGAGGGCAGTGTTGCGGGGTATGGGGGAGACCCTGGTGCGAGCCTCATCAATAGTGAAGGAGGGGAATCCCCGTTCTCTGAAGAATGAGGCCATTTGTGATGACCTGGTGTGGAACACCTCATCCTGGGAGCAGATGCGGTGTAGACGGAGGAATTGGGAATAGGGGATGGTGTCCTTACAGGAAGCAGGGTGGGAGGAAGAGTAGTCCAGGTAGCTGTGGGAGTCAGTTGGTTTGTACCAGGTAGCTGTGGGAGTCAGTTGTATCAGTAGAAAGGGATTGGTTGGTTCTCCGGTCGAGGAAGAAACTGAGGGCTTTGACACCCTCCTGGTGGGGGATGGAGGTGTAGAGTGACTGAACATCCATGTGGAAGATGAGGGAATGGGAGCCTAGAAAACAGAAGTCCTGGAGTCGATGAAGAGCATGTGAGGTGTCCTGAACATAGGAAGGGAGGGATTTAACCAGGGGGGATAGGATGGAGTTGAGGTATGTGGAAATAAGTTTGGTAGGACATGAACAAGCAGAAACAATGGGTCTGCCAGGACAGTCGGGTTTGTGGATTTTGGGGAGAAGGTAAAATTGGGCTGTGTGGGGCTGGAGAGCAATGAGGTTGGAGGCTTGTGAGGGCAGGGAGCTGGAGTTGATGAAGTCAGTGATGGTGCTAGAGATAGTGGCCTGGTGCTCATCTGTGGGCTCATGGTCCAAGGATAAGTAGGAGGAGGTGTCTGAGAGTTGTATCAAAGAACGGGGAAATATAAATATTACTAGACTAAGTGTGACCCATTGGGTCCCATGTTCACATGGGAGGGCTGGTCCCCCGACACAATATTCCACCTTTCCACCAATTCCAATATTGGTGGCCAGAGGGTGCTAGTATGGGTATTGTTGGCTGCAGGGACTACTGGCTCAAGAGGGCTAGTATGGACATTGTGGGCCAAATGGATTCTTGGGGTGGCAGCTCAGTCCCTCAAGCATGATGTGCTGGCAGCTCACTCATGGCTGGTGGGCTGGCAGTTGACTCATGGCTATTCCTTGAAATTCCATTTCAAGCAGAGTGCAAGGTCACCAAATTCAAATCCATTTTCCTACCATTTCAAGCAGGGTGCAAGGCCACCAAATTCAAGTGCAGTTTCTTACCTCTTCAAGCAGGGTGCAAGGCCACCAAATTCAAGTGCAGTTTATTACCTCTTCGAGCAGGGTGCAAGGCCACAAAATTCAAGTGCAGTTTCATACCACTTCAAGCAGGGTGCAAGGCCACCAAGTTCAGGTTCAGTTTCCTACCACTTCAAGCAGGGTGCAAGGCCACCATAAAACCACCATAAAACCCCACAAAACACCACACTCACAGTTCAGTAGACATTCAGTGTGTTCAGTTGATTCACAGCTCAGACAGAGTCGTGAACTCTCCCTCCCCCATCATGCAGAGACTGAGCCACAACCACATTTCCGGGTTTTATAATCCCTGCCCTTCTCACCGGAAAAGGTGTGGCCTTCATGACGTGATTCACAGGAGAGAGATTCTCAACATTTTTTAAACGCTAATAACAATTTTATTATTCAATGATGGGAAGAATCCTCTGCCCCTGATGAGCGGAGGGGGACTGAGTAAGATGTCCAAAAATCACAGCTGTAAGTGGTAGTGTTTTATCTAAAATAAATATAGCGCAAACAGGAAGTTGTCAAGGTTAGACAAACGGCCATTTGCAGTGCATTTCCACTTCAACCCAACCCCCAGCCCCCAAACAGCCATTTGCAGTGCATTTCCACTTCAACCCAACCCTCCCCCCCCCAACAGCCATTTGCAGTGCATTTCCCCTTCAAACCCAACCCAACCCCCCCCCCCAACGGCCATTTGCAGTACATTTCCACTTCAATCCAACCCCCCCCCCCCCCCCAAACAGCCATTTGCAGTGAATTCCCACTTCAACCCACCCCCCCAAATGGCCATTTGCAGTGCATTTCCACTTCAACCCACCCCCCCAACAGCTATTTGCAGTGCATTTCTACTTCTTACGAAAACCCCTCATACAGCCATTTGCAGTGCATTTTCACTTGAAACCAACCATATTTTAATTTTCAAACCACATTAAGGGCACTCACAGTTGAGTAGACATGTGTTTAGTGTTATTCAGAGAGACGCTTCCTCCATCTTGCAGAGACTGAGTGAGGCACACCACTTCCGGGTTTTATAGTCCCTCCCACCTCCCACCAGCAGGGGCAGCAGAGAGAATGGCAAAAAATGTAAAAACATTAATATCTCTCTGATTTTCCATCGATGGGAAAAATTGTCCGGTCCAGGAAGGTGGTGGGGGGCTCTGAGGAGGTGGCCAAAAATGACGGCCATAGGTGGCGGCGTTCTTTCGGAAATCACAGCACAGTGAGCCAAAAACAGTTGAGATTTGACTTTTAGTAATATAGATAAATGATTATTTACTTAGCCAACTTATTGGAGAAGATGCAAGTGGAAGTTGGTGACATAATCTGGACCTGGCTGTTGACTTGATGTGATATTGGACCTCCAAGTGTGAGGTTTTTCAAGAATGATCCCAGGAATGAGTAGATTAACTTACAATGAGCGTTTGTCGGCACTGGGCCGGTACTCGCTGAAGGTTAGAAGAATGAGGGGGGAGAGCTAATTTAAATGTACAGAATATTGAAAGGCTTGGATATAGTGGATGTGCAGAGGATATTTCCACTTGTGGGAGAGTCTAAGATTAGAGGTCATAGCCTCAGAATTAAAGCACGTTCTTTTAGGAAGGAGATGAGGAGAGGGGGTGAATCTATGGAATTCTTTGCCACAGAAAGCTGTGGAGGTCAAGTCAGTGAATATTTTTAAGGAATAAATAGATAGATTCATGATTGGTACAGATGTCAGAGGTTATGGGGAGAAGGCAGGAGAATGGGGTTAGGAGAGATGGATAGATCATCCGTGATTGAATGGCAGTGTAGGCTTGATGGGCCAAATGGCCTATCACTTATTACTTATCACCTACTATCACATGACCTTATGACCTTATGAGTCACCGGATAAAACTAGGTGTAATTCATTATGCACCACTTCACTTTGAACTCAAATTCTGTGGACAATGCAACGCAAATGTCAGATAAAAAGGCAGCTAAAATGCTGCAATAAATTTGTTCCGGTGATTTTCCTAGTGTGCACACAATGGAAATTTCAAATACAAACAGGAAGGTCCCATAGCATGACCAATTGAGAGAGAAACAGTTAACTCTTCAGCTCAATTACCCTTAAGAACACAGATGAAGGGATATTAAACACAAATGCTGCTGGATCTTCCAGGCTCAGGTTTCATGGAGTCAACTGATGTGTTTGGTGAGTTCCAGGAATTCAGGGTTGGGCAGCCAATGCAGCTGTTTGGGGGGAAATGTCTTGGGGTTTTCTTGCGCATGCATCACCCAAAATCCACATTGCACAGCTGTTCCTTTCTACTCAACAATATCTGATTTAATATTTTTTAAACATAAAATAAAATCATCTCTTGAGGGATATGGATTACATGCAGGCAGAAGATTAATTTAACTTGGCAACATGTTCAGCACAGATATTGTGGGCAAAGGGACTGTTCCTAAAACCTGTACAGTACTGTACTATCTTTTACTCTTCCATGTTTATTTGTGTGAGATTGAACTGAATGCAATGGTCTATCGGTTACCATACTGAAAAAAAATAGCTGGTTCATAGAAAAGTAGATTACGATTAGTAGTTTTGCAGATGACACTAAAATAGGTGGAATCATGGACAGTGAAGATGGTTAGCAAGGACCACAGAGCAATCTTGATCTACTGGGCCAGTGGGTCGAGGGGACTAATGGAGTTTATTTCAGATAAGGTAGACAAAAATGCTGGAGAAACTCAGCGGGTGAGGCAGCATCTATGGAGTGAAGGAATAGGTGATGTGTCAGGTCGAGACCCTTCTTCAGACTGACCCGAAACGTCACTTATTCCTTTGCTCCATAGATGCTGCCTCACCCGCTGAGTTTTTCCAGAATTTTTGTCTCCCTACGATTTTTCCAGCATCTGCAGTTCTTTCTTAAACATTTAATTCAGATAAGTGTGAGTTGTTGCATTTTAGGATGTGAAACCAGGGCAGGACCTACATATTGAATGGCAGGGATCTGGGAATGTTGATAAGCAGAGGGTCATAGGAGTATTTCAAACTATGTTTCCTTAAAGTGATATCACAGATAGGTAGGGTGATGAAGGAGGATTACTGATTATGGATGATCAACCATGATCACGATGAATGGCGGTGCTGGCTCAAAGGGCCGAATGGTCTCCTCCTGCACCTATTTTCTATGTTTACAGAGTTTTGAGCCAAATGTGGTCAAATGGCAGCCGTTTTGAGGGACATTTTGATCAGCATAGTTGAGATGGGCAGAAGGGCTGTATGACTAGCTCTATAATTAAAAAATAAAAATGTAAATACCCCATTCATTGGCAAACTTCAGAATTGCAGAACTAAGTCCAGTAAAGGTAATGTGCTTTACATCTTAAGGAATTGATTCTGTCTGTTCCTCCCAAATCTGGTTGACAGAGCAGCATACTTTAGTAAGCGCTTAAAACAAAAATCAAGCTGAAAGTAATAAAATAAAAGTTTGAGTAAATCAGTGCTGGCAAGATGCACTGTGGGGATTTCGTGCAGGGTGACAAGGATGTTGCTCATTATACGGTAACATGTTTCCATTTTCAATGGACATGCCAGAATGTTGATACAACCTTGCAGGGTTTAATGATCCAGTTTAATATTGTGAAATCGCTGCAGAAATCACAGCCTTGAGAGGTATCGGAAATATGTTTTCCTATTCTAGGCGAAAGGGCTATCTGATGGAACAGTTTACCACAGGGTGCCCTGGAAAAAGGTCACAGACATTCCAACCAACAAGTGTGACACAAAATAACTCAGCGGATCAGGCAGCATCTCGGGAGAAAAATAATAGGTGACATTTTGGGCCGGGACCTTCTTCAGACTGAGAGTAAAGGTGGGGGGAGGGGGTGAGATAAAGTGGAGGCAAGACAATGTCAGAACAAATTAAGGCTGGCAACAGATGACCTCAGGAAGGTGGAGCCCATGTTGGCCCATTGTTTGCTGGGTAAAGTGCGATAACAAGGATGCAAACAGTGTAACTGGTAGAGTGACGAGAGTGGGGGAGGGGGGGGAGTGAAGGGATGGGAGGGGGATGCAGGAGTTACTTGAAATTGGAGAAACCAACGATCATACTGCTGGGATGTGAGCTGCCCAAGTGAAATATGAGGTGCTGTTTCTCCAATTTGTGTGCAGCCTCACTCTGACAGTGGAGGAGGCCTAGGACAGAAAGGTCAGTATGGGATGCTAAGGGGAGTTAAAATATTTGGCAACTGGGAGACCGTGCAGGCTGAGGCGGACTGAGCATAAGTGCTCAGCAAAACGATCGCCAAGTCTACGCTTGTTAGTTTACATAGAAATGTGCCTGCTGTTGGTCAGTCTGGTTGCCTTTGATTGGGAAATAGGACCACCCACTCACAGCTCAGAGAGTAGGCACTGGGCCCTTGAAAGAGAAAACTAAAGGGAAGTGTCAGATACATAAACCAGAAATATGTCGAAGAATTATCAACACCTGCAAGCAAGCAGCAAACACGGTGAACATCTCTGATGCAGACTGTTTGACTGGAAGAGTAAAAAGGATTCATCTTTCATCTGTACAGTTGCTGATGGGATTGTTGTGTCTTCTCAGCATTTGCTATTTCTCTTTGCGGCTTTCCAACATTTATAGGTTTTCTCTGTCCAATAAGCAAAGGAACAAGGCGTTTCTTCCATTTCTGCTAACATAAATGTAGGTCTCCTGTTGATGCTGTGGGCTGTATTTCTTTTTACAAAGATGTGTATCTGATAATGCATCCCAGTAGCAAGCATGGGTGGCACAGTGGCACAGCTGGTAGAGCTGCTTTCTCACAGTGCCAGAGTCTCGGGTTCGATCCTAACCTTGGGTGCTGCCTGCATGAAGTTTGCGCATTTTCCCTGTGACCGTGGGGTTTCCTCAGGGTGCTTCGGTTTCCTCCCACATCCCAAAGACTTGTGGGTTGGTAGGTTAATTGGCTCTCTGTAAATTGACCCTAGTGTGAAGGGAGTGGCTGAGAAAGTGGGATAACATAGAACTGGTAGAGCATTTTGTGAATGGGCGATGGATGGTCGGCATGAACTTGGTGGGCCGAGGTGCTTGTTTGCATGCTGTATCTCTAAAGCAAATGAAACTAATCTAAAATATGTCTACGTATCTGAACGAGTTTCACCAGTGAAACCAGTGACGGCTGGTGTTTGCAGATTTTTGTGTCCGTTTGCTATGACAACCGACTTTCTTTGAGGGAAGCCCTTTGTGTGATGATGTCAACGGCAGCTTAATGCGAGTACAAAGTACATCAGCAGCACTGCCACTCCCTGTGTGGGGAGCAGACACTCACACATAGCTGTGTAACCACGGGAATCCTGAGTGTTTCTCACTCAGGTGAAAGTAAACATAGGTGCTGGCTTTCTAAAAATACTCAGCCCAGGAATGTTCTGTGTGTCAGATTTCACCAGGCACTTTTGGTTATGTCTGGTTGACTTGTGCTTTGGAGTGCGGTTGTGTTACTAAAGGGACTGAAGCTACGGCTCAAGTTAAAGATCAAATTTAATTAAAAAATGTATCTGTGAGGCCGATGAATTGTATGGAAGATACTGAGAACGGCAAATATAATACCCTGATTCATTGCCTTCACAAAGGAGATGTTCAATTTTTTTTTAATCACAAGACTGCAGTCTCAACATAATGAATTTGGCAGCTCTCCAGAGAGTCTTGTCAAACCAGATTTATTTCCTTAAATGTTTTTGCCAGCACTGAGGCATGCTGCCATGTGCTAACATGTCCAATCTGGCTCCCTTTCGACTTCTTTGACACTGGATTAGAGGACCTCTTTTTTAAGGAGCAGGTGGCTGTTACCCCAGTTCATCTTGCTTGAATCTGTTTGCTGTGGTTACAGGGAATGGGTAGTGGCTGCTGACTTTATACAAGTTTGAGTATAACGTTGGCGAGATTTTAATTGCATAGCTGCGGAATGTGAAGTGGTTTCAGGAAACTTAGCAAATATGGGTTCCAGCAGCTTGTTGAATGGTGCCAACAGCTGTATTATTGGCCATTCAATTTGTATTCATATATTCAGGTTTTCCTATGAAAGGAAATGGAGGCCATTTGGCCCATTGAGTCCACAGTCAGACAGCATGGAAACAGGCTCTTCGGCTCAACTTGGCTGTGACAACCAAGATGCTCCATTAACATTAGTCCTCCCTATCCACCCCTTCCACTAAGCCTTTCCTATCCACGTACCAGTCCAAATATATTTTAAATGTTGTTATAGTAAGTGCTTAAATTACCTCCTCTGGCAGCTTGTTGTGAAAATGTTGCGTCTCAGGTTCCAATTAAATCTTACCCCTCTCACCTTAAACCCATGTCCCATGGTTGTTGATTCCATTACTTTGGATAAAGATTACTCTGAGCATTTACCCTGTCTATTCCCCCCATGATCTTATACACCTCTATAAGGTCATCCCTCAGCCTCCTGGGCGCCAAGAAATAAAGTCCCAGCTTGCCCAACCTCTCCCTGTACCTAAGGCCCTTGAGTCCTGGCAACATCCTTGCAAATCTTCTCTGCACTTTTTCAATTACAATCCCCATTTTTATTTACCAATAATGTATTCCATCTCACAAGTTCATCATCTCATCCAAGTTTTTCTCCCGCCCATCTACACTGATAGCCAACGTACAGTGGCCAGTGGCCAGTGGCCAGCTACCAACCATCTTTGGGATATCAGAGGACACTGGAGCACTGGAGAACTCCACATGGTAATGGAGTGAATGTGACTATTCCATACAGGCAATACCCAAGGCCAGGATTTAACCCAAATGAGAGGAGCTCTCACACCTGATCACTTGCAGCAGGTTCCTGGGAATCCTATTGGTTTCTGCTAATATCCTGGCAAAATTAATATGGATGAGCAATTTCAGACTATAGTTATCATGAAGGCAGTTGGTTTGGACCTCGCTATTTCATCTGGTATTTCATCTTGCTGTGTAACACATGGTCTGAAAAATTAAAGACAATGGAGAGGGATAGAGATAGAGATGTGTTTCAATATCTTTCATGTAGATTAATGTTTCAAATGATGTCAGACCGGGTCAACTTGCAGAGAAGGACAGAGAAGCTACTTTATAGAAATAATGAACTGCAGATGCAGCTTTACACAAAAAGACACAAAGTGCTGACATTACTCAGCGGGTCAATCAGCACCTGTGGAGAACATGGATAGATTACTTTTCAGGTTGGGACTCTTCTTGATACTGGCTACTTCTGCTCTTCTTCTCTACATGCGGATACTGCATTAGCATCCAATGCCAACTTTTCGCCCCTCCCATCCACTTCAAGATCTATCTTCACCCACAGAGCATGATCTGTTAGCTCACTTTCACGAAAAGACAGAAGTATCTCAGCGGGTCAGGCAGCATCTCTGGAGAAGGACACAAAAAGCTGGAGTATCTCAGCAGGTCAGGCAGCATCTCTGGAGAAGATAGACACAAAAAGCTGGAATGACTCAGCGGGACAGGCAGCATCTCTGGAGAGAAGGAATGAGTGACGTTTCAGGTCGAGTCTCTTCTTCAGACTCGAAACATCACCCATTCCTCTCCAGAGATGCTGCCTGTCCCGCTGTGTTAATCCAGCTTTTTGTGTCTATCTTAAGTTTAAACCAGCATCTGCAGTTCCTTCTTACACGCATCTCTGGAGAAAGCAGATGGGTGATGTTTCAGGTCGGGGTCATTCTTCAGACTGAAGAACTGTTTCTTCCAATGTGAGGCATTACATTACCTCAGACTATCATCTCATTTGAGGCATTACCTCAAGATTGAAGAAGGGTCTCGACTCAAAATATCACCTACCCATGTTTTCCAGAGATGCTGCCCAATCCGCTTAGTTTCTCCAGCACTTTGTGTCCTTTTGTGTAAAGTGGTACTTGCATTTCCTTGATGTTCCAGATTTATCTACCTCCTTTTTAAATACTTCCAGGGATTTAGCCTCCACAATCCTCAAATTCTCATTCAACGCAGCTTTGAATGACTGTCCCCTAATCTTGCAAAACACATCATTGCACATGTAATCAAGATGGAGAATATCATAGGTTGGAACACCCCACGAGTCAGCCACCATCTATGGACAGGAATGGTGTCAGAAATGATTCTCTCGCCACCATTCCCAGCCATCTTCCAGGCAAGAGTCTGAAGCTGAGCCGAACCAATCATTGAGAATTTTGTGTCACCTTGGGCCCATAGATCAGACTGGGACCTCACACTTCAATTCATGACCACAAGTCGCAGGCACGCAGCAACCTGGGGCTTACCTGGGCTAACCTGAATCAGAGTGTTTGTGTACTTCCAACATGTGAACCTGCACATTGGACTTGCACTGTTTTTTTTTCCTTTGTACATCGTGTAAAATATGGCAACTGTGCCTTTTGGTTGTGCAAAAGAATATCACTGTGCTGTGCATATGTGGCAATAACGAACCATTGAACCTTTGTTCCTCTTTAACGTTGCCCTCTTGCCCTCTCTGCCCTTTGCTTATGGCTGAAAATACTGCTGGGTGATATTTCCAAGGTTCATCTCGCTAATCTCTGCATGAAACAATAGACTTGCAGATCAATAAGCCATTAAAATAGTGCTGGAAAACTGGCACTGGAATTATTCAGCCACGGTACTGGTGAACTGGCAGAACAAGCTCGATGGGCAGAATGGCCCACATTCTCAACTATTTTCAATGCATAAATGAAAATTATTTCCAGAGGATATGGTTTGAGCGAAAGTGGAAGATGAGTAGAAATTTCTTCACACAGAGTGTGATGAAGCTTTAGAATTCTTTACCCCAGAGGATCGTGAAGTCTCAATCATTGATTTCATTCAAAATCGAGATCGATCAATTTCCAATTTCCGTGTTCAGTATGATTTGACTGTTAAGCACAAACAAAGCTTTTCACCCTGACTGAAGAAGGACAATTTACCTGAAGCCTTCTTATGCCCCCTATCTACCTGTGATGTCACTTTCAAGGAACTATGTACTTGCACTCTTTGCTCTACAACACTCCACACGGCCCTGCTAATCAATGCAAAGATCCCGCCTTGGTTTGACTTTTCAAAATGCAACACCTCATTAAACTACGTTATTAAACTACATTAGCCATTCTTCAGCCCACCTACCTACATAATCAAGATCCTGCTGTAATTTTTGATAACCTTCTTCACTATCAATGATACCACCTACTTTAGTGTCATCTGAAAACTTACTAATCATGCCTCATTCAAATCGTTGATATAAACCACAAACAGCACCAATATCCGAGGCACACCACCAGTCACAGGCCTCCAGTCCGATAAACAACCCTCCACCATCACTCTCTGCTTTCTTCCATGAAACCAATTTCTATCCAATCAGCTAGCTCTCCATAGATTCCATGAGATTAGAGCAGCCTACCATGCAGAACCTTATCGAATGCTTTGTTGAAGTCCATATAGATAATATCTATGGCTTTACCCTTGGAAATCTAGATGCAGTTAGGGTGTGCTGCCTGTGGTGTAACCACTGAATAATCAAATTGAGTGCGAGAACATAGAACATAGAACATTGAGCATAGAACATAGAACATAGAACATAGAACAAAGAACATGCCCTTCGACCAACAATGTATGTGCCAAACATGATGCCAAGATTGAGCGCAGTTTAAAAGGTAACTGCTTGATAAAAACATTGCCTTTATTTGCAGCACTTGGCATGGAACTTTAAAAACATATCTAAGCAGCCCAATATTTCTGAAGGTGCTCAATGAGTGTCAAGAAAGGAAGAACTTAGTGTATTTTATTCCTGATTCCAAAGAGACTATTTCATGATATTCATAGTGTGGACCTTTCTGCTATTTTTTACATCAGGCAGAAACGGGTGTCATGCGAATAGTGAGATCCATGGGGGGAGGTGGCAGCCCAACCGGCAGTCTGTTTGTCTTTCTATTCTTTTTGCTATTTTTAGTTTGTTAGAAGTTGTTAGAAGTTTGTTTTAATGTTCTTTGGTGTTTTTATTTGAGGGAGAGGGGATTGGGGAAACTTTTTTATCAAGTCCTTACCTTCCCGGAGATTTGATCATTTTTGGGATCACATTCTCCGGGCTCTGTGGCCTACCATCGCTGGAGCAGGAAGCTTCCTCAGATTGTTGTGAGCCCCACCGCGGGGCGTGTACTTAACATCGGAGCGGATCCCTTGCCTGGGATCGCACCCACCATGACCACTGCAGACTTTATCAGCAAGGGCTCGCAGTCTCGGGGCGAGGCTAGTCGGGAGCTCCAATGCCGCGGAAGGCTCGACCTGCCTACGTTCGTTCACCCGCCGTAGGTGAGCTGACAACCCCCCGGAGTGGAGCGCCTCGATGCAGAGGGCCTGAACACCGGCCCGAACACCGGCTCCGGGAGCCAAGATCGTCCCGTCAACGGGGGCTCGAGACCCACGACCTCGGGAGAGCTAGGGGATGGACTTGAACTATATTTCGCCTTCCACCACAGTGAGGAGTGTGTATGAGTCACTGTGGAGGATGTTCAATGTTAAAAGATGTTTTGATTGTTTTGTCTCCAAGATGGCTGCCGGAAAGGAGAGTGAACGCTGGCGCGTTTAGCTGCCGCTGCTCTCTCTTTGAATTGTCTTGTCCCTACTATTTTTGTTTTGTTTTGTTTTAATCTGCTTCAATGTTTTTTAATCTGCTTATTAAATTTTGTAAGGTGTCCTTGAGAGTCTTTGAAAGGCACCCATAAGTATAATGTATAAATAAATAAATAAAATAAATTTGATATGAACCTGACATGTAGGAGTGCCTGGTTTGATTTCAGCTTTGGTGAAATTTCATTTGGAATTAAACTCCAGCACAATCAATTCAAGGAAATTGGGCCGCATGACACTCAATGAAATGCACCTCTTGCAATAAAATGTAGTTGTGGCCGTGGGGAGTGTTCACTGTACAAGTGAAACACTGGAGCAGAGTCCAGAACACTGCGGTGGCATAATGTGTGAAAAGGAAGATATCTGATGAAGGAGGAACTTATTCTGTAATGAAGTTCAGATAAGTCACTGATCTTAGAACAAATGTAAATCACTTTGGTCAACGTAAGTTGTTTTTTAAATGTGCTATATAAATAAATGTGACTTGACTTGACTTGACGACTTATACTTATTCTCCTTCGCCCTCATCAATCCACACCTGACATGTGTTATATCTGGACTTTCAGAAGGCTTTCGACAAGGTCCCACATAAGAGATTAGCATACAAACCTAAAGCACACGGTATTGGGGGTTCAGTATTGATGTGGATAGAGAACTGGCTGGCAGACAGGGAGCAAAGTGTAGTAGTAAACGGATCATTTTCAGAATGGCAGGCAGTGGCTAGTGGGGTACCGCAAGGCTCAGTGCTGGGACCCCAGCTATTTACAATATATATTAATGATTTGGACGAGGGAATTGAATGCAACATCTCCAAGTTTGCAGATGACACGAAACGGGGGGGCAGTGTTAGCTGTGAGGAAGATGCCAGGAGGCTGCAAGGTGACTTGGATAGGTTGGGTGAGTGGGCAAATGCATGGCAAATGCAGTATAATGTGGATAAATGTGAGGTTATCCACTTTGGCGGCCAAAACAGGAGAGTAGACTATTATCTGAATGGTGGCCGATTAGGAAAAGGGGAGATGCAACGAGACCTGGGTGTCATGGTACACCAGTCATTGAAAGTAGGCATGCAGGTGCAGCAGGCTGTGAAGAATGCGAATGGTATGTTGGCATTCATAGCAAAATGATTTGAGTACAAGAGCAGGGAGGTTCTACTGCAGTTGTACAGGGTCTTGGTGAGGCCACACCTAGAGTATTGCGTACAGTTTTGGTCTCCTAATCTGAGGAAAGACATCCTTGCCATAGAGGGAGTACAGAGAAGGTTCACCAGACTGATTCCTGGGATGGCAGGACTTCCATATGAAGAAAGACTGGATAGACTCAGCTTGTACTCACTTGAATTTAGGAGATTGAGGGGCGACCTTATAGAGACTTGCAAAATCCTTAAGGGGTTGGACAGGCTAGATGCAGGAAGATTGTTCCCGATGATGGGGAACGCCAGAACAAGGGGTCACAGTTTAAGGATAAGGGGGAAGTCTTTTAGGACCAGATGAGAAGATCATTTTTCACACAGAGAGTAGTGAGTCTGTGGAATTCTCTGCCACAGAAGGTAGTTTGAGGAGTTCATTGGCTAGATTTAAGAGGGAGTTATATGTGGCCCTTGTGGCTAAAGGGATCAAGGGGTATGGAGAGAAGGCAGGTACAGGATACTAAGTTGGATGATCAGCCATGATCATATTGAATGGCGGTGCCGTCTCGAAGGGCCGAATGGCCTACTCCTGCACCTATTGTCTATGATTCTATGATTCTATGCACAATTAACACATTGTGTGATAACTTGACAATGGCTGAACATCAATTTATTATTGGAATATTGCAAGAAATTAACAGCTACAAGAGGAAAGCCCTCCGCACTTTGGACAATCATCAGCTGACCAACGACCTGAATGAGTTTTACTGCAAGTTTGAAAATCAGAAACGTAACCCTGGTAACCCCTCCCCCCTCCCCAACCAATGCAGTCAGACCCCATTCTACAAAGAATGGACCTTGCACCCTCTCCTTCCCATTCACCACTTCACACCTACTTAAGGCAAGACTCCAGTATGAAAATACTGGACCATTTCCCACCCCAACCAACACATCATACCCACTCACAGCCTGACCTCAGTCTGCAAAGACTGTGCCTTTCTACACCCACCCCCCTCCAATCACCACGTCACACCCAATCATCCACACCCTCTGTGCTGCACATCATCACATCCAATATCAACAATAAAAATAGAGGAGGTGGAGAGGCTTTTCAGAGGACAAAAGAGCCGGAAATCTCCAGGACCTGACAATGTTTCCCCCTCCACTCTTAAGCTCAGTGCCAAACAGCTGGCACAGGTCTATACAGACAGTTTTAACCAGTCCCTGCAAACATGTACTGTCCCTGCCTACTTCAAAGTCTCCACTATTGTCCCTGTACCCAAAAAGGCAAGGATTACTTGTCTTAATGACTACAGGCCTGTCGCACTGACCTCTGTAGTCATGAAGACACTCGAAAGGCTTGTGCTGGCCAAGCTGAAAAATATCACAAACTCCCCGTTGGACCCTCTGCAGTTTGCATATTGGGCCATTAGATCTGTGGATGATGCAGTCAACCTGGGCCTGCACTTCAGCCTGCAGCACCTGGACCGCCAGGGGACCTATGCGAGGATCCTGTTTGTCGATTTCAGCTCTGCATTCAACACCATTGTGCCAGAGCTACTACTCTTCAAATTTTCTGAGTTGACTGTTCCTGAACCCCTCTGTCAGTGGATCACCAACTGCTTGACAAACAGGAAGCAGCATGTGAGGCTGGGAAAACACATCTCAAACCCGCAAACACTCAGCATAGGAGCACAGCAAGGCTGCGTGCTCTCTCCTCTAATTTCTCTCACCAACGACTGCACCTCCACAGACACCTCTGTCAAGCTTTTCAAGTTTGAGGATGATACAACCCTGATTGGACTGATCCAAGACGGGGAGGAATCTGCCTACAGACAGGAAGAGTCACAGCTGGCATCCTGGTGTCATAGCAACAACCTAGAGCTTAATGCTCTTAAGACAGTGGAATTGATTGTAGACTTTAGGAGAGCTCCCCATCCCCTCGCCCCACTCACCGTCAACAACACCACAGTCACACCTGTGGAGTCTTTTAAGTTCTTGGGAACCATCACCTCCAAGGACCTTAAGTGGGAGATCATTGACTCAGGACCATCGACTCCACAGTCAAAAAGGCACAACAGAGGATGTACTTCCTGCGGCAGCTGAGGAAGCACAATCTGCCACAGGCAATGATGGTCCAATTCTTCACAGCCATCGTAGAGTCTGTTCTCACCTTCTCCATCATGGTCAGGTTTAGCTCAGCCACCAAGCACGACACCTGGAGGCTGCAGCGAATCGTCTGATCAGCAGAGAAGATTATTGGTTGCAACCTTCCCTCCATTGATGAACTGTACACTGCAAGAGCCAGGAAGTGAGCGCGCAAGATCATCTCTGACCCCTCTCACCCTGGCCACAAACTCTTTGAATCACTTCCCTCTGGAAGGCGACTCCGGACTGTCAAAGCTGCCACGGCCAGACATAAAAACAGTTTTTATCCACGAGTAGTTGCTCAACAACCAAAAATCTGTAGCCTCCCTTTGATCTGGTATTTTGTTGGTTCACATGCTTGATCAATGGTGTTTTATCATTCATGTATTTATAATGAATACATTATTACATTCATGATTACATGAATTTATCATTCATGTACTAATATTTAGTGTTTACTGAGTCATTCGTAACTGTCAATGTATGTCATGTTGTTACTTGTGGGTGGAGCACCAAGGCAAATTCCTTGTATGTGAACACTTGGCCAATAAACTTACTTACTTACTTATAATAGATATTCGTAGAAACGTTTAAACTGTTTGTACAGTGAAACAAAAAGAGTATTTCTCACAGAAAGCGCGTCACCAGTGGAAACCTCGTCCACTTGCGAGGAGCACTTCCTGCTACGGATGAATCTAGAAGTATGTCGCAAAGCATTCTGGGCCAATTGAAAAGAGGAGGATGTCTATTGTTAAGATGGGGTTCAGGAAGTCAAACTGCAGAAGTCATGGTGGGTCAAGACCAGGGAGATTATTAATAGAACATGTCAAAGATGGGGCATGTGACAATGACAGAATAACAGTACTATAACAACATTTAAAATACATTTGGGCAGGTACATGGATAGGAAATGTTTAGAAGTATATGGAAGATAGACATAAAGTGCTGGAGGAACTCAGCAGGTCAAGCGTCTGCAGAATGGTTCAAAACCAAAACGTCAATTGTTCCTTTTGGAATTGGTGCTGCCTGACCCGCTGAGTTGCTCCAGCATTTTGTATCTATCTTCATTATAAACCAGCAACTGCAGTTCCTTCCCACATAGGATATGGGCCAAATGCGGGCAGGTGGAACTGGCATAGATAGGGTTTCTTGCTCGGCGTGGAAAAGTTGGGCTAAATGGCCTGTTTCTATGCTGAATGCCTATAACTTTAACAGAGGGAAAGTGAAATAAAGCACCACTGGTAAACATAAGAAGGTTGGCATTACCCTAATTTAAGTAAGTAAAGGGGCTGTCCCACTGCGGCAACCTAATCTGCGAGTTCAGAAGAGTGTCTTCGACCTTCAACCTGGAAATCCTCGAGCTGGACCAACCGTCAGCGATGAAACCGTGAGCTAGATCGACCGACCGCACACACACACACACACACACACAAACACATCGCAAAGGCGGGGGCCAGCGAAACGAGGGAGCGCTGTCTGAAATTCACACCCGCGATGAAGAGGCAGGTAAAAGACGGCTGCACAGTGTACTGTAGGTCCTTTAGAGAGCGCATGGGGGGGAAGAGAAGGGGGGAGAAGGGGGGGGAGAGAAGGGGGGGGAGAGATGGGGGGGAAGAGAAGGGGGGAGAGAGAAGGGGGGAGAGAGAAGGGGGGGAGAGAATGGGGGGGAGAGAAGGGGGGGAGAGAAGGGGGGGAGAGAAGGGGGGAGAGAAGGGGGGGAGAAGGGGGGAGAAGAAGGGGGGAGAAGAATGGGGGGGAAGAATGGGGGGGGAAGGGGGGGGGGAGACACCTAAGAAGTATAATAAAGTTTAGCGGGCATTTAACCTACTTGGTCGGTTTTCCTTGGTCCTGAAAACGTGGATGAGCCAATTAAAATGCCCGGTCAACAAAGGAGATTGTCAACTGCTCCTATCGACTGCCTGTAACTACATAGCGACCCCACACTACGAGTGTACTACGAGTTCAAAAGAACCATGCCGACCAATATTTACTCGCAGAGTAAAGACCTAGCTGAGGCCGCGAGCATGCAGGAACTTCCCTCGAGCATGAAGGAGAGTTTCAGTGATCTCATAGGACCTCCTAGGACCACGCGTCGACCATGCTGCGAGTTGGAGTCGAGGCAAACTCTTCTAAACTCGCAGATTAGGTCGCTGCAGTGGGACAGCCCCTTAAGAAAATTTAAATTTATTGGCTAGTATTCACATACAAGGAATTTGTCTTGGTGCTCCGCCCACGTGAGAACATGACATATAGTGACAGTTAAGAATGATACATAAAACATTAAACATTAGTAATAAAACATTATTGATTAAACATGTGATTTAAATAAAATACCAGAGCAAAAGGAGGCTACGGATTTCTGTTTATTGAATAGAGCTACTATTCGGGGGAAAAAAGCTGTTTTTATGTCTGGCTGTGGCAGCTTTGACAGTCCGGAGTCGCTTTCCAGAGGGAAGTGATTGAAAGAGTTGGTGGCCAGGGTGAGAGGGGTCATAGATGATGTTACCCACTCACTTCCTGGCACGTACAGTGTACAGATTGTCAATGTTGCAGCCAATAACTTTCTCAGCTGATCGGACGATTCACTGCAACTTCCAGGTGTCTTGATTTGTGACTGAGCCAAACCAGACCATGATGGAGAAGGCGAGGACAGACTCTATGATAGAAACATAGAAACATAGAAATTAGGTGCAGGAGTAGGCCATTCAGCCCTTCGAGCCTGCACCGCCATTCAATATGATCATGGCTGATCATCCAACTCAGTATCCCGTACCTGCCTTCTCTCCATACCCTCTGATCCCCTTAGCCACAAGGGCCACATCCAACTCACTCTTAAATATAGCCAATGAACTGGCCTCAACTACCCTCTGTGGCAGAGAGTTCCAGAGACTCACCACTCTCTGTGTGAAAAAAGTCTTTCTCATCTCGGTCTTAAAGGATTTCCCCTTATCCTTAAGCTGTGACCCTTGTCCTGGACTTCCCCAACATCGGGAACAATCTTCCTGCATCTAGCCTGTCCAACCCCTTAAGAATTTTGTAAGTTTCTATAAGATCCCCTCTCAATCTCCTAAATTCCAGAGAGTATAAACCGAGTCTATCCAGTCTTTCTTCATAAGACAGTCCTGACATCCCGGAATCAGTCTGGTGAACCTTCTCTGCACTCCCTCTATGGCAATAATGTCCTTCCTCAGATTTGGAGACCAAAACTGTACGCAACACTCCAGGTGTGGCCTCACCAAGACCCTGTACAACTGAAGTAGAACCTCCCTGCTCCTATGATGGCCGTATAGAATTGGATCATCATTGCCTGTGGCAGATTGTGCTTCCTCAGCTGCCGCAGGAAGAACATCCTCTGTGTGCCTTTTTGACTGTGGAGTCGATGGTAGCCCCCCACTTAAGGTCCTTGGAGATGTGGTTCCCAGGAACTTAAAAGACTCCACAGATGCGACTGTGATGTTGTTGATCGTGAGTGGGGTGAGGGGAGGGGGAGCTCTCCTAAAGTCTATAATCAATTCCACTCTCTTAAGAGCATTGAGCTCCAGGTTGTTGCGATGGCACCAGGCCGCCAGCTGTGACACTTCCTGTCTGTAGGCAGATTCCTCCCCATCCTGGATCAGTCTAATCGGGGTTGTGTCATTTGCAAACTTGAGAAGCTTGACAGAGGAATCAGTGGAGGTGCAGTCATTGGTGTAGAGAGAGTAGAGGAGAGGGAAGAGGATGCAGCCTTGCGGTGCTCCTATGCTGAGGGTTTGCGGGTCTGAGATTTGCTTTCCCAGCCCCACATGCTGCTTCCTGTCTGTCAGGAAGCTGGTGATCCACCAACAGAATGGTTCAGGCACAGTCAACTCGGAATGTAGTAGCTCTGGCACAATGGTGTTGAATGCAGAGCTAAAATCAACAAGCAAAATCCTTGCATAGGTCCCCTGGTGGTCTAGGTGCTGTAAGATGAAGTGCAGGCCTAGGTTGACTGTATCATCCGCAGATCTATTGGCCCGATATGCAAACTGCCGAGAGTCCGGCAGGGGGTTTGTGATATTTTTCAGCTTGGCCAGCACAAGCCTTTCAAGGGTCTTCATGACTACAGATGTCAGTGCGACAGGCCTGTAGTCATTAAGACCAGTAATCCTTGCCTTTTTGTGTTCAGGGACAATAGTGGAGACTTTGAAGCAGGCAGGGATAGTACAGGTTTGCAGGGACTGGTTGAAAATGTCTGTGTAGACTGGTGCCATTTGTTCGGCACAGAGGTTGAGGGTAGAGGGGGAAATATTGTCCAGTCCTGGAGATTTCCGGCTTTTCTGTCTTCTGAAAAGCCTCTCCACCTCCTCTATTTTTATTGTTCATGATGGAGAAGTGATGTTGTGCAGCATGGTGAGTGTGGGTAATTGGAAGTGGTGATTGGAGAGGGGTGGGTGGAAAAGGGTACAGTCTTTTCAGACTGGAGTTTTGCTTTAAGTATGTGTGAAGTGGTGAATGGGGAGGAGTGTGTATAGAAGGGCCCAGTCTTTGCAGACGGAGGTCAGGCTGTGAGTGGCGTGAAGTGTTGGTTGGGGTGGGAAAGGGTCCAGGCTTTTCAGACTGGAGTCTTGCTTTCAGTAGGCGTGAAGTAGTGAATGGGGAGGAGTAGGTGCAGAAGGTTCAATTATTTGCAGAATGGGGTCTGGCTGTGTTTGTTGGGGTGGGGGGAGGTTTCTGCTTGTCAAACCTGCAGCAGAACTCATTCAGGTCATTGGTGAGCTGACAATTGTCCAAAGAGTGGGGGGCTTTCCTCTTGTAGCAGGTGATTTCTTGCAAGCCCTTCCAAACTGAAGAAGAGTCACTAGCTGGGAACTTGCTCCTCAACTTCTCAGTGTATTTTTCCTTGGCAGCTCTGATTCCTCTTCTCAGCTGGTACTTGGCCTGCCTGCAGAGGTCTACATCCCTGCTCCTGTAGGCCTCCTCTTTAGACTGTCGGAGCTGTCTGAGTTTTGCAGTAAACCAGGGCTTGTTGTTGTTGAGCCAGGTCCAGGTCCTAGTTGGAATGCAACTATCCTCATAAAAGCAGACATATGATGATACAGTGTCTGTATACTCATCGAGGCTTGTGGTTGCTTCCCTGAACACATTCCAATCCGTGGAGTCAAAGCAGGAGTGTAGGATATCAATGCCCTTGCTTGTCCACCTTTTTGTTATATTGACCACAGGCTTAGCAGATGTTAGTTTCTGCCGGTAGATCGGAATAAGGTGAACTAGACAATGATCAGAGAGACCCAGACCCGCCTGGGGAACAGAGCGATATGCGTTCTTGATTGACGTGTAACAGTGGTCAAGTGTTCTTTCCCCTCTGGTGGGGCAGGTAACTTGAAGTCTGTACTTTGGAATGTGATGGCTGAGGTTAGCTTTGTTAAAGTCCCCCAAAACAATGACCATGGAGTCTGGGAAGTCACTCTCTACCCTCATTACCTGGTCAGCGAGTTATGTTTGCGCCTCACGTACGCAGGCATGGAGTTGGGGATGCAAACTCCAGCGAGAATAAAGGAGTTAAAATTCTCTCAGAGAGTAGAAGGGTTTGCAATTTATAAAGAAAGATTCTAGGTTGGGAGAGCAGAAATTTGACAGTACCATGATGTCGCTGCACCAGTCCTGGTTGGCATAGAAGCATATTCCACCACCTCTTGATTTCCCTGCTGCCTCCACCTCGCGATCCGCTCTGTGAAGTTGGAAACCAGCAAGTTGTAGCGCGCTGTCCGGGGTCGACTCATGCAGCCAGGTCTCGGTGAAGCACAGGGCAGCGGCTCAAGTGAAGTCATTCTTTGTCCGGGGCAGGAGTTGGGGATGCAAATTCGTCCACTTTGTTATTGAGAGAACGTACGTTTGTCAAGAATGTGCTCGGGAGCGGTGTACGTGATCCTCGTCGCCAGAGTCGCGTGAGTGCTTCCCACCGGCCCTCCTCTGTCTCAAGACCTTGAACGCAGCCTCAGCCCCGCCGGTGAGCATGACCAAATAATCCAGCGAGTGAGAGAAATACCGAACGATGTTTGGAGGTTATGTCCGATGTTTATGAGTACCTCTCTCATGAAAGTGATCTTTGTAGGGTTTTCACAGACGACACAAATGAACAAACACATACAAAACAGCAAGGAGCAGTACACCGTGGCAGCCATCATTGGCGTCAGCAGCAGCTACAGAGGTGAGAAGTACAGTATTCTGATAAATTACTTACCTCTGCTCCTCCAGTGAATGCAGGCATCCTCCATTGTCAGTATCTCCTGTTAGAGAAATTGAGAGTGATGATTATGATCTAAATTCAATGGATTCAATGTTAAGACCAGCGGGCTGTAAAGTGAATCAAAGATTGATTTTGGAGTGTATGTGGACTAGAATACGGTCAGCAGAAGCTATGAGGTTAACAATTCTCTTCTGATTTGCTGTCGGTCAGACTTTTCCTTCAATATCTGTCCTCCTCCCTCTCATTTTGCCTGGGGTAATGCTTTAAGCCAGATTCAAGTTTGCTGCTGTGGCTGTTCATGAAGCTGTGCAGACCAGGCAGCACCAGCATTTCTTGGTGCACATAAAGCCAGGAGTAACTGGGCTACAAAGTTTTGGATCACTTACTCATTGGCTGGGAAAACCCACCTTTCATCAGGGCTGCGATTTCACCAGAAAGTTAAGCGACTGGAATCCTTTTATGTTCAAAACGAGATGTGATTATGAGCTGAGAAGGCAGTGTGGCCTTTGTGTTCTTTTCCTTGTTATCTGGTGATGTGCATGAGGTACAATGTTCTCCATTCCTGTTTGGCTTAGAGAGTGGGGAAAATAAACAAAAGGACACAAGGCGCTGGAGTAACTCAACGTGTCAGACAGCACCTCTGGAGAACATGGATAAATGACGTTTCAGTTCAGGGCCCTCTACATGTGGAGAAACAACTGGTTCTCCAAGTCTTGAGGGTTTAGACGACAAGTTATAACTTGTTATAAAAACTTTACTAATTGTCCATACATGATGATGCAGTAGTAAGTGGCAAATACTTTCTTTCTAAGGCATAGCTGCCTTATTGCTCCTTGATAAGCTGAAGTAATTGAACTGCTTCAAGAAGGCACACTGAGGGTATGCCTCGACAGAGCCTTCCTCCTCCTCCTGAAGCCCCAGACCACCCTCAAGCCACAGTGAAATTAACTGAAAGCAAGAACAAAAATGGTGATAAAACAGCAAAAACTTGCTTTTAGACCCATTGTGGGTGTGGAAGAATTGCCCCTAAGATCAACCGAATGTTGGTCAATAACCTAGAGAGGGAAGTCAGCAATTGATTTGCCTGCGATGACAGAACCATGTGAAGATTCCTTGCTCCCCGAGCTAACTACGCAACCTTTCCTTGTAGAGCCATAGTGTCATAGAGTCATAGAGTCTTGCAGCATGGAAACAGGCACTTTGGCACAACTTGCCCACACCGTCCAACATGTCCCATCAACATTAGTCCCACCTGCGTTTGGTCAATATCCCTCTAAACCTGTCCTATCATGTACCAGTCGGAATATTTCTTAACCATTGTGATAATACCTGCCTCAACTACTTCCTCTAGCCACTCATTCCATTCACCTAACACCCTTTGTGTGAAAAAGCTACCCCTCAGGTTCCTATTGTATCTTTCCCCCCTCATTCTAAAACTATCCTCCGGTTCACGTTTCCCCTACTCCTGGCAAGGATTCTGTGCCTCTACACAATCTATTCCTCTCACAATTTTGTACACCTCTATAAGATCACCCCACATCCTCCTGCACTCCAAGGAAAATAGTCCTAGCTTATGCAACCTCTCCCGATAGCTCAGACACTCAGGTCCTGGCAACATTCTCGTAAATCTTCTCTGCACCCTTTTCTGCTTCACATCTTTCCCATAATATGGTGCGCAAAATGGAACACAATACTCTCAATGCAGCCTAACCAATGTCTTATACAACTGCAACATAACCTTCCAACTTCTGTACTCAATACTCTGACTGATGAAGGCCAGTGTGCAAAAGCTTTTTTGACCACTCTATCTACCTGTGATGCCACTTTCAATGAATGGTGTTCCTGTATTCCTAGATCCCTCTGCTCTACAACACTCCCCAGTGGTGTAAAACTTTAAGGCAAACAAAGTTTGATTGTTCAATACAGTATGGCAGTATGGAAGTGATGAACATTTTTTTACAACTGTTCTGGATGTTTTGGTGTCCCCCAAAGCAAGCAGACTACCAATACGTCTATTGACCTTTGTCTAAAAATCCTGCAATAATGGATTTTGCAACAGATAAAGATTTGATCATTCATTTATTATTAATTGTATATCTTAGTGCCTTGATAGGTTATGCATGACTTGGTTCAATTCCTTATGGTTGACAACCAATTTTGTAAATAGCAAGGATCTGTGAAAGATTTATTTCTGAAGAGAAATATGAGATATCTGAAGAGTTTCACACATGTGCTATACCTGGCCACTGGAATGGTTTACAACTGTGAAGTGCACTGAAGCACAACTGAGTGCTGGGCATTTGGACTCTTTTCATATATTTAATATCAAGTGACTGTACCACACAAGAACACAAACAAAATAGGAGCAGGATTAGGCCACTCAGCCCCTCAAGCCAACCCTGCCACTTACAGTCCAGATTCCCCCTCCCCCGACCCTCTTCCCCCTTCCCCTACCCTCAATCTCCCATTCTTTCAAAAATGTTAGAAAGTCTACCTCCACTTTAAATATTTCTTTTTTTTGTTAAATATTTTTATTATAGAAACATATTTATGAAAATGACAATGTTTTACATAAATGAAAATACATCATTATATACTTTCATTATATTAATAATATTGATATTATTATTAATATTAAAATTTAGGACTGTATGCTTCTATACGCTTTTTTAATTAGTTTTTATAAAGTAGGAAAAGATAGAGATAAATAATGAAAAAACTATGAAAGCGAATGGAGTGTTAATCATTAATCCGTCATTGGAGATATAGGCATGATTTATTATATATATTTCTTCATCCATTCTAATATTCAGGCCTCAGTCAAGCCCTCGTACCGAGCCATTATGACTCTGTAAATATTCAATATATGGAGACCATATCCATCTGAAGAGATCTAACCTGTCCATTAGGACAAGCCTCAATCTCTCCAGATGAAGAGTCTCCGACATTTCTGTATTCCACATTTTGATTGTAGGGGATGTAGGGCCTTTCCAAAATTTTAATATTATTTTTTTCCCAATTATTAACCCATAATCAATAAAAAAATTTTGATTCATTTTTATTAATTGTTCTGTTTCCAGTATTCTTAATATTATTAGCTTTGAGTCAGGTGTCAAAGTTATGTTAACAACATTCGAAATTATCCTAAATATTTCAGTCCAGAATTTTGTAATTTTTATGCAGTTTGTAAATGAGTGTGACAAATTGGCTTCTCACTGTTGACATTTATCACATATAGGAGATACTTTAGGGAACATGTTATGTAATTTGGATTTTGAATAATATAGTCTATGTAGTATTTTAAACTGTATAAGAGAGTGTTTAGCATTTAGCGAACAATGATGTATATGTTGTAAACTATCATCCCATACTTCTGGTCTAATAGTTTGGCATAATTCATTTTCCCAAGATCATTTAAATATTTCTAATGATCACGTACTCACAACTCACAACAAAGGCAGAGAATTCCAGACATTCAGTATCATCTACAAGAATAAATTTCTACCTAATTTGATTGTCAATGACTTGTTCATGAAATTAGGATCCCTCGTTGAAGATGCTCTTAAGATTGAAAGCATAATCTTAGAGGCCCACAGCATGAAACAAGTCCTCTGGCCCAATTTGCCCATGCTGACCAAGATCCCCATCTATACCTGTCCCATTTGCCTGCCTTTGATCCATATCCATTAGTTTACTATCTATGCACTTATTCCAAATGTATTTTAAATGTTGTTATTGTATCTGCTTCTATCACTTCTGTAGCAGCTTGTTCCACATATATACCACCCATGGTGTGGAAAAGTTGCCCCTTAGGTTCCTAGTCAATCTTTCTTCTCTCACCTTAAATCTATGGCATTTAGTCTTGATTCATCTACCCTGGGAAAAAGAGTGTAGGCATTTACCTATTTCTGAATGTAGGCATTTCTCCTGTGTGCATTTATCTATGTCTCTCATGTTTGTATACATTGTGATAGGATCACTTCTGAGCCTCCTGTGTTCCACAAAATAAAGTTCCAGCCTGCCACAGCCTCTCCATATAACTCAAGCCCATAAGTACTGACAACATTCTCATAAATCTTTTTTGCATTCATTCAAACTTAATGCCATCTTCCCTGCAGCAGGGTGACCAAATCTGTAAACACATTACTCCAAGTGCAGTACTCACCAATGCCTTGCACATTATAACATAACTCATACTCCACGTCCTTACAGATGAAGTCCAGCATGCCAAAATCCTTCTTCACTACATCTTGTCTATCATGCTCCATCAGGATATTATATATTTAAATGTGATCACCTATTCTTTTAAATTCTCAAGAATACAAATTCAACTTGTTTAAAGTCTCTTGATATGATCTCTTCATCGGAATTAGCCAGGTGAATCTCGTTCATAAAGCTTGCAATACCCTCTATCCTTTCTTCTATCGTGCAATTACACAATACACTGCAATTAATCAATGTGTTACCCTAGAGGTGAGCTGACAGTTGCAAGATTAGGTGGCAAAGTCATGTGGTGTAAATTTCTCTTCTAACTGAAACTGCAAAGAGAGGTTGTTTGAACTTGTTCTTTGTAAACTAATCTCAACCAAACACCAGTTCTAGCAACCACTACATAGATAAGAGTAGGTTGGAGAGGAGGGAGGAAATTACACAAAGAGCTATACTTACCGCCCTACATAGCGATTGAGTTATGTTTTTACAAAGGTCCTTCAGTCAATTTTGTGCATATGTCAGAAAATATACAAAAGTCTCTCCACAGTATTGTAATGGTTGACATAACAATAACAAGACTGATACTAAAATACTAAAAGTCGGGAGATGAAACTAGTTCTGCCATTTGTAAGGATATATATGCACATATGACAGATTTCTGAATTTAATAATACTATAGGAGTTCGTACATGGTGGTGTCCATATATTCGGTGTTCCTAACCAGGGACAGCCCCTGTATCAAGGTTTAAATTGAGAAGAAACTTTTGCAATGAATCTGTTTATCACTGATTGGAGAGGGACCTGAGTAAGATATTTAAAATTGGAGAAGGGCCTGATTGAGACACTTAAAATGGTGGGAGAAATGGAACTAGGGGGCATAATGAAATTAGTGCTGAACAGTTTAGGTCTGATCTCAACAAGAATTTTATAGAATCATGGAGACATACAGCACAGAAACAGGCTCTTCAGCGCAAAAGGTCCATTCTGACCACCATCAAATACATACTGTATTAATACTATTCCCATTTACCAGTACTTTATTCATGCATAGGCAATTGAAAATGCTCACTCAATTACTTCCCAACATTTGTGAGAGGACCTGGGTCCACCACTCACCTCTCTGAACTCTGGAACTCTGGAACTTCCTTGCTAATGTGACGCTGGATGCAATGAGAACTGTTAAAAAGAATTATGTGTGTTTAATTGAGCCAAGTTGTCAGTGAATGTGGAGCAATGAAAATGGAACTGACATCCAGATCAACCCAAAGTCATTTGCTTGAGATGTTCAAGTGCTTATACCTGATTCAATCTTCTCATCTCCAATTGTGCAAAGAAAGTTGGAAAATAACATTCTGCTCCTTATTGTTTAGTAAATACTGCAGCAACTATCCATGACTGGGCACTAGCTGAGCACATTACCTACTCCATAAAATCATAGAATTATAGATATATACTTCTATGATTCAAAGACCCTTTGACAACTTGTCCATGCCGACCAAGTTGCCTAACCAAGTTAGTCACATTTGCATCTGGCCCAGGTCCCTCCACACCTTTCTTTAGTATAGAATGTGTTATGTATAGAATGGTTACAAACAGCCCGACACATTCACCATTGAGGGCTGGAGCAAGGGAAAGAGGGACACTGATGTATTTTGTCAGAAGTGGATCCAAATCCACAGTAGAGTTGTACTGTGAAAATAGGTGCAACAATACAAACAAGTAATGTATGCCAAGAGAAGATGTAATGAGAGTTGAAGGAGAGGGCCAGATATTTTTGGTAATTTAACTGGAAATCTAATAACTGTTTACATCAGTCTTCTTTGGTCCAGGACTCCATTAAAAAGTCATGACATAAGGAGATAAAGAATGGAAACAGACCCTTTGGCCCACCAATTCCATGCCAATCGTTAGCTACCCATTTATATTAATCCTCATTAATTCCAAACAGTAAAGGTTTGCAATTCCTGATGTGCCTGTTTCTTTAATCTAGCAGACAATCACAAGCAACTGCAATTCCAGGCCGCAAGTACATGTGGGTATTTATTTGTGCAGAAGCATTCAATTACAGCAAGAATGTTGCACCGTAAACGGGAGTGTCAATACTTTCCCTTTCCTTGATCTTTAAAGAGAGAACAGAGAAAGGGCATGGGAGCTGCAAGGAACTGCAGATACTGGTTCACAAAAGAAGACACAAAATGTAGGAGTAATTCAACCCATCCATTCTCCAGAGATGCTGCCTAACCCACTGAGATATTCCAGCATGTTGTGTCTTTTTTTGGTTAAGTTACAGGTCAAGCGTCAAGAGTCAAGGGTCAAGAGTGTTTTATTGTCATATGTCCTGAAACGGAACAACAAAATTCTTACTTGCAGCAGCACAACAGGGTTGTACACATAGTACTCTGTACACACAATAATAAACAGAAAACAAGTTTAATAAATAAAATCCAAACAGTAATAGTGCAAAGATAAAAACAATGCCCCCAAGTCTATGTAGTTCCGAGCTTAGTTTGAGGTTGTAGTGTTTAATAGTAAGATTAAACGAGAACTTACCAGTTTTAAGTTTGATCTTTATTTTATGAGACGTTACGTTGAGGGATTATGTGAAGAAGCCCGCCAGCCCGCATGCACGTCAACCTTCAAAGCAGCGGCGTGAAATCACAGATAACAGTTGTTGAACTGAATATAGGAAGATTCGAGAAACTCGAACTACCAGCTGACCTTTATGAGAGACGGTTGGGAGCGGAGGGCACGTAATCCCAATCGTAACTCCTCATAAAATAAAGATCAAACTTCAAACTGTTAAGTTCTCGTTTAATCTTACTATTTTACTTCAGAGTCACGTGAGTGACTACATGAAGATTTCAAAGCTCTGTGATTTCATGCCATTAACACGAATCCATGTGTCACACACTGCATCAGTTGATCAAGTGAAAATTAATAATGCATTCAGACATGACATAGATTTAAAACATGCTGATGCTTTTTAATGAGCAAATGAAAATAATAGTGACCCCTCTAATCCGGTGGAAACTATAAAACAGAACTTAAAATAGAATAGGCAAATACACCACGGTCTGGCAATGGGTTTGTTATAAAACGTTTGGAAAGTTTGTTCATTTGACCATCCTGCAGCCGCAAGGGTGTGTTCCAGTGGAACGTCCATAACCCTCGCTGCTGACGTAGTTGCAGCCCTGGTGGAGTGAGATTTGAAAACGTCAGTGTCCACAAGCCAGAACCCGTTTTAACCACCTGGAGATGGTTTGTACTGATACCTTCTTATGAGGTTTTTTGTAAATAACAAACAATGCTAGTTCTGAGCCTCTAAGGCTCTTGGTGACCTTGATGTACTGCTGTAGATGTGTGACCACACACAATCGAAGGTCCATGGGGTATGTCCAGTCGAAGCTTATGCAACGATTGGACCCATTACGCTGAAACCAGCGCCCATGAGCATGACCACTTTGTAAGTGAGTTTGGCCAAGGACAGGGATGTAGCTAGAACCCACCGGCAGAGCAGCATCAGGACCACGTTCACATCCCATATCTCCAAGTACCTGGGCCTGGGGGGATTTTAGTTGAAGATACGCTTCATGAACCTGGATATCAAAGAATGAGACCCGACAGAGTGGTGTCCCGATCCCAGCAACAGGTATGACGATAAGACACTTCTGGCATAATGTATGGCACTATAACTCAGTCTCTCATCAAAATATAGTTTGGAGAGGAATTCCAACACATCTGTTATATGTGCCGTGTCATACATTATGTTGGACTGTAAACAGAACACTTCCCATTTCTTGATATAGGAGATGTACTGTTTCTTGATACTATCTCTCCAGCCTGCAGTAATCACATCCACCGTACGATCTGACAGTCCGAGCCCCAGGAAAGGTCTTCTCAGAGTCTGCAAACCAACAAATTGATTAGATCATGCAGTGGATGGTTCTCCCCAGTCACAGGGTGAACCAGCAGATTTCTGCATTTGGGAACAGCCATAAAAGGCTCTGTTATCATTTCCAGTATGAGTGGGAACCATGGCTGTGTAGGCCAGTCAGGCACTACCAAAATGCCTGAGGCGAAGTCTTGCTGGATCTTAAGCAAGCATCGACTGATGAGGCAACATGGGGGGAATGCATAATAGAACATTCAACCCCAGTGTAGCAAGAATGTATCTACTGCCACTGCCCCATGCAACATACTTTGGTAACTGGTGATTGAGTCTGGATGCAAAGAAATCACATCTGGTATTGCATACCGACCGACAATGTCGTTAAATACATTATGATTCAACATCCATTCTGTGTTGTCATTGAATTTCCATGACCTGGTGTTCGCCACCATGTTGAATCTACCTGGTAAATAAGTAGCTGAAATCCAAATGTTTCTTGTAATACACCAGTGCCAAATAAGGTTAGCCAATTTATCACAGGATACTGACTTGATTCCACCCATATGATTAATATATGCCACCGCTATAGTGTTGTCAATCTGAAGTTGAACATGCAAATAATGCATATTCCCACAATAAGCCTTCAACCCATAGAGTGCTCCCAGCAACTCTAAGTAGTTAATACCATGTAACTGAAGAATTAATGAATCATGCACATTCCATCTGCCATCACAGCTAGAGATGGTATTAGTAGCTCCCTGTCATAGAGCACTAGCATCAGTTTGTAATCCAACTGAAGGTTTGTCGACCAAAATTTTACTGGAGCAATGCCGACCACCATTGTAACTCAGAAATGGCTTCAGCTGGCAATCGCATAGGTCTGCTGAAGTGACCTGCATGGAATTTGAGTGCCTGCTCCTTTGTACGTTGTACATTTTGATAATGCAAAGGCCCAAACTGTGCAGCTGGAAAGGCAGCCACTAATTTGCCAATTATACTGGCTACATGTCGAATAGAAGGTTGCTCCTTAACAATAAGGTTGTTACAGGCTTCTATTAATTCTAATCTCTTGCACCCAAGGCAGAGGCACAGACATATGAATAGAGTTAATGGTAAATCCCAAATAATCAATAACTCTAGATGGTATCAACTTGGATTTAACTGGATGAATGAGAAACCCCAATCTTTCAAACAAGAGTTTAGTGGCTGAAACAGCTAATTTAGCAAATTTCAGAGTTTTCCCTATAATTAGGATATCATCCAAGCATGCCATCACAATATGATTTTGAGCCGCGAGTAGCCCCAGTATTGGTTTCAATAATTTTGTAAATAATCTGGGGGCTAAAGTTAGCCCATTAGGCAAAGCTTTAAACTGCCATAGTTGCCCAATCCAGCTAAACTTCAAATATCTCCAGTGATCCCTGTGAATGGGTACCAAATATTGAGATCAATGCATGCCATATAACATCCTTTGGAAACCAGTTGTTTGGCAGTAACAACATTTTCAATTTTGAAATGTTTATACTGCACAAAGGAGTTAAGTCGAGTCAAATCAAGGATGATTCAGCATCCTCCATTCTTCTTTTGCCTTGTAAATATATTAGAAACAAATTGGTGAGGTTCATGACACGACCTCTCAATTACCCCTTTTGTGTGTAATACTTGAATTTCAGTTATAATATTTTTATTATAAGTAATCCATCATAACAACGGTATAACAACTTTTCAAATACACAACCAACTTATTTAAATAAGTATACGGATGTTACGAATAATTCTTATAAACTTCTATTTTTTAGAAAATAGAAAAAAGAAAAGAATAGATTTTAATCAATAAGAATGGTGATTAAATAATAATTTTGATTATATAGAGAGAGAAAGAGAAAAGAAAGAGAAAAAAAATAATAATTGTTATATATATTTAATTAAAACAAAGTATTATATATATATATATATATATATATATATATATATATATATATATATAAAAGATTATAGTATACATCTTCCCTATTATCAAACAGTAATCCAAGAAATTTCTTTGGTTTACTGTTAATATTAGATTTGAATCTGGAACTCCTAATATTATTAATTTTGGATCTGGGTCCAGTTTAATTTTAAGAACTTCAGAGATAACTAAAGATTTCTGTCCAATAATAATTAAGTTTTATACATGTTACAAAACTATGCGTTAAATTAGCTTCCAAGTTCTGACATTTATCACAAATAGGAGAAATGTTAGGATAAATTCTATTTAATTTTGTTTTTGAATAATGTAATCTGTGTAATACCTTAAATTGTATCAATATATGTCTAGCATTTAATGAGCAACGATGTATACGTTGTAGGCTTTCTTCCCAAGTTTCCTTCGTTATAGATAAACCTATTTCATTTTCCCATGTTTGTCGATATATTTCCGAAGTTGGGATTTCCCTATCCAAGATAGTATTGTATATATACGCTATTAATTTTTCTGTATTTGGGTGTTTATTAAACAATTCATCTAATAATCCTGGTTTTCTATTTTTATTGTCTTGCGTATTTGACAATATAGTTTCTAATTTGTAAATACCTAAATATGTTCTTTGACTGCAATCCATAGATATCCTGTAACTCTTGAAATGAAAGAATTTTTCCTTTCTTGTAAAGGTGTTCTATCCTTTTAATTCCTAAATCATTCCAATGTCTAAACCCCTTGTCCAATACAGAGGGCTTAAACAAAGGATTATTCATAATTGGCTAACAAAGTGACAAATTATCCATATGTAGGGTCTTAACTATTTGTTTCCAAATACATCTATTGTTATGAATTATAGGGTTATCACCCTTTAATTCATAGCAATAGACGTATGGTGCAAAAAGAATCGAACCTACATCAAAAGGCAAACAATCTTCCTTTTCCATCTTTAGCCAGCTTGGCTCATTATGTAAATTTACCAACCAAAAATTCATATTCTTAATCTGAACTGCCCAGAAATAATATAAGAAATTTGGTAGTGCTAGTCCACCATTTATTTTAGATTTACATAGATGTTTTTTACTTATTCGATGATTTTTATACTCCCAAATAAAACTATTAACCAAAGTATCTATTTTTTAAAAAAACATTTTAGGGAGAGATAAAGGGATGGTTTGAAATAAATATAACAATTGTGGCAAAAAAATCCTTTTTATAGCATTTATTCTACCGATCATTGAAATAGGTAGTATTTTCTAATATAAAATATTTTTTTAGTTTATTTAACAATTGAGGGTAATTATATTTAAATAGACAGTTATAAGATTTAGATACATGAATTCCTAGATATTTAAATTTGTCCGTGACTATTTTAAGTGGGAATTGTTCCAATATATTTAATTTTATTCCAGTTATAGGCATAATTTCACTTTTATTCCAGTTCATTCTATACCCAGAAAATGTGCCAAACTTAGTTATAACATTAAGTAGATTGGGAATACTAATCTCCAGTTTTGTGATATAAATTAAGATGTCGTCTGCATATAAAGATATTTTATTTGTTGTAGTTTTGCTATTATATCAATATATTTCTGGTTCTGATCTAATCATTTCGGCTAATGGTTCTATTACCAGAGAAAATAGTAATGGTGATAACGGGCATCCTTGTCTACAACCCCTAAAGAGATTAAATTTTGCTGATAACATTTGATTTGTTAATATTCTTGCAGTTGGATTCGAATATATGATTTTTACCCATTTGGAAATTTTATCCCCCAGTTGAAATTTCTGCATTATTTTAAATAAATATGGCCATACAACCTGGTCAAATGCTTTTTCAGCATCTAAGGATATGACAGCTAGTTCAATATCATTCACTCTTTTTGAGTTTATGATATTGAATAGACGTCCCAGATTATGATGAATAGCGTTTTGGGATAAAACCTGTTTGGTTATGATGTATTAAGTTATTAATCACTAAACTTAGCCTCCGAGATAAAAATTTAGTTAGTATTTTTGGATCAGTGTTTAAAAGAGCTATTGCTCTGTATGACCCAGGGTCTTCCAAATCTTTATCAGCTTTAGGGATAAGTGTAATTGTAGATTCATTTAATGATTCTGGTAGCTTTCCTTGTTCATAAGCATATTTATATATTATATGTAAACGTGGAGAGATCAAATCATAAAACTTCTTATAAAATTCAACAGTTAAGCCATCAGGGCCTACGGCTTTTCCATTATTTAATGATCCAATTGATTCTTCAATATCTTTTACTGATATATCAGCATTTAATAAGTCTCTACCTTCCTGATCCAAACTATTAATATGACATTCTTGTAGGAATGTTTCCATTCCATCTGATTGTCCTGATGAGTAAAGATTTTGATAATATTGTAAAAATGTATCATTGATATCTTTTGGTAAAGTCAATATTTCTTCTTGTTCAGATCTAATTTTATGTATCATTTTCTCCTCATCTAATTTTCTAAGCTGGCGTGCCAGTAATTTTTGTGGTTTATCCCCAAATTCAAAGTGTACTTGTTTAGTCTGTTGAAAAAGTTTATTAATCGGATTTGAATATATTTTATTTAGCTTATATTTTAAACGATGCAATTTTATTACTTAGACCCTTTGAAGGGGATATTGCATTTTCAATATCTAATTGTTTTATTTCATTTTCCAACTTTTGTTGAGTCTTTCGATTTTACTTATTAAAGTATGCGTGTGCTGATATTATCGCACCACGCATAAATGCTTTAAATGTATCCCAAAGCAGTGATGGTGAAATTCCAGATTTGTCATTAGTTTCAAAAGATTATTTAATCTGTTTTACCAAGTAATCATAACAAGCCCTATCCTTTAATATTTGGGGGTTGAGTCTCCAGTTAGAGGTTTTAATAGTTATGTCTTTTAATTTTATCTTAAATGTTAATGGAACATGATCCGAGATAATAATATTATGATATTTTGATTCATACGTAAATGGGATTAGTTTTGAATCTATTAAAAAATAGTCTAAACTTGAATAGGTTCCGAATACAGGGGAAAAAAATGAATATTCTCGACCAGATGGGTTATCTGTTCTCCAGATATCCTTAACATTTGCTGTGTTAATAACATAATTTATAAGTGTACTTGACTTAGAAGGGGTTTTCCTTTTCATTGATGATCTATCTAAATAATTATCTAAGGTACAAGTAAAATCACCTCCAATTATCAGATTATGTTGAGTGGATATATGGATATTGTTAAATATTTTCTTGAAGAATAATGGGTTATCAAAATTAAGACCATATATATTCATAAGGATTAATTTTTTAGAATGTAATTCACCTGTAATTATTATATATCTACCCTCAACATTTTCTATTATTGAGCTTTGTTTAAAAGATATACCTTTACGAATAGTTATTGCTACCCCTCTAGACTTATGTATAAATGAAGAGTGATATACTTTGGAAATCCATTTTGCTGTTAATCTATACTGCGCGTCTTTTTTAAGGTGTGTCTCTTGGAGAAAAATAATATCAGATTTCAATCTATTTAATTGAGCTAAAACCTTACCTCTTTTAATTGGTTCGTTAATTCCCTTAACATTCCAACTACAGAAGGTGATTCCATCACCCCCAATCCTAGTGTTTATGTCATACATGTTATTATTAAGGTGGTTTATAATGGAGTAGATGTCTCAGCTCATCTAACCCAATCCTATACCCAAACATCAGATCGATGAAATTTAATATCTGTGTCATTGTCTTATACACACGTCTCTTTAAACTAACTATATAATACCAATCATACTTAAATCCATATAATATATAATATGAGATAAAATACATAATATAAAAGTAATAATAAAAAATGTGAGTAGAGTAAGTGATGTTAGTAAAGTGTAAGGGGAAAAAAATGACTACAACTATAATTAGTGCAGTTAGTATTAGTGTAAGCCACACTAGAGTGGCTATTAATCTACAGAATTCCGTGAAAAAAAAAAGTTGTTAATAATTCCAGCTCCGTCTTTGCCTTAAGGGCTATATGTCGGGGTGGGGTATTAAATTTATATACTTAATAATTAATAATACTACTAATATCAAATATAGTTAGTGTCATAACACTATATTAGGAGAGCTAACATACATTTTTAAGGGGTAGTTAATACAAAACTATATTTATTAAGAATCCATCCATCCCTCCTTGACCCCAAGATAAAGTCCATGTCCATTGTTCCTCCTCCTTCCCTGCGGATCCTCCTTCAGTGTGAATCCTCCTCCTTTTCTGTGGGTGGGCAGTATCATCAGGTAAGTGATCAATAATATTCAGTATTCTTCATCTTCATCTACTTCTTCCTCTACTTCTTCCTCTTCCAGTTTCTTCTGAATGTTTCGAGCGAATTCAAGAGCTTCTATATGTTTGGTGAAGTGGTGCTCCTTGTTATCATAAGTTACTCTTAATATTGACAGGTGCATCAGGTCATATCTCAGATTCTTTATGTTCCTCAGGATACCTCTTGTTTCTGTAAATAAAGATCTTCTCTTGGCCACTTCCGCAGAGTAATCTCTGAAGATACTGATGTTGTCTCCCTCATATTTGAGATTTTTCTTACGTATTATCACATATTTTCTTACGTATTATCTTTGAAAGGCTGAGGGGAGGGACTCGGGTAGAGGGGGCTAGGGGTCAGGGTGTGGGGCAAGAGGCAGAGAAGGGAAGCACTCGGATCCAAAATGTAGGCGAAAAAGATGAAAAAGATAATAGACCGACAATAAGGGATGGTGGGATTCTAAAATGTGTATATTTTAATGCTAGGAGCATTGTAAGTAAGGTGGATGAACTTAGAGCCTGGATTGACACCTGGAAATATGATGTTGTGGCAATCAGTGAAACATGGTTGCAGGAGGGCTGTGATTGGAAACTAAATATTCCAGGATTTTGTTGCTTCAGGTGTGATAGAATTGGAGGGACCAGAGGGGGAGGTGTTGCATTGCTTGTCAGAGAAGATATTACAGCAGTGCTTTGGCAGGATAGATTAGAGGGCTCGTCTAGGGAGGTTATTTGGGTGGAACTGAGAAGTGGGAACGGTGTAGCAACACTTTTAGGGGTGTATTATAGACCGCCAAATGGGGAGCGTGAATTGGAAGAGCGAATATGTAAGGAGATAGCAGATATTAGTGGTAAGCACAAGGTAGTGATTGTGGGAGATTTCAATTTTCCGAAAATAGACTGGGAAACACATTCTGTAAATGGGCTGGATGGTTTGGAGTTTGTAAAATGTGTGCAGGATAGTTTTTTGCAGCAGTACATAGAGGTATCGACCAGAGAAGGGGCAGTGCTGGACCTCCTGTTAGGAAATGAGGCAGGTCAGGTGACGGAGGTATGCGTTGGTGAGCACTTCGGGACCAGTGATCACAATACCAGTAGTTTCAATATAATTATGGAGAGAGTCAGAACTGGACCTAGGGTAGAGATTTTTGATTGGAGAAAGTCTAACTTTGAGGGAATGTGTAAGGATTTTAAAGGAGTGAATTGGGACACTTTGTTTCATGGGAAGGATGTAGAAGAGAAATGCAGGACATTTAAAGGGGAAATTGTAAGAGTACAGAATCTTTATGTCCCTGTTAGGTTGAAAGGAAATAGTAAAAATTGGAAAGAACCATGGTTTTCAATGGAAATTGGACACTTGTTTCGAAAAAAGAGAGATATCTACAATATTTATAGGAGGCATGGAGTAAATGAGGTGCTAGAGGAGTATAAAGAATGTAAAAAGAATCTTAAGAAAGAAATTAGGAAGGCTAAAAGAAGATATGAGGTTGCTTTGGCAAGAAAGGTGAAAGTAAACCCAAAGGGTTTCTTCAGCTATATTAATAGCAAAAGGATAACGAGGGATAAAATTGGTCCATTAGAGAACCAGAATGGACAGCTATCTGCAGAGCCAAAAAGAGATGGGGGGAGATATTGAACAATTTCTTTTCTTCGGTATTCACCAAGGAGAAGGATATTGAACTCGGTGAGTTAAGGGGAAAGAGTAGAGTAGCTATGGAAACTATGAGATTCAAAGAGGAGGAAGTACTGACACTTTTGAAAAATATAAAAGTGGATAAGTCTCCAGGTCCTGACAGGATATTCCCTAGGACATTGAGGGAAGTTAGTGTAGAAATAGCAGGAGCTATGACAGAAATATTTCAAATGTCATTAGAAACGGGAATAGTGCTGGAGGATTGGCGTACTGCGCATGTTGTTCCATTGTTTAAAAAGGGTTCAAAGAATAAACCTAGCAATTATAGACCTATTAGTTTGACGTCAGTGGTGGGCAAATTAATGGAAAGGATACTTAGAGATAATATATATAAGCATCTGGATAAACAGGGTCTGATCAGGAACAGTCAACATGGATTTGTGCCTGGAAGGTCATGTTTGACAAACTTTCTTGAATTTTTTGAAGCGGTAACTAGGGAAATTGATGAGGGTAAAGCAGTGGATGTTGTCTATATGGATTTTAGTAAGGCCTTTGACAAGGTTCCCCATGGAAGGTTGGTTAAGAAGGTTCAATCTTTGGGTGTTAATGGCGGAGTAGCAAAATGGATTCAACAGTGGCTGAATGGGAGATGTCAGAGAGTAATGGTGGATGGCTGTTTGTCAGGTTGGAAGCCGGTGACCAGTGGGGTGCCTCAGGGATCTGTGTTGGGTCCACTGTTGTTTGTCATGTACATCAATGATCTGGATGATGGGGTGGAAAATTGGATAAGTAAGTATGCAAATGATACTAAGATAGGTGGTGTTGTGGATAAATGAAGTAGATTTTCAAAATCTACAGAGAGATTTGGGGCCATTTGGAAAAGTGGGCTGAAAGATGGCAGATGGAGTTTAATGCTGATAAGTGTGAAGTGCTACATCTTGGCAGGACAAATCAAAATAGGACGTACATGGTAAATGGTAGGGAATTGAGGAATGCTGTGGAACAGAGGGATCTAGGAATAACTGTGCATAGTTCCCTGAAGGTGGAATTGCATGTAGATAGGGTGGTAAAGAAAGCCTTTGGTGTGCTGGCCTTTATAAATCAGAGCATTGAATATAGGAGTAGGGAAGTAATGTTAAAATTGTACAAGGCATTGGTAAGACCAATTCTGGAGTATGGTGTACAATTTTGGTCGCCTAGTTATAGGAAGGATGTCAACAAAATAGAGAGAGTACAGAGGAGATTTACTAGAATGTTGCCAGGGTTCCAGCAACTATGTTACAGAGAAAGGGTTGAACAAGTTAGGTCTTTATTCTTTGGAGCGCAGAAGGTTAAGGGGGGACTTGATTGAGGTCTTTAAAATGATGAAAGGGTATAGACAGAGTTGACGTGGATACGTTTTTCCCATTGAGGGTAGGGAAGATTCAAACAAGAGGGCATGACATGAGAATTAAGGGACAGAGGTTTCGGGGTAACGTGAGGGGGAACTTCTTTACTCAGAGGGTGGTGGCTGTGTGGAATCAGCTTCCAGCAGAAGTGGTGGAGGCAGGATCGATTTTAACATTTAAGAGTAAAGTGGATAGGTATATGGACGTGAAGGGAATGGAGGGGTATGGTCTGAGTGCAGGTAGATGGGACTAGGGGAAAACAAATGGTCGGCACGGACTGGAAGGGCCGAGAGGGCCTGTTTCCGTGCTGTAATTGTTATATGGTTATATGGTTATATGGTTATTATTATCTTCATCATATCTTCAAAAACATGATCGTAAGCCACCTTCACAATCATCTGTCTTGGGGGAGCATCCCTCCTAGGGATACGTCTCAATGCCCTGTGTGTTCGGCCCAGCAGAGGTTCTTGGTCCAAGTTCAGAATATCTTTTAGGAGTTTTGCAGCAAATTTTCGAGGGTCTTGATCTCCCTCTCCGGCCTTCACTCTCAATCCAACAATACGCAGATTTCTGACACCTTTGACGTCCCCTCCAAGTCAATGCATTTCTCAGTTATTTTGTGTAATAATTCTGATAAACGCTTGTTCTCGGCAAGACGCTTCTCGGCTGATTCAGTCAATTATTTTATTGCGTCATTTTGATGGTTAAGTGAGATTCAAATAGGTTCTAACTTGGTATCCAGCAGCAACTCCATCTCACCAGTTTTACGGTTTACGTCATCCAACTGTTGTTGCAAATCAGTACCCGCTGTATCTTTCCATTCGTCCATCATAGTCTTTACAGTGGCTATAACTTCTTTTTTGAACTCTTCTTTCAAATTTTCATGATACACGAAAATATCAGCTCTTAAAGTCTTTATCTCCTCTTTATATTCTTTTCATATCCTTAAGCATTTGTTTTAGCTCAGCCATAATAATTTTTTTGAGGTCATCCATCTTTAAAATATCTTCCTGGGCCCAGTGAGGCCTACTTCCCTTTTCACAAGCTTTTTCCCTAGGTGGGGGGGGGGAGCGATGCATCGACATTTTCTTAGTAAAGTCGCGCGTCTGATGACGTCACGCACCTTTTTAATGCTACCGGAACCATTCACACCCGTTCTCCTCTGGTGAGTAGTTTCAGTTAACCCCTTTTACCCCCATTTTTTACACAATTTTTAGCGGAGCTGAATGGCGCGAGTTCCACTCACTCCATAGCACTACCGGAAGTCTTAATACTTGAATTTCAGCTTGTACATCCAAACCTTCCTGTTGTGAATGAACAAATGTCCGGTTTGGTATATGCTGTGTGGGTGGAAACGAATTGGGAAGGAATTCAATTTGGAACCCTTGTATACTGTGCAGTATAAACGGATCTGATGTTATCCAATGCCATTCATTCAAAAACAAGTGCAATCTCCCACCAACTTGTAACTGATCCACACACCCTATGTTCCGGAAAGAACCAGACCCACCTACCTCCATGGTTACCGGTGGATGAATGGTTTTTATTTCTGCCCCTGAGGTTTGGGAGGTAGGACTGATGGAGTGCGCCAACTGCGCATCTTTGACGAGGACCGGCTTGGGCCTTGGCCTAAAAAAGATCTCTGACCAGAGTGTTCAGCCTTCGAGCTGCCACCAGCTTCAGCGAACCTTTTGCTGTTGAAGGGAGCGTAGGGTTGCTGCCGCCAGAATGATGAAGCTTTGCTTGTCGATGGGACCTTCATTGGCCCGACAGCTTTCACTTCTTCGTCCAGATCCTTGACCTGCTTAGGCAGATCTTCTCCGAACAAAATATTCGGCGGTTGTATGTTTCTGGCACTGCACAGTCCCGCAAACTTGGGGTTCAGGGCTGGTCGGATGACATTTTTACGTAGACAGTTAATTTCTAAATGTGCGTCGCACATTAATGCCAGGGCATCCTGTTGCACATCAGACAGGGGACCCTCATCCACAGACCTGGCAAAGGCTGTGATGCCTGAAGCCAGCAACTTTAGTATTCTCTGGAGCTTCACCTCCTGGGCTCTGATGCCCCCTCTGATGTAACCCCAGATGGAGCTGTTAACAGCATGCATATTTAGCAAAGCACAATTAGCAGGTGTTTGGTGCTTCATAGAAGTTTCTGGCATTACCTATTCTTGGAGCTGGAGTGATGCAAGGTAATTGATGCTCGTAGCCAATTTCTCATCCAGTGGCTCCCCTGTTTGTGATGGTATAGCAAACTTCGATGCCATAGCAGGCAAATCTGCTTCACGCACCTTGTGCCTCGTGGTATGCTCTCTGGCCATACCTCCGAACTTCGAGTCAGTCCAAAATTGACCCCGAATGCTCCCCTCCTCAGAGAGGAGGAGCGTGCAGCCCTGAACCAGGTGCCGCCGTGGGCCCCCGAGGAGATCCGCGCTGATATAATTCCATTCCCTGGAGCATATCATGATGGAGCATCCTTTCCATCAGGTGCTCCATCCGGGATAAACGTCCGAAGACGATATCCATTGTAGGATGGGAACCCTCCAGGCCTGACTCATCTGAGTCAACATGCCTCACAGACTTTCATTTGGCTTTCCCTCCTAGCGGGGTTGCCAAGGTGCTTTCGACAGGCACCAAGTCTGAAGCCGCACCGCCAGCGGCTCGGAAGGCAAAATCGATGGCTGCCCGTTACCCTCACTCCCGCAGTCTTCCGTAGCTGGTTTCTCCGTGGCCCGTCTAGACTACCCTGGATTTTTCCATAGTAGTTCGCACTTGAAGCTCCGCAATCAAGAATTACCAAACAAAAAACGACCTCAGAATAAGTTTTAACACTTACCTGTAGGGTTTTTAAACTTACCGTTGGAGAAGCGACGCGCCTGCCAGCCAGTCATTGCGCAATGCGTTAGACGTAATTGACGCGTATGCGGGCTGGCAGGCTTCTTCACGTAGTCACTCATGTGATTCCGAAGTAAAATAGCCTGATGGATGTTGTGAAGAAACTGTTCTTGATCCTAGACTTTTATGGTCCTATACCTTCTCCTAAATGGCAGAAGTGAAATGAGACTGTGGCCAGGGTGGTGCGGGTCTCTGATGATGGTGTCTCTAATAATTGAGGCAGCAATTCCTGTAGATCCCTTCGATGGCGGGGAGAGCAATACCCATGATGGACTGGGCAGTGTTTACCATTAAATTCAGTACCTCAAGATCCAGTCCAATATATGTCGGATCCAAAGGCACCAGATTGAACATCACAATGGCAGTAGAGGAATTTAAGTTCTAACTAAATTTGGAATGAAAAGCTAGTATCAGTGACAATAGTTGTGAGCCATTTTACTTCGGAGTCACGTGAGTGACTACGGGAAAAAGGCCGTCCCCACGCATGCGCGTCCATTACGTCTGATGCATTGCGCAACGACTGACTGGCAGGCACGTCGCTCCTTCCAACGGGTAAGTTCAAAAGATCCAGGTAAGTGTTTTTTCAAACAGCTTTAACTGAAATCGTTGCTCCCGGTCCAGAGTGTGTTTATTCAAGAATACTTTAACTTCGGATTGTGTGCAAATATGTCTATGAAGAGGTGAGCCGCGACCAAACCGGCTGTAGAAGACCATGGGCCTGCGGGCAGTGTGCGACCGCCAAATTCACCTATTGAGCCACTGGCAGAGCAGCCAGCAGCCACAGACTTGGTGCGGCCAGAAGGCACCTTGGCTACTCCACGGGGGAGAAAAGCCACGAAAAAGTCTGTGAGGGCCCTGGACTCTGAGGAGTCGGGCCAGGAGGTGGACGAGTTCCCTCCTAAGGGCAGTGTTACCAGCCTTGTGGAGAGGTTACTCCAGCATGATACGTTCCAGAGGACGGAGCTATCAGAGCCCGGCGAGTTTATTGAACCCGAGGCAGCAGCGTCTGTGTCAGGGCTGCGTGATATCTCCCTGTCAGATGACGGGAGCGTACGAGGTCAGTGCTATGCTGACCCAGAGTACGGAGGCACAGTTGGGCTAGAGGGACCATCGGGTGTATTGGCCATAGCATCCACATTTGTGGTCCCAGCCCTCACCGGTGAGCCATTGGATACAGAGCTCGCCGAGAATATAAATTATATGGCTTCCCATCCTCTGCAAGAACAGACGATGGAGGAAACCACTGCCAGGTAATAATGTCACTTTTTTCGTTCGGGATCTCGTCAAACAGAGTAGGCCAGGGATACTAGGGCTCAAGTTGAGTTTCATGGCATATCCCTCAGATCCATGAGTCTGTCGTATCGTCCATAACCCATTATATTAAGGTCACTAGGAGCTTGAGAGGCTTGGAACTCTCCTTTTTTGTCAGTTACACCAAACCTCACAAACAGGTTACGGTGCAGACCATCTCTAGATGGATCAAACCGGTTCTGGCGTGTGCAGGAGTGGACACTGACATTTTTAAACCTCATTCCACCAGGGCTGCATCAACATTAGCAGCAAGGGACATGGACGTTCCTCTTGACCAAATTCTGGTGGCTGCGGGATGGTCGAATGAGAGGACATACAAGAGGTTTTATAATAAGCCTGTCGCCAGATCCGGGGGTTTTGCTCACTTAAAACAAAGTTCTGTTTCAGTTTCCCCCCGGGTGAGAGGGGTCACTGTTTGTTTTTCTTTTCTGTTATTAAACCATTACTATTGTTAAACCATGTCATGTTTGAATGCATTAATTTTTCTCACTCGTCCTTGTCAATTGATGCAGCTGTGACACGTGGACTCATTCCTTGGCATGAAATCACAGACCTTCAAAGTCTTCACGTAGTCACTCACATGACTCCAAAGTAAAATAGTAAGATTAAATGAGAACTTACCAGTTTGAAGTTTGATCGTTATTTTATGAGGAGTTACGATGAGGGATTACGTGCGCTCCGCTCCCTATCCTCGTAACTTAACGATCATCTGGTAGTTCTAGTCATCTATAATCTTACTATGTTAGTTCAACAACTGTTATCTGTGACTTCACTCCATTGCTTTGAAGATTGACACGCATGCGTGGGGACGGCCTTCTTCACGTAAGCCCTCACAGTAACTCCTCACAAAATAACGATCAAACTTCAAAATGGTAAGTTCTTGTTTAATCTTACTATTCTGGTTTACTAATGTCCTTTAGGAAAGAAAACCTGATTTGCTTATTTGTTGACTATAAGTCCACTAACTTCTTCAACTTCTACATACCCTCTAAAGTGATCTAGGAAATCATTCAATTCAAGAGCATGAACAATAAATCCTGGCCTTTGACACAAAAAGCTAGAATAACTCAGCGGGTCAGGCAGCATCTCTGGAGAAAAGGAATAGGTGACGTTTCAGGTCAAGACCCTTTTCAGACGTTACCCATTCCTTTCCTTCAGAGATACTGTCTGACCTGTTGAGTTACTCTAGCTTTTTGTGTCTATCTTCAGTTTCTGCAGTTCCCTGCTACACAAATCCTGGCCTTGTCGGTGATGTCTGTAGCCTGTGAAGGAATTAAAAAAGAGTAAATATTCTTGAAATCTTATATACTGTAATTTACTGGAGGTATAGTGCATGGATTTACAGTGCTCAGTAACCTAGAAGACTGGTTAATATCAAATTTGCCTGGCAGTAAATCCCAGCAATTTTATAATTAACTTCCACCAGTTAATAGCGGTTACACTTTGGGATTCACACACCTACATGAGTCCTGCATAATAGTCACCTAACTTCACTGAGTCATCACTAAAGCTCTAAATTATGATATTACACTGAATCACTGTTAGTTAACTCAGAGCTGCACCTCTGGGTGTGAATTCATTGAATATTTATTTTAGAAATTGTGAAAGATGAAGGAGGTAATTAAATATCCTTTGGTTAATCAGTGGATCTTACTACCAATCCCAGCAATGATGACTCAGCTTTTGGCTGGGCGCAGTTAACCCTTACTGGCAGTTAACTGTCTTTACTTTAGTAACATTTTAGACTCTAAAGGTACAGAGTGGGAACAAGCTTTTCAGCGATCACCCTGTACACTCCACTAGGGACAATTTACAATTTTTTTACTGAAGCCAATTGACCAAGAAACTTGCATGTCTTTGGAGTGTGGGAGGAAACTGGAGCTGGAAACTGGAAAAATCCCGGGGATCACAGGGAGAACGTACACATTCCACACAGACAGCACTCAAGGTCAGGATCGAACTTGGGTCTCTGACGCTGTGAGGCAACAACTCCACCACTGCGCAACCGTGTTCCAGGAGCAATGGGAAAAATTTAAGGAAATATTAGTGTTTAAACTGTATTTCTTAGGACATTCTGCATCACTTCACAGCAAATGGATATTTTTCAAACTAAAGTTACTGAAAGCACTGCTGTGATGTGGGAACACAGGGTGGACACGGAAATGCAGTGTGGAGGGAATGTGTCATTGTCAGAGGTATCGCCTTTTGGTTAGAAGTGGCAATTAGCAGGAAACGTGGGAGATGTCATAGAGTCATAGAACGAATCAGCATGGAGACTGACCCTTCAGCCCAACTCGCCCATCAGACCAAGTCCACCAGTGGATATGGTGCATTTGGATTTTCAGAAGGATTTTGATGAGATGCCATATAAGAGGTTCATAAACAATGTCAGAGCACATGGGATTGGGGATGATCTTTTGGTGTGGGCTGAGGATTGGTTGATACATTGAAAGCAAAGAATTAGAATAAATGGGTAATTTTTGGGTTTGGCTATTGTAACTGGTGCAACTCACAACCTAAGTCAATGTTTAGGATGAGAGGTCCAGGTGCAATATATACACGGTTTCCGACCATACAAAGTAGGTTGGCAGTGTGAGTTGTGAAAAGGATGCAGAGAAACCTCAGGTGAATTCAAAACATGTTTAGTAAATGGACAATGACATGATGCAGGAATTATATTTCCCCTGACAGTGGCTTATCTGGCTTATTAGGGAGTCGTACATTTAGGACGGAGGTGAGAAGAAATTTCTTCATTGAGAGGTGAGAAGTGAAGAAAGCTAATGGAATGTTGGCCTTCATAACAAGAGGATTTCAGTATAGGAGTAAAGAGGTTCTTCTGCAGTTGTATAGGGCTCTGGTGAGACCACATCTGGAGTATCGTGTACAGTTTTGGTCTCCTAATTTGAGGAAGGACATCCTTGTGATTGAGGCAGTGCAGCGTAGGTTCACAAGGTTGATCTCTGGGATGATGGGACTGTCATATGAGGAAAGATTGAAAAGATTAGGCTTGTATTCACCGGAGTTTAGAAGGATGAGGGGGGTCTTATAGAAACATATAAAATTATAAAAGGACTGGACAAGCTAGATGCAGGAAAAATGTTCCCAATGTTGGGTGAGTCCAGAACCAGGGGCCACAGTCTTAGAATAAAGGGGAGGTCATTTAAGACTGAGGTGAGAAAAAACTTTTTTACCCAGAGAGTTGTGAATTTATGTAATTCCCTGCCACAGAGGGCAGTGGAGGCCAAATCACTGGATGGATTTAAGAGAGAGTTGGATAGAGCTCTAGGGGCTAGTGCAGTCAAGGGATATGGGGAGAAGGCAGGCACGGGTTATTGATAGCGGACGATCAGCCATGATCAAAATGAATGTCAGGTCAGTAAATTGGCACTGAGGTAGAAAATTAGTCGTAATCCTATTGAACAGAAGAGTAGATACAAGTCCTCTCAACAACTAGAGAGCGGTCATGAGTTGGTATCTACCTCACTGGAGACTCTTGGACTATATTTAATCGGACTTTACAGGACTTTATGTTGCACTAAACTTTATTCCCTTTATCATGTATTTGTATACTGTGCACGGCTCGATTGTCATCATGCAGAGTCCACCACTGAATGGTTAGCATGCAATTAAAGCTTTTCACTGTACCTTGGTACACATGACAATAAACTAAACTAAACTAAGTGGTAAAATAGCCTATGCCTGTTCCAGTTTTTTTATGGTCTTCTATTTAAGATGTTATGTGATGTCCTAAATGTGACATCTTATCTGAAGGGCGGCACTTTTGAGACTGCTGCACTTTCTTGATAGTCCTCCGTCATATACTTTTGCGGTAAAAGTGGAAGTGATGAGTAAATCCGTGGCAAATCCAAATTTAAAACAAAGTTTCTTCTTCTATAATTCAGTAAGTGGAGGTAAACAAACCAAGGTCATCTCAGGTTCTGTCTTGATTAGTTGTTAACCTTTTCTCAAAATTTAAATTCATAGCACATTGCCTGGAACTTGTGTTAACACTGAACATAATTTCTGCGATACAAATCAGCTATCCCCTTGAAGATCCTGTAAAATTTAATAAAGTTGCCTCAAAGGCAGGATGAACACACCGGAAATTTTCTTAATATTGACATACTGATTTGCTTCCACTACTATCCCACTGTGAGACGCAAAGCCTTAAGATTCAGAAAGCTCTAATTTACTGAATAGGTCCCGAAAATGTCTGGTTTATGAATGTCAGCAATATTCAAAAGTGTCTGAACTTGACATTTTGACTCCTTTCCCAATGTCTGCATATTACATACATGCGGGACAAAATGATCAAGTTACAATCCAACCATTGCTGTGGAAAGCTTCCAAACGCATCAGCTGTTTATAATTATTTTTTCTGGTAGTTGAAACTAATGCATACTGATGTCACGAGAGAGGTATAATTACCTGCTGTGATGTGCAAAATTAGCCACATGATTCCATAAAGCATATAATCACGTTGCATTGTGCCGAAGGATTCACTGCCCAATATATTACACAAGAGAATAATGGGGAGTCTGGGTTTGATTACAAGGCAGAAATTTAATTAAGTTCATCTGATTTAAAAAAACTTGTGACATCAGCAAAATAAACCCCCAAGATTAGCCAGTGAATGTTGTCAAAAAGATAGACCACACTATGGAGATATGATCTATACTATTCTATTCTTCTACTCAAATTAGCGAAGAGGGAAATATATAGCCCAATATTATAAACAGCCTCTGTCATTTTTTACATGTCAGGGGTTGGGTACCTTGAAGTAAATTACTCATTCCTGACTCATCCATGAAGTACAAATGAGAGTTCAATAAAAGTGACTGTCCATTTCCCTCCACAGATGCTGCCTGGCCTGTTGAATTCCTCCAGCTGCTAAACATTTATTTTGCTCCTGATTCCAGCATCTGCAGTCGTTTATGTCTCTGTAATCAAATGCTTGCCTGGATGAATGGAGCTCCAACAACACTTGCAAAGCTTGACTCTGTGCAAGGCCCAGTAGCCTGCTGCATTGCTGATGCAGCATTTCAATTAGGGATCCAGTGTAATTACGTTATCCAGTGTAAATAAGAACAAAAACAAAATGCTGTAAAAATAGAAGGTTAAAAACATTTCACTTTGACTTGAATCGTTAGCTCTATTTCTCTGTCTACTGGTGCTGCCTAACCTGATGAGTATTTTCTGGAGTCATGCATCGTGGAAACAGGTCCTTCGAACCAACTTGCTCATGTCGACCAAGTTGCCCCATTACACTAGTCCCAACGGCTGGTGTTTGGCCAATATCCCTTTAAAACTTTTAAACTTTCCTATCCATTTCTAGTTACATTTTAGTTTTGCAGCATTGCAGTATTTATGATTTTCAAGTTATCCAAAGATCCAGAATAGCAATCCTGAGCATAGCATTCAAATTTAATTTTACTTTATGTTCTGAAGGAGGAACTAGTCATTCTTTATGAAAATTGTCATAAAACATTTTTTTACAAAACACATCTGGAGAACGTGGATAGGTGATGTTTTGGGTCCAGACCCTTCTAGGCCTGAAACAGAAATTAGGTATGTTACAAAACTTACCTTTAGCGGTGCTGCAGTTCTGTTACTGGCTGTGTGCACGATTTTGGCGTCTTGAGGTGAGGGGGGGGGGGGGGGGGTTAAAATGCGGTTTTCCCCTTGCCATCCGGAGCTTTATTTTCTCGGAGTGCGAGCTATTTCTGGAGATTCGTTCCGACTGCTGGTAAGTTATTTTTTTTTTAAATAGCCCGACTATTTCAGCACTGCAGTAAAATAAAAATTAGCTCCTAATGCCGTGAACACCGACAACGGGGGCGGATTTTACGTAGGGGACAGGTAAGTGAAAGCTGTTTATTTTTACATATAAACCTGCTCTTTTAGATGACCTTAATCAACATTTAACGTTGCGAAACAGTGATTTATTCCCCATACGAACCGGCAGATTTTTTTCCTGCCGATATGGGGTTTAAATTCACCGCAACCGCAACTTTCCAATCCATCGCGTTCCAGAAAATCCCACTCGCAAGCTGATTTAAATGGCCATTAATCTACAGGCATTAAACACTAAATTCCTTCAATTTGGCCTATAAATGTTAATGTTTTCTTAAGAAATGGATAGATGTTTAGATCTAGTAATTGAATTTTGTAATTAGCTACAATTGGGTAACTAACTAATTATATGCTTTAAGTTCAGGTCATCCAAGTAAGATTGTTTCATATTTGTTTCAGAATACTTCAATCCATAATAACTGAAAATTTAATTCAGTTCTCTTAATTTTTAAGAATGTTATGGGCTTTTATGTTTCCTATTGCTTTTCATTAGAAAAGCAATAGGAAACAAGTTGCTAATTTCTGAGTATGAAAATGGCCATAACCTTTTTAATACTGAAGATATGAAAGTGAATTAGGTGTCAAATTAAACTTCTTTTTATGCTTTATCTGATGGGATAAATTGCAGACTTGATTTTTAAAATCTCAAAATGTTGTAACATTGCTACTGAAATGTCACCAATCCATATTCTCCAGAGATGCTTAGTGTGTCGGAAGGAACTGCAAATGCTGGTTTAAACAAGATAGATACAAAAAGCTGGAGTAACTCAGCGGCACAGGCAGCATCTCTGGAGAAAAGGAATGGATGACGTTTCGGGTCTGAAGAAGGGTCTCGACCCGAAACGTCACCCATTTTGCCTGTCCCGCTGAGTTACTCCAGCTTTATGTGTCCTTCTCCAGAGATGCTGCCTGACCCGCTGAGTTACTCCAGCACTTTCTGTCTTTTCCTGAAAGTGAATCAGTTAAACATTTACTAACTCAACTGCTGGTATATTTAGTCCACAGCATGTACTGTACACAAAATACACTGCAATTACTTGCCTAACCCATGGCCTCCTATCACTAAGAGCTGCAGAATAATGGAGACAATGTTCCTCTCCAAAGCATGGTCTTCTGACTTAGAAATATGTTGCTGGTCTTTTATTACACATTATTAATTACTCTTTGAAACGTATAAAATTGTTAAGGGCTTGGACACGCTAGAGGCAGGAAACATGTTCCCAATGTTGGGGGAGTCCAGAACCATGGGGCCACAATTTAAGAATAAGGAGTAAGCCATTTAGAACAGAGATGAGGAAACACTTTTTCTCACAGAGAGTGGTGAGTCTGTGGAATTCTCTGTCTCAGAAGGCGGTGGAGGCAGGTTCTCTGGATGCTTTCAAGAGAGAGCTAGATAGGACTCTTAAAAATAGCGGAGTCAGCGGATATGGGGAGAAGGCAGGAACGGGGTACTGATTGGGGATGATCAGCCATGATCACATTGAATGGCGGTGCTGGCTCGAAGGGCCAAATGGTCTATTGTCTATTACTGCCAATAGACAATAGACAATAGACAATAGGTGCAGGAGGCCATTCAGCCCTTCGAGCCAGCACCACCATTCAATGTGATCATGGCTGATCATTCACAATCAGTACCCCGTACCTGCCTTCTCCCCATATCCCCTGACTGCACTATCTTTAACCCTATCTAGCTCTATCTTAAAAGTATCCAGGGAACCAACCTCCTCCGCCCTCTGAGGCAGAGAATTCCACAGACTCACAACTCTGTGTGAAAAAGTGTTTCATCATCGCCGTTCTAAATGTCTTACCCCCTATTATTCAACTGTGGCCCCTGGTTCTGGACTCCCTCAACACCGGGAACACGTTTCCTGCCTCTAGCGCATTCCTAGTCAAAAAATTCTCCATCGAACAGCAAAGTCAATTTACCATCATGATTTCAGCTGTTCTTGTGGGTAGCTCGCCACTTCCTGCCCAGGAGCATTTAAGAATATGCAATAAATCCAGGTATTTACCACAATGCCCAAATCCTGAAATAAATCTAAAAAAAATCCCCTAAATTCTTCCACTTTGTATGACGATTGTGTTTTATTTTTGGACTGTTTTTCCAGATGCGTAGTCATTTCCAAGGCACTTGAAAGCAAAAAGAGTGTCATGGTGAAACTTAATGCTGATTTTGCAGTCTTATCAACGGCCTCAATCATAGAAATGCCTGGTGCATGTTGTTTGCATAATGGTCAGTTCTGCAGTGAACAATTTGCACTGCATGTTATTTGCATTGAGTGATTATTTTACTTTTATATTATAGAGATGATTGCCATGTCTGGTATGTAATCAAATGCAGTTCCACCTGACCCACAGTTTTCCAGACAAGTTGCGGCCGAATTCATTTCTGTGTGGGCTTTTCAATTAACGGGGACATCCCACTTCTGCACCAACAATTGGTAACATCCTTTTGGGCCCAAAAAAGTATTTCTACCTGATAGTAGAAGAGTTTGCAGGATTTCAGCCAGCCGAACAGAGCACATTTGATGTGTAGGAAAGAACTGCAGATGCTGGTTTGCTGACTATGGGTGCTTTCTGTACGGGGTTTGTACATTCCCTCCGAGACCTGCGTGGGTTTCTTACACTTCAAAGACGTACAGGTTTGTAGGTTAATTGGCTTGGTATAAATGTAATATTGTCCCTATTGTTAGTGTGCGGGGATCGCTGGTCTGTGCAGATTCGGTGGGCCGAAGGGCCTTTATCCGCTCCCTTCTCTAAACTAAACTAAACAGTAAAGGAGGGAGCTGACGATGATAGACATGAGGAACAAGGTCGGTAGGAAAGTGAACCAAAATCTTGCCTTCCACGCCCACAAGATCAGCTGTGGGAGGGCCTCCCCAGGAACATAGGTGGCTGGGCGAGGAGAAGGACGTTGGTTCGCTGAACAATCCAGTTGAAGCCAATGGCTGGAGGCCTTGCAAGCAGCCAAGAGCTCGCCTGGATCGGGTGCCGCTCCATAAGACCTTGAACATGGACTGACGACTGGAAAAACAATTTCACTGTGATATGCATATGTGACAATAAAGCATAATTGAACTGGTTGGGGGATTTGTTGCAGAGTTCCATGGACCTACACAGTGCGCAGTACAATTGCTGAATATATTGCAGATATCTGGTTTATGGGTCCTGCCACGAACTAACATCAGAAGATTTAATTTCTAAGGAGGTTCCTTGTAAAGTAAAATTAAAGTTTCAGGTAGTACAGAAACCATATGCAGTACTTTTGACGAATTCAAACCACTCAGTGATATCATTCATACAAAATCCTTCCAGTAGAGGGTGCAAAGAGATTGAATGATATTTTGATTGTGATTATTTTTCCTCACCAAGATAAGGATTTTCATCCCTCACATCTTTCCATATAATAGTTTGTAACGACAAACTCAGGAAAAAAACGTGCAAGACCCTGATGTGACTTTCCTTGCAAAATAATTTCCACCCAGGCCATTTTCTTAACTGTTCTGAGTTCCCACATTATTATTGCTGGAGTCACCAAGTTTCCCTTCTGTTTCTCATCCACATTCTGGCTCTTGATAACAATATCCAGAGACATAACAACAAATTTCACATGAACATTGAAAACAGCATTAAACATTGTGTTGTCAGGCTACTAATTCAATATCAAGTATTGGGTGAGTCTTAATTTCCCCAAATAGACACTGGGAAGACTAAATGTATTGGTTTGCCCCAATCACTGACTGAATTTCCTCACTGCCAATTTTAATCTTCTCTCTGGTCACTGAATCCAACTATATGGAAGCTTAACATTGATTTATTCCTGAGGTTTGAGCTGTCCCACATCTCAAGTCAGTCCATCTACTGCTGGAAGTCTTATCGTGGCTTTTATTTATTCTAGATTCTATTGTTCCAATGCACTTCTGTGCACTCTAATCGCCATAATATTTAAATCATCTCAAACACAGCTGCCCTGCCTTATCTTGCACAGAACCCTGCTTATGCTTCACTGTTATATGGTGATCTACATTGTCTCAAGCACTACTGACACTTCAGTTTCTATCTTGGCACCAATGATAGCCAAGCTTTCAGCTACCAAGGCCCTAGGTTTCACAAATTCTGTCCGTAATGTCTTTGCCTCTCCATATTTTTTAACTTCTTTAAAATCTTCATTAAAATCTTTTTTTTTAACCATTTATCTCCAAATTCTATTATTTCCTTTGATGGACAAAGTACTGGAGTAACTCAGTGGGTCATGCAGCACCTCTGGAGACAAACAATGGGGTGGAACCCTTCTTCAGGCTGGTTCTGACCTGAAACATAACCTATCCTTTTTCTCCTGACCTGCTAAGTTACTCCTACACTTTCTGTCTATCTTCTAACCATCATCTGCAGTTCCCTTCTGTAATCTATCTTTTCCCTTTTTTGGATCAATGTTAATAAATGACCAGCGACATTTCCTAAACCAAAGGCATTTTATATATGTTAAATGTGTAATGTCTGAAGAAGTGTCTCGACCCGAAACGTCGCCTATCTCCTTCGCTCCTTAGATGCTGCTGCACCCGCTGAGTTTCTCCAGCCTTTTGTGTACCCTTATAAATGTTAAAGGTTGTTGTGGAGTGTGATTATCATGGTTTTGATTATTGAATTCAGATGAATCAATTTCATTTACTTAATAGCAGTGCACAAAACAGAGATGTTAATTCTACAAGTTAAACCTTTGACCCAGAGGTTAATACATCATACTATTCAAAATCTCATTATGTGAAGTGGATTTATTTTTAAAAAAAGCTTGAACCATTTTATTTGATTGTACCAGAACAAATAATGCACCATGCTCTTCAAAACTAATTATGTTTAAGCTGGATACTTTCCAGAAAGGATATGTGTCTAAACCCTCAGATGTATTGTGTGCTTAATATTGGTGACACAGTTAAACAAGCCCTCAGTAATGTTTGCCCTGGAGATTTTCCAACACTGCAAAACCATGTCTGAGTCAGATTAGGCTCCACAGGCAAAGGAACAGACAATTATCATGCAGTTATGATAATTATTCTCATTAGTGCTTGCACACAATCCTGCTGATAGGAAGTGCTATCAAGTTGATTATTAATTACTGCCAATGTTTGATATGCTTCTCCTCCACATCACACAATAAGTAATATTCCATAAACTACTTGCCCGATGGTGTGCCCAAAGACACACCTTGGCAGTCTGCACTTTGAAACCCAACCACGCAGGCCATATTTTGGTTCATGGGCTTTCTTCTCTACTTCTCTCCCTTCTCCTGTCTGGGTTTTGTGGTGCTGGATGCTTGAACATAGTCATTACTGGTGTTGCTGCCTCGTTGGCAGATGAAGGTTTTAATCAAAAGACTCAGATCTGCAGATAACTACAGCAAGAGCGATGCAATTTAATGAGGTTGTTCATTTCAATTTCACATATTGCGTCCTTGGCTTGATACGCTGTCCTTGTGGAAAAGTGGTCAGATGCTCCCGCGTAGGTGCACATGTAATCAAGCAGGGGTTGGATCTTGGACTAGGCTTGAGTAATGTACAATAATCTACTTTGGCAGCACCAGGTAATGCTGAAAGAAAGAATGGCACAGTGGAAGTGGTGGGCAACTGGCTGAGGATTATAGTACAAGAGCTCATACTTGCAGCTTCCATTCTGGCACAGTGACACAGCAGTAGAGCTGCTGCCTTACAACGTCAGAGACCTGGGTTCAATCCTGACTCTGGGTGTGTTCTGTCCAAAGTTTGTACATTCTCCCTGTGACCGCATGCGTTTTCTCCAGGTGTCATAGAGTCATAGAGTGATAGTGTAGAAACAGTCCCTTCTGCTCAACGTGCCCACACCGGCCAATATGTCCCAGCTACACTGGTCCCACCTGCTCGTGTTTGGTCCATATCCCTCCTAACCTATCCTATCAATGTATCAATCTAACTGTTTCTTAACTGTTGGGATAGTCCAGCCTCAACTACCTCCTCTGGGAGCTTGTTCCATACACACACCACCTTTTGTGTAAAAATCTTACCCCTCAGATTCTTATTAAATCTTTTACCCCTTCACCTTAAACCTATGTCCTCTGGTCCTCGATTCACCTACTGTGGGCAAGGGACTCTGTGCATTGACCTGATCTATTCCTCTGATGATTTTATACATTCTGGTTTCCTCTCACATTCCAAAGATGTGCAGGTTTGTATGTTAATTGGCCTCTGTAATAGGTTGGATGCGAAAGAATATCTTTGAACTCGTGTACCAGTGATCAATGGCCGGCGTGGACTCACTGGGCCAGAGGACTTGTTCCAATGCTGTATCTCTAAACTAAACTAAAATGAGGTAAGCTATCATCTAAGGAACATTCTAATCCCACTGTAATCCCTTCCCATGCATCCTACTACCCAGTCACAAATTTATTGTCATGTTTAAATGTATAGTTGCCAACGTGAAGGGTGGCTGATAATGCTGCCCTTGTAAATGCTACCCGTGGGAGTATCATATGTTGTTGACAGCATCTTCCACAAATCAGTGTGTAAATGGGACAAAGCAGCTTATTTGTGATAATGTTTGGAGGCGCCAACCTCACAACTACCCTTTTTACAATCTCAAACCGTATCTAAGCTTGTCCAGCATAGAATGTATCAACTTCTTGCTTTAATGGCAGCAAGGAGAAAAAATGTTGAACAATAAAGTAGAGATGGTGGCCATTCAGCCCTCTTTACCCATGCTAGCTCTTTGGAAAGGCTCAGTGTCATTGCCCGAGCTCTTTCTTCCATAGCTTTCCAAGTATCTGTCCTTCATGCTATCTTTACTCCATCTCAATCACTGGCAGGGAGCTGTAGGCCACCCAGTAAGGGAAATATAAATGATTTAATCTGACAGGACACAAAATGTTTTTGCTTTGTTCACAGTGTTCTCCTGGCATGTAAACAGATCAGAATTTAGCCAAAAGTTTCCTTTTTAGCAGCTGTTTCTAGAGGTTTTATTTCTGGTAAACATATTGTGCAGATACACTAATCAGACTCAGGGCATGTTGGAGCGCTCATGAAAGGGCAAAATCAGTCAATTGCAAATTATTCTGAACAGGCCTAAACAGGCTGATCAGTGATTTGCAATCAAAGTCTGCCATGTAGACTGCAGCGTCAGCCAGCTTGGGTACCGAGAGCAATTGTATAATGCTTTAAATTACCTTGGAATTGATGTGGTAGTCAATGGTAACATTTATTTAATAATATAAATGCTCGTGGCCTCACAGACTCCAGCTCTCACAATGGTTGTTATTGATAGACACAAAAAGTTGCAGTAACTCAGCGGGTCAGGCAGCATCTCTGGAGAAAGGGAATAGAAACATAGAAACATAGAATTTAGGTGCAGGAGTAGGCCATTCGGCCCTTTGAGCCTGCACCGCCATTCAATATGATCATGGCAGATCATCCAACTCAGTATCCCGTACCTGCCTTCTCTCCATACCCCCTGATCCCCTTAGCCACAAGGGCCACATCTAACCCCCTCTTAAATATAGCCAATGAACTGGCCTCAACTACCTTCTGTGGCAGAGAAGACCAAAACTGTATGCAATACTCCAGGTGTGGTCTTACCAAGACCATGTACAACTGCTGTAGAACCTCCCTGCTCCTATACTCAAATCCTTTTGCTGTGAATGCTAACATAGCATTCGCTTTCTTCACTGCCTGCTGCACCTGCATGCCTACTTTCAATGACTGGTGTACTATGACACCCAGGTCCCGTTGCATCTCCCCTTTTCCTAATTGGCCACCATTCAGATAATAGTCTACTTTCCTGTTTTTGCCACCAAAGTGGATAACCTCACATTTATCCACATTATACTGCATCTACCATGCATTTGCCCACTCACCCAACCTATCCAAGTCACCTTGCAGCCTCCTAACATCCCCCTCACAGCTAACACTGCCCCCCAGCTTCGTGTCATCCGCAAACTTGGAGATGTTGCATTCAATTCCCTCGTCCAAATCATTAATATATATTGTAAATAGCTGGGGTCCCAGGACCGAGCCTTGCGGTACCCCACTAGTCACTGACTGCCATCCTGAAAAGGGCCCGTTTACTCCTACTCTTTGCTTCCTCTCTGCCAGCCAGTTCTCTATCCACATCAATACTGAACCCCCAATACCGTGTGCTTTAAGTTTGCATACTAATCTCTTATGTGGGACCTTGTCCAAAGCCTTTCGAAAGTCCAGATATAACACATCCACTGGTTCTCCCTTATCCACTCTACTAGTTACATCCTCGAAAAATTCTATAAGATTCGTCAGACATGATCTACCTATCATAAATCCATGCTGACTTTGTCCAAAGATTTCACCACTTTCCAAATGTGCTGCTATCCCATCTTTAATAACTGACTCTAGCAGTTTTCCCACCACTGATGTCAGACTAATTGGTCTGTAATTACCCATTTTCTCTCTCCCTCCCTTTTTAAAAAGTGGGGTTACATTAGCTACCCTCCAATCCTCAGGAACTACTCCAGAATATAAAGAGTTTTGAAAAATTATCTCTAATGCATCCTCTACTTCTGGGGTTACTTCCTCAAGTACTCTGGGATGCAGCCTATCTGGCCCTGGGGTATATCGGCCTTTAATCCATTCAATTTACCTAACACCACTTCCCGGCTAACCTAGATTTCACTCAGTTCCTCCATCTCATTTGACCCCCGGTCCCCTGCTATTTCCAGCAGATTATTTATGTCTTCCTTTGTGAAGACAGAACCAAAGTAGTTATTCAATTGGTCTGCCATGTCTTTGTTCCCCATGATCAATTCACCTGTTTCTGACTGCAAGGGATCTACATTTATTTTAACTAATCTCTTTCTCTTTTCACACATATAAAAACTTCTATGTTTTTATGTTCCCTGCCAGTTTTCTTTCATAATCTATTTTCCCTTTCCTAATTAAGCCCTTTGTCCTAGATTGCTGGACTCTGAATTTCTCCCAGTCCTCTGGTAGGCTGCTTTTTCTGGCTAATTTGTATGCTTCATCTTTTGTTTTGATACTATCACTGATTTCCTTTGTTATTCGCGGATGCACTACCTTCCCCGATTTATTCTTTTGAACAATTGTTGTAGTTCATCCATGCAGTCTTTAAATGCCTTAAACGCTTTAAATAGGTGACGTTTCTGGTCGAAACCAGTACAATGGGGGAGGGAAAATAGTGGTATGAAAAAGTACAAAACAAATCAGAGCCGGCACCGATGACCAACGAAAGGTGGAGCCCACAATCGTCCATTGTTGGCCGTGGAAGAGGTAATAATGAAGGGGTATATGGATGTGAACAGTGGAACTGGCAGGATGACTAGGGTGGGGGAGGGGCAGAGAGAGAGGGAATGCAAGGGTTAGTTAAAATTAGAGGACACAGTATTCACACCGCTGGGTTGTAATCTGCCCAGTGAAAAATCCTCCAATTTGTGTGTGACCTGACACGAACAGTGGATGTTGATTTGATGCCCACTGATGTAGATGTGAATGTTGATTTCTCTAATTTCTGGTGCATTTAATTTACCGAACCATACTGTGATGCAACCAATCTGTGTGCCTCCACCATACATGTAGAGGTTCGATAGAGAATTTGGTGATATGCCAAATCTCCTCAAGCTTCTTAGTAATTTTCTTTGTAATTCTATCATTGTGCTGGGCATGCAGATAAAATTGGTACTGCAGGTTATGCCACCTACATTCCTCTTACTCAAAAACTTCACCAGGCACTATCTTCTTAACCCATTTGTATTCTTCACTTCAAAGACTGAATGGTTCAGGAACCTACTGGCTGAACATGAAGCAGAGACTTCAAGAACGTGGTGCGGGCAGAGTGGATCAGTGCCGGTAAGTAGCTTCCTGCATGCTTGGAGGCACTCTAGGAGTTGGATGGTTCATTGGTGCTTTATTGTCACATGTGCAAACACATAATTAAATTATTTTCTTCATATACAGTTCAGTGCCTAAACACAATCTCTGATTAGCAAAGTGTACAGTGATAGTCCACTGAGACGGCATGTAAGAGGTGTCAGGTTTAGGCGCTATTTTCAAAGTTCTTTCCACGCTCCATGTCTCATGAGTAGCGCTCGATCCAGGTGAGCCCCAGACTGCTATTGCACCGCTAGCCTTTTTTGGACATCTGGATCGACCAAGTCCCTCTCCTCTCCCGTCCACCATTGTGCCTGGATGCACCTCCTGCAGCTTACCTTGAGGTCGCGGAAGGCCAGACCCCGGTTTACACTCCGACCAGCCTTGCTCCTCGTATCCATCATCGCCGACTCCCTCGTCTCTAGTCCCTGGTCTTCGGGGGATGAGCACGGGTTGGTTTGGTGGCTTCCCCTTACAGGCCATGACTTGCTGGGTCTTTGTGCATCCGGCCATGTGCCCCTCAGGTCTTTGTGCCTGGGGTGGGCTGCAGGAGGCGCCCCGGCTCACAAAGGCTGAGCACTGGTCATGGGAGTTGAGGAAACAGTGCAGCTGTGAGTCAATGTGTCCGTGGAGTGGGATGCTGGAGGGCTTGCAGCAGCTGGGGGATTTTGTGAATCGGGTGCTGCTGGAGGGCCCACAGAGGCCAGGGGGACAGATTCGACATGGCCTGCAGGAGCATGCAGTGGCGCAGTGATGGTGGAGGACATCGACAGCATCGCTAGGCCAGGCCAATCCCTGCAACTTCAACCTAGTGCCGCCGTCAGGTCAACAGGCCTATATGGCCAAGATAAGTCTTTATTTTAACAACTTGATACTTGAAAGGTAGCAGATGGCAGTAGAAACGTGGTGACTCTTTATGTACAGCCTTGGTGAGGTCTACTATTTTCACACTTCAACCTTTCTACCATTGCACTTATGATTGTGCTTGTGTATAGTATGTTTTTTACTGAACTGTATGCAAAACAAAGAAAATTCACTGTATATAGACACATGTGAAATAAAGCACCATTGAACGATTAATAGTAAGATTAAACGAGAAGTTACCAGTTTGAAGTTTGATCTTGATTTTATGAGGTGTTACAATGAGCGAATACGTGAAGAAAGCCGTTCAGCCCGCATGTGCGTCAATCTTCATAGCAGCGGTGTGAAGTCACAGATAATAATGGTTGAACTGAACATAGTAAGATTAGAGAAGAGTAGAACTAGCAGATGACCTACATAATATCAGGGTTGGGAGCGGTGTGCACGTAATCGCTCATCGTAACTCCTCATAAAATCAAGATCAAACTTCAAACTGGTACGTTCTTGTTTAATCTTACTATTTTATTTCAGAGTCACGTGATTGACTATGTGAAGATTTCAAAGCTCTGTGATTTCATGCTGGAAGTGAGTCCATGCGTTACACACTGCATGAAGTGACCATGGATGAGTGCAAAAGATTAATGCATTCAGACATGACTTAGTTTGTTAAAATGCTGTTGCTTTAATCATCAAAAGAAAATAATAGTGACCCCTTTCATCCAGGGGGAAACTATAAAACAGAATCTAAAATGGAGTTGGCAAGTACCCCCGTTTGGATCTACCTATCTCAATGGGTTATATAAAATGTTGTTGAAAGTATGTTTAAGAGGTTTGACCATCCTGCAGCTTGCTATAAGAAATTGGTCCTGTGGAATGTACATTACAAATCCTAGGAGCTGATGTGCTCAGCAGCCCTGGTGGGGTGAGTGTCGTTAACATTAGTATTCATGATCATTAGCCAAACCCTGTTTTTACCCACCTGGAGTTGGTATTTTAGAACCAATACTTCTTATGAAGTTTTTTGTAACAATAATAACAATAAGTTAAACATTGCTTGTTTTGGAGCCTTTGAGGCTATGTGACCTAAACTTATAGTTGTAATGTGTGACCAGACACATTACCGAAGGTCCATATTTGGAATTTGTAATATATAATAATATGTCATCCATTTGAGTGTTTGGTAATAACCCATGAATGTTATGGTTTCAGCAGGACCTGCAAAAAAGCAGGGGCGATATTGCCCCTTGCTAAGTGGAATTTCAGGAGAATATATTATTGGTTAGTTCTGGTTAATTAAATCAAAATCATAAAATATTATGTTGTTAGTAGATGTGACCATCCTGTCCAGTCACAATTTATGTAGTGACTGGACCCATTGCACTGAGGCCAATGCCATGAGGATAAGTACTTTATGAGATCCGGCTAAAGATAAGGATGTAGCTGGTGTCGCCCGGTGAAGTAATGTAAACATTATGTCAATTCCCATACTTCCATGTAACCGGGCCTGGGGCAACTTTTGTTAAAGATATCCTATATAATTCTGGATATCAGAGGATGAGACCCGACAGTGTGGGTCCCACTTGCTGCAGCAAATATGATGACAAGGCACGTTGGCACAGTTGATGGCACTTTAACTTACTTATTGGCAAAGACCCATTTGAAACTGAACTGTTAGGCGTCAGTTATCCGTGCTGTATAGTATGTAACATGTGTATTTAAATAAAAACGCTTCCCATCTGCTGAAGTGGAAATGTGCTGCCTTTTGGTGCTTTCCTTGCACTCTGCAGTGCGCACTACATGGATCGGTCTGACAACCCGAGCCGCAGGCATAGTCGTCTCAGAGTCTGCAAGTCAATGAATTGATTCTCTTGCAGAGGCTGGTTTCCTGTATCACCAGCAAGTTTTATGTTTTGAATAACCATATTAGGTTCTATATTATTCCCAACATTAGCGGGAACCATGGCTGTGTATGTCAGTCAGGCAGTTCGAAAGCCTGAAGCGGTATCTTGCTGGATTTATTGCAAGACCCGACTGTTGTGGCAGTATGGAGGAAAGACATGCAAGAACATTCCTCCCTAGTGTGGCAATAGCGTATCTCTCGCCACTGTATGCCACATTTTTGCAACTGGTAAATGAGCCTGGCTGTAAACGTATCAAAATTTGGTGTTCCATGGAGCCATAATGGCATTAAATACTTTGTGATCCAACATCCATTCTGTGTTGTCATTGTTTTCACTTGTAAGGAGCGAAGGAGATAGGCGAAATCAGCCAGGGATCAAATGAGGTTAGGTTAATATCATAGGATACTTTAACTTTATTGCACCCATGTGCCTAACATATGCCACCACCATAGTGTATCAATTTGGAGTTGAGCATGCAGATTATGCATATTCTCACAATGACCTTTAACCTATAGAATGCACTTAGTGTTTATAGGTAGTTGATACCAATAACTGAAAAATTGGTGACTCATGCAAACTGCATCCACCTCCGTAATTTCTCATCTTTGAGGACTAGAATCAGTTTGTAATTACTGAAGATTACTGACCAAAATTACTGGAGCAATGCTGAATACTGCCACCATTGTGACTTTGGTATCTTCAGCTGATGATAGCATAGGTCTATTAACAATGACCTGTATGGTACTTGAGGGGTTAATTATTTGTACGTTGTAAGTTCTGACAATGCAAAGGCCCAATTTGCACTGCTGAAACACAGCTGCTATATTGCCAATTACACTTGATGAATAGAAGGATGCTTAATAACAACGAGGTTGTTGCAGGCTTCTGTTAATTCCATCTCTTGACCCAGGGCGGAGTCACTGTTAAGTTGATAGTTGAATGTTAATCCCAATAGTCAATTGTTCTGATTGGTATCAATTTAAATTTAACTGGATGGATTAAAGGAACCCACTTCCTCAAATATAGTTTGAGCTGCAACTGTTGATTTTAGTTAAATACAGTGTTTAAAACATCATCTAGATAGGTGATAACAAATGTTCTGGAGCTCTGAGCAGCCCAAGCACTGGTTTAAGTAAGTTGGTAAATAAACCTGGGAGCCGATGTAGCCCATTTTGCAACGCTTTAACTGTTATCATTGACCCATCCGGATAAATTTCAAATATCTCCGGTGTTCCCTGTGAATGGGAACTGAATAGCATGCATCTTTGAGATCGATGCTTGCCATATAGCTCCTATAGAATCAATAGTTAGACAGTAACATAGTTTCCCATTTTGAAAGTCTATACTGCACATACGAGTTAAATCTGGATGAAATGACATCCTCCATCTTTCACCATGTCCAGAAAGGCAATCCTGCCCATAATACTGGGCCTGTCTCGAAAGACAACTCAGGCCCCAATTCCAAGCCTGCTTGGAACCTATGTATGTTGTGCAGTATAAAGTAATCACATGTTATCATCAGTTTATTAAACCCAGATCTGAATCTCATGTTATCATTGTCACTTGTACAAAAACACAAGTGTAAATATTACCAACATGTAAATGCTCCACAACCCCATGTTTTGGCAGAACCAGACCCACCTACCTCCATGGCTACCGGTGGTCTTATGGTAAGCCCAAAGGCCGCTGATGCGGGTTCTGTTTCCCCTGAGACCGGCTTGGGCCTTGGTCTGAAAACCTCATCATACTGAGTCTGCCTCGTAAGACAACTCTGACCATAATTCTGAGCCTGCCTCAAAAGACAACGCTGGCCAGCTTTCCGTGCCCAGCTTTCAATCTGTCACCGGCTTCAGTGAACCGTTTGCCCCCGATGGAGGCGTGGGGTGTGTCGTCGCCTACCGATGAAGCTTTGCTTGTCGTCGGTACCTTCATTAGTCCGAAAGCTTTTTGCTTCCTCATCCTGGTCTTACCTGTGGGATAAGTCTTACCTGAAGAGAGGTTTCGGCGGCTGGTTTCATTTCCTGGATTTCATACCTTCCAATGTCATCCTGATAGCGCTGTTCACTGCCGGCACTTGTAGCATGAGGGAACTCTGGCCCCTTGCGGGTATTCTGCCAATGGCTGGTGACCCTTGAAGCCATATGCATGTGCTCCAGTATGTTCCACAGACATACTTTGAATTTGAAGTTTGCGCTGACATGGCTCCTCCAGCGGACGTATATCAGGTTTTTTGCTCTGGGTCAGACAGAAACTGACCCTGAATGCTCCCATCCTCAGAGAGGGAGACATTATGCAGCCCTGAAACAGGTCCCGCTGCCTGCGGGTTCTCCATAATACCCGGGCTGATAACTCCCTCCTTTGGAGTATGTCATTGTGGAGCACCTCTCCATCAGGTGCTCCAGGTGGGTTTGAACGTTTAAAGACGTTACCCATGTAGGAGGAGATCCTCTCCATCAGGAAACCTCCTGGCCTGACTCCCCTAATCCACAGGCCTGACCGTCTTACCTTTGGTTTTACCCCCTTTCTGGGGACCCACAGCAGTCTGGAAGCGGCTGACCACTAGATGTTGGAGGGGTCCCTCCTGGCCTGACTTCCACAGGCCTACCCGACTTGCTGTTGGTTTTACCCCCTTCCTGGGGAACCACAGCTGTCTGGAAATAGCTGACCCCTGTATGTCGTGAGTGGGGGGGGGGGGACCCTCCTGGACCTTACTTCACAGACCTTACCGGCTTGTGGTTCGTTTTACCCCCTACCTGGGAACCACGGCCAGTCTGGAGGCAGATGTCCCCTGTATGTCGGGGGAGGGGGGGGGTTTCCTGGCCTGGCTTCACAGAGCTTGCCTGGTTTGTGGTTGGTTTTACCCCCCTTCCTGGGAACCACAATCGGTCTGGAAGCCACTGACTGTGTTGTCAGTGACTTTGGGTGGCGTACCCGCACTTCCGCAGTCTCTGTAGCCGGTTTCCCCTCGGTCCCGGTATCCTCGCGGTCTGGCCGGACTTTGCCCCAATTAGTCGAGCAGGTTTATCTCTGTACAGATATTCCTGCAAAAAAAAAGAACACAAAACCTGGAAATAAGGTAAAACTTACCGTCAGGTTGAACTTACCATTGGACAGAGCAATGCTGCCGCCAGTCGGCTCATTGCGCAAGCGAGTCAACGTAATGACGCGCATGCGTGCTGAACGGCCTTCTTCACGTAGTCACGTGACTCCGAAGTAAAATCCATTGAGATCTTCATCTCAATTAAAAAATTACAATCCAGAGAGCAACCTATTCTTCAGAGTCTCTTGAACAATTTTATTTATTTATGTGAAATGGATATTGTAAACAGGCCCAGTGTTTAATGTTCATCTCTGATTTCCCTTGCTTTTGGACTTGAACCACTGCAGTCTTTCTAGTGTTTAAGAAAACACTGCAAATGCTGGAAAATTCGAAAGTAGGCAAAAAATGCGGGTGAGGCAGCATCTATGGAGAGAAGGAATAGGCGACATTTCGGGTCGAGACCCTTCTTCAGACTGAAGAAGGGTCTCGACCAGAAACGTCGCCTATCTGTCAGTCTTTCTAGTTGCTTGGAGACTTTAGACTCAGTGACGATAATGGAATAGTGATAGATTTAAATTACAGAATGGTAAGTGACTTGGAGGGGAACCCTGAAGAAAATATGTCCTTCTTGGTAATAGTTGTTGAGGTTGAAGATTTGGGTACCTGTCAGTGACATCTTGAAGAGTTGCTCCAGTGATTGTGGTGCATTCTTTGAGTATTTCAGAAGTTCCTCATATAATTATAAAAATAATAATTTGTCACAGTCATAGAGTCATAGAGTGATACATTGTGGAAACAGGCCCTTAAGCCCAACCTGCCCACACCGACCAGCAATGTCCCAGCTACATTAGTCCCACCTGCAAATGCTTCATATCCCTCCAAACCTCCCCTATCCATGCACCTGTCTAACTGTTTTATAAATGTTGGGATAGTCCCAGCCTTCAACTACCTCCGCTGGCAGCTTGTGCCATACATCTACCACCCTTTGTGTGAAATCTTTTAAATCTCTGTTTTACAACTAGAGAGTAAAGCGAGTATCAAAGGAGTGGTGAGGGATGTTTCTTCAATTATTGAGACAAGGTAACAAATCATATTTTGTTAACACTCAAGGGAGAGCATCATCCATCTTGCACACTAAGACATTAATCCAAATGGCTTTTAAAAAATAAATCTTAAGAATACACATCATTGTTAAAAGCTCACATTGAAGGTAACACTTTACCAATTTAAAAATAAATGAAAGTACAGTTAAAGAACCCTGGAATGTGGCAACTATATTAGGTGAATCAGAAGTAAATGTAAAAGGGAATAACTTTGTTAGTCCTTTGAGAACTATATGATACCACAGGTTAACTAAGAAGAAGCATTTAGAAAGCCTTTGGGACTTCACAAAAAAATACGGCAGTGACATTAATCCAAAGCTTTGATGGATTCAGCATTGTATGGATCTATTACACTTTGCTAGTGGAGCAGGGTATTTTACAAGGTCTTTCAGGAAACATTTTCATTTGAAAACTGTCTTCTGTCGGTATAAATGGAATATATGAGCCACTGCTTCCCTCAATTCATATCCCTGACAGCTGTTAGCAATTTGCTGCAAAGGTGTTGCAAGGATATGATTCAGGCTCCCGAAGGATGAAACACCAGCAATGCACTGACGTAAGGAATGAAGCAGTCGCTATACGAATATAAACCAAAGGCATTATTGTGAATTATTCACAAGAACTAGGCAGAATTACCAGAATTTGTCTTTCGCCAGACCCTCAAGATAAACCACATGGTTCTGAAAGTTACCCAATTGAAGGCACTTTAAGATACCGGAGGACGAAGGTTGATTATTGGGGTTAAGATTATGTGTTAGCCTAACATAAATCAGGACTACTTTTAAAACCTGTACTTCGACCTCTTTGATTTCATCCAAAGATCATGGTTATCAGAAAATGAGTAGAGCACTGGAGACTGTTGTGGAGCAGGGAGATCTGGGAGTACAGCTGCATGGTTCCTTAAAAATGGCAAGACAGGGCAGCACAGTGGTGCAGCTGGTAGATCCACTGACTCACAGTGTGTGATACCCAGTTTCGATCCTGAACTCGGGCACTGTCTGTGTGTGGAGTTTGCACATTCTCCCTGTGACCACATGTGTTTTCCTCCGGGTACTCTGGTTTCCTCCCATTTGCCAAAGATGTGTGGGTTTGTAGGTTAATTGGCTTTCTGTAAAAGAAAATGCCTACAGTGTGTGGCAAATGGATGTGAAAGTGGGCTAACATAGAACTAGTGTGAACGGGTGATCAATGGTCGGCTTGGATCCGGTGGGCCGAAGGACACGTTTCCATGCCATATCCCTAAACTCTTATGTAAACTTTTATACAGGATGGCAAATGGCGCAGCGGTAGAGATACTGCCTTACAGCGCCAGAGACCTGGGTTCGATCCTCACTATGGGTGCTGTCTATACAGAGTTTGTGCATTCTCCCTATGACTGCATAGGTTTTTTTTCCAGGTGCTCTAGTTTCCTCCCACAGTCTAAAGACGTACAGGTTTGTAGGTTACTTGGCTTTGGTAAAACATTGTAATATTGTCCCTAGTGTTTAGGATGGTGCTACTGTATGGGTTGATTGCTGGTCAAAACAGAGTCGGTGGGCCTAAGGGCCTGTTTCGGCGCTGTATCTTTAAAGTCTAAGGTCTAATGATGGAAAGTGTGGTGAAGAAAGTATATCGAATGCAAAGGTTGGGACATCATGATGCAGCGTCTAAGTTGCTGGTGAGACCGTACTTGGAGTAATATGTGCAGTTCTGGTTGCCCACTTACAGGAAGGATGTCAGTAAATTAAAAGCAGAAGACATTCCCTGGGATGTTGAGCGCCATTTTGTTGGAGGATTGAATTGTATCACCACCAGAACTCCGGGTGTTGGTGGGTGTCTTGTAGATGTGACACTTAGTACAAACCCCAAAAAACCTGAGGACAATGCGATTGAATGATCGCCACTCTTCTAACAAGGAACGGTAATAGAAAGATTAAACAAAAAATTACCATTTGAAGTTTGATCTTTATTTTATGAGAAGTTGGAATGAGAATCCGCCAGCCCGTATGCGTGTCAATCTTCACAGCAACTGTATGAAACCACAGACCACTTGCACCAAATTAAACTATAGAAAGAATGATAAAGATAATTGCCGAATTATCTTTATGAGATTCAGGGTTGGGAGTGGAGGGCACGTAGTCTCCCACTCGAACTTCTCATAAAATAAAGATCAAACTTCAAACAGTAAGTTCTCTTTTAATCTTTCTATTTTATATCAAAATCTCGTGATAAGACTATGTGAAGCCTGTGAAGCCTTCAAAGCCCTGTGGTTTCATGCCGTAAACCAATCTGTATGTGTAAACACTAAACAGATAAACCATAAATGGTAGAAAAGACATGGACCATTAACAACATGATGCTAACTTTAAATACATATACATCGCCCTTAATTGGACCACAGTCCCAATTGCCTTTGGGTTAGACAATAGCTCATGCAACACTGTTCAGAATTCTATCTGCCACCGTCCAGACATGTTCAACGAAATGTAACTTCTGAAAGTGTGCTTTACTGAGCCTCCTGTTGTTGCAAAAAAGTGATCAAAGAGAAATATCCATTCTATTGGCTGCTGACGATCCAGCCCCCTGGTAGAGTGAGACTTGAAATGATTTATATTCACTCCTGCTTTCAGCTGCTTACACTCTATCCATCTTGGAATAGTCTGCACCAACAATCTCTTGTGAAACTATTATATAACTATGAAGAAACTTTTCCTTTGTCTCATAGGTTCTTAGTAACGTCGGTGTACCTTTTAAATAATAAACACCCACAATCTACGATCTGGTGGGTATGCTGTCAACTCCAACTTGTACCCAACTGTGCCAGTTTTGCTTTATGAGTTCATTCACATAAAATGCTACCTTCTTGTCAGATATGACCGAGAGATCCAGACAGAGATTGTGTAAAGACTGAGCTCTTCGTGCTGATATCAGTGTCATAAGCATGACTAACTTAAGAGTAACTGCACCAATGTTAGGGTTACAGCTGATGATGATCTGCATAAAAATGTATACTGATTACTTATTCCACACTACTTTGTATCTAGGCTTTAGAGTGTTCATATAAAAGACACCTTCCATAATCTTAGTCAACAGTGGGTGAAAACCAATCATTTATTGCCCCACTTATAGTACTAGATACAACAACAAAGCAGTACGAGCAGTGTTAATTGTTTTATAACATAGTCGCTTCTCTTAAACCCAAACTGAAAGAAAACCACAAACCTCTGCTACTTCTGTTTAAAAGTAGCTGACATGTGTCTCTTCAGGAAACTTTCCATACAACCATGCAATGATAGCTGCACGAGAAATAGTTTGAACAAGCCACCGCCCGTGTCATCGAGCAAATATAGGAGGTCCTTTCAGCTGACTTATTTACAATGGAAGCCATGGTTGAGTAGGCCAATTTGGCACTACTATAATTCATGTTGCCTCATCTTGAATTAACTTAGGAGGCATCTACTGATAAATACCCTGAGTCTTATCTGTGTGTAGGGTCCGAGACATATCTGCAGAGTTTATGACAAATCCTAAATATGTAATAGATAATGCCGGCTCCAGTATAGACTTTCCTAGATGAATAACAAACCCTAGATATTCTAGAAGTGCCTTGGTTGCTGAAACAGCTAACTCTGTGACACCTGATCTCTTATAACCATATAACATATAACCATATAACAATTACAGCACGGAAACAGGCCCTCTCGGCCTTTCCTGTCCGTGCCAACCATTTGTTTTCCCCTAGTCCCATCTACCTGCACTCAGACCATACCCCTCCATTCCCTTCCTGTCCATATACCTATCCACTTTACTTTTAAATGTTAAAATCGATCCTGCCTCCACCACTTCTGCTGGAAGCTCATTCCACACAGCCACCACTCTCTGAGTAAAGAAGTTCCCCCTCACGTTACCCCTAAACTTCTGTCCCTTAATTCTCATGTCATGTCCTCTTGTTTGAATCTTCCCTACCCTCAATGGGAAAAGCTTATCCATGTCAACTCTGTCTATCCCTTTCATCATTTTAAAGACCTCAATCAAGTCCCCCCTTAACCTTCTGCGCTCCAAAGAATAAAGACCTAGCTTGTTCAACCTTTCTCTGTAACATAGTTGCTGGAACCCAGGCAACATTCTAATAAATCTCCTCTGTACTCTCTCTTATTTTGTTAACATCCTTCCTATAATTAGGCGACCAAAATCGTACACCATACTCCAGAATTGGTCTTACCAATGCCTTGTACAATTTTAACATTACTTCCCTACTCCTATATTCAATGCTCTGATTTATTAAGGCCAGCACACCAAAGGCTTTCTTTACCACCCTATCTACATGCGATTCCACCTTCAGGGAACTATGCACAGTTATTCCTAGATCTCTCTGTTCCACAGCATTCCTCAATTCCCTACCATTTACCATGTACATCCTATTTTGATTTGTCCTGCCAAGATGTAGCACTTCACACTTATCAGCATTAAACTCCATCTGCCATCTTTCAGCCCACTTTTCCAAATGGCCCAAATCTCTCTGTAGACTTTGAAAATCTACTTCATTATCCACAACACCACCTATCTTAGTATCATCTGCATACTTACTTATCCAATTTTCCACCCCATTATCCAGATCATTGATGGACATGACAAACAACAGTGGACCCAACACAGATCCCGGAGACACCCCACTGGTCACCGGCTTCCAACCTGACAAACCTACAATAAGCATGTCCTCCATAAACTCCATGACAAAATGCCCTTTAGATCTGAGTAGGGCAACATTGACTTTAGATTCTTTGTAAATAGCCTAGGGCCGAAATCAACCCCTTAGGTAGAACCTAAAAGTTCCACAACTGGCCTTGCCAGATAAACCTGAGATATATCCTGTGACTCTCGTGCATTGATATTGAAAAGTATGCATCTTCTAGATAAATTGAGGCCCGAAAGCAATCCTCTGTAATCAGCTATTTTGCTGAATTAAAATTATCCATCTTAAAATGGTTATACCAGCCTGCTCATCCTTTTGTGAAATGTCCCTGATTTAACTTGGATAGCCATAGTTTCCTCTTTAGACCATATGTATGGAAATCTTGGCTTGTCTTACCGCAGAGGAAATTAATCAGCCAGAAACTGAATCTTATAACCGTTTATGATATGTAAAAAACACCAAGGCTGCCCCTGAGACTGACACCACCAAAAATGGCCTTAGGCGGATGATCAATAGTCAACTGACCCTAGACTTGTCTCTGTCCCCTTGGCTCAGGCATCATGGCCAGCTGGGGAATGATACTGAGTATGTGGAGTGCGCTGCCTCCATGGTGAGCGCTAAAACCTGCGAATAAAAAGCCTTCTGGCTTGGCTTTAATTGTGTAGGCCTGGTGCTACAACCAGCCTCAGTGTAGCGGTATGTGGTTTGGTAGGGATGATATGCATGCAGGTAAACGGGAGTCTTACCCACAAAGGGTGTCTTTACCACACCAACGCAGCTTTGAATTCCTCTTGCAAATCGTTAACTTGCTAGCCCAAGTCTTCTCCAAAGAGATACTTGCAGACTGCACATACTAGCCTTGCACAAAATTAGCATATATTGGGTTGATCTCTACCATCCTAACACAATTTGAGTTTACACTGTGCATTACACAAAAGTGCTAAGGCGTCTGCTGCAATTCAGACAGCTGAGTTCCCTCCACTGACATTGCAAATGCCGTAATCCTTCTTTGAGAATTCCCTGAACTTGCTGGAGTTTAAAGCCTTTTGACATTGTTTTACCCTTCAGGTAGCCCCAAATGGTGGCATTAACCTACGGACCAGTGTCTGGCAGAAATCAGGACTAGCATACTATCCAGCAGTGTCCTGCATGAACTTCTCAATCAACTGATGAGAAGTCAAATAACCAATGCTATTTGCCAGTTCTTTCTCTAACGGTTCTCCTATCCCCGAAGGGATGGCAAATTTAGTCACAAGTGCCAGAAGATCCTTATGAGACTTGAGTTGAAGCATATCATCCAATGTGGGAATTTGATGTTCACTGTCAACTGCCTCACAGTCAGAGTCTCCACAAAACACCCATCCTCAGAGTGGGAGATATAATGCAACCCTGAACCAGGTATTGCTGCCGCAGACTTGAACTACCTGTCTCGATCGCCAGTGTGCGCAACATATTCCCTTCAACCAGCCTCTCAATCAGGCCTACAGATGTTAATCTCAATGGATGTTGAGGCAGTACCTTCCTGCCCAATATTGTCCTTCTGTACATTTCGCCATTTTGGCCTTGTCCTACCCTGAACTTGGGTTGCCAAACTGCAATCAACCATGCAACCGCAAATCAGCTATGATCATATATGATCAGCCATGGTCATATTGAATGGCAGTGCAGGCTCGAAGGGCCGAATGGCCTACTCCTGCACCTATTTTCTATGTTTCTATGTTTCTCCCTTACGGACCTTTTGTTTTATATTATTTATTTTTATTTTTATTTATTTATGTATATTTTTGCAAGAGGTAAAAATGCTACATGCCAGTTCGGCCTTTACTGGTTTATCTATCCCCGAGAGAATGGCAAATTATGTTCCAGCGTGCTGTTCTGCTTTCTGTTTAGCCAAGCTGAAAGAACTTAGCATGTGTTTAGAGAATCCTCAAACTCCCTGTCTCCTCAAATATCTGAGTTTAACTGCCTCTATCAATGAAATACACCTTCCTTACTCGTGTGAGCAGCCTGATAACCTCAATCATAGATGTTGAGGCAGTGCTTCCCTGGCCAATATGATCCATTTGGACAGCGAGTTTCAAGTTGGTCTACCATGAACCAGGGTAGATAACCTGCTCCTTCTGAAAGTTTTCACGGAGGTTGTTGTGCAGGCCACCCTGCCAGCATCTCTGAGTCCGGTTCCAAAACGCTTCTCTGTTACAAAACTTTCAGCGGTTGCTGTGCAGGTCACCCTGCCAGCCTCTCTGTGCCCGGGTCACCAACCTGCTCTTTTTCAGAGCCAGTGGAAGGTATTAGACAGACTATGTTTCCAAGCCCGGGTCGCCAGGCTGCTCCATTTCGGAGCTTTCTCGGAGGTTAGTAAACAGACCTTACTTGCCAGCATCTCCGAGCCCGGGTCGACCTCCTTATCGGAGCTTCGGCGAAGTTCCTTTTGCAGGCCGTGCTTGTCCACATCTTCGGCCCCATGCTTGCCAATTTGCTCCCTTTCAGAACTTTAAACGGACACTGCAGTGCAGGTTGTGCCTGCCAGCGTCGCTGCACCCAGTGGGACAGGCTGCTCCTTCTGAACCTTCTGCTCCTTTGGAGCCTTGGCAGTGCTTACTGTGCAGGTCGCGCCTGCCAGTTTACTCTGAGGCCGGCCGCCTGCTCCCTTCCGGACCCTTAATGGCAGTAGCTGTACAGGTCACACCTGTCAGCCTCTCCGAGCCCGCTGCATCTATTTTCTGAGCCAGTGGGCCATTCCTGCAAACAAAGACAGCTTATCTGCTGGAGCATTTTCGAATGCCTCCGAATCCCGTGCCATGCGAAGACGTATTGACGCGCATGCAGGCTGGCGGGTTCTTTACGTTCACGAGACCAATATAAAATGATTCCCAATGGATTGCACTGCAGGAATTTGTTATTTTGCAGGTTCTGCCAGGATGAGTGGATTTCGCAGCTGCTGGCTGTCTAATCTACTGTGCCATCGGATGCCTCCTACACCTCTCAGAAAATGCTCCCTTCCTCATTTCAAGTACAATCATCGACAGGCCCATTGGATTGCTGACGGTTAGCAGTGTCCACAGGTACGGAGCATATGTTGACAGGAAGGGTGGCATTGTGGCAAGTGGACACTGAAAGACTGCAGAAGTTACAACTCAGTGATAAAGTCTGTTGCACTTCCTTTGGAAAGAAATCTTCATATGTGAAAGCAAACATTGCACAGATGTCTCTCAAAAGGATTCAGATCTAGTATTTAAGTGGGCTTGTTTTAAAAATAATAGAGATTGGGTGAGAAATGTTATCATGCCTGAAAAAGAAGGATGAGAGTGGAGCATTGCAGTTTTATGTGAGACCTTCAGGTTAAAATGTTAATGCATCTAAGATTTGGGGCGGCATGAATGGCAGAGTAGAACGATGAATCTGAGATAAGATCCTGACCTGATATGTCATTTGTCTATTCCCTCCACAATGACCCATTGAGGTACTCCAGTCCTTGGCGATTTGCAAAACATTTTTTATAAAGACCTTTTCTCGGTGACCTTCCCGACTGCTGAGAGTGTGGACAGGAATCAGTAAACTCAGGAGAGGAGTGAGAGAGGGATGGTGGGAGGGGGTGTTGGTCGTGAATGGGGAATAGCAGGAGGAGAAGAGATTGTGGAAGGCAATGGCCGGAAGAGAGGGAATTACAGAGTGTAATTGTGGGGGAGTAGGATTATGGAAATAAATGGCAGGAGGAGAGAGGATTGTGAAGGGGAATGGTAGGGGAGAGGAGATCACAGAGGGGAAGGGTGGATGAAGAGAGGGGATTGTGGAGAGCAATGCCAAGGGGAAGGGAGTGTGGAGGGGGATGTTGGGAGAAGAAGAGGTTATGTATAGGATTGGCAGGTGGGGAGAAAGGATCAAACGATCATGGAAGGAACTGGTGGGGGAGAAGGGAGGGAATGGTGAGTGGGAGAAGGGGCTTGTGGAGGAGATGGCGAAGGGAGGTGGGTATTGTAAAGAAGAATGGCAGGTGGGGAAAGTAGCTTGGAGGTAAGGCAAAGAAGAGGGGATTATGGAGGGGATCATCACCTGGAGACGGGAATTATAAAAGGGAATGGGTTAGGAAGTGGTGACCATAGAGGACAAATTCATAATGCAGAGGGTCAGGCGAGGGGAGGATATGTTGGGTCAGGAATCTGGACAGGAGAGGGTCTTGGGACTGATGAAGGGGAATGATCTTGCATGGTAATTAGGAGCTTGTTTGGTGTCAGTGAGATTGGAAGGTGAGTTGTTTTTATTGTTTTTTTTTGTTTTAGAGATACAGCGTGGGAACAGCCCACTGAGTCCATGCTGATCAATGATCACCCGTACACTAGCACTATCCTACACACTCGGGACAATTTACAATTCTTAGTGAACGCAATTAACCTGCAAACCTGTACGTCTTTGGAATGTGGGAGGAAACCGGAACGCCTGGAGAAAACTCACACGGTCATGGGGAGAACGCACAAACTCTGTACAGACAGCACCCGTAGTCAGGATTGACCCCAGGTCTCTGGCGCTGTAAGGCAGCAACACTACGACTGCACCACTGTGCCGAAACAATTAGATTCATAATTTTTAATTTCATTAAAAATCTGAATAAGTTCAGAGACTAAACTACTTTGTGTGCCTGCTTTTGCTTGAACTCATTTCCATTTGGCAAATTGGTTTGTTTTTGCTCTTAAGTCTGATGTGTGGGGAGCTGAGGTAACATGCACTGATGCATGACAAACCTTCTGAAGTAGCCAGACTGATGCTTGTGGGCTGAATTGTTCTGTGTGGGCATGAAGTCTCTTTCAGTAATAGTCCATGATACCTATTGCAGAGGTAAAGGAATGGTGCAAGCACATTTGCTGAAATTAACAGCAGTGCCAGGTTAAGTCATGATTGAAATGGATTTAACAACAATATTCATTAATATTTATAATAAGTGATGAACAATAATGATTGTGTCTTTGCAAACAAGGCTGTAGGCTTCAAGGATACTCGGCTTCAAAATGCGCATGTCCCAAAATTATGACCACAGGCAGAAATCAAATGAATTATAAAGAAGATGGAAAGTATGTTGAAAGACAGGCATGTTTAAAAATGACGTAAGCTGCTTGTCTATAATGGATGGATTGAGGTGGAGATCCACCACCAGTTGAAATAATTGCTGCTAAAAAGGTACAGCTTTTTTAAAACCATTGATACATTTATATTTAAATTCTAGTCAGTGCTATTTAATATGCATAATAAATTAGAGGTTTGAGGATGATTATAGGGAACAAGTTGCCAGAGGAGATGGTTGAGGCAGATACAAGTATCACATTTAAAAGACATGTGGACAGTGATATTATTGTTACATTATTGACAATGTAATATATATTTATTGCTGCACAATTTATTGTTGCACATCAGGAAACATGTTCCCGATGTTGGGGAGTCCAGATCCAGGGGCCACAGTTTAAGAATAAGGGGTAAGCCATTTAGAACGGAGATCAGCAAACACTTTTTCGCACAGAGTTGTGAGTCTGTGGAATTCTCTCAGAGGGAGGTGGAGGCCGGTTCACTGGATCACATTGAATGGCGGTGCTGGCTCGAAGGGCCGAATGGCCTACTCCTGCACCTATTGTCTATTGCCTATTATTGTTGTATGCTTATTGTTATTGCTAATGCATAATGTGTCTGCAAAGCTGAAGTAAGTTAAGCATTGTGTTGTACCAATTCCTGATTCTAGTGCATATGACAAATAACGACTCTTGACTCTTGAATCTTGATTACTTAGATAGGAAAAGCAAACAGGGAAACAGACCCAATATAGACAAATGGGATCAGTATGGATGCACATCACAGTTGGCATGGATGAGGTAAGCTGAAGGATCCAACATTCAATGGATCATTATTGTCACGCCTGCACTAGTGAAATGATTTTGCACAATCCATTAATGGACAGTTACTATATTTGGCACCATTTATAAAGAAAACAATCTAAAGTTCAAAGTCCGGTCCACATGTTGAAAGTACTGGAGCACCCAGGTCACCCCAGGTTTGCCCCAGCCTGCTGCAGGCCCATGGCCCAACGTTCCCTCTCATCCCCATTTTTGTGCATTACGATTCCATGATTATTTTAACCAGAGAGGCTCATACAATAGTTTAGGAAAGTAATATTGACTAACATAATATATTAGACCCATTCGATGTGAGAGGAAGCATAGCAACAAGATTCAGACTCCATTAATTTATTTTCTGGTATTTCAATTTAGCAAACAACCTCCACCATTGCACATCAATGACTCATTGTTCCATCTTCTGTATAACAAGTCTTGCACAAGATGTTGAAACTACAAAATCCTCAAGAGGTGCTACACGCAAATGACCTGATCTCCAACTGTGATGGGAAATCAGACAATTTAAATACATTCCTAACTCCCTGTGTCATTTGGTGCACCGTTTATTATTGATTAGGCGCTTGCCTTTTGGCTGCAATTATAGTTACATTATTCTTTTTTATCGACTTTGGGAACCAATTGCAGGATGTGTCCCAGAGGTGGAAGGATAAATATTCACTGAAACTACCTTTCCAGTTGACCCCTTGGATCTCCGACGCCCATGTGCCAGAACAAAGAGACCTTGGGATGAACATGGGATTGGAAAGGTATATTGAAAGAGCAAGACTGCGGACGTAGCTACTGAACTACATTTCAGGCTTATGATCTCTCATTGGAGTGTGGAAAAGTTAAACATTTAAAAATGCATTTTCAGTTGCAGTAAAAAAAGAGGGGTGGAAAGATTAAAGGGACTGTTTGTGATGGGGCATAGAATAAAAGAGATTGAATGAGAGAAATGGTGTTGAGGGAAGTGAGGGCTTGATGAGGATGGTGTGGCTTCCTGCTCTCATACAGATCTCAAAGGTTTCAACATCTTTGTCGCCAATGTCCACCCCACTCTTATTTTCTATTAGTCCATCTCTGACTCCTGCCTTCCATTGTCTCTATTTCAGGGTATACGTTAGTAACCAATAATCATTCAAATGCTCACACTCAATTGCTTTGATTTCTTGATCATAGCTTCTCCCACTCTGCTTCCCCTGTGGACTCTAAATTTTCCAAGTCCCTTTGAAAGCTAATTAACCGTCAAAGACCAAGATCCAGATATTTAGAGATGAGCTTATTTGGTATTGTAATGGCAAATTTCCGACCTTTCCAGTGTCCTCTTTTCCAATTGCCATTATTACACAGGAGGATTGCCATTATTACACAGTAGGAGCGATCTGACGCAGACCTAATGGAACAGATCTTCCAGTCGTTATTTCCAGTTTAATTAGTTGTTCGTTGAAGTAGCTGTACAAATACAGAGATGAGTGTCCAAAATACTGCTATATATATCGAGACAAAATAATATAATATGCCAACAGTAGCTAGCCTAAATAAAAATGGCTCCATCAGGTATCATGGTGATCTAAGCTGAACTGTAGTCAAGGAATAGCATCCTGATGTAGATGTTCTGTTAGCAAAGGTGATCCAGGGCTGATTGCAATGCAAGGGAGGTGCAGTCCCCTGCAGATCTATTGTTCTGTATGCGAATTACAAGGGGTATAGATTGTCCTGATGACTGGCATAGATGTGGGCCGTTACCACTTTCAAATAACTTCCATATGGCTGATGTTCAAGCTATCCTGTGGTAACTATTGAGGCAGGCCACAATACTTATGTTCTGGAATGAGAGAGGTTTCCTTGAAGCAGATGGGGACAATGGATAATTGAACTGAGAGGTTAAAAAAAGCTCCATTATTCCATAATTTGGGGAAATCATGATCAGGGTTCATCACAGTGTTTTCTATTGGGCATGTTGATTCTTTGTCTCAAGTATTGGTACAGCACGTGTAAGAACATTATTTGGGAATAATGTTTTAATATTATTTAAATAATTGTTTTAATTATCTACCAATATCCATGGTTTCTCTGGGAATTGATTGTCTCCTTTGTGGCAGATGGTGGAGTTACAGTAAGTCCCCATCCTCTATCTAGTTATATTTTACATTTCGTGCATCTGAAAATGCACGTTCAACAATTGAGTAACGTGTCCTCCAATCAAAAATAAAAGTCAAACTTATTATTTTTTTCTTCTTATAACCACTCCTCTATCATTTAATCTCCATTATCTCTCTGGTTATCTTCCATTCTTTCAGGCCTTCTTTCATTGACTTTGCACTGCATACATACAAAGACATACAGTATGAATTATGAGTAATCCGAGTTGTGTTTAGTATACCTAATGAATGGTATTCATTCATTCCGAATCAAAGCAATTTCTATTTCTAACTGTCAAAAAGCCAATGTTTGTGTAATTGGAGAGGCATTTAGCAATTGATAGACAATTGCCTTTGAACCACAAATAAGCAGGAAGGGATTAAGATACATAACACAACAGAAGAAAGAACTAGATGTCGCCATCCCCAGACAAGAATTATGGGCCAATTGTTCCCACTGTGTCCTACAATGTTTGAGGTGAAGATACATTCAATAACTTTCCAAAATGATTTAAGAATATAAAAATAACTAGAACATTTAAATCCCAAAACTAAAATGCTTAAAACATTCAAATAATTTCACAATTAAAACTATTGGTGCAAGTACCAAGTTGAATCGTCTGCAATAAGTGGTGAGTGATCACTGCAGCTTCAAGCTCGACCATTGGACTGAATACATTATAAGAAACATTAGAGTAAATCTTTGAGGTTCTGGGACTCTGTCTGTGGAGCTCTTCAGCTTGCTTGGACTTCTAAGGGGCATTACGCTTCAGCGCCGTAGGTGGCTGCTATTTGTATACATTGGGTATGCAAGCAAAGAATTTCACTGTGCCTAGTCACATGTGACAATAAAGTATTCTATTCCATTCCACGCTTCAAAATATGGCCCAATCTAGAAACCAATAAAAAAACACAAGATAGAATCATTGTCAGACCCCTTGGAAACAAGCCTTTTGGCCCAACTTGCCCACACTGACCACCATGCCACACCTGCCTACATTTGGCCCACATCCCTCTAAATATGTCCCATCTATTTTCCTGTCTCAATGATTCTTAAAAATTGCGATAGTACAAACCTCAACTACCTCTTCCAGCAGCTCGTTTCATACAACCACCACCCATGAAGCCAATTCTCTATCCAGTCAGCTATCTTCCTTGGATCCCATGCGATCTCACCTTCCAGCACATGTTACCATGCAGAACCTTGTCAAATCTCTGCACAAGATCAGCAAAAAAACAGATGGAATTTGAGTTTTAAAATGAGCAGAGATACTAATGCTCTTCCGATCTCATCTAATTTGAGGCTACCAATTTCTACTTGTAAATTTCCCATCCAGTCAAATGAAAATAGATAGCATTAACTTTTTCATATTATTAACCTTGTTCAAACTCCTACCGTCAGCTTTCAAGTTAACAAATAACAGAAATTAATAGCTGTAAATCAGATGATTTTAAAAGGCTCTGACCGGTGTTTTAGATACTCAGTTACGTAGTAATTTAATAAACTGTTGCGCACCAGCAAGACTGGTGAGTTGCATAGCGTTCTCAGTGTAACTTGGATCATAACTTGGAACAGCATTGACACTGTTGATGAGAGAAAGTGATCTTAGAGGTTCTGGGACTCTGTCTGTGGAGCTCTTCAGCTTGCTTGGACTTCTAAGGGGCATTACGCTTCAGCGCCGTAGGTGGCTGCTATTTGTATACATTGGGTATGCAATGTATACAAATGCACAACAGGCCATTCAGCAGAATTTGAGACAAATTAACGTAACCACTCACCGCCACTGCACCCCAACCTATTATAGGCCATTTCAATCACCACCCCCCACCCAACTAATTGTTCCACTGATTAAGGTCAGGTGGAGGTGCAAATAGATGGCTCACTAGTCACAGGCAGCGGTGGTTGAAATTACCATCAAACACTACAAGGGATTGTAGTAACCAAGGCAACAGAGAGCCTTCTTTATGCAGGCACTGACTCTTGTGGCAATGCTGATTGCAGATTTTTCAGTAATCAGGGTTTCTCATTTCCCGCTACTGACTGTTTGCTGATCACCTTCCAAAAACACAAATTGTTCTGAAGGCTCTTTAAAGCAGATAGCATTTAATGCAACCAAACTGAGAGTTCATTGTCATGGAATTCAGCGTTTCAAAAAGCCCAATTGCCTGAGTTGTTCACATCAGATAGCATTACACTGGTATAATTGTCAAGAAGCCGTCTGTTTTTAATGAGGGCGGTCAAATACATGATGAAAGCTCCATTCACTTAATCCCATGAGTTTTAAAATAGAGCAAAGTTCTTAGCACTGTGCCAGCTTCTGGCTCTGTCATTTCGGATTGGTTGGCAGTCACGCTTAATGTCAGGGGGCCATTGGTGAGAGTCGTGAAGAATAGTGTAGCATCAGGAATAATGAGTTCTGATGGGCAATACCCAGACACTGCCTGAGAAAAGGTCATCTATAAATTGCCTTGTGGCAGATTTATGCGTCTGATCGCTGGAAAAACTGAGCATGTAAGTATAAAAATCCCATGCAATATTCCTCATTCCAAAAGAGGACCTGTTATTATGAGATTTTCCATTAATTCTGGGTTGGGGGGATTTGGGGAAGTGGGGTTTAAACATAATAGTTTTCCCATGGTTTCCAAACAATCTCTAGGTTGGTGAGGTTCTGAAAAAGAGTGCACAGAGTGTAAATAATTTTATTTTAAAAGTTGTGTTTGTTGGAGTCATTTGCCTCAAAATTGGGATTCAGGTGTATAAATGCTTAATCTGTTATTTCTGTAATTCCAGACTACCAAGAAAGCGGAGACATAGATAATTAGAGTGCAGGAAACGTTACCCCTTACTAGAAGTGGATAAAACTAGTTTAGTTTAGTGATATAGTGTGGAAACATCCCCTTCGGCCTACTGAATCCACCCCTACCAACGATCATCCATACATTAGTTCTATCCTAGACACTGGGAACAATTTACAGAAGCCAATTAACCTACAAACCTGTATGTCATTGAAATGTTGGAGGAAACCGGAGCACACAGACAAAACCCACATGGTCACAGTCAGGATTGAACCCGGGTCTCTGACGCAGTAAGGCAGTGACTCTATGGTTGCGCCATTGTGCCGCCCTCAAGAGAGGATCTGAGGCAGACCTGTTTTCACCCCGATGAGTGATTAGTACCTGGCATGCACTGCTGGAGAGAGTGGTGGAAGCCGAGTCACTGCACACCTTCCGATGTCTAAACAGACAATTAAATTGGCTAGGCATAAAAGGTTAAAGGCCAAGTGGACACAGAGCATTGAAAAGTACAGCACAGGAAACAGGCCTTTTGGCCCACTATATTCCAGCTGAATATGATACATGATGTCAGATTAAAGCAATCTCTTCTGGAGTGCTGGAAGATATTATTAATATGGCTGGTCAGAGAAGATGAGTTGGGCCAAATGGCCTGCTTCCGTGCTGTATGACTTTATTATTCTGTTGTTCTCTAGTTTAAACTGTTTAATATCTCTGCTGAAGACTTAGGTAATGTCGGAAGAGGGATTTTAACGTTATTTTCTTAGCAATTTGAGTTGATACCTTTTTTTAATGTACCAAACAACTATTGCGCTTGTATCCAAATGTGGATGACCCACAAAAAAATCCAATGCTTGGCAGAGAAACCAGTTAAAAAATTGCTTCAGTGGTTTCACCCTTTCCATGTTTAAAAATGTTTCTCTGCATGGCTCTGCTCAACGACTGCCTGCAGAGTTTACATTGGCCACGTCATTAATGTTATGAATCATGGTAGGCTGCCAGATCCTCAGAGGGCCTCTCTCCATGGATGCTATGGTGCAGCAGTAGAAAACCCTGCCACAGGCAGTGAGGGAAACCACAGGAAATGGGAAACCTTTATAGTCAGCCGATCTGGACACTGCCCCATCCAATCCCACAGTCATATACACAGATCAAGTACTGTGCCTTTATTGGCCCTTTGCAAGGCTTATCTTGCTGGCAAAGATCTCGGAGCAAAGATGTATTTGTGTTGTGAATTAATTTGGGTTGCTCTAAGTTGTGGAATATCGAGCAAAAGTCTTAGAAATATTCCGATATGGAGGTACAGTGGTGCAGCTGGTAGTGCTGCTGCCTCACAACGTCAGAGACTCAGGTTTGAGCCTGACCTTGGGTGGAACATAGAAACATAGAAAATAGGTGCAGGAGGAGGCCATTTGGCCCTTCGAACCAGAACCGCCATTCATTGTGATCATGGCTGATCATCCAACATCAGTAACCCGTGCCTGTCTGCTCCCCATACCCCTTGATTCTGTTAGCCCCAAGAGCCCTATCTGATTCTCTTTTAAATTCATCCAGTGAATTGGCCTCCACTACCCTCCGTGGCAGAGAATTCCACAAATTTACAACTCTCCGGGTGAAAAAGTTTTTTCTCACCTCAATTTTAAATGGCCTCCCCTTTATTCTTAGACTGTGGCCCCTGGTTCTGGACTCACCCAACATTGGGAACGTTTTTCCTGCATTTAGCTTGTTCAGTACTTTTATAATTTTATATGTTTCTATAAGATAACCCTTCATCCTTCTCAATTCCAGTGAATACAAGCACAGAATTTCCAATCTTTCCTCATAAACCAGTCCCGCCATCCCAGGGATTGACCTTGTGAACCTACGCTGCACTCCCTCAATAGCAAGGATATCCTTCCTCAAATTAGGAGACCAAAACTGCACACAATACTCCAGATGTGGTCTCACCAGGGCCCTGTACAACTGCAGAAGGTCCCCTCAAATCCTCTCGTTATGAAGGCCAACATGCCATTAACTTTCTTCACTGCCTGCTATACCTGCATGTTTACTTTCAGTGACTGGTGCACCAGGACATCAAGGTCTCGTTGTAATTCCCTTTTTCCTAATCTGACAACATTGAGATAATAATCTGTCTCCTTGTTCCTGCTGTCATTGTGAAGTCTGCACGTTTTCCCTGTGACCACATAGGTTTTCCTCTGGGTGCTCTAGTTTCCTCACATGGATATGTGGGTTTGTAGGTTAATTGGCCTCCGTAAATTGCCAAAAAATGTATGAGCGGGCAAAAAAGTGGAAAAACATAGTAGTGCGGATGGCAGTTTGATGGTTGGCTTGGGCTTGGTGGGCCGAAGGGCCTGGTTCCATGCTTCATCGTTAAACTAAACTAGGTTTGTGGATAGAAACTGATGCTAACAGATGTGGTTAGCAAAACATCGATGGAATAAAAGGAGTGTCTTAAGTCACATCTCCTTGTGATTCAGTTGCCAACTTTCTCCTTGAGAAAATGCTGGCCTTAGGATACATTTCCATCATTCAATTTCTGTCAGTAGGCACTGAAATGGACACCATGCATTGGATGACATAATTAGATGTATATTTGAGACAGGGCAGGCATCACACTTGCTTAGGTGAATTAAACCTACACATGTCTGGATCATTTTTGCAACGGTTGCTGTTTGACCAGGAAGTGGTTGTAAATTGATCCACCGTGTGCAGAACAATTTTTACACACAAATTGCACTTTAGAAAATGTGCACAGATGGGTCTAATTTCTGAAATATTGTGTTTTCTCTGGGGTTTTTCTGTTTCCATGGGGAGTAAGAGGTGACCGTGACTGACAAGGGATGTCAAGGACAGTGTAAAAATAAAGGAGAAGTATTACATAGCAAAGATGAGTGGGAAGCCAGAGGATTGGGAAACTTTTAAAGAGCAACAGAAGGTAATTAAAAAGGCTACACGGGGAAAAAGATGAGGTATGAAGGTTATCTAACCAAGAATATAACGGAGGATAGTAAAAGCTTCTTTCCGTATGTGAAAAGGAAAAAATGAGTTAAGACAAAAGTGAGTCAAAGTAACATTAGCAAATTTGCAGATGACACAAAGCTGGGTGGCAGTTTGAACTGTGATGAGGATGCTTTGAAAATGTAGGGTGACTTGGACAGGTTGAGTGAGTGGGCAGATGCATGGCAGATGCAGTTTAATGTGGAAAAACAGGAAGGCAGATTACTATCTAAATCGTGTCAAGTTAGGAAAAGGGGAAGTACAACAGGATCTGGGGTTCTTGTTCATCAGTCAATGAAAGTAAGCATGCAGGTACAGCAAGCAGTGAAGAAAGCGAATGGCATGTTGGCCTTTATAACAAGAGGAGTTGAGTATAGGAGCAAAGAGGTCCTTCTGCAGTTGTATAGGGCCTTAGTGAGACCACACCTGGAGTATTGTGTGCAGTTTTGGTCCCCTAATTTGAGGAAGGACATTCTTGCTATTGAGGGAGTATACTGAGAGAATGGAGCGGCTGGACTTGTATACTCTAGAGTTTAGAAGGATGAGAGGGCATCTTATTGAAACATATAAGATTATTAAGGGTTTGGACACGCTAGAGGCAGAAGCATGTTCCCGATGTTGGGGGGGGGGGGGGGTCTAGAACCATGGGCCACAGATTAATAAAATGGGGTAAGCCATTTAGAACAGAGACAAGGAAACACTTTTTCTCTCAGAGAGTTGTGAGTCTGTGGAATTCTCTGCCTCAGAGGACGGTGGAGGCCGGTTCTCTGGAGACTTTCAAGATAGGGCTCTTAAAGATAGCGGAGTCAGGGGATATGGGGAGAAGGCAGGAACGGGGTACTGATTGGGGATGATCAGCCATGATCACATTGAATGGCGGTGCTGGCTCAAAGGGCCGAATGGCCTCCTCCTGCACCTATTGTCTATTGTATATTCCCTATTGAGTCCCTTGAAGACTAAAACAGGTGAATTAATTAAGGGGAGCAAGGAAATGGCAGACGATTTGAACAGGTACTTTGGATCTGTCTTCAAGAAGGAAGACACAATCACCCAGATGTACTAGTGGCCAGATGACCTAGGGTGATGGAGGAACTGAGGGAAATTCACAGTAGGCAGGAAATGGTGTTGGGTAGACTGATGGGACTGAAGGCTGATAAATCCCCAGGGCCTGATAGTGTGCATCCCAGGGTACTTAAGGAAGTAGCTCTAGAAATCGTGAACGCATTGGTGATCATTTTCCAATGTTCTACATATTCAGGATCAGTTCCTATGGATTGGAGGGTAGCTAATGTTATCCCACTTTTTAAGAAGGCGGGAGAGAGAAAACAGAGAATTCCAGTTAGCCTGGCATCGATGGTGGGGAATATGCTGGAGTCAATTATAAAAGATGAAATAGCGGCACATTTGGATAGCAGTAACAGGATCAGTCCGATTCAGCATGGATTTACGAAGGGGAAATCATGCTTGACTAATCTCCTGGAATTTTTTGATGATGTAACTACGAAAAAGGACAAGGGAGAGCCAGTGGATGTAGTATACCTGGACTTCAGAAAGCATTTGATAAGGTCCCACATAGGAGATTAGTGGGCAAAATTAGAGCACATGGTATTGGGGGTTGGGTAATGACATGGATAGAAAATTGGTTGGCAGACAGGAAACAAAGAGTAGCAGGCACGTGCCGTCAGGGTAGGCAAGGTAAGCACTACCTCCCCTGACTAAAATGATAACATAGTCATTTCTAAATATAAATAGTAAAGGCAGGGAAGAATGATGCCTATGTAAGAGATCGATCTCTTAGGTAGGCATCATTCTCCATGCCTTTCATCCACAGCACTTGTAACCCTTGAAGGTCTGTGCAGCCCACGTGCCGTCAGTGCTGCTTTAAGCCATCATTCCCAAGCGGGGCTGAAGGCAGCTGAAACTCTGCCTTTGCAGCTTCCTACTGCATATGCGCAGCACTAGTTTCTTGGCGGGGTTTTCAAATATGGATTGTCATTATTTTAAGTGTATCTTATTTTTATTATTTTAAGTGTATCTTAGGAAACAGAGAGAGAAGAATGGAATTTGTGTACCAATAACGTGGCAAATACATTTCTTGGTGTTTATTTTTAAATAGCATATGGCCCAGGGTGTGGGGGTGGGGGGAGAGTTCCTTTCATAGTGTTTGGGAGTCTGGCCCGGGGTAAAGTTGCGGGGAGGGCACGAATGTTGTGAAGGAGGGGATCGGGATAATGCCACTTGCGACGCTCCTTGCACGGAGCCACTGCATTGAGGATGGGAAGAAGCAGCTCGGGTGGCTTTGAGCGGCAGTCGGGCCAGACAGCGGAACCGACCGCCACCTCAGTGCCTTCTGCCGGCCCCCGCTCGCCTCTGGCAGCTCTTCGTCTAAAACCTCTCTCCTGCCGCTCAACAGCCTCACTCATGTCCCGCAAATCCTTAAATTCCAACAGCGCGATTCAGGTTACTCGGCTGTGGGAATTTAAGGATTTGCGGGAAGAGGCTGACATGAGCGAAGTCGGCGAGTGGCTGATGAGAGGTGTTCAGACGGAGAGCACTGCCAGAGGTGAGCAGGCCAGCAGAAGGCGCTGAAGTGGTGGCCAGTTCTGCTGTCAGCTCCCGGCGGCCGCTCGCAGCTACCCGAGTTGCTTCTATCCCCGGCTACAATGCGTGGCTTCGCGCTCGGAGAGCTGCGGCAGCGGTGAGTGAGTGAGTTACTGCCATTATCCCCAACCCCCTCCTTCTCAACACTCTTGCCCTCCCCGCAACTTTACCCCTGGCACAGACGCTGTGAAAGGAACACTCCCCCCCAATTGGTCCCTTGAGCAAGTGTTGTCATTTAATAAGATGACAACTGATTCAACTTTTCCCTGTACTCCCGTTTTTCCCACCATCTCTCCACCTGCCATCACCCTTCACCCCCCACCCATTCAGTAATTAAGAATAAAGGAGACTAGGAAGCCTTGGGCAAATTGAATTGTTACGGTTTTTTACGGAGTGATCAATCTGCGCATGCGCGGTTTAATTTGTTTTTAAAGCCGACAGAGTGCCTACCCTGAGTTATTACGCACGGCACGTGCCTGAAGAGTAGGGATTAACGGGTCTCTTTCAGACTGGCAGGCAGTGACTATTGAGTTACCGCAAGGCTCGGTGCTGGGGCTGCAGCTGTTCACAATATATATCACAAATTAATCTAAAAGTAACATTAATGAATTTGCAGATGACATAAAGCTGGGTGGCAGTGTGAAGTGTGAGGAGGATGCTATGAGGATGCAGGGTGACTTGGGCAGGTTGGGTGAATGGGCCGTTGCATGGCAGTTGCAGTTTAATGTGGATAAATGTGAGGTTATCCATATTGGTGGCAAAAACAGGAAAGGCAGATTATTATCTGAATGGTGTCAAGTTGGGAAAAGGGGAAGTACAACGAGATCTGGGGGGTCCTTGTTCATCAGTCACTGAAAGTAAGCATGCAGGTACAGCAGGCAGTGAAGAAAGCTAATGGCATGCTGGCCTTCATAACAAGAGGAGTTGAGTATAGGAGCAAAGACTCAATTGTACAGGGCCCTAGTGAGACCACACCTGGAGTATTGTGTGCAGTTTTGGTCACAAAATTTGAGGAAGGACATTCTTGCTATTGCGGTAGTGCTAGCATCAGTTCACAAGTTTATTCCCGGGATTACGGGAATGTCATATGTTGATCGAATGGAGAGGCTGGGCTTGTGTACTCTGGAATTTAGATGGATGAGAGTGGATCTTATTGAAACATACAAGATTATTATGGGATTGGACACACTAGGGGCAGGAAACATGTTCCCAATGTTGGGTGAATCAAGAACCAGGGACTACAGTTTAAGAATTAGCAATAGGCCATTTAGAACGGAGATGCAGAAAAACCTTTTCACCCATAGAGTTATAAATCTGTGGAATTATTTGCCTCAGATGCCAGTGGAGGCCAATTCTCTGGATGCTTTCAAGAGAGAGCACTTAAAGATAGCAGAGTCAGGGGATATGGGGAAAAGGCAGGAACGGGATACTGATTGTGGATGATCAGCCATGATCATATTGAATGGCGGTTCTGGCTCGAAGGGATGAATAGCCTACTCCTGCACCTATTGTCTATGGTCTATAGTCTATTGACCCAGAGACACAGAGAGGCACATCACAGAAACAGATCCTTCGACTCACTAAGTCCACACTGGCCTTTCCATCACACATTTGCACTAATCTTATTATAATTCCATTATATTTTATCTACACTTCCTGCATCTCCCCCAGATTATATTACTCGCATGTGCAGTTGGGCATTTACAATGGTCCATTGACCTCCATGCCGTACATCTTTGGGGTGCGAGAGGAAACCGGAGCACCTGGAACACAACCATGTGGTCACAGGGAAAACATGTAAACCCCACACAGACAGCAGTGGGGGTCAGGATTGAACCCAGACTGCTGGAACTGTGAGGCAGTGACTCGATTTGCTCGATGCTCAAACTATATCAGTAAAAGCTTACATTTTGCTTTGAGAGCAGAAAGGAGGAATAAGTTACATAATTTCCATTCACAAAGGTTTCAAATGGTGAACAGTCAATTGACTTCCTTTAATGTGTAGTTACTGGTGTTATGTGGGTAGTCATGACAACTAATGTGTGCAATAAAATAGTAAGATTAAACGAGAACTTACCAAGTTCGAAGGTTGATCTTTATTTTATGAGGCGTCTCGGTGAGGGATTTCGTGAAGACCCCGCCAGCACGCATGCGCGACATTCTTCAAAGCAGCGGTGTGGAATCACAGAACGCACCATGACTGGAAATAGTAAGATGAAGAACGTAGAACATACCAGTTGACCTTATGATAGAGGGTGGGAGTGGAGGGCATGAAATCCCTCACCGCGACTCCCCATAAAATAAAGATCAACCTTCGAACTTGGTAAGTCCTTGTTTAATCTTACTATTTTACTTTGGAGTCACGTGAGTGACCGTGAAGATTTCAAAGCTCTGTGATTTCACGCCCTGGACATCGTCCATGCTTATCACACTGCCGCAATACTGATGGAGGAACGTAGTTAATGCATTCCAGACTGAACAGGCTGAAAAATAATGCACAGTCATTAACACAAATAAGAACAAAACAAAAGACCCCTAACTCGGGGACAAATCATTGACGGAGCGACTCCCAGCATGGCTTCTGCGAACGTCGTGGGGCCAACCAGCGGCTTATTGTAGAACCGCTGGAAGGTTGCGTCACTGGCCCAGCCCGCGGCGGCGAGGATGTGGTCCATGGGCACCTCCATGGCCCTCGCCGCTGATGTGGATGCAGCCCTGATAGAGTGAGATTTAAAAATGTTAGTACCTATTCCTGCTGTACCCAACAACGCCCTGAGTCACCTTGCGATAGTCTGCACAGTCACCCGGTGATGTGGGGAGTTGTGGCTGACGAGGAGCCCCTGCTCCATCTTCCGGATGGTTCCTGTAGTGCGGATGTAGAGGCAGAGATGGGTGACTATGCAGAGGGTGGCATCAGTGGCGTACTCCAACTCCAAAACTGCAGCCCACGATCCCCAGGTCTGTGCTGCTTCAATAGGTCCTGGACAAAGAAATTCACCTTTGCAGGGGTGGAGACCATGCTATCCAGCCGCAGCTTTTGTAATGCCTGGACTCGTTGAGCTGTAGGCAGTGCCATCAGCATCACCACTTTGAGGGTGAGCTTATTGAGTGGGAACTCTGTCATAGGAGACCAGCTTCTCAGTAGGGTCAGAACGATCCCTACGTCCCAGGTAATGTTGTATCTGGGCCGTGGAGGGTTGGTGTTAAACACTCCCCTCAGGAATTTAGACACCAAGTGGATGGAGGCTATACCGATGTCTAGGTATGAGGTCAATGCACTCCTGGCGCTGTTGATGGCACTGGAGCTAAGGTCTGCATCGTAATGAAGGCCCGCTAGGAATTCCAGGACATCAGGGATTGTAGCCGAGTTGTAGGTCGTGTTGGTACGGGAGCGGAATGCCTCCCACTTCCTGACCTGGGCGAGGTACTGCCTCCTGGTTGATGCTCAGCAGGATGCTGAGATGAGGTCCATGGTTCTTGGTGATATGCCGGCCTTCATGAGCGGCCTCTTTAGAGCCTGCAGGCCAACATGTTTAGGTGACCAAGGCACGGGTGACTGTCCCCCGTAATGGGGTTAGTAATCAATGTGGGATTTTTACCAAACTGAATCCACGGACGTTGCAAGATTTGGAGGGCCATCAGGTACCATGGCTGAGTAGGCCAGTCGGGTATGATCAAATGCCAGTTGCAGAATCCAGTTGTATTTTCTGCAATACCCGACTGATGAGGCAGAATGGGGGAAATACGTAGTAAAACCATTTCCCCCCAATGGAGAGAAAAACATCCATAGCTACTCCCCCAGGGTCTGGTTCCCAGGACACATACGGTGGTGTCTGATGGTTCAACCTGGACGCAAAGAGGTCAATATCTGACGTGCCAAAGTGAGCTATAATTTCAGCAAATTTGGGGAATTCAACATCTACTCGATGTTATCATTGAACACTCATGACCTGGTGTCCGTCACCGTAGTGAACTTCCTGGGTAAATAGGTCGCTGTGATCCAAATATTTCTCTCAATGCACCAGTGCCAGATTGTATTTTCCAATTCGTCCCAAGATAACGACCTGATACCACCCATATGAATGATATAAGTCACCACCGTTGTGTTATCTGTTTGGAGGCGGACATATAAGTGCCGTGAATTAGGACAGTAAGCCCGCAGTCCCTGGAAAACCCCTAACATCTCCAGATAAGTTATCCCTGGTGCCTGGAGGAGGCGGGGAGACTCGTGAGGGTCCCATCTGCCACCACAACTGGACATGGTGTCAGTCGTACCTCAACCTTGTGCGCTTGCGTCAGTCTGTAGCACGACGGATGGGTTGCTAACAATGATGGGTCTGTGACACTCACTAATAATGTCAATCCACCATTGTAGCTCAGCTCTAGCCGGATTTGGCAACCGTATTGGTCTATCAAAGTCCCCAGCATTTGCTTGTAATGCTGCTATCTTTACTCTTTGTATTTTTTGTAAGGTAACGGTCCGAATTGCGCAGCTGAGAACATAGCTACCAGGTGATGCAGTTGTCAGTTGTACCTAGGACTGGCTCTCCGGCCTCCGGCATCCCTGGTTCGTCATCATAGTCAGCATCCAGCAACTTCTGGTACGTCTGGCTGGAGAAGGCGATATGCTGGGCGGTCTCCTGGCGTGGCTTGTGGAGGCCCGAGACTCCCGTTCATCCCGGTCCATATCCCGTTGGACTAGTTGCTCCACCAAGAGCTCCAACCTGGCAATGCGACTGTCCCTGCTACTCACGGCGGACAAGCCGACTTCCCCAGGTTCTGCAATTTCTCTGGGGCTTCTACCAGCGGACCACACCTCCATAAGATGCAGACTAGGGTCCGTAGGTAGGTTGTCGTGGGCTACCGCTCCTGCAGGCCCATACGACTCCCGCACAAACTTTCCACTAGTCGGCCTTCGAGCGGACTGTGGCGGTCTATCTGCCTGGTAGGAAGGCAGTAGAGATGAGTCGGCGCCGGTCCCCGGTACCTGGCTCCCCGAAGTCCGTGCAGGCTTACCACCACTATCGCCCAATCTTCGGCGTGGAGGCGCATGGTCGGCAGCTGCCAGAGCTAAGCTTAACCGACCGTCTACTGCTGCCACCAACGCCCTTGACCGCAGCCTGGCGAGGTGTTATGCCGGCAGCACCTGCTCCTGCAGGGCTGCTCGACGCAGCAGTAGTTCTGCCAGACTGTCCTACGGCAGATATCCCCGGCAGTTGTACGTGGCGGAGTGCGGCTGCTGGGCTCCCCTGTAGCGCAGCCGTTCCCCGGACCGGTCCCCGTGGGTCTACTGTAACTCAGGGTGAGGTTGCTGGCGACAAGCGAAGCTCCTGTCCACGTACCTGTCTGTTCCCCCCGCTTCCTGGGGGATGGGGGCACAAAGTCTGGGTCGGCAGGATCCAGCTCCGGTGCGGGAAGCCATTCAGGTGATAAGTCGGGCGCTGGAGTAACGGGAGCGCCCGACTTCCGCATTCTTACCCCCGACCGTCCCGATGCTGCCGGCGGGTCGCGCAGCTCCGGGGAAAGTGGCCGCTGGCCTGTCGGTGACCCGCGGCTCTTGGGAAGTCTGCCTTCCCTCCCGTTCCTCCTGCAACCAACAAAGGTTAGTATACTTACTTTTGCCTGTCTTGTTGAAGGAGCTGTGGAGAGAGCGCACTCCCCCTCCCCCCCCCAGCTTGTCGATGCAAATGCGCGAGACGATATGTCGCGCATGCGTGCTGGCGGGGTCTTCACGAAATCACTCACGTGACTCCGAAGTAAAATATGTAACAAATAGCAAATAATTCGGTAAATAATTCCATTTGCAGTTGTGTCAGAGGGATAAATGAGGGTTGCCTCATCAACATGACTTCTTACTCGCCTTTAAATAGTTCCTGTGGATTTTTAAATATTGACTGAGGTTCCATCCAAAATACAGCTTGTCCAACAATCTTCTCTCTATTTTGTTCTGAAGTTCCCTTAGGTTACAATGGACACAAAGCGACATAGTTCTGGAGTAACACAGCAGATCAGGCAGCATCTCTGGAGAAAAAGGGTGGGTGATGTTTCAGGTCAGAACCCTTCTTCAGACTCAAAGTAGAGAGGAGGAGGGGAGGGCTGGAGGTAAGAAAAGGCCAGAACAAATCAGGGCAGGGAACAGATGACTAAGGAAGGGTGGAACCCACAATGGCCCGTTGTTGGCTGGGAAAGAGATGATAACTAGAGGGATACAGGGAAGCAAACAGTAGAACTAGTAGGACAACTAGGATGGGGGAGGGGTTCCATTGGGAAGCACTCTTCAAAAAACCTCTGGGTAATAACAAATGTTAAACGGTTACGATAATTGAATGAGATTGTTTTTATGCCCTAATATGGCTTGTACAATGGCAGAACACCAGTGTAACTTCCCAAAGTCAATGCACAGATAGAAGAAAGGAAAACATTTTAATACATGAGGAAAAGGGCAGGATTTAGCAGAAAGTTTAGCAGAAATGTTCTTCCAAAGTATTGGCACAGATCCAGTGGATTGAATGACCCTATTCTGTGTTGTCAGATTCTCTGTTTTTTAAATTAAAATTTAAAAAAGTATTAACATAAAATGCTCAGCAAAATTGGTGCTCTTATTATGAATCAGATATCCACACTTGGCCTGTTTATTATGACGAGCTTCCCAGTTTCTCCAACAAAGTTAGGGTCCAAAACCTGCTTCAACTAATTTCTAGCTTATCTGCTAGTGAAGTGAGCGAAGCAGTAGTTTTAAAGTCCAATGTGAAAGTTAGGACAACATTTACAAATAAATCATGCCTTTTGTGCGGTTTACCAATTGGGACTGGAATCCCAATATCCCATTGCTCAGGAATGTCTTTGGTGGTTTAGGGCTGATTTTCTCTTTGGAAAGCCATTTGATTTCTGGCAGGCCTTGACTGTTGTTCGGTGATGGCTCGAAGGGCCGAATGGCCTACTCCTGCACCTATTATCTAATGTATATTGACAGGCAGCATGTCTAGAGAGAAGGAATGGGTGATGTTTCCTTTTTAAAGTATAATCTCAGATCTGCAGAGAATACCAGAGGTACAGGGGCGGTACAGTGGCACAGCAGCTATTCGTTCTTTCCAGAAGGGCTGCCTATCCCGCTGAATTACTCCAGCATTTTGTGTCAATTTTATATTGATAGAGTGCCTATCAGTATGATTGCTGAAAGCATGTGGTTTACCACTGAGTGGGTGTGATGAGCATTGTATAAATTTTAAACCCTTCACAATTTGATAAAAGAGATTAACAGTCACTTTCAACATATGCTCCCACTCCTTATCTACTGACTTCCTGTTTGTAATGTCTTCCTTATTTTTGCCTAAGGCTCAGGGTGACATACTACAAAATACTTGATACAATGTTGTATGCAATAATATTCTGAGTAGACTTGATCAAATGGTTAACCTTTGAGTTAGAAATAAGTGATAATGCTGTACAGTCATCATAACTGCTAGATTTAGCTGAATCTTCATGTAATTGACGTCTACTGGAGCATTGGTCTCAAATGTTCAAGGGATGGAGGACAGGGTATGGTCAAATGCCAGTTGCAGAATCCAGACATGATACATTGCCCCTTGGTATTCTTTGTGATACATACCTCTGGTATTCTGAGCAGATCTGAGATTATACTGTCATTAGGATGGAGAGTGACATTGTTAATTCAGAAACACGGGTCCTGAACTTAAAGAAAGATAACTTTGAGGGTATGAGACGTGAATTGGCCAAGATAGAATGACAATTGATTCTTAAAGGGTTGACGGTGGATACGCAATGGAAGACATTTAAAGACTGCATGGATGAACTACAACAATTGTTCATCCCAGTTTGGCAAAAGAATAAATTAGGGAAGGTAGTGCATCCGTGGATAACAAGGGAAATCAGGGATAGTATCAAAACAAAAGATGAAGCGGACAAATTAGCCAGAAAAAGCAGCCTACCAGAGGACGGAGAAATTCAGAGTCCAGCAGAGGAGGACAAAGGGCTTAATTAGGAAAGGGAAAATAGATTATGAAAGAAAACTGGCAGGGAACATAAAAACTAACTGCCAAAGTTTTTACAGATATGTGAAGAGAAAAAGATTAGTTAAAACAAATGTAGTTCCCTTGCAGTCAGAAACAGGTGAATTGATCATGGGGAACAAGGACATGGCAGACCAATTGAATAACTACTTTGGTTCTGTCTTCACTAAGGAAGACATAAATAATCTGCCGGAAGTAGTATGAGTGTGGGACAAATGAGATGGAGGAACTGAGTGAAATCCAGGTTAGCTGGGAAGTGGTGTTAGGTAAATTGAATGGATTGAAGGCTGATAAATTCCCAGGGCCAGATAGGCTGCATCCCAGAGTACTTAAGGAAGTAGCCCCAGGGATAGTGGATGCCTTAGTGATAATTGTTCAAAACTCTTTAGATTCTGGAGTAGTTCCTGATTGGCGGGTAGCTAATGTAACCCCACTTTTTAAAAAGGAAGGGAGAGAGAAAACGGGGAATTACAGGCCAGTTAGTCTAACATCGGTAGTGGGGAAACTGCTAGAGTCAATTATTAAAGATGGGTTAGCAGCACATTTGGAAAGTGGTGAAATCATTGGACAAAATCAGCATGGATTTACGAAAGGTAAATCATGTCTCACGAATCTTATAGAATTTTTCGAGGATGTAACTAGTAGAGTGGATAAGGGAGAACCAGTGGATGTGTTATATCTGGACTTTTAGAAGGCTTTCGACAAGGTCCAACATAAGAGATTAGTATACAAACTTAAAGCACATGGTATTGGGGGTTCAGTATTGATGTGGATAGAGAACTGGCTGGCAAACAGGAAGCAAACAGTAGGAATCAATGGGTCCTTTTCAGAATGGCAGGCAGTGACTAGTGGGGTACCGCAAGGCTCAGAGTTGGTACCCCAGCTATTTACAATATATATTAATGATTTGGATGAGCGAATTGAATGCAACATCTTCAAGTTTGCGGATGACACAAAGCTGGGGGGCAGTGTTAGCCGTGAGGAGGATGCTAGGAGGCTGCAAGGTGTCTCGGAGAGGCTGGGTGAGTCGGCAAATGCATGGCAGATGCAGTATAATGTGGATAAATGTGAGGTTATCCACTTTGGTGGCAAAAAAAAGGAAAGCAGACTATTATCTGAATGGTGGCTGATTAGGAAAAGGGGAGATGCAACGAGACCTGGGCGTCATGGTACACCAGTCATTGAAAGTAGGTGCAGCAGGCAGTGAAGAAAGCGAATGGTATGTTAGCATTCACAGCAAAAGGATTTGAGTATAGGAGCAGGGAGGTTCTACTACAGTTGTACAGGGTCTTGGTGAGACCACACCTGGGGTATTGCACACAGTTTTGGTCTCCAAATCTGAGGAAAGACATTCTTGCCATTAGAGGGAGTAGAGAGAAAGTTCACCAGACTGATTCCTGGGATATCAGGACTTTCATATGTAGAAAGACTGGATAGACTTGGCTTGCACTCGCTAGAATTTAGAAGATCGAGGGGGGATCTTATAGAAACTTACAAAATTCTTAAGAGGTTGGAAAGGCTAGATGCAGGAAGATTGTTCCTGATGTTGTGGAAGTCCAGTACAAGGGGTCACAGTTTAAGGATAAGGGGGAAATCTTTTAGGACCGAGATGAGAAAAACATCTTTCACACAGAGAGTGGTGAATCTCTGGAATTCTCTTCCACAGAAGGTAGTTGAGTCCAGTTCATTGGCTTTATTTAAGAGGGAGTTTGATGTGGCCCTTGTGGCTAAAGGGATCAGGGGGTATGGAGAGAAGGCAGGTACAGGATACTGAGTTGGATGATCAGCCATGATCATATTGAATGGCGGTGCAGGTTTGAAGGGCCGAATGGACTACTCCTGCACCTATTTTCTATGTTTCTATGTTTCTATGTCCCCACTGATTAAGTAATATATGGAGATGTAATAGTAAGATTAAATGAGAACTTACCTGTTCAAAGTTTGATCCTTATTTTATGAGGAGTTACGATGAGGGATTACGTGAAGAAGCCCCGCCAGGCGCATGTGCGTCATAATTCAAAGCAGTAGCATGAAAACACAGAACCGATAACCAAAGTAACATAGTAAGGCTTTAGAAGACTTGAACTACGTGAAGATTTCAAAGCTCTGTGATTTCATGCCGTAGATGCACTCCATACGACACACTGCTTCAGTTGACACAGTAGTGAATAAATAATATATTGAACATTGCTTCGAATTATCCAATAATCATTTTTTAAATAACAATACAGCAATAACCCCTCTATCCCAGGGGAAATTACAAATGAAATTTATGAAGACAAAACAAATCAAATCAACCGGAGCCCAAAACAGCATGCCCAAACCCTGGCACTGTCAGCAAAGGTTTATCATAATTTTAGAAAAGTTGATTCCTTAGACCATCCTGCGGCTTTGCTGCGGATGTTGATGCCGCCCTGGGGAGTGAGATTTAAACACATGAGTGTCTACTCCAGCGGAATCCAAAACCTGTTTTACCGTATAGAAATAGTTTATACTGACACCTCTTATGAAATTTTTTGAGACGGATGAGCATTGCTGTCTCAGAACCTCTGAGTCTCTAAGTTACCTTGATACATTAACTCAGGTGCTTAAGTACACATAACCTTTGGTCAACAGGGTATGCTTTAAACTTACTTTGGTTCCGGCCATTCCTGGCCTGCTTTGTTAGGTTAAATCATACACATAAAACGTAATTTTATCTGCAAATACATGCTATCTAGTCGTAACTTTGCAATGTTTGCACTCTTTGCGATACTTGTGCCATGAGCTTAATGACTTTAAGTGTTAACTTCTGAAAAGACAATGACATAATTGGAGCCCATTGCCGAAGCAGTGTGAGAACTATACTGTCCTCGCAGATTTCTGTATATCTAGGTTTAAGAGGATTTGTATTACAAAATTCCTCTCATGAATCGGGACACTAATGGATGAGACCCAATAGGTTGTTGTTCTGAAACTGCCCTAAATAGGAGGACAAAACACTCCAAGTAATATTAATGGCACTATAACTTAAGTGTTCATCAAAAATGCAACATAGCAAGGAACCCCAATACATCCAGTATGCTTACAGTATGATCAAATATCTGACTGTAAACAAAACATCTCCCATTTCTTAATATGAGACACATATAGTTTCTTAATGCTATCTCTCCAAGCTGCAGTTATGACATCCATGGTCCTATTCGACAGTCCAAAGCCTTGGAACGGTCTGGTCAGAACCTGCAGATCAACAAATTAATATGATCATGTAACAGATGACTTTCTTCTGTTACTGGATGCACCAACAAATTACTGCAGTTGGGGACAGTCATGGATGGCTGAGTCATCATTCTGAGCACCAATGGGAACCATGGCTCTGCAATCCAGTCCGGAACCACCAAAATGCCTGAGGCGGAGTCTTGTTCTATTTTGGTGAGATACTGCCTCATCTGGCAGAATGGGGAAAGCATAAAAGAAGTATGTCCCCAATGTAGCGAGAATGCATCCACCGCTACTGCTCCTGGACCAGGTTCCCATGAAACATATTTAGGCAATTGGTGATTTAGCCTGTATGCAACAGATCAATATCTGGCAACCCATAGCGGCAGACAATCATTTTAAAACTTCAGGATTTAATCAACCATTCTATGTTTTCATTGAACTTTCATGACCTGTTCTCTGCCGCCACATTGTGTCTACCTGGTACGTAGATAGCTGAAACCCAGCTATCTGGAAATACACCAGTGCCACATGAGATAGGCTAGATTATCACATGATACTGACCTTATTATTGCCATGGGATTGATATATGGCACAGCCGTGGTATTATCAATCTGGAGTTGAACATGTAAATTATTCATTGTTAAACAATAAACTTTTACTCCATAGAATGCACCCAGCAATTCTAAGTAATTTATATCATGCCTGTGCAGGATCAAATCCTCTTGCACACTCCATCTATCACCACAGCTAGACTAGCTGTCCGTAGCTCCCCATCCGGTAGCACTCACATATGTCTGTAAAAGCACTGAAGGTTGCTGAACCAAAATGTTTTTGTTAGTTTGTAATTGAGCTATGGCTCTGGTTGGTAACTGCATAGGTCTATCAAAATGACCTGCATGTTCTTTAAGTGCTAGTTCTCTAGCTCGTTGCAGACTTGGATAGTGCTGTGGTACAAACTGCACTACAGGGAAAGCTGCCACCAATTTACCAATAACAGTGGTTACTTCCCGGATGGAGGGATATTGTTTTTCAGCGAGACTAGTAGCGAGCTCTCTGATCTCCACAGCCTTGGCTGTAGGCAAAGTCACTGACATATCAACTGAATCATGACAAATCCCAAATGAACAATATTTTAGGATGGCTCTAACTTGGATTTGGTTGGATGGACCAGGAACCCTACCCTTTCAAACAGGTATTTGGTTGCTGAAACCGATTCCTCAGCTGTCTGCTGGGTGTTGCTTATGATTAAATATTATCCAGATAGGCCATTACCATGTGATTCTGGGCCCAAAGTAGCGTCAGCACTGGTTACCACTATTTCTTGAATAGCCTAGGAACAGAGGTTAACTCATTGGGTAATGCTTTAAATTGCCACAGCTGTACCATCCAACTAAATTTCAAGTATCTCCGATACTGATGATGAATTGGTACTGAATAATATGCATCTTTAAGGACTATAGTTGCCATATAACAGCCTTGTGATAACAGCCGTTTCACAGTATTGAAGGTGTCCATTTTAAAAATGCCTGCAGTTCCTTCTTTAGAACATAGGAACTTAACTGGTTTAGGTCCAGAATGCCTCTACATCCCCCATCTTTTCTCTGTCTGGGGAATATATTGGACACAAATTGTTGGGGATGGTTTATCGTCCTCTCCATTACCCCTTTTTTGGGACAAAACCATAATTTCTTCATTTACCTGCTGAGTTTGTACAGAAACCCCCAATACTCTATTAGACATATTCTGTACGGATCAATTCCTGACATAAACTGTATTCGAGCTTGAGACAGTGTGTAGTATAAACCGATGAGATGTTATGCAGCACCATTCATCATAACTAATTGCAACCTACCCCTAACCGAAGGTCCTAGAATCTTATCCTGGACAGAATGAATCACCTGTACCTCTACAGTCGGCTTTTACTCCTTCTTCCCATATTGGGGTTGTAGCTGGGATACACAGGTGAGTAATACCGTCGTCCCACTGGCCCCACTCTGCTTGGCCCTGCCCCTGGATCCGTCACCTTTCGTACTGAAACGACCAGCGAGGTGGCATCCTGGCAGAAGGGACGTATGTCATCGTGAGACGGATTGTTTTGGCATGTTCCTCCAGGTCCTTGACTTGTTCGAGGAGGTCCACCCGAAATAAATAATCTGGGCTTGGATATTGGTGGACATACATAGAGCTGCAACTTCGGGTTCAACGTAGGCATTGCAGAATAGGCCAGCATATCTTGTTGAGTATCAGACATCGGTGCCCCCTGGACCTTCTCCGAATGCCTGCTACCAACGACTTGAGGACGCGTTGAAATCACACTTCTTGTCCGCGCATCGTTGCACTCATTTGTGCCCTTTCCAAGTTCACGGTGGGCATTTTAAGTGAAGCACATTTTACAGGTGTTTTATAACATGTGGCAGTCTTCCATTAACGTATCCTGGAGCTGGTGAGAACCCATGTAATTAACATTGGCGGCTAGAGTTTTCTCAATAGCCTCACCAGTCCCTTCTGGGTTTAGCAAAGTTTAACGTTACATCAGGGAAACCTGGAGCGTGGCTCGTGTGCGCTGATGAGTGCGCATAAGCAGTGACACCAGCTTCAGGGTCAGACTCCTTCTGCCCTGCTTCTCCCGAGTCATGCTCTAGGGAGGTCTCATCCAGCCCTAAACAAGGTACTGGAGAGGATGATTCCCACTGTTATCCATAAGCGATGTTTTCTTCTTTTCTGTATGGACCTCTGCGAGAGGCTGTGTGGGAATCGTAGGGCATTCAACCCCAATTGAAATTTTCCATGGCTCTTTAAATTTGGAGCATTTTCCCCAAACCTTTAAATTAAAAGGAGGGAGTCTTGCATATCAACAGGCTCATGAGACAAATGAGCCTGGGAGAACTTTAGTTTGATATTTCTGAGTGCCTTGAAGCAGTGGAAATTGATGGAGATAGTTGAGAAATAAAGTTAGCATTTCATTTTATTTCATTTCATTTTTATTTTATTTCATTGATTTTACTGAAAGCTGAAAATCAATAGGAGATGATAGAGGTCTGAGGAAAGACTTCAAGAGGGCTTGTACACAAAAACATGGATGTAATGCTGAGCCTCTATAAGGTGCTGGTAAGGCCGCATTTGGAATATTGTGAGCAATTTTGGGCACCATATCTGAGGAAGGATGTGCTGGCTCTGGAGTGGGTCCAGATCAGGTTTACAAGAATTATCCCAGGAATGAGTAGGTTAACCTACGATGAGCATTTGTCAGCACTGGGCCTGTACTCGCTGGAGTTTAGAAGAATGAGGAGGGACCTCATTGAAACATACAGAATAGTGAAAGGCTTGGATAAAGGACGTGGAGAGGATTTTTCCACTAGTAAGAGAGTGTAGAACTATAGGTCCTAGCCTCGAAATTAAATAACTTTCTTTTAGGAAAGAGATGAGGAGACATTTCTTTAGTAAGAGTGTGGTGAATCTGTGGAATTCTTTGCCACAGAAGGCTGTGGAGACCAAGCCAGTGAATATTTTTAAGGCAGAGATAGATAGATTTTTGATTAGTATCGGTGTTGGAGGTTTTGGGGAGAAGGCAGGAGAATGGGGTTAGGAGGGAGAGATAGATCAGCCGTGATTTAATGGCAGAGTAGACTTGATGGGTCAAATGGCCTAACTCTACTCCTATCACATGACCTTACGACCTATGTCCATTACTACCAAACATTAGATAGTTTGTTAATTTTAGATCAGGATACATATATTCCTTATAACGAAAAGTGTGATGAATCTCGGGAAAAAGAAGAATATGAGCTGTGAATGAATGTCAGAATGGAGTTGAAAGCTTTCCCTATGTTTCACGATAATAAGTGCTCAGTATGAATTGCTAATAATACTGCTGCTTGGAGCAGGGAAGGTCTGGTGTGAATCAATGTCAATTATTTTATTAATTTCATTAATGACTGTCTGAAACAGTAGCTGCAAGACCTCCAACCATACAAGGGCTGGACAGGATATTATGCCTACCCCATTAGCAGCCTGAAATCTCAAAGGACAACTGTGCTCCTGACTGGATAGTTAGGCTGAGCATCTATTGAGATAGACAATCTTTGCAAAAATTATGTTGGAAGCATTAAAGTACTTCCCATTATGTTGAATGTTCCCATCGATTTCAGAGAGAATCTCCTGTAGGAACCCAGCAATGACCCATATTATACATTAAGTATGAGTGAATTACAGGGTCAGTCTAAGAGGCCTCCATCTTTTTCTCTTCCCTCAGCCATCAGAATCTAGTGGAAAAATAAATCAGATTTCAACAGGTATAAATTATCTCGTGCTTACACTAGTGCATATGCCTAGTCAATGAATCTTTCCACACTGCACTGTCTGCATGTAACTTAAGCTAGACATAAAGTGTGCAGTAAAGATAGGGAACAGACTCGATGACAAACAGACTTAAATTGTTGAAACTTTTAGTTCAGATTCTGTTTTGCTTTGCTCAGTTTTTATTTATTTATTTTATTTTTATTCTTATTTTATTATTATAAATTTATTATTTATTTTTTTAGTTTAGGGGGTTTTGTTTTTTCCTTTTTTCCTTTTCTTTTTGTCTTTTTTATTTTTGGGTTTTTTTCTACATTTATAAGTTTTCTTTTAAAGATTTAACTATATTTACATAGAGACCGGGCAGTCTATATTCAAGTCAAGTGAGTTTATTGTCATGTGTGCCTGATAGGACAATGATGTTCTTGCTTTGCTTCAGCACAACAGAACATAGTAGGTATTGACTACAAAAAACAGATCAGTGTGTCCATATACCATTATTTAAATATATACACACATGAATAAATAAACTGATGAAGTGCAAATAACAGATAATGGGTTATTAATGTTCAGAGTTTTGTCCGAGCCAGGTTTAATAGCCTGATGGCTATGGGGAAGTAGCTATTCCTGAACCCGGTTGTTGCAGTCTTCAGGCTCCTGTACCTTCTACCTGAAGGTAGCAGGGAGGTGAGTGTGTGGCCAGGATGGTGTGGGTCTTTGATGATATTGCCAGCCTTTTTGAGGCAGCGACTGCGGTAAATCCCCTTGATGGAAGGAATGTCGGAGCCGATGATGGACTGGGCAATGCTTACTACCTTTTGTAGTCTTTTCCTCTCCAGGGTGCACAAGTTGCTGATGCAGCCGGTCAGCAAGCTCTCTACTGTGCACCTGTAGAAGTTGGAGAGAGTCCTCCTTGACAAATCAACTCTCCGTAGTCTTCTCAGGAAGTAGAGGCACCGATGTGCTTTCTTGATAATTGCACCAGTGTTCTCGGACCAGGAAAGATGTGCACGCCCAGGAATTTGAAGCACAACCCTTTCAACCATCGACCAGTTGATATAAACGGGACTGTGGGTCCCCATTCTACTCCTTCCAAAGTCCACAATCAGTTCCTTGGTTTTGCTGGCGTTGAGGGCCAGGTTATTGTGCTGGCACCATATGGACAGTTGCTCGTTCTCTCGTCTGTACTCTGACTCATCCCCATCAGTGATACGTCCTACAACAGTGGTGTCGTCAGTGAACTTGATGATGGAGTTCGCACTATGACCCGCTACACAGTCATGAGTATAGTGAGAGTACAGCAGGGGGCTGAGCACGCAGCCTTGGGGTGCACCCGTGATGATTTTTATAGAGTCTGACACATTTCTACAAATACGAACAGACTGTGGGCTGTGAATGAGTAAGTCGAGGATCCAATTGCAAAGAGATAGAAACATAGAAACATAGAAAATAGGTCCAGGAGTAGGCCATTCGGCCCTTAGAGCCTGCACCGCAATTCAATATGATCATGGCTGATCATCCGACTCAGTATCCTGTACTTGCCTTCTCTCCATACCCCCTGATCCCTTTAGCCACAAGGGCCACATCTAACTCCCTCTTAAATATAGCCAACAAACTGGCCTCAACTACCTTCTGTGGCAGAAAATTCCACAGATTCACCACTCTCTTTGTGAAAAATTATTTTCTCATCTCGGTCCTAAAAGACTTCCCTCTTATCCTTAAACTGTGACCCCTTGTTCTGGAGTTCCCCAACATCGGGAACAATCTTCCTGCATCTAGCCTGTCCAACCCCTTAAGAATTTTGTAAGTCTCTATAAGATCCTCCCTCAATCTTCTAAATTCCAGCTAGTACAAGCCGAGACTATCCAGTCTTTCTTCATATGAAAGGCCTGCCATCGCAGGAATCAGTCTGGTGAACCTTCTCCGTAATCCCTCTATGGCAAGAATGTCTTTCCTCAGATTAGGAGACCAAAACTGTACGCAATACTCCAGGTGTGGCCTCACCAAGACCCTGTACAACTGCAGTAGAACCTCCCTGCTTTTGTACTCAAATCATTTTGCTATGAATGCCAACATACCATTCTCTTTCTTCACAGCCTGCTGCACCTGCTTTCAATGACTGGTGTACCATGACACCCAGGTCTCGTTGCATCTCCCCTTTTCCTAATAGATCACCATTCAGATAATAGTCTACCCTCCTGTTTTTGCCACCAAAGTAGATAACCTCACATTTATCCACATTATACTGCATCTGCCATGCATTTGCCCACTCACCCAACTGATCCAAGTCACCTTGCAGTCTCCTAACATCCTCCTCACAGCTAAAACTGCCCCCAGATTCGTGTCATCCGCAAACTTGGAGATGTTGCATTCAATTCCCTCATCCAGATCTCCAATATATATTGTAAATAGCTGGGGTCCCTGCACTGAGCCTTGCGGTACCCCACTAGTCACTGCCTGCCATTCTGAAAATGACCTGTTTACTCCTACTCTTTGCTTCCTGTCTGCCAGCCAGTTCTCTATCCACATCAATACTGAACCCCCAATACCGTGTGCTTTAAGTTTGTACACTAATCTCTTATGTGGGACCTTGTCGAAAGCCTTCGGAAATTCCAGATATAATACATCCACTGGTTCTCCCTTATCCACTCTACTAGTTACATCCTCGAAAAATTCTATAAGATTCGTCAGACATGATTTACCTTTCATAAATCCATGCTGACTTTGTCCAATGATTTCACCACTTTCCAAATGTGCTGCTATCTCATCTTTAATAACTGGCATTTTCCCCACTACCAATGTTAGACTAACTGGGGGTCTGTAATTCCCTGTTTTCTCTCTCCCTTCCTTTTTAAAAAAATGGGGTTACATTAGCTACCCTCCAATCCTGAGGAACTACTCCAGAATCTAAAGAGTTTTGAAAAATTATTACTAATGCATCCACTATTTCTGGGGCTACTTCCTTAAGTACTATGGGATGCAGCTTATCTGGCCCTGGGGATTTATCGGCCTTTAATCCATTCAATTTACCTAACACCACTTCCCGGATAACCTGGATTTCACTCAGTTCCTGCATCTCATTTGATCCCCGGTCCCCTGCTATTTCCGGCTGATTATTTATGTCTTCCTTAGTGAAGATTGAACCAAAGTACATGTTCAATTGGTCTGCCACGTCCTTGTTCCCCATGATCAATTCACCAGTTTCTGACTGCAAGGACCTACATTTGTTTTAACTAACCTTTTTCTCTTCACATGTCTATAAACACTTTTGCAGTCAGTTTTTATGTTCCCTGCCAGTTTTCTTTCATAATCTATTTTCCCTTTCCTAATTAAGCCCTTTGTCCTCCTCTTTTCCCCCAGTCCTCTGGTAGGCTGTTTTTTCTGGCTAATTTGTATGCTTCATCTATAGTTTTGATACTATCCCTGATTTCCATTGTTATCCACGGATGCACTACCTTCCCTGATTTATTCTTTTGCCAAACTGGAATGAACAACTGTTGTCAATTTTCCATGCAGTCTTTAAATGCCTTCCATTGCGTATCCACCGCAACCCTTTAAGAATCACTTGCCAGTCTATCTTGGCCAATTCATGTCTCATACCCTCAAAGCTACTTTTCTTTAAGTTCAGAACCCATGTTTCTGAATTAACAATGTCACTCTCCATTCTAATGAAGAACTCAACCATGTTATGATCACTCTTGCCCAAGGGGCCACGCACAACAAGACTGCTAACTAACCCTTCCTCATTACTCAATACCCAGTCTAGAATGATCTCTCGTTGGGTCCTCTATATGTTGGTTTATAAAACTGTCCCGCATACATTCCAAGAAATCCTCTTCCTCAGCACCCCTGCCAATTTGATTCACCCAATCTATATGTAGATTGAAGTCACCCATTATAACTATTTTATCTTTGTTGCACGCATTTCTAATTTCATGTTTGATGCCATCCTCAACTCCACTACTACTGTTAGGTGGCTGTACACAACTCCCACTAGCGTTTTCTGCCCCTTAGTGTTTCACAGCTCTACCCATATCGATTCCACATCCTCCAAGCTAATGTCCTTCCTTTCTATTGCGTTAATCTCCTCTCTAACCAGCAACGCTTCTCCATCTCCTTTTCCTTTTTGTCTATCCCTCCTAAATATTGAATATCTCTGGTTGTTCAGCTCCCAGCCTTGGTCACCCTGGAGCCATGTCTCCGTGATGCCAACTATATCATATTCATTAATAACTATCTGCACATTCAACTCATCCACCTTATTACGAATGCTCCTTGCATTGACACACAAAGCCTTCAGGCTTGTTTTTACACCACTCTTACCCCTTATACAATTATGTTGAAAAGTTACCCTTTTTGGTTTTTGCCCTGGATTTTTCTGCCTGCCACTTATACTTTTCATGTTGCTACCTATTGCTTCTACCCTCATTTTACATCCCTCTGTCTCTCTGCTCATGCTCCAATCCCCCTGTGCAGAGACCCAGTTTTGCGAGTTTGGTAACCAGCTTGGAGGGGATGATAGTATTAAATGCCGAGCTGTAATCGATGAATAACAGCCTGACATATGAGTTTTTGTTGTCCAAGTGGTCCAGAGCGGAGTGGAGAGCCAGAGAGATTGCATCCATCATTGATCTGTTGTGGCGGTAAGCGAACTGCAGTGGGTCTAGGTTTTTGTCGAGGTAGGAGTTGATTTGCTCCATGATCAACCTCTCGAAGCACTTCATCACCACATGCGTTAGTGCCACTGGTCCATAGTCATTGAGGCACGTCACCTTGCTCTTCTTGGGCACTGGTATAATTGATGCCCTTTTGAAGCAGGTGGAAACCTCAGACCTCAGAAGTGAGAGGTTGAAAATGTCCGTAAAAACGCCAGCCATTTGGTCCGCACGGGTTTTTAGTACACGCCCAGGTATACCATCAGGACCAGGTGCTTTTCGGGGGTTCACCCCTCTGAATGATTTCCTGACCTCGGCCTCTGTGACTGAGACTGAAATACCATCACAGCGAATGGGGGCTCGGGAAGGCACATCGGTGTTCTCCCTATCAAAGCGTGCGTAAAATGCATTGAGCTCATCAGGGAGTGATGTTTCGCCGACATTCGAGCTGCCTCCTGATTTAGCCTTGTGATTGCATTCAGGCCCCGCCACAGCTGCCGAGCATCTGTTTCATCCTCCAGCTTGGAGCAGGTCCCTTTTTTCTTTTTTGATGGCCTTACCAAGGTCGTATCTGGACTTCTTGTAGGCCACTGTATCTTCAGACATGAATGCCCGGTGTCTGGTCTTCAGAAGAGTGTGGATCTCAAAGTTGATCCAAGGTTTCTGATTGGGAAACACTCGGAAGGTTTTTGTGGGGATGCAGTCCTCCACACATTTCTTAATGAAGTCTGTAATGACTGTTGCGTATTCGTTCAAGTCCGTTGCCGAGTCCTTGAACAGACTCCAAACAGTCCTGAAGTTGTTCCTCTGCCCCCCCCCCCCTACTGTCCTCACCTCTGGGGATGCGCTCTTTAATTGCTGCCTATAGGCAGGAAGAAGGAGCACCGCGGTATGGCCAGATTTACCGAAGTGAGGGCGAGTGATAGAGCGACAGGCATTCTTGATGGTGGTGTAGCAGTGGTCGAGGGTGTTTGGTCCTCTGGTGCAGCAGGAGACATGTTGGTGGAAGTTGATGAATGATTTCTTTAGGTTTGCCTTATTGAAGTCCCCAGCAGTGGTGGTAAATGCCTTGGGGTAAGACGTCTGGTGTTTGTTGACCATGGCGTGCAGCTCCTCCAGTGCCAGACGGACGTCTCCCTGGGGTGGGATGTAAACCGCGATCAGGATGATGGTGGTGAATTCCCTCGGAAGGTAGAAGGGACGGCACTTCACCGCCTGATATTCGAGATGTGGAGAGCAGGAATTGGACAGGACTGCCACTTCTGAGCACCACACAGAGTTGACCATGAGGCAGACGCCCCCTCCAATGTGTATTTTGACACTGGTCTCATATCAGGTTATACCTGTTATTAATATAATTCTGATCCCTATGTATCAATATCATTGTTATGTTTATCATTATTCTTTTTGCTCTGTTTTTGATATTTTACTTTTGTTTTTTTGGAAAAAAAACAATAAAAAGATTTAAAAAGAAAGAAAAAAAGAAAGATAAAATTAGCCACAAAATGTATTAGGAAACTATCCATGTGAAAATAACGGGCAAGCAACAGGTTGACAGGTCATTCATTGACTATAGTCCAAATTTATTTAATTTTGGAAAATCAGAAAGGATTTCAAACAATGTTCCCACAATTGCAAGTAGGAATAGATTCCAGATTACATTATTGTCATATACACCAGGGTGCAATGAAATTCCTTGTTCTCATGAAGCTCATTGAGTAAACAGTATTCATACACAATGATAAATATAATAATAAACACAACTATGTGTAAACTAAAGAATGGTACAAGACAGTAATGTAAAAAACAAATAGAGCACTAGAATATAAAAGTATGAAGTTGAATAATCTTTGAGGTAGGGTTAAGACTAAGAGTATGTGGGAGTATCTCCACTCTTGGAGTGTGAAAGATGTGTTGGTTCAGTGGTTGGATAGGAGTGGCAAAAAGTTGGATTTCTGAGCTTCAAGTTCCTGTAACTTCCAGAAATTAGAAGAGGGAAAAGGGAATGTCCAGGCTGGCAAGCATCTTTGATAATACTTACAACCTTCCTGATTAACTGTTATGATTACATGTTATGAATGAGGAAATGTTATGACCAATTCTAACTGACTGAGGTCTGCTGATCAAGAAGTCCAGAAGCCAGTTACAGATGGAGACCTCAAGGCCAATGTTCAGTAATTCAGGGATGAGTTTATTCAGTATTATTGTATTGAAGGCTAAGCTGCAATCATTGAATCGCATCCTGACATAGGTGTTCTTATTGACATGGTGATCCAGAGCAGAACGTAGTCCAAGAGAGTAGGCGGCCTCCCTAGGTGTATTTTTCCTGTAGGTGAGTTGCAAGGGGTCTAGATTATCCAGAAGACACACACGTGGGCCATTGGCAATTTTTCAAAACCCTTCATAATGTGCACTGTATGAGCTACTGGGTGGTAGTCATTGAGACGGGTCACTTTACTGGGTCTGAGGTGATAGAGGTTTCCTTGAAGCAGATATGGTCAGCAGACTGTTGAAGTGAAAGGTTAAAGATATCGGAAAAGACCCTGACCCATAATTAATACACAATTCCAGAACCCATCCAGGGGCTGCAACTGAGCTGACCATTTTCCCAGAGTTTTCCCTTGTGAAAATAGATCTGACTCTGTTTACCGTAGATTTGTTTATTAGTCACGTGGGGGAGGTACAGTGAAAAGCTTTTGTTGCATGCTAACCAGTCAATCACTGAGATGTATGGGAGCAAGCAGAGGCAGAGCAAGCAGGAAATGAGGGGAGGCACTGAGGTAGATCTTATTTGCCTGGCAAAATGTGCATAAAAGGCATTGAGCTCATCTGGTAGAGTTGTGTTGTTGCCAGAGATTGTTCCTGATTTTGACGCAGCCCATTTGGTATTCGGTCAGCTGCCATCGACTTAATTGCATTGAGCATCCTCTTGCCTCCTCTTGACATCCCTAATAGCCTTGCAGAAATCAAAAATGCCCTTTCTGAACCAGGTGGATCATCCCACTTAAAATCCTCAAATCTGGGATTTGGCACATAATGTATTTCCTGGTCCATTCAGGGTTTCTGATTAGTATAGATCCTAATCATCTTTGTTGGAGCAGAGATCATTGATCCATTTAAATATGTAAAGCAATTTCAAAACTGAGTGCCATTCAGAAGCCATCACAATCATTATTATATATAGATTTTTAATGCATTATTTTAGAGAAATAAAAATGCATTTGCAGCCTTGCCATTTAGTAAATAATGTTACTTCTTTGAAATGGTTTAAGTTTCCTTCCCACTGATGGAAGATTAAAGCATTGCATTCTCACGCGTGGGTCACCACACATATTTTCAGACTGAATATCAATGAAGCTAACAAACAAATGTTATGTAATTTCTTCTATAATTGAGTACTGGAATGTTCCACTCTCTAATTATTTTTTTTGATACAATAATTATCCTTCAAACTTGTTCTGACATGGCAAGAGTGCTAAAACGTTTGGTCTGTGCTATCAGTTCATAATGTGGAACTGCATTTATCTGTCTCCATTCCTAAAACCACACTGTATGTCCTGCTAGTCTAGCATTTATTTTGCCCAAATCGGGCCATTCCACTTCCTGTTTTCACATTCCCATTTAAGAGGGTTGGAGTACTGGAAAATTTCAGTCGCCTATTTTAATTACTGAGGTCAAGCCTCGCTACTTTCCAAATTAGCAGCACATTTTGCAACTTCATAGACCATTTGCACCCCCTACTCACTCGTTCTCTTGCCACAATACGACAAGATGTGGTTTTGTAGATACAATCCCAATCCACCAGCAAGCCCTACAGTATAGTTGCAGTCAAACAAGGAAAGGCAGGGAACCTCCCTGGCAACAGAATCGTAAATACATGTAACACCAGTTCAATTGCTCTTGGGATTTTGCATGGCAATTTGATCACCTATGTAGGACAAATAGGAAAGTGAGGCACCTTACTAAAAATAATAACTTAATGGTTACTGTTGTGTGGTCAGGGAGTGTATATCCAGTAGTGGATTCTACATGCTGTATGGATGATGGGCAATTAAGGCCAATTTCAGAGCTTCTGATCTTCCTAATGCAAAACAATAGATATTTATAGAAACAAGGAACTGCAGATGCTGGTTTGCCAAGGACGGGGATTTAACTACATATATCTGCATCTTTCCTTAGCCCAGCAAGGTACATCAGGTATTACTGATGGTAAATTCTTATCTAAGAAGCTCTGTTCTTAGAGTCCCCAACCAATAAGAATGTTCTATATTATTAACAGTGTTTCAAGAAGTATAATGTTTGTCCCTCTGTTCCTTGAGGCTACTGGTAGGTGGAGGTGACCGAGTTCATATGTAGGCTTAACCAACAGAACAGCACTTTGCACCACCTGCTTGTAAAGGTAAATACTGTCGCTGTCCATTGTAGGTGTGTTGCATGCTGTGAAGTTTGGATGAAAGTGCAGTTTGATTTGCATCAGATGTCATCTTGGGAATCAAAGTCAAAGTCAAAAGAGTTTATTGTCATGTGTCCCTGACAGGACAATGAAATTCTTTTTTGCATAGCACAACAGAACACAGTAGGCATTGACTACAATTATATACGTAAATACACACATAAATGAATAAATTGATAAAGTGCAAATAACAGATGGAGGGGTATTAATGTTCAGAATTTTGTCCGAACCACGTTTAATAGCCTGATGGCTGAGGGGAAGTAGCTATTCCTGAACCGGGTCATTGCAGTCCTCAGGCTCCTGTACCTTCTACCCAAAGGTAGCAGGGAGATGAGTGTGTGGCCAGGGTGGTGTGGGTCCTTGATGATGCTGCCAGCCTTTTTGAGGCAGCGACTGTGGTAGATCCCCTCGATGGAAGGAAGGTCAGAGCCGATGATGGACAGGGCAGTGTTTACTACTTTTTGTAGTCTTTTCCTCTCCAGGGCCAAACCAAGCCACGATGCTACCAGTCAGCAAGCTCTCTACTGTGCACCTGTAGAAGTTAGAGGGAGTCCGCCTTGACAGACCGACTCTCCGTAATCTTCTCCGGAAGTAGAGGCGCTGATGAGCTTTCTTAATAATTGCATCTGTGTTCTCGGACCAGGAAAGATCTTCACAGAGGAATTTGAAGCTCTTGACCCTTTCAACCATCGACCCGTTGATATAAACAGGACTGTGGGTCATCCTACTCCTTCCAAAGTCCACAATCAGTTCCTTGGTTTTGCTGGTGTTGAGGGCCAGGTTATTGTGCTGGCACCATATGGACAGTCGCTCGATCTCTCTTCTATACTCTGACTCATCCCCATCAGTGATACGACCCACAACAGTGGTGTCGTCAGCGAACTTGATGATGGAGTTCGCACTATGAGCGGCTACGCAGTGATGAGTATAGAATGAGTACAGCAGGGAACTGAGCACGCAGCCTTGAGGTGCTCCCGTGCTGTTGTTATCGAGTCTGACACATTTCCACCAATAAGAACAGACTGTGTCTGTGAATGAGGAATCCAATTGCAGAGGGTTGCACAGAGACCCAGTTCTGCGAGTTTGGTAACCAGCTTGGAGGGGATGATTGTGTTAAATGCCGAGCTGTAGTCAATGAATAACAGCCTGACATATGAGTTTTTGTTGTCCAAGTGGTCCAGAGCGGAGTGGAGGGCCAGCGAGATCACGTCCACCGTTGATCTGTTGTGGTGGTAAGCGAACTTCAGTGGGTCCAGGTTTTTGTCAAGGTAGGAGTTGATTTGATCAACCTCTCAAAGCACTTCATCACCACAGGTGTTAGTGCTACTGGTCGATAGTCATTGAGGCACGTCACCTTGCTCTTCTTGGGCACCGGTATTATTGATGCCCTTTTGAAGCAGGTGGGAACCTCAGACCTCAGAAGTGACAGGTTGAAAATGTCCGTAAAAACTCTAGCCAGTTGGTCCGCACAGGTTTTTAGAACATGACCAGGTATACCATCAGGTCCAGACGCTTTTCGAGGGTTCACCCCTCTGAAGGATTTCCTGACATGGGCCTCTGTGACTGAGCCTGAAATACCATCACAGCGAATGGGGGCTTGGGAAGGCACATCGGTGTTCTCCCTATCAAAGCGTGCGTAAAATGCATTGAGCTCATCAGGGAGTGATGTATCGCTGACATCCGAGCTGCCTCCTGGTTTCGCCTTGTAGGAGGTGATTGCATTCAGTCCCCGCCACAGCTGCCGAACATCTGTCTCATCCTCTAGCTTGGAGCCGAACTCCCTTTTGGCTTTTTTGATGGCCTTACCAAGGCCGTATCTGGACTTCGTGTAGACCACTGTATCATCAGACATGAATGCCCGGTGTCTGGTCTTCAGAAGAGTGCGGATCTCACAGTTCATCCAAGGTTTCTGATTGGGAAACATTCGGAAGGTTTTTGTAGGGATGCGGTCCTCCACACATTTCTTAATGAAGTCTGTAACGACTATGGCGTATTCATTCAAGTCCATTGCCGAGTCCTTGAACATTGCCCAGTCTACAGACTCCAAACAGTCTTGTAGTTGTTCCTCTGACCCTCCCCCCCCCAGCCCCGACCAGCTCTGTACTGTCCTCACCTCTGGGGATGCGCTCTTTAATTGCTGCCTTTTGGCAGGAAGAAGCAGCACCGCGGTATGGTCGGATTTACCGAAGTGAGGGCGAGGGATAGAGCGGTAAGCATTCTTGATGGAATCGTCTGCCTGGGGTGGGATGTAGACCACGGTCAGGATGATGGAGGTGAATTCCCTCGAAAGGTAGAAGGGACAGCAGCACCTCACTGCCAGATGTTCGAGGTGTGGAGAGCAGGAGTTGGACAGGACTGTCACATCTGAGCACCACACAGAGTAGACCATGAGGCAGACGCCCCCTCCTCTCCCTTTCTCCGATGCCAGTGTACGGTCCATGCGGTGGACGGAGAACCCTTCAGGCTGGACCGCTGAGTCTGGGGAGCTGGGAGTGAGCCGTGTCTCTGTGAAACAGAACACAGAGCTTTCCCTCAGCTCCCTTTGATAGAGCAGCCTTGTCCTTAAGTCCTCCACTTTATTTTCAAGAGACTGTACATTGGCCAGTGGGATAGTAGGGAGTGGGGGCCGAAGTCCCCTGCGCTTCAGTCTGACCTGAAGTCCTGCCCGCCGGCCACGTTTCCGGACACAATGGAGGCTTCCCCTTTGTTTCCAGGTACTGGGTTTCCTGTACCTGCTGTTTCTGCGGACCAGCGCTGGAACGGGAATTCCCTCACAGACGGCAGCTCCAGCTCCGTAACGAACGGGGGTTCCCTCAGAGTCAGCAGCTCCAGCTTAATTTTTTCTGCGATATCCAGCCGTCAGCTCTGGAGGTCATCACGGGGTTTGGAGGTGCCGTACCTGGGATCCTCAGTCGGGTCGGGAGTTTCACAGCCAGCGTGGGAAAACGTAAAGTCTGGGGCTCCCGCAGCTGCGTGAGATTGCGAAATTGCCAGCGCTTTCAGCTGCCCAAGCAGCCTGTCTGAAACGGCACTGATTACTGCCGTTTCCCTGATGCAGGTGAGTTGATAGAAGTTGTAGGTAATTCTTTTCTGTTCTGGTGCTCCGCAAAAGTCGCCGCTGGCAGGCACCATCTTGCCAATGTATAAGAAAAAATAAATAAAATAAATACTCTAACTCCAAAATTTAGACTCAAGTCGTACAGAGTCTAGACTCCTATGTTTTTGTTTAAACACCATGTAGGACTTGAGTCACACAACACAAAAACAAGTACATCTACACTCTTCACATTTACCAGTACTTGGTCCATAGGCGTCTATGCCTTGGTGATTCAAGTATTCATCTAGATACTTCTTAAATGGCTCCACCACCCTCTCAGATAGTGTTTTCCAAAGTCCAAATACCTTCTGGGTGATAAACATCTTCCTTCCTTACTTCTTTACTTAGGACATTGCTCTCCGATTATAGATAAGATTGCTATGGAGAAAGGTTTACTGTTGTCTACCCTGTTCCTCAATAGCATGTGTACCTCTATCAGGACCTCTCTCAGACTTCTCTTTTCCAAGTAAAACAAAGCCAGCCTACCTCTCTCCTCCAACATCCTGATAAATCTCCTTGGCACAGTCCCCAGTGCAATTACGTCCATTCTAAATTGTGGTGCTCCAAATCTCAAACAATCTTAACACAACATCCGTCTCATTTCGGAAAGCAAATTTGCTACCTTCGCACACGGTGGTCGACAGGTGGCTCCAGACCTCAACACTCTGGTTAAATCTTGATGGCATCTGACATGCTGAACCAAACTTGCACATTGAACAAGATCACAGGAAAATAGAAGCAGAAGTAGGCTACCAGGCCAACTCAAGACTCTCCACCATTCGGTGTGATCACAGCTGATCTGGAGTGGCCTCAGCTCCTCTTCTGTGCTAGTTCCCCTTAATCCTTAATTCCTCGATTTTTTTTCAAACATTTATCTATCTCCACCTTAAATATATTAAATGATCTGGCCTCCACAACCCTCAGGGATGGAGAATTCCAGAGCTTCACTATCTCTGAGAGAAGACATTTCTATACATTCCAGTTTTAAATGACTAATGCCCTATTTTGTCACAATCTCCCTTTGTGGCTTTCAACATTCATGAAAGCATTTCCGTGAAGCCCCTTAGGATCTTATACATTTGAATAAGCACACCCCTCATTCTTCCAAGTACGCAGGAATGAGCCGAGTGTATCTCCTTTGGACTGCCTTGAATGTAATTGTATGTTTATTTAAGTCAAGAGACCAAAACTATGTGCAGTACTCCTTACAAGCACATTGTACAACTGCAACAAAAGCTCCTTATTCTTAAACTACAATCACTTCTCAATAAAGGCTGATTCTTAGTCACATGGACCTGCTGGTAACATTTTGTGATTTGTGCACCCGTTCGCTTAAAACACTTTGATCTTCACTTAGTCTCTCTCCATTTAGTAAAAATTGGAAAGAGCCATGGTTTTCAAGGGAAATTGGACACTGGTTTCGAAAAAAGAGAGATATCTACAATAATTATAGGAGGCATGGAGTAAATGAGGTGCTAGAGGAGTATAAAGAATGTAAAAAGAATCTTAAGAAAGAAATTAGGAAGGCTAAAAGAAGATATGAGGTTGCTTTGGCAAGAAAGGTGAAAGTAAACCCAAAGGGTTTCTACAGCTATATTAATAGCAAAAGGATAACGAGGGATAAAATTGGACCATTAGAGAACCAGAATGGACAGCTATCTGCAGAGCCAAAAGAAATGGGGGAGATATTGAACAATTTCTTTTCTTCGGTATTCACCACTCTGTGAGTTAGGGAAAAGGAGTAGCTAGGAAACTATGAGATTCAAAGAGGAGGAAGTACTGACACTTTTGAAAAATATAAAAGTGGATAAGTCTCCAGTCCTGACAGGATATTCCCTAGGACATTGAGGGAAGTTAGTGTAGAAATAGCAGGAGCTATGACAGAAATATTTCAAATGTCATTAGAAACGGGAATAGTGCCGGAGGATTGGCGTACTGCGCATGTTGTTCCATTGTTTAAAAAGGGTTCAAAGAATAAACCTAGCAATTATAGACCTGTTAGTTTGACATCAGTGGTGGGCAAATTAATGGAAAGGATACTTAGAGATAATATATATAAGCATCTGGATAAACAGGGTCTGATCAGGAACAGTCAACATGGATTTGTGCCTGGAAGGTCATGTTTGACAAACCTTCTTGAATTTTTTGAAGCAGTAACTAGGGAAATTGATGAGGGTAAAGCAGTGGATGTTGTCTATATGGATTTCAGTAAGGCCTTTGACAAGGTTCCCCATGGAAGGTTGGTTAAGAAGGTTCAATCTTTGGGTGTTAATGGCGGAGTAGCAAGATGGATTCAACAGTGGCTGAATGGGAGATGTCAGAGAGTAATCGTGGATGGCTGTTTGTCAGGTTGGAAGCCGGTGACCAGTGGGGTGCCTCAGGGATCTGTGTTGGGTCCATTGTTGTTTGTCATGTACATCAATGATCTGGATGATGGGGTGGAAAATTGGATAAGTAAGTATGCAGATGATACTAAGATAGGTGGTGTTGTGGATAATGAAGTAGATTTTCAAAGTCTACAGAGAGATTTGGGCCATTTGGAAAAGTGGGCTGAAAGATGGCAGATGGAGTTTAATGCTGTTAAGTGTGAAGTGCTACATCTTGGCAGGATAAATCAAAATAGGAAGTACATGGTAAATGGTAGGGAATTGAGGAATGCTGTGGAACAGAGGGATCTAGGAATAACTGTGCATAGTTCCCTGAAGGTGGAATCGCATGTAGATAGGGTGGTAAAGAAAGCCTTTGGTGTGCTGGCCTTTATAAATCAGAGCATTGAATATAGGAGTAGGAAAGTAATGTTAAAATTGTACAAGGCATTGGTAAGACCAATTCTGGAGTATGGTGTACAATTTTGGTCGCCTAGTTATAGGAAGGATGTCAACAAAATAGAGAGAGTACAGAGGAAGATTTACTAGAATGTTGCCAGGGTTCCAGCAACTATGTTACAGAGAAAGGTTGAACAAGTTAGGTCTTTATTCTTTGGAGCGCAGAAGGTTAAGGGGGGACTTGATTGAGGTCTTTAAAATGATGAAAGGGATAGACAGAGTTGACGTGGATACGTTTTTCCCATTGAGGGTATGGAAGATTCAAACAAGAGGGCATGACATGAGAATTAAGGGACAGAAGGTTTCGGGGTAACGCGAGGGGGAACTTCTTTACTCAGAGGGTGGTGGCTGTGTGGAATGAGCTTCCAGCAGAAGTGGTGGAGGCAGGATCGATTTTAACATTTAAAAGTAAAGTGGATAGGTATATGGACGTGAAGGGAATGGAGGGGTATGGTCTGAGTGCAGGTAGATGGGACTAGGGGAAAACAAATGGTCGGCACGGACTGGAAGGGCCGAGAGGGCCTGTTTCCCTGCTGTAATTGTTATATGGTTATATGGTTATATGGTTATTTAGTTAACAATCTACTTGTTGACTCCTCGTACTGAAGTGCATGACCCCACACTTCCTCACATTAGATTTCATGTGCCAGATTGTTTTGTTATTCACTCAAGAGATGTGGGCTTCCCAGGCTGAGCCAGCATTAATTCTCTTCCCTAATTGTCTCTGAATAGGTGGTGGTGAGCTGCCTTTTTCAACCTCTGCAATCTTAAAGGTGTGGGTATACCCACAAAGCTGTTAGGGAGGGAGTTCCAAGTTTTTGCCCAATCGTTCAATCTATGCTCAATATCCCAATGTAGAATGATAATGTCCTCATCACGACATGCCCTGCCTTGTATTTTCATATCATCAGCAAACACATTTCCTCCAGCTGATTAATGTAAATGGTAAACAGTTGAGAGCCAGGGACTAATCCTTGGAAAACTTCACCAGTTACATCCTTCCAGCCTGAAAACAATCCTTTTAATTTATATCCCATCCTGGCTTACCCTCAGCTCTCTAGACCTCCAACCTAAGGGTTTCTCAATCCATTGCATGGTCCAAATGGTGGCATTGTGTAATGAGAGAGCATTCATCTGCTTCATGGTAAACCCTTTGTGGTGCTTGAACATGTTGGTCTTGTCAAACTCTTGCTCCCCCACCGTCAAACCACCAGAGACCTGTGTTTGATTCTGATCTCTACACTCCGAGAGCTCCAACATCACAAAGAAGTGCAATTTAAGTCTGTTACTTGCCGTGAGTGTGCAGGGAGTGGATGCATAAGTGGGATAACATAGAATTTGTGTTAGCAGGTCATCAATAGACAATATGGACCCGATGGGTCAAAATGCCTGTTTCTATGCTGTTTCTTTAAACTAAACTAAATCTCTGAATTAAACTCGGAACATCTATCAGAGAAGTGCTGTCCCATCTAACACCCAGGGGAATTATCTTCATCTTCATGACTCTCTATATCCTGACCCAAAAAGACCCTTGGCTAACACAGGAGGAACTATACACTATGGTCAACAAATGCTGGTCAGTTCAACCTGAGACCTTCTCCATCACTGGTGGGGACTTCAACAAGGCTAGCTTGAAGAAGGCCACCCTCTAAAATATCTGCATGTTCCTTGCACCACCATCAGCCTATCTCTCTACTTCTCTCCCACAATTTAGAAAATTAAAAGACTTTGATGTGTTACTTCTTCCTACATTTAGGCAATGACTGAAGGGCGCTTCTCCAGTGGAGAGGATTTTAGAGCTAGTCAGGGAAGGCAAAGAAGCAAATTCATGTCTGCTTGGATGCAGTAGACTGACCAATGTTAACGGAATCAGCCACAGATCTAAAAGACTATGCCACTGCTGTTACTGATTTCATAAGGAAAGGCATGGAAAAGTGTGTTCCCAGCATGACCATCCAAGTGCTCCCTAAATGGAAGTCCTGGATGAATCAAGAGATCTGCAATCTACTGAGTTTGAACTACAGAAGGTTATCAAGAATGCAAAGACATACTTCTAGATTGAGCTGGAGGCTCAGTTGGATACGCGGCAATTTTGGCCGGGCTTACATGCCATCACTTCCTACAAGGTGAAATCTAGTAGCTTAAGTGACAACAATGTCTCATTCCTAAGCAAGCACAAAGCTTCCTTTGCTCCCTTCACAAGCCCTCAAAGGCCCTGAAGACCCTGAAGTAGGGCGACACATTGGCACATTCGTAGAGTTGCTGCCTTACAGCTCCAGAGACCCAGATTCTATCCTGACTGAGGCTGCTGTCTGTATGGAGTTTGTATATTCTCCCTTTAACCAAGTGTATTTTTCCTGGGTGCTTTGATTTCCTCCCAAACTCCAAAGATGTACATGTTTTTAGGTTAATTGGCTTTAGTAAAAATTGTCCCTGATGTGTAGGATAGTGCAAGTGTATGGGGATTCTAGTTAGCATGACTCAAAGAGCCAAAGGGGCTATTTCCGTGCTGTATCTCTAAACTAAACTAAACTAAACCCCATGATTTCAGTCCCCAAGGCTGATGCTAGAAGATCTTTCAAGAGAGCTATTGCACAGAACCCATTCCGACCTGACAGTACACGTGGTCACATTCTTTAAATTACTGAAAACCAACTGACTGGACTTTTATGGTCCGAATTGCTTATAATAAATAATAATTTATTATATTTTTCTTATTATGGTGATGCGTAGAATGTTCCTGTGAAGCTACTGCAAGTTGTGCAATGTAAGGCCCCAATATTGGGCCGATCCAGAAGATTAGGATGCATGGGATTAGCTGTAATTTGGTCATATGAATTCAGAACTGGATTGCTGATAGAAGACAAAACATTGTGGTTCTAGTACAATATTCAGGCTGGATATCTGTGACTGATCAACTTCTACAAGGACTTGATATATATAAATGACGGACGTAAATGTAGATGGGTTGGTTGGTAGATTTACAGATGACGCTAAGATTGCTGAGGTTGCGGACTGTCAGGAAGGCTGTCAAAGTATACTGTGGTATATAGATCATCTAGTGAAATGGGCACAGAAATTGTAGATGGGGCTTAATTTGAGTAAGTGTGATATGGCACATTTTGGGAGGTCAAATATAGGGGGAAATATATTGTATTGTATTGTAATTAATTTATTGTATTGTAATTAATTTATTAGCCAAGTATGTAAAAACATACAAGGAATTGGATTTGCCATACAGTCATACCCAAAAAGTACCAAGACACGCAATTGCATAAAAGTTAACATCAACATCCACCACAGTGGCTCCCCCACATTCCTCACTGTGACGGAAGGCAATAAAGTCTTATCTTCTTGCCACCTTATTCTCCCGCGGACGGGACAATCGAAGTTCCCGCAGCCGGTGATTGAAGCTCCCGCGTCGGGGCGATTGAAGCTCCCGCATCGGGGCGATCGAAGCTCCCGCGATCGGGACGGTCATAGCTCCTGTGGCCTGGAGCTCCCGAAGTCGGTCCCTAAGCAAGGGACCGCGAGCTCCACAATGTTAAGTCTGCAGGCTCCTGCGGTTGGAGCTCCCGAAGTCGATTTCCAGCAAGAGGCCGCCAGCTCTTCGATGTTAGGCTGCAGCACGTTCGGAGATATGATATGGAAAAAGTCGCATCTCCGTTGAGAAGATTTCCGAACTCCCTGAAGGTGGCAATGGCATAGGACATGGCATTGTGAATAGATTTAGGAAGTCATAGTGCATCTTTATAGGTTAGGCAGCATTTGGAGTATTGTGTGCTGTTCTAGATGCACAGTTACGGGAAGGATGTTGGAGGCTTTGGAAAGGATACAGAGAAAATTTACCAGAACAATGCCTAAATAAGGGGATATTAGTTACAGGGAACGGTTGGACAGACTTGTATTGTTTTCACTGGAATGCCAGAGGTTTTGACCAGATAGAAGTACCTAACAATATGAGAGGCATACTATAGATAGGATAGATAGTGAGAACCTTTTTCCCAGGATGGAAAGTTCAATTATTATTGGGCATAGGTTTAAGGTGAGAGGGACATATTTTAAATGAGTTGTGCAGGGCAAGCTTTTTACACAGAGGGTGGTGAGTATCTGGAATGAACTGCTGGGGTAGTGATTGAGGCAGATACAATAGTGGCATTTAATAGACTTTTAGATAGGCATATGCATATGTAGAGAATGGAGGAATAAAGATTATGTGCAGGCAGATATGAGTTGGTCTTGGCATCATGTTTGGCAAAGACATTGTAGGCCAAAAGGCCTATGTTCAATGTGCTATGTTCTATAAAGAATTATAAAAAGACTGTCAACTGTACGTCTTGTGAGATTTAGGCCATGGTTTTGACGGCCAGGCAGCCACAGAGAAAATTAGCCCGTGTCAGCAAGGGTTCAGTGAGTAGCTCTTGTTCTCTCCCCAGTGAATCAAGGGGTCATGAGTTCAAATCCAAATTCCTGATCCAAGTGCATAAAAACGTTAGTTGAGAGAGAACAGCATCGTTGGAGGTGCTTTTCAATGAGGTGTTAATCTGAGACCGTCTGTGGTCTCACAACTGGAAAGAAAAAATCCAATGACGCTATTTGGAACGTTCAGAAGTTGTCATTAATTATCCAGATCTTGGGTGAGAATATATATGGAGATTTGGAAGAATTGCAGCATGATGTAATCTTGACGAGTAGGCTTAGCGTCAATTTGTACAGCGCAAAATGAGCATAGTGAACACAATGCACAGTTCTGAAGCGGTAAATGAGCAATCCATTAGATTATAGGCGGCCAGCTTTTGTAATCGAAGGGCAATATGCCCACTGAGGCAGTAACAACCATTAAATGGGTATTGGGATGTAATGTAAATCAAATACCTCCCCTTTCTGAGGGGCTAAGCAATTCCCACCCCTGCTTCTGCAAAGATTGCAGCCATTAAATTCTTCCACTGAGATAAAACAGATGCAGTACACTGGTGCCAAACACTCTTACTAACTGAATCTAAAAGTGGTCCTGGCATTCAAAGTCTGGGCATTTTCATTAATCTTGGTTGAACTTAGCTTCTCCACACAAAGTCCCCACTGTGAAGCACCATTATGTTTTATCTGTGGAAATGGTTATGGAGAGCTGTATTACATCCAATTGAGTGCCAATTTGTGCAGTATCTGGCCTCTCAGCTTTAACCCAGCTCTTTCAGGAATTTGTTATTGAAGACGCAGGTTCAGGTTAGTTGGTTTAACTTTTCACTTACTACTTATTTTTTTTATTTTTCTTCTGCATTTTCTATGAGAACTTTTTTTACCTCCTACTTTAATTTTTGCTTTATAACTGATTTAAATCTTCAATTTTCAAAACCATATTAGTTACAGTTAAGTGAGCTCTAATTCTAGCTTCAATAAGGCATAGAACATGGAACATGGGACAATGCAGAGCAGGAACAGGCCCTTTAGCCGACAATGTGTGCCAAACATGATGCCAAATTAAACTAATCTCTGTCTGCACATGATACATATCTCTTCATTCCCTGCATATCCATGTGCCTATTTGAAAGCCCCTTAGATGCCACAATCATATCTGCCTCCATTACCACCACTGGCAGCGCTTTCCAGGTCCCCACCACTCTCTGTGTAAAAAACATGTCACGCACATCTCTTTTAAATTCCCACCCCCCCCCCCGACCTTAAACTCACGCCCCCTAGCCTTTGACATTTCCACCCTGGGAAAAGACTCTACCCTCTCTATGCCTCTCATAGTTTTGTACCATCAGGATTCCACTGCCTGAGATGTGCACGCCATCCCTGTCCTTGCACACTGTCCACAAAATGAAGAAGCACCCAGGATCAGTGGACCAATTGGGCATCACAGCAGGGAGAGTGGGGCTATGTGGTTGATGCAGGGGCCAAGTGCGGGCGATCAGTCGGAGCAAGCACGATGCGATCTAATAATCACTTCGCTGCCACTCACTGTGTCCAAGGCAGGCTTTTGTTTGTGGAAGGAGTTGTAAACACTGATGCAAGATTTTGGTTCCCATCCAGACAGCACCACATTCCAAGCAGTCAAGTCAAATCACAGGCTGTGTAAATATGCTGCCAAAAGGGGAGGAATAAACTAGGCTTTATCACCAATTATAGTTTATTGCAGTTTTTAATTATACTGTTGGGAAAATATGGTGAAGCCACAACAGAGAAAAAAAATTGCATGGCTGGGAGAGATTTGCTTTGCTATTGCACCTTTTTACGTCATACCAAACTGTTTTATTGCCAATGAAGTGTGTTTCAAGTATAGTCATTGTTATAATGTAAGAAACGTGGCAGACAGTCTCCCCGCAGTAAAAATAAACAAAACTGGCATGTTATAAGGAATGGAATATCTGCTTTATAAAGATGAATGAGAACACAAGCACTAGAATGGGGAAACAAGAGAATGAAGAAGCTGAATCTTTAAAAATAAAGTGCTGGAGGAACTAGAGGTGCTGGATTTGTTGCTTTAAAGTGCCAGAGACACAGGTTCAACCCTCGCCACAGAGTTTGTACATACTCCACGTGACCTGCATGGGTTTTCTCCGGGAGCTCCGGTTTCATCCCATATTGCAAAGATGTACAAGTTTGTAAGTTAGTTGGCTTGGTATAATTGTAAAAACTATACCTAATGTGTGTAGGATAGTGTTAGTGTGTGGGGATCGTTTGTGGCACGGACTCGATGGGCCGAAGGGCCTGTTTCTGCACTGTATCTTTAAACTAAACTAAAAACACTAAACTGTCAGACAGCATCTGTGGAGGGAACGGGACATGCCATTTCAGGTTTGGACCCTTCGTCAAATTGATGAAGGAAGAGAAACCTGGTAAAAAGTGGTAAAAACCGGTAATTGATAGGAGGACAGAATAGTAGTGATTAACAGATGGGTGCAGACATTAACGAAGACCAGAATGGAGACAAAAGAGTGCCAGGTCAGGAAGGGAGGAGCAGTGAAGTATAAAGCCAGAAGAATGGAAGGGTATAAGAGGAAGGGGAATGAGGCGGGCTTAAAAGGAAAACGGGGAATCAAAATACAGAAGGTGAGAGATGCGCAAAAGAATGTGGGGGGAAGTAGGAGGGTGTTGGGGATAGTGGGAGAAAGATGGTGAGGGAATGAGAAGGTAAGGTTACTTCTGCTTGCTGTGCCATTAAAGGAGATCATGACTGATCTGATCATAATATTTTGCCTCTGTGCCACTTTTCTGCAGTGTGCTCGTGTTCCTTGAGCCCCGCAATAGATGGGTACATCTTTAGGTGTTGTTACACTGAATAACCAAACCTCTACAGCACCCTTGGTAGAGAGATCCAAAAATTAGCTTCCTTGGAATAAAGAATTTCCTTCCCATTTCTGCTCTGCGTGACCAAGCTCCTAGCTGTGATTTTGACCCCTAGTTTGTGACCCATAACTATCGACTTTGCATTCACCCAGTCAAGCCCCTTGAGAATTTTCAGTGAGGCTATCTCTCCTTCCACTAAACTATTTCAACATTTCTGATGAACTTTCGATACCCTTCCCCTTTGGCAAGTCTATTCTTCTTGAGCAAGAGATACTGAATCCATAAATCCATTCCTTGTTCTCCATAGACTTGTCACCTATGGACTCCAATGGTCATGAGGTCGGCTCCAAAATGCAACTTGATTTTTTTTCAATGGTTTTGAAATGAGGAAAATGCAAACATATGGTACTTAAAATAGTGATATGTGGTGAAATTACAGGCCAAGTTTGAGTAAACAAAGACTACGTTCTGCTAACGCAGACCGCTCAGAAGCACTGCAAACAAAAGCGCTTACTATTTAAAATAAATGCTTGCTATTAAACCAACAGCTGCAACAAGTAGCTTGCAGGGAACCACTCTGAATGGCACCAATGATCTTTGCTGTCAGTGAAAAGGCCATGCAATGATCCATGGCAGAAAACAAGGATAGAAGCAAAGCTGGAGCATCTCAACAGGTCAGGAGAAAAGGAATAGGTGATGTTTTGGGTCGAGACCCTTTTTCACACTGAGAGTCAGGAGAAAGGGAAATGAGAGCTATAGACGATGATATGGTGAAATATAGAACGAATGAAAGATATGCAAAAAGTAACAATGATCAAGGAAAGGTAGAGCCCACAATGGTGCATTCTTGCATGTGGACTTGGTGATAATGAGTTATACCGGCAGTGAAACGCAACAAGACAATAGTGAAACTAGAATGATGACTAGGGTGGGGGAGGGACAGAGAGAGGGATTGCAAGGGTTACTTGAAATTAGAAAAAACGTTATCCATACAGCTGGGCTGTAAGCTGCCCAAGCGAAATATGAGGGCCTTTCCCTCCAATTTGCTGAGATCAAAGGAGCAAAGAGGTCCTTCTGCAGTTGTACAGGGCCCTTCTGAAACTACACCTGGAGTATTGTGTGCAGTTTGGTTCCCCTAATTAGAGGAAGGACATTCTTGCTATTGAGGGAGTGCAGCGTAGGTTTACAAGGTTAATTCCCGGGATGGTGGGACTGTCATATGCTGAGAGAATGGAGTGGCTGGGCTTGTATACTCTGGAATTTAGAAGGATGAGAAGTATTCTTATTGAAACATATAAGATTACTAGATTAAGTGGGACCAGTTGGGTCCCATGTTCACACGGGAGGGCTGGTCCCATGAATGCAATATTCCATCTCTCGGCCAATTCCAATATTGGTGGCCGGTGGGGGTGATGAGGGGGATGGGGGGGTGGTTCTGGAGCGCTAGTATGGGTGTGGTGGGCTGAAGGGACTGGTTTCCAGAGGGCTATAGACAATAGACAATAGGTGCAGGAGTAAGCCATTCGGCCCTTCGAGCCAGCACTGCCATTCAATGTGATCATGGCTGACCATCCCCAATCAGTACCCCGTTCCTACCTTCTCCCCATATCCCCTAACGCCACTATTTTTAAGAGCCCTATCTAGCTCTCTATTGAAAGCATCCAGAGAACCTGCCCCCACCGCCCTCTGATGCAGAGAATTCCACAGACTCACCACTCTCTGTGAGAAAAAGTGTTTCCTCGTCTCCATTCTAAATGGCTTTCACCTTATTCTTAAACTGTGGCCCCTGGTTCAGGACTCCCCCAACATGTTTCTTGCCTCTAGTGTGTCCAAGCCCTTAACAATCGTATATGTTTTAATTACTAATTGCTGGCTGAACTTGTTAATATTGGCCAAATTAGAGGTATTATAAAATGGAGGATCTGTGAAAGTTGCAAATGGAGTCACGGCTCCAAGAAGTCTGGATCCCAGATGGAAGTTGATGTAAGGAGAAGTCCAGATGTCCTAACTTTGTTAATATGTATGAAGGTTTGCAGAGGGAGATAAGAAGGTCTGCAAATGCATTTGTGGGGATTGGTTATAAAAGGAGGGTGTGAAGGGGTATTGTAAATAATGTTGCTGCTGCTGTTTGATGATTGGCTGAAGTCTGAAACCTTTTTTGAATTGTTTATACAACCTTGTAAAATGTTGCATTACCTTAGTTAACTGACTTCCTTCCAGAAACGTCTGTAGAAACATTGTAGTGGGGTACTTTGTAATTGGGTTGGGGAACTGTCAATATGATTGATAAGTATGATTGGCGTGTAGGGGTTGCCTCCCCCATGTAGTTCTGCCCCACAGGGTCCGATGACCTATAAAGAGTGGTACCCACAGGATTCGAGGTTGATCTTCTGGAGGGGCGCTTGGGACTGCATAACCCTTTGGAGGTGCATGCTTGCACGAGGCTGAAGCAGAGACAAGGATCGGATCCGCAGTGGTTAGGTATTTTATAGGGAGTTCGTTATCGTCTAAATTTATAAAGTTTAGTGGTCCAGTGCTTGACTCACTGTTTTACTGAACTAGACTAAGGGGGGTAAGCTCTAGGAACATAATTGCAAACTTGCATGTTACCTTCCTTGGTTTCATGTTCAAAGGCACTCAATTTTCTCTGAGAAAAGGAATAGGTGATGCTTTGGTTTGGAACCTTTCTTCAGACTTTTCTTCAGATATCCTGCCTGACCCAGTGAGTCACTCCAGCATTTTGTGTCTGTCTTCGGTATAAACCAGCATCTGCAGTTCCTTCCTGTGCATTTTGTCTTATGCACTCATATATTGATGGATGGCTTTCATTTTTGACTCCATTCTGGTCTGACTTGAAGTCAAGTTTCCAAAGGTATGAAGATAATATCAAGTCTTTTTTGTTTAATATTTTTATTAGAAGCATTGCATATTATCTAAGGTACAACAGCATTTCAAATACAAATCAGACTTATCACAAACATTGTACAGATATTACGGGATAATTTATATATGCTACTGTTTTTGATTTTTTTTTGGGAAGATAAGGGAGTGAAAAAAAAAGTAAAAGTATAAATCAATAATCAAGACATTGTGATTAAATAATAATGATTATATAATTTAAAAAAATAAAAAATAAAAAAGATAATCAAGATGTTGTGATTAAATAATAATGATTATATAATAAAAAAAATAAAAAGTAAAAAAGAAAAGATAAACAAGAAAAATTAAAAAAAAAATAAAAACAGTTATTATGTAATTAAAAATTAAATAAAGGAATATTTACATTGAATGGAACAGTTTCATATAACAATATCTATTGAGATGTATACAGATCCCAATTATTTTTTCATCTAATCCTACACCAGGGTACTTATTGAGTTACAGTGCTGAGCTCAGCTACCCCTTTAAGTAATCAATGAATGGAGACCATATTTGTTGAAAAAGTTCATATTTGTCCATTAGGACAAACCTAATTCTCTCCAAATGCAATGTATCCGACATTTCCACAGTCCACATTTTGATTGTGGGGGATAATGTTCCCTTCCAGAATTTTAATATTAATTTTTTTCCAATTATCAAACAGTAATCAAGAAAATTTATTTGACTTACTGTTAATATTAAGCTTGAGTCAGGGATTCCGATAATATCAAGTCTACTGTGCAATTACAGAAAAAATATTAAAATTTCTAATGGTTAAAAAGCAAGAATAGCAGGTAATCAGGGGAACTGCAAGAATAACATAATGATGCTATCCGCAGTGCACCAAACTTACCAAATTTTTCACAAGAATTTTTACAGCAAGGATATTAATAGCTCATTCACAAGAAATTCACAAGAATTTTACAGCAAGGATATTAATAGCACATCTTTAGAACTGTGTTCTAATTGTTCAATTTCACCTTATCCCGTGATTGATTTTCTGTCTTAGAACCTAATTAATTATTCAATATTATAACAGGCTCTTGATTAGAAAACCAATGATAACTCATTAAACTTATTATTACAGCATTATAAAACCAACATTAAAATACTGGCATAACAACATGTTCCTGCATTAAAATAATGACTACACTTGGACAAAATATTTAATTGGCACCAGAGCTCCATTAAATATCCAAATGTTGAGAAAAGTTTATGTTTAACCATGTTTAACAGGGACAATGTTTAACAGGAACAATTCAACCAATGAATAGGCAGATGGAGCCAAACTAACATTTGCACAAGTCTGAATGTAAATCAATCATGGATACACATGACATTGTATATGTGCCCTCAGTACATGTAGTACCTGTTGTTGGTCTTATAGATCTCCTATAGAGTTAAGTCAAGAGTCAAGAATGTTTTATTGTCATATGTCCCGGATGGGACAATAAAATTCTTACTTGCTGTAGCACAACAGGATATGTGAATATGTAATCATTGTATATAATGGGGGAAAAAAGTTCAATAAATAACAAATATAATGCAAATAACAAATAATAATAATATAGTGTTTTGCAGTTCAGAGCTCATAGCTTATTTGTTGTGTTTAATAGCCTGATGGCTGTGGGGAAGAAGCTGTTCCTGAACCTGGACGTTACAGTCTTCAGGCTCCTGTACCTTTTTCCTGATGGCAGTGGTGAGATAAGTGTGTGGCCAGGATGGTGCCTTTTTGAGGCAGCGACTAAGATAGATCCCTTTGATGGTGGGGTGGTCAAAGTTGGTGATGGACTGGGCAGTGGTCACAACATTTTGTAGTATTTTTTGCTCCTTGATGTTCAAGTTGCCGAACCATGCCACAACCGGTCAGAATGCTCTCTACCATGCATCTGTAGAAGTTTAGGAAAATCCTCTTTGACATGCCGAATCTCCGTAATCTTCTCAGGAAGTAGAGTCGCTGATGTGCCTTCTTCATAATTGCATCAGTGTGCTGGGTCCAGGAAAGATCTTCTGATATATGCACACCCAGGAATTTGAAGTTATTGACCGTTTCCATCATCGTCCTGTTGATATAAACAGAATCTGGGTCCTCATCCTTCCCCTATTAATGTCCACTATTAGTTCCTTGGCCTTACTGATGTTGAGAGCCAGGTTGTTGTGCTCGCATCATTTGGTCAGTCGGTCGATCTCACGTCTATACTCTGACTCACCACCATCTATGATGCGTCCAACAACAGTGGTGTCATCGACGAACTTGATGATGGAGTTTGCACTATGACCGGCTACGCAATCATGGTTATAGAGTAAAGCAGGGGGCTGAGCACGCAGCCTTGAGGTGCTCCCGTACTAATTGTTTCTGAGGATGAAGTGGTTCCCCCAAGTCGAACAAACTGTGGTCTGTGGATGAGGAAGTCGAGGATTCAATTGCAGAGAGATGCGCAGAGGCCCAGTTCCGTGAGCTTGGTAACCAGCTTTGAAGGGATGATGATATTAAACGCCGAGCTGTAGTCTATAAACAACAGCCTGATGCAGGTGTTTTTATTGTCCAAGTGGCCCAGTGCAGAGTGGAGAGCCAGTGAAATTGCATGTACCATTGACTTGTTGTGGCGGTATGCGAACTGCAGTGGGTCGAGGTTCTTGTTGAGGTAGGAGTTGATGTACACCATAACCAACCTCTCAAAGCACTTCATCACCACAGACATTACTTACACTGGTCGATAGTCATTGAGGCTGTAACACCGTCAGGGCGAATAGGGGCTTGGGAAGACACATCAGTGTTCTCCCTATCGAACCGTGCATAGAACACAATGAGCTTGTCAGGGAGTGATGCTTTGCTGTCGTTTGAGCCGCCTCCTGATTTCGCCTTGTAGGAGGTGATGGCATTCAAGCCCTGCCACAGTTGCCAAACATCCGTCTCATCCTCCAGCTTAGAGCAGAAGTCCCTTTTGGCCTTTTTGATGGCCTTACCAAGGCTGTACTCCTTTTGAGTACAGGAGCAGGGAGGTTCTACTTCAGTTGTACAGGGTCTTGGTGAGACCACACCTGGAGTATTGCGTACAGTTTTGGTCTCCAAATCTGAGGAAGGACATTATTGCCATAGAGGGAGTGCAGAGAAGGTTCACCAGACTGATTCCTGGGATGTCAGGACTGTCTTATGAAGAAAGACTGGATAGACTCGGAATTTATACTCTCTGGAATTTAGGAGATTGAGAGGGGATCTTATAGAAACTTACAAAATTCTTAAGGGGTTGGACAGGCTAGATGCAGGAAGATTGTTCCCGATGTTGGGGAAGTCCAGGACAAGGGGTCACAGCTTAAGGATAAGGGGGAAATCCTTTAAGACCGAGATGAGAAAGACTTTTTTCACACAGAGAGTGGTGAGTCTCTGGAACTCTCTGCCACAGAGGGTAGTTGAGGCCAGTTCATTGGCTATATTTAAGAGTGAGTTGGATGTGGCCCTTGTGGCTAGGGGGATCAGAGGGTATGGAGAGAAGGCAGGTACGGGATACTGAGTTGGATGATCAGCCATGATCATATTGAATGGCGGTGCAGGCTCGAAGGGTTGAATGGCCTACTCCTGCACCTAATTTCTATGTTTCTATGTTTCTATGTATCTGGACTTACTATAGACCTCTGCATTGCCAAACCTGAATGCCCAGGATCTTGCCTTCAGTGGAATGCAAATCTCATGGTTCATCCAAGGCTTCTGGTTAGGAAATACTCAGAAGGTTTTTGATGGAACACAGTCCTCCACACATTTCCTTATGACATATTCATTCAGGTCCGTTCAGGCCAAGTCCCTGAAAATTGCCCAGTCTACAGACTCCAAGCAGTCCTGGAGTTGTTCCTCTAAATCCCCACCCTCCCCACGACCAGCTCTGCACAGTCCTCACCTCTGGGGGTGCTTTTTTCAGTTGCTGCCTGTATGCAGGAAGAAGAAGCACCGCTGAATGGTCGGATTTTCCGAAATGAGGGCGAGGGATAGAGCGATAATCGTCTTTGATGGTCGTGTAGCAGTGGTCAAGGGTGTTTGCAGGAGACATGTTGGTGGAAGTTGGGGAGCGATTTCTATAGGTTGGCTTTGTTGAAGACCACGGCTATGGTGGTAAATGCTCAGGGTAAGCCACCTGGTGCTTGTTGTACAGTACTTACTGTACCTCCGCGAGGTCGGGGATTCCATCCGATCGGGGATTCCCTTACAGTCTTCGGGAGTTCGCAGTAGTGCTAATGTGTTAGCAGCTCGCTACTTACATCGTTGATTTCTGCAGATTCTTTGATACAGATGAGCTCAGAAATACTATATTTGAAGGTTTTTGGTTGGTTGTGCCGCTGGCAAATTGTCACCGCAGGTAGGCGCCATCAAAGGTTCCATAGTGTATTCAATACAATATTCACTACATTCAACGATATCTGCACACATAGCAATTCGCATTACACCATAACTTGCAATGAGGCAATTTAAGAAAAATTCTAATTTGTATCAGGGTTGGAAAAAATAAAAAGCACGCTTTAGAGAAACTCTTCAAAGAGCGCGTTGCACACCATGGAGACCTATCACATGCTTACCAATCTGCTGCCCCCAACAAAAGCAAACTGAGCTTCATTCATTAAATGGTGTATTGCATGGTGATTAAAGAGCTCAACTGAGCTGTTAATGATGAGCAATAAACTTTGCCAACATTTCAAAATCATCATGAAGAATTGACAGGGACCGAGTTCATTGCTAAGATCAGTGTTGAATTAAATATTGATGACAAGAATTAATATATCCTCACCATAAGTACACATCAGATTCTACACTCTCATAGAAAATTGCCGAAAGGAAATAAGTCATTGCCAAAATGTTTCCAGGCCAATGGACAAGATGCTGCAAGGCCGAGACATTGCCAGTGTAAATTGGATGGTATTTTCGTATCCCTACTACTCTGTAAGATAATCTTTGCATTTTAAAAGAGGTTCTCAAATGGTTCCAACACCACAGCATGAAACTTAAATATAGTAAGCGCAATTTTGCACAACCAGAACTTTATCTTGGATTGAATGTCGATACCAATAACATACAATCTGCAAAGGTAGAGTCAAAGTCACTGTACAAGTGAAGAGACCTCTTCCGGTGGCGCTATGGAGGGCTAGAGGATAACGCCAGCCAGCTCCGCGGAAAAAAACGGGAAAAAAGGGGGGATTAACGGACCTACCTGCTGCCTGCTGCCTGCTGCCTGCCGTCTCTGCACCAATTGTTGTGAGTGACGTCATCAGGCGCGCGACTAGTTATGTCTACAACACGCAGCCCAACTGAAAAATCGAAAAGTCAATCTACCAGACAGAGACCGGCAGAAGGCCTGACTGAAGCCTCGGACTCAGGTAGGACCTCATCCCAGGAAGATGTATCGAAAAGAACAGTGAAAAAAACTGAAAGTAAAGAACTTAAAACTTTTATTTCACGTGAAATTGCTGGTTTAAAGGAGGAAATAAACCAGATGAATAATCAAATGAAAGAATTACAACTGGAAACTAATTCCAATATTAATAATAAGGCTAAGAAAATATCGGAAGATCTGAAGATAGAAATCACAGAAATGATGAGTGAAATGTCAATGGAGATGAATGATAAGATTGAAAAGGTCAAAACCGACTTTGAAAAAAGGCTGAATCCTGTGGAGAAGGTACTGGACCAACAGACGGCTGGTATGAAAAGCCTTGAAGAACTAGCTGACATAAGTGCTGGGACTACAGCAAAGCTGGTTACAGAAAATGAATGTCTAACGGATTTACTGACCAAAATAACCGAGAAATGTACTGAGTTAGAAGGTCGCCAGAGAAGACAAAACCTAAGAATCGCGGGTATTCCCGAAGGACGAGAGAAAGATGAAGATCCTCGAGAATTTACTGCAAACCTACTGCAACATGTTTTATCTCTGGAACAAAAGCCTTTATTAGCCTGAGCACATAGAGTGAGGAGACGTCAGACAAGACTAAATGCCCCCCCCCCCCAAGACAAATGATTATAAAGGTACAATATGATTACGTTTTGGAGGAGATAATGCAAAAAACTTCGAGAAACAGAAACCTGGTATTGAAGGACAAAGGATCAGTATCTACCGAGATTACCCAGCAGAAGTTTCCAGGAAACGAAAAGCATTTAATGAGGATAAAAGTCTTCTGAGGGGAGTGGAAAATTTGAAATACGGCCTGACTTATCCAGCTACTTTAAGAGTTACTTTTAACAACAAGGAATATTTCTTCTCCAATCCAGCGGAAGCATTGGACTTTGCCCGGCAGATCAAGACCTGAGAAGCCCCTATCATCGAATATACTGACTTTTATGGACTTTATAAGAATCTACAAGACTCTGCAAGACTTCATAAGACAATGCAGGATTGGATGGAATTGGATAACGCTTGATGGAAGCTGGAGAAAGATGCGGATTGGAAAACCTCACATGGATACTAGTAATTAGTATAAACATATTACTAATATAAATAACTAATACATATTAAAGTCACATCGTGGTATCTTTATAGCGTATTACTTTTATTAATTAAAATTAATTATTATTACTAATAACTAATGCTTATCTATGTTGGAATGATTAGAGTCAAATATAGAGATGGATTTCATTTGGAGATTTCTCTTTTACACCATTAATTTTCATTTTTACTCCTTGTTTTCCTTTCGTCTTATGTTTTTTTTTTCCTTTTTTTTATATTAATTAGATTTTTAAATAAGTTTTAAATATATGTATTTTTATATCTTCAATTATTATAATTTGAATTTTTTTTTTCTCTTTCTTTTTTTAATGTAATACCCCCGGTAAAATATTATTATGGAATAATAATTCCAAAAACCAGGGAGCTGGTTAAGTTACTAACATCAACGACGGAAGTCGGTAGATGGTTAGCCATGCTAGTATGGCTAGAACTAACTACAATAATTCTAGATGTAGTTTTTTCTTTCTTTGTGCACAATACTAACTTCTTAATCTATCCTTTGTTCTTCTCTTTTATAAACTATTATTGTTTTTTTCAGTTTGAATGGAGTTATACATTGGATCAAAGGAGATATACACGTGAGAGGTATTCACGAGACTTAAAATTCATCTATTCGGTGTAAGGTCGGGTCTGTCGGGCTGAACCATAGGCTCTATTACAGACCCCCATAGACAAAAGATGCAAGACTTAAAAATGAATGTGGGGAATGAGGGAATAGCGTTTTGTAGTTGGAATATTAAAGGTATTAATGAACCGATTAAGAGAGGAAATGTATTAGCACATTTAAAAGCAATTAAAGCTGATGTAATTTTTATTCAAGAAACCCACTTAAAAAAAGATGCTGAGCATAGGTTGAAAGCTAAATGGATAGATAAAAGATCATTCTTCTTTTACGCATAAATCAAGTGGCGTAGCAATATTATTTTGCAAAGGCATTTTATTTAAACATACATCAACTATAACTGATAACGATGGCAGATACATCATTGTGATAAGAGAATTAAATGCACAAAAAATGATTTTTGTTAATGTATATGGACCAAACTTTGATAGTCCATTGTTTTTCAAGAAAATATTTAACAATATCCTGGAATTAACACAATATAATCTAATAATTGGAGGAGATTTAAATTGTACACTAGATCCTTACTTAGACAGATCTACAAGACAAAGGAAAACTAAATCACATTCTAGTGACATTAAATGCATATATGGAAACTACTAATATTAAAGATGTTTGGAGAGTAGAAATCCTACTTTTACTCGTCAGTACATAAAACCTACTCAAGAATAGATTATTTTTTGGTTGATGCAAAACTTATTTCACTCACTTATAATTCTAAATATCACAATATAATTTCAGATCATGCACCTTTAACATTTAAGATTAAAATAAATGGTAAAACAGAAAAATGGGACAGTGGAGATTTAACCCACAAATTTTAAAAAACAAAATAACTCAGGAATATATTACAGAACAGATTAAGATTTTCTTCGAAACAAATGATAAACTGGAAATATCTTGTTCCTTATTATGGGAAACATTTAAAGCATATCTCTGAGGAATCATGATTTCCTCCCAAGCATTTTATAATAAAAAGAATCAAAAGGATCAACAAGAACTGGAAAATGAGATTAAACAATTAGATATAGAGAATGCAGCAAATCCATCTATAATATTACATAATAAAATTGCAGCATTGAAATATAAATTAAATAAAATATATACAGATCAAGTTGTAAAACTTTATCAACATACTAAACAATTACAGTTTGAATTCGGAGATAAACCTCAAAAACTATTGGCTCGCCAACTAAGGAAGATGGAGGCAGAAAAAATAATCCATAGGATTAAATCACATAATGGCGAACTGCTAATACAACCTAAAGATATTAACGAGAGATTCATGCAATACTATAAAAACTTATACACTGCTAAAACAACAGAAAATAAAATAGGAATAGAAGCATTTAAAAAAAAATGTAACCTGAAGGGGTTGGACTTACAAAATAGAGAATCATTAAACGCTGATATCTCAATAAAAGAAATCCAAGAATCTATTAGATCATTAAAAATGGTAAAACACTGGGACCAGATGGTATTGGCTCGGAATTCTATAAAACATTTTATGATCAGATTGTACCACGTCTGAAATCATTATATGAATATATACATATGCACAGCAGAAATTACCAGAAACGTTAAATGAATCTATTATAACACTTATACCTAAAATAAACAAAGACCTGGATGAACCAGGATCATTTAGAGCTATAGCTCTTTTAAATACTGATCAAAAGATATTAACCAAAATATTAGCACAAAGGCTAAGCACAGTTATTAATGAATTAATGCACCCCGATCAAACAGGATTTATACCAAAACGATATTCCTCATATAATTTGAAACGGTTATTCAATATTATATATTTAAAAAGAGGTATTAAAAAAGATCTAGTAGTTATTTTGTTAGATGCAGAGAAAGCCTTCGATCAGGTGGAATGGTCTTATTTGTTTTCGGTTATGGAAACTTTCAAACTGGGAGAGAAGTTCATTACTTGGATCAAATTATTATATACAAATCCGACAGCTAGAATAACAACAAATCAAATGTTATCAACTAAATTCAATTTATCTCGAGGCTGTAGACAAGGTTGCCCTTTATCCCCCCTACTGTTTGCACTTGCAATAGAACCGTTAGCTCAGAGGGTGAGATTACATCCGGAAATATATGGATATGATACTAGAGATACTAAAAATAAAATCTCCTTATATGCGGATGGTGTATTACTTTACATCACAAAACCAGAAATTAGTATCCAAAATTTGTTAAAATTAATAACTGAATTTGGATCCTTCTCAGGATATAGTATCAATTGTAATAAAAGTGAACTTATGCCAATAACGGTAAATAACTTACACATATTACAACAATTTCCTTTTAAGATAACAAATGAAAAAATTAAATATCTTGGAATTTATGTAACAAAAAGATTTGATTCTTTATTTAAATCTAACTTCCCACCATTATTGAATAAATTAAATAAGAATATTTTATATTGGAAAACTCTACCTATTTCAATGTTAGGTAAAATTAATATAATAAAAATGATTTTTCTCCCACAATTATTATATCTTTTCCAATTAATTCCGATATATCTTCCTAAAAATTTCTTTAAAAAGGTGGACTCCCTAATTACTAAATTCATTTGGGATTATAAGAGCCATAGAATAAATAAAAAACATTTATGTAAATCAAAAATAAATGGAGGTTTAGCACTACCAAATTTTATGTTTTATTACTGGGCAGTTAATATTAAAAATATGAATTTTTGGTTAGAAGAGCCAGATAACCAACCAATTTGGTTAAATATGGAAAAAGAAGATTGTTCTCCTTTTGAAATTAGTTCTATAATATTCGCTAATATTAATTTAGCTAAGAAAATCTATAGTGAAAATCCGATAATAGAAAGTGGAATATGTATTTGGAAACAAATAAAGAAAACATTAAAACTGAAATCTATACCACTATCCCTTACCATTGTAAATAACGTTACATTTAAACCTTCAATGATGGATAAAGGCTTTTTACAATGGAAAAACAAGGGAATTATTAAGATGGGTGATCTCTATAAGGAAAACTCTTTCCTTTCATTTCAAGATTTACAACAAATTTATGGACTCCATTCTAAAGATTATTTTAGATATTTACAAATCATAGACTATGTAAAAGCAAACACACAGGGACTTAGAAATAGAAAGTTAGAAATTTTAGATGAATGTCTAAATAAACATCCGAACACAGAAAAAATGATCTCATATACATATAACACCTTATTGGAAAGTGATGTCCCATCAACAGAAATATATAGACAATCTTGGGAAAACGAACTAGGTCAAATTATCAGACCAGAAGTATGGGACGAAAGTTTACAACATATACACCATTGTTCGTTAAATGCTAAACACTCTCTTATACAGTTTAAAATACTACATAGACTACATTATTCAAAATCCAAACTACATAACATCTTTCCAAAAGTATCTCCCATATGTGATAAATGTCAACATTGAGAAGCTAATCTGTCACATTCATTTACAAATTGTGTAAAAATTACAAAATTCTGGATAGAAATATTTAGGATAATTTCAAATGTTGTCAATATAACTTTGACCCCTGATTCAAAGTTAATAATACTACGGATACTGGAAACAGACCAATTAATAACAACAAATCAAAGAATCTTTATTGATTATGGTTTAATAATTGGGAAAAAATTAATACTAAAATTCTGGAAAGGTCCTACATCCCCCACAATCAAAATGTGGAATACAGAAATGTCGGAGACACTCCATCTGGAGAGATTGAGGCTTGTCCTAATGGACAGGTTGGATCTCTTTAGAGGGATATGGTCTCCATATATTGAATATTTATAGGGTCAAAGTGGCTCAGTGCGAGGGCTTGACTGAGGCCTGAATAATAGAATGGATGAATGGATGATACATAATAAATCATGCTTATATCTCCAATGACGGATTATTGATTAATACTCCATTCAGTTCCTTATTTTCTATATTATTTTTCTCTATCTTCTCCTACTTTATAAAAAAAATTAAAAAGTGTATAGAAGCATAAAGTCTTAAATCTTAATATTAATATTAATAATATTATGAATGTATCTAATAATGTAATTTTCATTAATATGTTTCTACAATAAAAAATATTTAACAACAAGTGAAGAGACCAGAAAATGATGGAGAGCGCGGGTTTTTTTTTTAATGTTGTTCAAGATTTTTGACAAATTTAGCTGTGGTGGTTGAACCACCACATCCACCAAATAGAAATGATTAAAAGCGGTGCATAGATGAGTTTTAACAGAACCCTACGATTTATATGAACAAAGCTTAAGCAGGGAACCTTTGGTAGCACACAATGTAGTGCACATTGAGCTTCACATCATATTAAGGCTCAATATTGCCTTGCAGTGATGTTATGCCTCCAATTACAGAGCACATGTTGTCATCATGGGGCATGGCCCAGAGAAACGGACAACTTTGTGTCTTGCAGGTAGGCACAAAATGCTGGGGTAACTCAGCGGGACAGGCAGCATTTGATTTAAACCAGCATCCTCAGTTCTTTCCTGCACACTTTGTGTCTTGCACTTTAATCATAGTATGACGCACATATAGGAAAAATAATTACTGGTTATAATTTGTAGAATAAAGAAATTCACCAGTTTTTATTAGGGAGATGTTTCATTTTAGTCACAGAATCAAATACTGTAGCCATTCCAGGTTCCAGAGACGATGATTCAGTTATCCCAAAACAACTGCACCACTGAGCAATGTTCTTCCAAACAAAACAAACCACAATCATGGATTCATTATCCAAGCTACAAAGGGAGATTGTTTTCTCAGGAAGGCCAGAGTTTGAGAGGAAACTTGATGGAAGTCAATACATTTATGAGAGGCATAGATATAGTAGGCAGTCAGAACCTTTTTCCCAGGGTGAAAATGTTGCTAGAGGGCATAGCTTTAAGATGAGATGGCAAAGTTTAAAGGAGATATATCTGGTGCAGGGTTTTTTTAAACAGAATGTGCTACTGAGGATGGTGGTGGAGGCAGATACAATAGTGGCATGAAAGAGACATTTAGTTAGGCACAAGGATATGCAGAGAATGGATGACTATGGTTCAATTTTGCATGCATTCTCATTCATGCAGAAGGATGAGATTAGTTTATCGTGGCATTGTGACATTGTGAGTGGAAGGGCCTGTTCATGTGCTGTATTGTTCTTTGTCCTGTGTTCTTTGTTTAAACTACCACACAACAACTGTTGCATAGGTAGTAAAATATATTATTTGCCTTGGTGGATGACAGCCTCCCAGTTACAGCTGCAGAAATTGCTGAGGTAGCATTAAATAAATGTTTCTAAAACAAATCTACAAACAGGCTTGCAAAACCTGGATCATTGTCCCAACGAGGAGCAGAGATGTCTGAAGTGATGACATGGAATACTTCCTTTCAAAGTCTTTAGAAGACAAATTGTGGATGAAACATGCTTGGAACATAGAATCATTGTAAATGGGAAAGCTATTGTCAAAAGCTGCATGGTGTGGCCAGCTTTTGACAGAGATCAAAATTATTTAGCTTTCAAAATTATTTAGCAATCTGCCGTGAGGGTAGAATAAAAACACCAAAGCTACTCCTACAGATGTAGGGACGGCATGGTGGCGCAGCGGTAGAGTTGCTGCTTTACAGCTCTTGCAGCGTCAGAGGCCCGGGTTCGATCCCGACTACAGGTGCTGTCAGTACGGAGTTTGTATGTTCTTCCTGTGACCACATGGGTTTTTCCGAGAACTTTGGTTTCCTCCCAAACTCCAAAGTCATACAGGTTTGTAGGTTAATTGTCCTTAGTGATTGTAGGATAGTGTTAATGTGCGGGGATCGCTGGTCGGTGCGGACTTGGTGGGCCGAAGGGCCTCTAATCTAGAAGTAGCAGATGAGTCCACGGAAAGTCCATGTTGATTTTTATAAGAAAGGCAATGATAAATTTAATCGATAAAACGATAAAATAGTAAGATTAAACGAGAACTTACCAGTTCGAAGTTTGATCGTTATTTTATGAGGAGTTACGATGAGGGATTACATGAAGAACCCGCCTCACACTGGCAACGGCATACTTCAAAGCAGCGGCATGAAAAACACAGAACACCAAAAGCCGGAGTAACATAGTAAGGCTTCATAAAAAGACTTAGAACTACCATTTGATCATTTATTTTATGAGGGCGGGAGTGGAGGGCACGTAATCCCTCATCGTAACTCCTCATAAAATAACGATCAAACTTCGAACTGGTAAGTTCTCGTTTAATCTTACTATTTTACTTCGGAGTCATGTGAGTGACTACGTGAAGATTTTAAAGCTTTCTGTGTTTTTTTATGTCGTAGAATTAATCCGTACGACAGTCCGGCTAAGTAAACACATACATGAGAAACCAGACTAATGTTAGATCATTTCACAATTAACTTTTTAATGGTTTAAAGACCATATAATAACCCTCCTTATATCTGAGGGAAATGATTACAAGCGATAAAAAGATAGAAGTGACTACACCACTGATTATAGCAATTAATAGTAAACAAAGCAGGTGATTATAGTGCTCCCAACACCGCGTGTCCAAAGCTTGTCATAGTGTGAACAGGTTTATTGTAGAACTTTGAAAAAGTTTCTTCTTTACTCCACCCTGCGACTTTTAAAATATGCTCGAGAGGTACGTCCCGCCCCTTCGCCGCGGACGTAGCTACCGCCCTGGTGGAGTGAGATTTGAACACATCAGTGTCTACTCCCGCTAAAACCAACACCTGTTTCAACCATTTTGAGATAGTTTGAACTGAAGCTTTTGTGTGTGGTTTTTTGTGCGTAATCATTAACGTTTTTTCATTTCCTCGAAGGGTTTCAGTAACTTTAATATATTGGTTCAAATGTTTAACCACACACAAAGTAGGATCAATATGATAAGCTTGAAAGGTTACCTTTGTTCCAGATCTCCCTGGTCTGCTTTGTTTGATCAGATCGTAAACATAGAACACAACATTATCTGTAGTCACATACATACAGTCTAAACGCAACATTTGTAAAGTTTGCACTCTTTGAGCTGAGACCAGTGACATTAACATAATTAATTTCAATGTCAATCTTTCCAATGTCAACCCTTCAATTGGAGTCCATTGTCTAAGTAGCGTAAGTACAATGCTCACATCCCAAATCTCTGTGTATCTTGGTTTGGGTGGATTAATATTAAAGATTCCTTTCATGAATCTAGATATTAATGGATGCGACCCAATTGATCTCTGATCAGTCATAAGTCCTAAATAGGACGACAAGGCACTGCGTGCAGTGTTAATGGCACTGTAACTTAAATGTTGCTCAAAATGCAAATTGGCAAGGAATTCCAAAAACATTTGCAATATTTACAGTATCATAAGAAATATTTGACTGTGTGCAAAAGTCTTCCCATTTCTTAATATGTGTCATATATTGCTTTTGTGTGCTATCTCGCCATGATGCGACTATAACTTCCATAGTTTTGTCCGACAATCCCAGCTCCTGTAGTGGTCTGGTCAAAACCTGCAGATTAATAAATTCATATATGCATACAATGGGTAAATTTCTTTAGTTACCGGATTAGTCAAGATATCACTACAGTTAGGAATCGACATATATGGTTCTTTAATCATATTCAGCATTACTGGGAACCAAGGTTGAGTTGGCCAATTTGGAACTACCAACAATCCAGAAGCAGAATCTTGTTCTATCTTCTTCAGGCATCTCTGAATCAAAGCAAATGGTGGAAAAGCATAAAAGAACATCTTTCCCCAGTGTAATGAAAAAGCATCTACTGCTACTGCATCTGGATCGTGTTCCCAAGACACATAAGTAGGCAATTGATGATTAAGCCTAGATGCAAACAAATCAATTTCTGGCAACCCAAATCGGTTCACAATATTCTTAAATATTGCTGGCTTAAGCATCCATTCCGTATTATCTTTAAAAATCCTGGACCTTTCATCTGCTACCACATTGTCCTTACCTGGAATGTAGCTTGCTGAAATCCATATTTGGCGACCAATACACCATTGCCATATCTCATTGACCAGACAATCACATGATACTGATCTAACTCCCCCCATGTGATTAATGTATGCAACAGCCGTTTTATTGTCTAACTGTATTAACACATGTAGACCTTGTTTAGCACAACAATATGCTTTAAGTCCATAAAAAGCACCCAATAACTCCAAATAGTTAATACCATAAGCTTGAAGAAACGCTTCTTCTTGAGCTTTCCATCTACCTCCACAACTGGAGGACGAATCTGTAGCCCCCCATCCGAGAGCACTAGCATCCGTTTGTAAAACCATTTCAGGCTGTTCAATCATGATATTCTTAGCAGCTTGTGGGACATTTTCAACCCACCATTGTAATTCCAACACGGCTTCTTTTGTTAATTGCATAGGCAAGTGACCTGCCTTCTCTTTAAGAGCCCTTATTTTGTCCCTTTGAAGATTTTGATAATGTAATGGACCAAATTCCACTGCCAGAAATGCTGCTACCAGTTTACCAATGGTTTTCGCCACTTCTCGGATGGAGGGATAAGGTTTGTGAATGAGGTAATTACAAGTCATCAAAATGTCATTGGCCTTCTCTGTTGGCAAAGTAACTAACATAGTCACTGAGTTAATTACAAACCCCAAAAAGTTAATTGTTTGTGCTGGCTGCAGCTGGGACTTAATTGGATGAATCAAGAACCCTAGCTTTTCAAACAAAGCTTTAGTAACTGAAACTGAGTGCTCAGCTGACTCTTGAGTATCATTAATGATCAGAATATCATCCAGATAAGCCATAACAATGTGTTTCTGTGCTCTTAATTGGGCTAAAACTGGTTTCAACAGTTTTGTAAAGAGTCTAGGAGCCGAACTCAATCCATTTGGTAAAGCTTTAAACTGCCATAATTGTCCCAGCCAATTAAATTTTAAGTACCTCCTGAAGAATTGATGAATTGCTACAGAATAATAGGCATCCTTCAAATCAATCTTAGCCATATAACACCCTGCTGAGATAAGATATTTTGCAGTACTGAATGTCTCCATCTTAAAATGTTTGTATTCTACAAACTTATTTAGATCTGTAAGGTCCAGAATAATTCTGCAACCACCATCTTTTTTATCTCTTCGAAATATATTAGAGACAAATTGATGCTTATGTTCATAAGTCTTTTCAATTACGCCTTTTCCAGATAATTTGTCAATTTCCACATTAATCTCCATTCTTTCCTCTGCAGAAAACACATAAGCATAAGCAGGTTTATTCTGTACAGGAGGAATTAACCCCTTCTTTAAAAGTAATAATGGCTCCCGAAACTGCTTGTAATACATATCGATCAGAAGTAATGTTAAGCCAGGCATTATAAAATTTTTGCAATCTCCCTCCAACTGGAGAGTCATCCACAGTTTTCTTTAAGGATATAAGTCTTTAATACCTCTCCGTATGAGCGTGGTGGTCTCCTTCTTCCCGAATACAGGGAAGCACTCGCCTGCACAGCACGATAGTATTTTCGTGACAAACTTCTGCCTCTATAACGAAAATCGAAACCCCTTCGGGTCGAAAAACCCCTCTTTGTCCAAAGACAAAAGGTTTAACATTGCTAAAATATTTAGCTTCTTCATCCAACTCTTTCAGCTGTTTCGGCAGATTTTCTCCAAACAAATACCCAGGAGCTTGAAACACCACTTTCTTGACACAGGCTTGCAAACCTAGGGTGAAATATGGGCCGAATCGCCATTTTCCTCATACAATTAATTTCATAGAACGAATTACACAATAAGCCCAAAGTATCCTTTTGAATCTTTTCCATTTCCAGATTCTCCATTTGCCTGCCATAGGCCGTAATGGCAGCAGAAATTAATTTGAGCACCTTTTGAAACTTCACTTCTTGGGCTCTCATACTTGGAGTCATAGACGTCCATATCATCGGATTCACCGTAGGCACTTCCAATGAGGCACAATTTCTTGGAGCTTTATATAATTCTGATGTTTCATTCATCACAGAATTGTGAAGTTGGTGAGATACCATATAATTTATGTTTGCAGCTAGGTTTTCTTCCATAGCCTCACCACTTCCTTCAGGTATAGCAAAATCTTGTGCTATCCCAGGCACATTAGGCCTTTTCTTTTTACTTTGTGGTGTGCTTTCAAAAGCCATATAACCACCAGCAGGGTCTGCCTTCTGCAGCCCTAAATCAATTGGGATATCACCCCATGAGACTTCTTCCAGCCCAAATCCTGGGTCCGGAGTATCATATTCCCAACTTGGCCCACAGCCATATTCATCACATTCAAACCCCTCAGGGATTTTTTGGGATTCATCTGGGTACTGTGACCCTTGTCTCATAATTGTTTGGAGAACTTTCTCCATATGCTCCATTTTTAGCCACATAGTTTTATTGTCTGGAGGTCTTTCAGTATCAGAGTCATCAGAAACCACGGGCCTCTCAGATTTCTTTTTGCATTTTTTAGGAACATTTTCCTCCGTGGTTATTATTTCTGGAGAATCTGGAAACTCACTATCGGGTAAATCGGCGGCCAACAGTATCGGAACCGGGTCCGCACTAACTTCGCGTCCCGTATTTTTACTTTCACCCCGGGAAGATCTTTTTACCCGCGAAAACTTCTTTCCCGATTTCTCCATTTTTCTTTAATAATCAGTGCTCAATCAGCACGTTAACGTGGCTCTAAATTTTACTTTTGGTTTCGTTTGCTGGAGCCACCCAGCGTAACCTAAAAAACGCCCCGATCTAACTGCACTTACCTGCGGGCCGTTCCGACCGCTGCGAGGAGCTGCTCCTTACTGCAGCTCCTCCTTCCGCCGTCAGCGTTGACGTCATGCCGTTGCCAGCGTGAGGCGGGTTCTTCACGTAGTCACTCACGTGACTCCGAAGTAAAATTTTTATTAATGCTCTATCTAAAATTATTTTAATTTGTAATGAGGGATTTTCCACAGCAGAAAACCGAACAATTTGGATCTGAGAATGACTTCCCCTGTGGTGGGGCGCCTGACAAATTGATGTTACACAACAGTGCAGGCCATGAATATATCATAAGACAATTGAAAAGATAGAAATCCGAAATAAAAACAGAAACATGTGGAAAATAGTCAGCAAGCACGTTAATTTTCCATCACATTCTCTGACTAAGCAGTCGATAGCCTCCTGCAATAATGCAACATAGTCCAATCCAAGATTGAGGAACAACACCTCTTCTTCCAAAAGGGCAAGTTGTAGCCTTCTGGACTCAATGTTGAATTCTCCAATCTTAGATAATTCACTCTTTTTTTTCTGACTGTGTCAGAGTTGGCCATTTCAGCTGCAATTTTGGCTCTATTTCTCTCTTGCTATTACTGTAGTCTGACTGTCTGAGTATGCCCTTTGTTCTTCTATTCTTGTTCTTCTGGGCTCAAGCAACAAATCCCTCGTTCACCCCAGAGTCATTGTGCCATGTGCCTTTTCAGCTATTTCTAAATGTTCATTATACCACCAGAGACACTGACAAACTGTGGCAATAGATTTAAATCATATAAGAAATAAATTGAAAAGTATCCCAAAAAAAATCTGTCTTTTTGTCAGTCTAGCAAAAACAACAAAAAGTTACTCTTATTGTCACTGATCAATCAGCGATTACGTGAAGAACCCCGCCAGTCTGCATGCGCGGCAATCTTCAAAGCAGCGGTGTAAAATCACAGATGACAGTAACTGAAGTAACATAGTAAGATTATAAACTAAACCTTCCAGTTGACCTTTAATATTTTGAGGGCTGGGAGTGGTGGGTACGTAATCGCTCATCGTAACTCCTCATAAAATAAAGATCAAACTTCAAACTAAGTTCTCGTTTAATCTTACTATTTTACTTCGGAGTCACGTGAGTGATTCCGTGAGGATTTCAAAGGTCTGTGATTTCACGCTGATCCAAATCCAGGCGTCTCACACTGCAATCAGTTGACTCAGGTGGAGTGAATAATGAGCAATACATTGAAACATGGTACTGATTAACATGTTAATGCTATAATTCACAAAATAAACAAAAGAACACAATAGTGACTTCTCTCCCAGGGAGAAGCTATGAAACAGAACTTAAAACAGAATGGGCGAACACCCCAGGTTCAATAAGTGGTTTATTATAAAACCTCTGAAAAGTCAATTCATTTGACCATCCTGTGGCCGCGAGGATATGGTCTAGAGGGACGTCCATTGCCCTCGCTGCTGACGTTGATGCCGCCCTGGTGGAGTGACATTTAAAATTGTCAGTATTAACTCCTGCACAACCCAGCGCTTGTTTCAGCCATCGTGAAATGGTCTGAACGGACACCTTCATATGTGGCTTTTGTGGCTTATAAACAATGCTACCTCGGAGCCTCTGAGGCTCTTTGTGACCTTGATATAGTGCCTCAAGTGCACCACTACATACAGCCGTAAATCCGTGGGATATGCTGACAGCACAAGCTTGAATCCTGACACCCCTGGTCTGCTTTGTTTAATTAGGTCATAGATGTAAAAATTAACGTCATTCCCTGATGACACCATCCTGTCCAGACCTAGTTTGTGCAACGTCTGAACCCTTTGTGCTGATACCAGCGCCATGAGCATAACTAACTTTAGGGTAATCTTTGGCAAGGACAAGGATGTGGCTGTACCCCACTGACGAAGCAGCATCAGTACCATGCTCACATCCCAGATTTCAGAATACCTATGCCTCGGAGGATTGGAATTAAAAACACCCTTCATAAATCAGGATATTAACAGATGGGATCCTACAGACTGACCCCCGGCTTAGGTACGATAACAGGGCACTCCTGGCACTATTGATGGCACTATAGCTCAACCCTTCATTGAAATGTAACTTGAACAAAAATTCAAGCACATCTGGGATGGAGGCTGTGTGGTATGTAATGTTCCCATGTAAACAAAACCTCTCCCCTTTCCTGACATGAGAGATGTACTGCTTTTTTGTACTATCCCTCCAGGACAATGTGATGACATCCACAGTCCAATTGGATAGTCCCAGACCCAGATATGGCCTTCTTAAAATCCGCAAATTAACAAATTAACACGATCATACAATGGGTGTTGATCTCCAGTCACAGGGTGCACCAATAGATGATGACGTTTTGGAACCAGAGGGAACCATGGCTGTGTAGGCCAGTCGTGTACCACCAAAACTCCTGAAGCGGAGTTCTGCTTGATCTTGGTCAAGCACCGACTGATGAGGCAGAAGGGGGGAAATGCATATAAAAACATTCCGCCCCAGTGTAGTGAGAACGCATCCACCGCGACTGCCCCTGGATATGGTTCCCATGAAACATACTTCAGTACCTGGTGATTGAGTCTGGATGCAAACAAATCGATATCTGGCATCCCATACCGAAGAACAATTTCATTAAATACATCATGATTCAACATCCACTCTGTGTTGTCATTGAATTTGCGTGACCTGGTATCTGCCACCATATTGAATCTGCCTAGCAAGTAGACAGCTGAAATCCAAATGTTCTTTTGAATGCACTAGTGCCAAATAAGGTTAGCCAATCCGTCACAAGATTTTGACTTGATTCCATCCATGTGATTAACATACACCACTGCCGTGGTGTTATCAAGCTGAAGCTGAACATGTAAGTGATGCTTAGTGATACAGTAAGCCTTGAGCCCGTAAAATGCTCCTAAGAGCTCTAAATTATTAATTCCATGTGATTGGAGAATAAATGCCTCATGCATATTCCATCTGCCTCCACAGCTAGACCTGGTATCAGTAGCACCCCAACCTAGGGTACTAACACCTGTCTGCAAAACAACTGAAGGTGTTTCCAGCAGAATTTTGCTAGAACAATTTGAAATGTTTCTAATCCACCACTGTACTTCAGTAATGACTTCAGATGGTAATTGCATGAGCCGGTTGAAATGACCTGCATGTATTCTGAGTGCCTGTACCTTTGCCCTCTGTAAATTTTGGTAATGCAAAGGTCCATATTGCACAGCTGGAAAGGCAGTTATCAATTTGCCAATTAAGCTGGCCACCTGTTTAATTGACGGTGATTGCTCCCCCAAGAGCTTGACACAGCCCTCAATTAAATCTAATCTCTTGCCCTTGGGCAGAGTCACAGATATGTGAGTTGAATTAACTGTGAATCCCAAATAGTTAATTACTTTAACTGGCACCAATTTTGATATAGCTGGGTGGATAATAAACCCCAACCTCTCAACCATGAGTTTAACAGTTGAAACTGATAACTCAGCTGCCACAAGGGTTTTCCCAGTTATGATGTCATCTAAATAAGCCATTACAATATGGCCCTGTGCCTGGAGTAACCCTAGTACTGCTTTTAGCAGCTTTGTAAATAATCTAGGTGCTGAGGTTAACCCATTAGGCAGTGCTTTAAATTGCCATAATTGTCCCATCCAGCTAAATTTCAAATATCTCCGATACTCTTTATGAACAGGCACTAAGTAATATGCATCCTGAAGATCTATACATGCTATATAATGCCTCTGGAAACCAATTGCTTGGCAGTAGCAAATGTTTCCATTTTAAAATCATTATAATGCACAAACAGATTAAGTCCTGTCAGGTCCAAAATAATCCGACTCCCACCATCTTTCTTTGGTCTTGGAAAAATATTAGATATGAATTGATGAGTTCGATAAACTGTTTTCTCAATTACCCCTTTAAAATATAATTTTGCAATTTCAGTTTGAATCTCCAAATTCTCTTTTTGTGAGAAAATGAGTGCCCGCTCTGGCTTATGCTGGGTGGGTGGACACAAGTTGGGAATAAATTCAATTCGAAACCCTTGTGTACGCTGCAGTATAAACAAGTTTTATATTATTTTATACCATTCTTTCAGAAACCCGTGTAACCTCCCCCCAACTGGTAGGTAATTCTCACTCAATATGTTTCACCAAGAACCAGACCCACCTACCTCCATGGTTACCGGTGGAGTTCTTTGTCCCTTGCTTCTGGAAGGAAAAGGCATGTTTGCCCATACTCCTGCTGGAGTGCGCCAGCTGCGCACATTGAATGGCCGGCTTGGTCCTTGCCCGGACCCGGTTTCAGCAAACCGCTTGTAGGGGTACTGCCTCCGAAGGGTTCTGCTGGTCATTCTCGCCTTGATGAGCCCGACAGTTTTTGCATCGTCGTCTAGCTCCTTCACCCACTTTGCGAGGTCTTCCCCGAACAGTAGGTTCGGTGGCTGGATGTTACTAGGCTTACACAGGGAAGCGAACCTTGGGTTAATGGTAGGGCGGAAAGCATTCTTCCTAAGGCAGTTTATCTCAAAGTGCACTTTGCACATGAGTGCCAGGGCATCCTGCTGAACTTCAGTCAGGTGCCCACCATCCACCGACCTACCGAAAGCCGTAATGCCCGATGCGAACAGCTTCAGCACCCTTTTCAGTTTTATCTCCTGTGCCCTGATGCCTACTCACATATGGCCCCAGATGGCATGGTTTACGGCCGGTTCTTTAAGCAGGATACAATTCGCCAGGGTTTCATACTTTTTCGCCGTTGTATCTATGGCCTGCTCCTGAAGCTGGTGCGAGGCCAAGTAATTTATACTGGCAGCCAGCTCTTCCCCCAATGGCTCCCCGGAGTCTATTGGGATGGCAAACCTAGCTGCCAGGAATGGAACCTCTGGCTTGTGCCCTTTGTCCCGCGGGGCAGCCTCCAATGCTAAGCCCACAGGTTTGGCATCAGAATCGTACTGATCCGTTATGCTCTCCTCCAAGAGGGAGACACTAGGCAGCCCTGTAGGTGCTGCTGGCGCGGGCTCTTGAAGAGGGCGGCACTCTTGATGGAGCAACCTCTCCAATAGGAGCTCCATCCTGGATATCCGTGCTACGGTATCCATTCTCGAGGGAAAACCCTCCCGACCGGACTCGTCCGAGTCTATCGGCCGGACAGACTTTCTGATGGCCTTATGCCCCTCCGGCGCAGCCACGGTGCCCTCAGACACCAAGTCTGTAGTCGCTGGTCCCAATACTAGTGACTCAGTAGATGGGCTAGGCGGCTGCCCGCTACCCGCACTCCTGCGATCTTTGGTTAGTTTTGCAACAGCTCGCCATGCTCTTAACGATTTCTCCATGCTTGGATTTGTCCTCCTGTAACAAGATTTAACAAGTGCAGAAATGACCTCCAACAAGTTTGACACTTACCAGAGGCTTTTTAAACTTACCGCTGGAGAAGTGCTGCTCCTCCCAGCCGGTCGCTGCACCATGCGTCAGACGTAATGACGCGCATGCGGACTGGTGGACTGGTGACTCCGAAGTAAAATCTCCTACATGATCCATGATCCACATCCCTCCATTTTCTGCAATATCCATGTGCCTATCTAAAAGCATCTTAAACACCACCATTGTACCTGCCTCGCCCACCAACCCTGGCAGCACTTCATCATTTAGCTAATCTTCTGTTCCAGTATCTGAATGCATCACATTCCATAAAAGGATCACACCAAGAGAGCTGTTGATGCATCACAGGCTTCAAACACACTTGAGTTTATTGCAGCTAATCTTGGTGTAGAGAGATGAGAAACTCCTTTGACCCATGACAAGTACACGTACAACACACCACATGCAACAAAATGGGATTATCAATACTGATAAAACAAATATCAAATGCAGAATGTTGAGAAGACAGTATAAGTTTGCAACACTAAACAATATCTTGTTCAAAGTTGGAAAGGCTGCGTTAACTAGATGAATGCAATGAGACACATGTTGACGAAACATTAGTTTAGTTTAGTTTAGTGTAGAGATACAGCGCAGAAACAGGCCCTTCGGCCCACTGAGTCTGCACTGACCAACAATCCCCACACATTAACACTATCCTACACATGCACAATTTACATCAAGCCAATTAAGCTACAAACCTGTATGTCTTTGGAGCATGGGAGGAAACCGAAGATCTCAGAGAAAACCCACGCAGTCACAAGGAGAATATACAAACTCCGTAGAGACAGCACCCGTAGTCGGGATCAAACCCAGGTCTCTGGCTTTGCAAGCGCTGTAAGGCAGCAACTCTACCACTGTGCCACAATTTATCTATCAATCAATCAATCAATCCATCAGATTTATTCATCACATACACAATAAAGTGCTGTGAAATGAACTTGCCAACAGCAGTACAATCAAAAAGAACACACAATACACAATAAAAATTTAACACAAACATCCACCACAGCATTCTTCACTGTGGTGGAAGGCACAAAGTACAGTCAGTCCTCCTCCATTGTACCACCATGGACGGGGCCATAAACCTCAGCAGTCACTGCTGCGGGTGGCCAGATGTACAGGCCCTCTTGTCTGGAAGGTAAGTCCCGAATTGGTGCTTCCCTACCGGAGACCACGGCTTCAGGATGTTGTAGGCCGCAGGCTGGCAGTCGGTGCTCTTCTCCGGGGATCCCGGCGAGAGATCCCGCTCCGGATGGTAAGTCCGCGCCACGCCCGCGGCTAGAGGCTCCGCAGACCCCGGCTACAAGATGTTGAGGGCCGCGGGCCGGCAGTCGGAGCTCTTCTCCAGGGATCCCCAACGAAGGGTCCCAATATCCGGATGCCGCGCCCGTGGCTAGCAGCTTCGCAGACCGCAGCTTCAGGCTGTAACAGTCTGCGGGCCAGCGATCGGAGCACTACCTTCTGGTGACCCCGGCATGGGTTCACCCCGTTCCGTGATGAAAAAAGTCCACGCTGCGCCAGCTGCTGAAGCTCTGGGCCCGACTCCGGGAAAGGCAGCACCAATCCATGGTGTTAGGCCATGAGGGAGGTGACATGGAAAAAGTTGCCTCTCCGTGGTGGAGACGACCAAAAGCGGTTTCCCCCTTTCCCCCCTCACCACCCCCCACACAAGACACACAAGGGACATTAAAACACACATTTAGACATACCAAAAACCCCCCAAAAAAAGTGGAATTGACGAATATGCTGCTGGCATGGCAGCTGTCTCGCAGCGCCCCCACAACCAACTGCTGCTGCCCTCGTGGAAATTTGGTCACAGTATTCAGATCTCCTTCTTCTTCTTCTTGCATTTGAGGCAGAAGCAGTTATTCAACGTCCACCAGGCGCTGTAGCCAGTTCAATGTGCTGTTGTCGAGGGCCATGAGGTTTGCCCCTCTACCAGGGGGGCAGAAGACAGAGCATTCAAAAATGACGTGCTGCCCTGTTTGTTGGTCCTGCTCCACACATGCAGGCTACTAATGAACGCAGCCCCCAGCGATGCATGTTGGCATTGAACCGGCAGACCCCTGTACAGAGCCGGTTCAGGGCGACCCACTCTTTGTGGGGCAGGTCCGAGCCAGGTAGGGCTGTAGTGTTTGGTGCAACAGTGAATTACGGATGTTGCGAAGTCTGTTCCCAGCTGGTTCTCCATCCTCCTAATGTGTTGAAACCGGAGCCACAGAGGGTCGCTGCATAACGGGAGAAGGGGCAACAAGGTGTCAGGCGTTGAGGTCCCAGTTGCTGTGAGTCCTAGTCAAGGTGGTGCAGAGGATGTTTGGCATCCGTTGAGGCCTTGCACACCACGCTGTGAGTGAAGTATTCTCTGCGAAGCTTGGTGGGTGCGATACCTGCAAACACCAGCAAGATCCGTCGGAGTAGGGCATAGGCAGCGTGTAATGATCCACACGGTGTCGTTGAGGATGACGTCTAGCTTGCATGTATGAGCGCTCCGGCTCCAGTATTCAGATCAAAGACTACGCACAAGACTGTACACACAGTTAGGGTTGAAGCATCTGATTTTCCCAAGCTTAGTGTAAAAATGGGAACATACACATCATATTAAAGTAGGAGCTGGAATATTAAAAAATATTATTAACAATGAAATACATTTGACCATTTTGAGATCCACAGTATTGTGTAATATTTATATAGAATTAGAATCCATATAGTAAATGTCACCTTTTTATAGGACCATGGAGTTTCATAAGGAATTATGTTTTAATATCCCATTAAAAACTTCCAACGTTTTTCTTGTTACAAAAATGTTTTCTGGATATCACAGACAGAACAGTTCATAAGAACCTGTAATCGGTTGACTGATTTCTGGAAGTCACACCAGAGAAGGCTCCAGGGAGGTTCAACCCAGTGGAGGATGGCTGGATCATTGACTTCAACTCAGGCATTTCCATATTTAACTAGGCATGCGCACACTCCAGAAGTAGCTATCGCTTTCACAAAGTAGTGACGGCAAACCTCAACTGCTTCAAATCTTTGCTATAGCAATGTCCAGGAATTTCATTCAACAGGGCTTCTGGACTAAATCCAGATATGCTGCAATGTCAGCTGAGAGAGCTGGAGCTGGTCATTGCTGACTACAACTGCTTCTTGCTTTTGGCCTGGAGTTGCTATTCTGATTATTTCAGCTAAAAAATGTGACGGCTTCCTTCTGCATATAATATTGCTGGTGTTCCCCGGGGTATTTACACCTGCAGATAAGCCACAGACAGCAACCAGAGAAACAGGGCAAATGCAAAGATTTTAACATATATACTCTCTGATTGTTATCCTATCAACCAATGCATAAAGGTGAAAATTCACATACACATACAGTACATACAAATGCATTGATGTTGACTTGTACTACATGTCAGTAGAAATGATCCAAAATACAATTTGCCAATTTGGATTTCCGATTAGCCACCATAATAGCAGCACTATTGAAAAAAAAGAATGTTAAATCGATGCTCCAGCCTAATAGAATTATTATATAAACAACTGTTGATAGTTTGCAAAATTTTAGAGCTGAATCTATTGGAATTCAATGCAGCAAAAGATAAAATATTTAGTTTGAGCCATTCATCAATCATGCAGCTACCCAGCTTACACGGAACATGGCCACTCAAGGTATGCAATTTAACTTGCATATTGTTCCTTTTGTAATGTTCTTGCTACACTGACTTACTTTAAAACACTTCTAACTGTATTCCAATGCAACAGAGTCATGTTGGAATGTAGAATATAAGAATTGGGACATCATGTTGCAGCTTTACAAAACAATGGTCAGGCCACAATTGGAGAATAGTTGTGTAGGAAGGAACTGCAGATGCTTGTTTAAATGAAGATAGACACAAAAAGCTGGAGTAACTCAGCGGGACAGACAGCAGGGTCTCGACCTGGAACATTACCAATTCCTTCTCTCCAGAGATGCTGCCTGTCCTGCTGAGTTACTCCAGCATTTTGTGTCTATCTTGGAGAATATTTTGCAGTTCTCAATGCACACTGTAGGAAAGATGTACTTCCACTTCAGATTAGATTTGCAGAGTAAACAGTAGTCATACACTAATAACAAATACAACTATAAACACAACAAAGGTTGTGAAACAACAGAATGGTACAAGATCACAGTTCAAAATCCAAGCAGTGCAAAAGAATATTAGAGTACTGAGCCTGAGAGAGAGATTTAACAAGAGGTGTATATTTATGGAAGGCCTAGATAGAGCATTTCCATCAGCAGAGAGGTCCGTAACCAGGGAGTATGACAAGGCAATCGGGAGAAGATTAGAGGGGTTTGAGAAAATTTCACCTGGAGAGTTAGGAGTCTGGAACGTGCTGCCTGTACAGGTGAAGGCAGAAATATTCATTGCGTTAACAAAGGGCTTAGAAGAGTTTTTAAAATGTTAAAGCTTATCTATTTGATCTTCTAAAAATCTGCTAAAAATGCTTAAAATGATTAATAGCTCCTGGCAATAAACTAGATTGCTTCTCACCAAGGGCAATTTGAATACTTTTATCAGATATAATATAGTACATATCGTGAGAGATAATTGTACCAGGGAACTGGGAGAGTACAAGTTACTGCTTGTTATGATTCCTTCTTCAGTACAAATATGTCAGTTGTGTGGGAATCTAATTGATTTAGGGCCAGTCTGGGTAATCATAGAGCTATACAGCTCTGAAACAGGGCTTCTGGCCCATTATGTACATGCTCAACAGTTGGTATTCTAGCTTAATCCCATTTGCCTGATGTTGCCCCGCATCTCTCCAAACCCTTCCCATCCACTTATCTGTCCAAATATCTTTTGAAGTTCACAACTTGTATCTGCTTTTCTAGTTTTGCGGTGCTGGCTCGAAGGGCCGAATGGACTCCTCCTGCGCCTATTTGCTAAGTTTCCTTTAGCAGTTAATTCCAGAAGTGAAAAAGGGTGAAAAGTTAAGGATGGAAGATTCCCCTCATAAAGGGAATGATTTAATTAGATGTGATTTTTGGAAATTCCAGTAGTTTCATGATCACTATAATGAATACTAACAATACTAACTTTCCAGGTATATTGAACTAATTATTTTTAAAAACAAGAAAACTGTTTCAATCTCAATTTACACATCCGGATTTACATATAATCTACCATACACCCAGCCATGTGTGTCTAATATCTCACCAATCCATTTAGCACAGGGATAAAAAATTCCCCATTTTATATTGAAGTCTCGTGATGAGACTATGTGAAGAACCCGCCAGCCCACATACGCGTCAATACATTGACGCATGGCACAGTTTTGAACTGCTCCAGCTGGTAAGAATTTTTTTTTTCAGGAACGGGACGCTGCTCCGAAAATAGGTGCAGTGGGCCCGGAGAAGCTTGTACAGCTTGTACAGCTACCGCCGATGGAGGATCCGAACGGGAGCAGGTGGCCGGACTCGAGCAGCTGACGGGCGCAACTCATACAGCTACCGCCAATGGAGTCTCCGAATGGGAGAAGGCGGCCGGACTCGAGCAGCTGGCGGGGGCTACAGCTACGGCTACAGCCCGTACAGCTACAGCTTAAAATCAGCTGCCGCCTTGAGGCTGACGGGCGTGGCTCGTGCAGCTACTGCTGTAGAGGCTCCAAAGGAGAGCAAGCGGTTGACTGTGGAGAAACTGATGGGCGCGATCCGTTCAGTCACCTCCATGGAGGCTCCAGAAGGGAGCAGGCAGCAATTCATGGAGAAGCTGATGGGCGCGACCTGTACAGCTACCTCCATTGAAGCTCGGAAAGGAGCAGTCGGGAATCACTAGTTGGCCCCGCAAAAGCAGCCTGTTGAACCAGGCTTGCAGTACTGGCAGGCGTAACCTGTCCAGTGAGCCCCGCTGAGGTTCTGAAGGAGCAGCTGGCCAAAGGAGCAGCCCGTTGATCCAGGCTGGGAGAAACTGGCAGCGTGATATGCACTGTCGAGGCAGGCTTGGAGTAATGGCAGGCGTGGCCTGTTCAGTGAGCTCCGCTAAGGCTCCAAAGGAGCAGAAGGAGCCAAAGGAGTGGCCTGTCGAATCAGGCTTGGAGTAATGGCAGGCGCGGCCTGCACAGCAAGCTCCAGCAAAGCTCCAAAAAGGCTGTAGGCCAAAGGAGCAGTCTGTCCCATTGGGCTCAGAATTGCTGTCAGGTGTGTCTTGCACAGCAATGTCACTTTTGAGCTCCGGAAGGGAGCTGTTTGGCAAGCGTGGGGCTGAAAATGTGGTCAGACATGGTCTGCAATGGAACTTCACTGAAGCTCCAACAAGGAGGTCGACCTGGGCTCAGAGACGCTGGCAGGTAAGGTCTCTTTACTAACCTCCGAAAAAGCTCCGAAATGGAGCAGTCTGTTGCCCCGGGTTTGGATTTACTGGCAGCATGGTCTGTCTAGTACCTTTCACTGTCTCTAGAGAAGAGCAGGTTGATGCAGAGACATTGGCATGGTGCCTTGCATAGCAACCTCTCTAAGTTCCAAATAGGAACAGTTTGTCCACCCTGGTTCAGGGTAGACCAACTTGAAACTGGCTGTACATATGGAACATATTGGCCAGTGAAGCATTGTCTCAACATCTGTGATCAAGCTTATCAGACTGCTCATTAGAATGAGGTAGTTTTTTGAGGTTTCTTTCAACACATGCTTAATTCTTTCAGCTCGGCTAGTAGAGTTGCCAGCTCGCTGGAACATCATTTGCCATCCTCTTGGAGATAGGTAGCTACCAGCAGAAGGCCGATCTGGCATGTAGCATTTTTTATCTGACTTGCAGGTTCATGTTGTAAATAGTAAATATATATATAATATTAATCTGTAGGCTCTCAATACCAGAATTCCTGATTGAGAGACTGGTCGAAGAGAATGTGTTGCGCACACTGGTAACTGAGACAGGTGGTTCCAGTCAGAGGACTGCGGAGCAATTCCCAGTTCAGGGTTGCATTATGATATTTTCCACTCTTAGGATGGCTGTTGAGGATCGTGGTGACTCTGGCTGTGAGGGGTTGACAGGGAACTTGTATTCCCACATCAAGTGGATGTGATGCTTCAACTCTAATCATAAGGATCTGATATATTTTATGATTCTGCCAGACACTGGAGCTTGGTAGGTTTATGTCATCAGAGGAAGCAAAATAAGTCAAAAAGCCTTATACCCCAGAAAGTTGTGAGTCTTCTAAGGGAAGAATTCGGCCTTTGCAAGGTCAGTAGAGGGAATTCTGCTGTTTGATTTACAGTAGACACTTTAGCACTTTTGTGTTTTTGCAGTCTAAACTCAATTGTGTTACGATGGTATAGGCCTGAGGTCTATCCAATTTATTTTAATTTAGTGCAAAGAAATTTCAAGGCTGCGGTGGGTGTGGTCAATACACCCTTGGAGGGTAAGACTCCCGTTTACATGCATACATATCATCTCTACCGAGTGAGTGGCAGATGCCGTTTCACTGAGGCTGGTTTGGAGCACCAGGCCTACACAATTTACCAAGCCAGAGGGCTTTTATTCGCAGGTTTCAGCTATCACCATGGATGCAGCACTCTCCTCATACCCAGTATTGTCCCCCAGCAGGTCAGGATGTCTGTGCAAGGAGATGGAGCAAAATCTAGGATCAGTTGACTATTAGTCTTCTGCCTGAGGCCAATTTTTTGGTGGCGTCTGTTTCAGGGATTGTTGGGTCTTTGTGGTGGGGTTTTAGGAAATTTTAGGTTCACCTTTTGCCTATTATTCTATTAGCAGTCTTGGTGTTTTTTATAACAAGGGCTTTCTCAGAAGCTGCCTTGATCACATCTACAGTCACCATCTGTCTTATCATGGACAGCAAAGCAACAACGATGTGAAGGTTGTTGAGTATACGAATGCTATTACATCAGTCGCATGAGATGTGATGTCGATATTCAAGTCAGAGATAAGTAAGACGGTTCGACAACCTGGTGGGGACAGGTAACCTCTGAAGTTTCCATTTTACAAATTATAAACGGTTATAAGATTCAGTTTCTGGTTAAAGAATTCCTCCGTGGCATGAGAAGCCAGGATTTCCATACTTATGGTTCAAAGAGGAAACTGTGGCTATCCAAATGAATACAGAGACATCTCACAAAGGAAGAGCAGTCTGCCCAAGAAAGAGGGATATATTATAATATTTGCTGAAGAAAAATGGAGGATGCCAAATCAGGGTTGGATTTGGCAAGTCTGATCATATGGTTGGTATAACCAGTTTAAGATGGATAGTTGCCATTCAGCAATTTAGCTGATTACAGAGTATTTAGGGACTCAATCGATCTTGAAGATGTATACTTTTCCATATCAATATACGAGAGGCACAGATATATCTGGTGTTTTATGGCAAGGCCAGTGTTGGAAATTTTAGGTTCTACCTAAGGGGTTGACTTCTCGGCTATTTACAAAGATTCTAAAGTTAATGCTCTCCTACTCAGATCGAAAGGGCATTTTGTCATGGAGTTTATAGACGACATTAATTATAGTAGTGACATTTTGGCCTACTCACCCAGGGCTTCCATTGTAGATAGGTCTGCCGAAAGAAGCTCCTATATTTGATCGAAGACACGACTGGTGGCTAATTCAGCCTATTTCTCGTGCATCTATCATTGCATGGTTGTATGGAAAGTTTGTGAAGAGATACATGTGAGCTACTTTAAACAAAAAGTTGCAGAGGTTTGTGGTTCTTTCAGTTTGGGTTTAAGAGAAGTGATTATGTTATAGCACAATTGACACTGTTCTTTCTGCTTTGTCATTGTATCTAGTTCTATAAGTGGGACAACAAATGATTGGTTATTCACCCACTGGTAACTAAGGTTATGAAAGGTGTCTTTTATATGATCACTCTAAAGCCTAGATTCAAAGTAGTGTGGAATGTGTAATCAGTATAAATTATTATGCAGATATTAATCCACTGTATTCCTAATGTTCGAACAGTATCTTTTAAGTTAATTATGCTTATGACAACTGATTTCAGCACAAAGAGCACAGTCTTTACGCAATCCCCATCTGGATCTCTGGGTCATATCTGACATAAGGATAGCTTTTATGAATGAACTCATAAAGCAAACGGGCACGGTTGGGTAAGTTGGAGTTGACAGCATACCCACCAGATTGGAGATTTGGGGTTTTGATTATGTACAAAGATACACTGAGCTTACCTATGAAATGAAGGATAGTTTCTTCATAGTTATTTAATAATTTCACAAGAGATTGGTGGTGCAGACTACTTCAATATGTATAGAGTGAATTCAAATAATTTCAAGTCTCACTCTACCAGGGGGGCTGGCTCATTAACAGCCAATAGAATGGATTTTCCCCTTTGATCATCTTCTTGCAACAGCAGGAGGCTCAGATAAGCACATTTTCAGATGTTATAAAATATTGTTGAACATGCCAGGATGGTTGCAGATAGAATTCTGAACAGTTTTGCATGAGCTATTGTCCAACCCAAAGGCAATTGGGACTGTGGTCCGATTAAGGGCAATGTGCATGTATGTAAGTTAGCATCATGATGCTAATGGCCCATGTCTTTTCTACTATTTATGGTTTATCTGTTTAGTGTTTCACACACAGATTGGTTTAATGCATGAAAACACAGAGCTTTGAAGGCTTCACATAGTCTCATTACAAGACTTCGATATAAAATAGAAAGATTAAACGAAAACTTACCGTTTGAAGTTTGATTTTGAGGTGAGGGACTACGTGCCCTTCATTCCCAACCCTGAATTTCATAAAGGTCATTCAGTAATCCAAGGGTTATTAATCTTTTTATAGTTTAAGTTCATGCAAGTGGTCTGTGGTTTCATACAGTTGCTCTGAAGATTGATGCACATGCAAGCTGGTGGGTTCTACACGAAGTCCCTAACTTCAACTTCTCATAAAATAAAGATCATACTTCAAACGGTAAGATTTTGTTTAATCTTTCTATTATATTTGAAAATTCCATGTTGTATCGAATGACGGATTCACAGAGACTGTAAACAAAACACAAAGTGCTGGAGTAATTCAGCGGTTCAGGTAGCATTGCTGGAGAACGTGGATAGGTGATGTTTTGGGTCAGGACCCTTCCTCAGATTGATGTGGGAGGGAGGTGAGTACGTAAAAAAGATGGAAGAGAGCAGGGTCAGGACTTGGCCTGGTAGGTAATAGGTTGATACAGGTGAAGGGGGTTTAGGTTTAGACATTGGTGGACCAAAGGCCAGAGATGAAAAGACAGAAGGTGTGAGAAAAAGGGATAGAAGTGTTACAAATTGCGAAGCTACAGAAAGGAATGTCGGCGGAAGGAAAGGGGGAGGGTTGAAATAAATACGGGTCCAGGTGGGGGCACACGGGAGAGGAAGTGGGGAGGGAAGAAGGGAGAGGGTTTTTTTTACAAAGATTATATTTTATTTAAGAAAGTTGGAATATCCTCATCATTCTGTTTTCCGGGTTCAGTAATAACCAATAGTAAAATAACCATAAACACAATTTAAGAATGTTCTGTTTCATGGGCAAGGATAACACAATTGAAGATTTACATCTTGATCATTTATTCCCTTGATTTTTAGTTAAAAGGATATTTACAATTTCACCCCTAGTGATGACCGCTTCTCCCATCTCCAACGGACCCCCTCCTTTTGGACTCCCCTCATGGCCATCGACCTGCTTTAGACCTTTCCATTTTTAATTACCGGCGGGACATCAGCCGCTGCAACATTTCCACTCCCCTTTCTCACTCTAACCTCCCCCCCCCTGAACGTAGAGTCCTCCACTCACTCTGCAACAACCCCGACTGGGTGAGCAAAGCTGCCGACAAGGGAGGTGCCGTGGTAATCTGGCCCGCTGACCTTTACCGGTCTGAGGCCAGATGCCAACTCTCAGACACCTCCTCCTACTTATCCTTGGACCATGACCCTACAGACGAGCACCCAGGCCATTATCGCAAACACCATCACTGGCTTCATCACTTCTGGCTCCCTGCCCTCACAAGCATCCAACCTCATCATTCCCCATCCCCGCACGGCCCGATTTTACCTTCTCCCCGAAATCCACAAATCTGACTGTCCTGGCAGACCCATTGTTTCTACTTGATCTTGTCCCACCAAATGTATTTCTACATACCTCGTCTCCATCCTATCCCCCCTGGTTAAATAGAAACATAGAAACATAGAAATTAGGTGCAGGAGTAGGCCATTCAGCCCTTCGAGCCTGCACCGCCATTCAATATGATCATGGCTGATCATCCAACTCAGTATCCCGTACCTGCCTTCTCTCCATACCCTCTGATCCCTTTAGCCACAAGGGCCACATCCAACTCACTCTTAAATATAGCCAATGAACTGGCCTCAACTACCCTCTGTGGCAGAGAGTTCCAGAGACTCACCACTCTCTGTGTGAAGAAAGTCTTTCTCATCTCAGTCTTAAAGGATTTCCCCCTTATCCTTAAGCTGTGACCCCTTCTCCTGACTTCCCAACATCGGGAACAATCTTCCTGCATCTAGCCTGTCCAACCCCTTAAGAATTTTGTAAGTTTCTATAAGATCCCCTCTTAATCTCCTGAATTCCAGAGAGTATAAACCGAGTCTATCCAGTCTTTCTTCATAAGACAGTCCTGACATCCCAGGAATCAGTCTGGTGAACCTTCTCTGCACTCCCTCTATGGCAATAATGTCCTTCCTCAGATTTGGAGACCAAAACTGCACGCAATACTCCAGGTGTGGTCTCACCAAGACCCTGTACAACTGAAGTAGAACCTCCCTGCTCCTGTACTCAAATCCTTTTGCTATGAAAGCTAACATACCATTCGCTTTTTTCACTGCCTGCTGCACCTGCATGCCTACTTTCAATGACTGGTGTACCATGACACCCAGGTCTCGCTGCATCTCCCCTTTTCCCAATCGGCCACCATTTAAATAATAGTCCTCTTTCCTGTTTTTGCCACCAAAGTGGATAACCTCACATTTATCCACATTATACTGCATCTGCCAAACATTTGCCCACTCACTCAGCCTATCCAAGTCACCCTGCAGTCTCCTAGCATCCTCCTCACAGCGAACACTGCCCCCCAGCTTAGTGTCATCCGCAAACTTGGAGATATTGCCTTCAATTCCCTCATCCAGATCATTAATATATATTGTAAATAGCTGGGGTCCCAGCACTGAGCCCTGCGGTACCCCACTAGTTACTGCCTGCCATTGTGAAAAGGACCCGTTTACTCCTACTCTTTGCTTCCTGTTTGCCAGCCAGTTCTCTATCCACATCAATACTGAACCCCTAATACCGTATGCTTTAAGTTTGTATACTAATCTCTTATGTGGGACCTTGTCGAAAGCCTTCTGGAAGTCCAGATATACCACATCCACTGGTTCTCCCTTATCCACGCTACTAGTTACATCCTCGAAAAATTCCACAAGATTCGTCAGACATGATTTACCTTTTGTAAATCCATGCTGACTTTGTCCAATGATTTCACCACTTTCCAAATGTGCTGCTATCCCATCTTTAATAACTGACTCTAGCAGTTTCCCCACTACCGATGTTAGACTAACTGGTCTGTAATTCCCCGTTTTCTCTCTCCCTCCCTTCTTAAAAAGAGGGGTTACATTTGCTACCCGCCAATCCTCAGGAACTACTCCAGAATCTAAAGAGTTTTGAAAGATTATCACTAATGCATCCACTATTTCCTGAGCTACTTCCTTAAGTACTCTGGGATGCAGCCTATCTGGCCCTGGGGATTTATCGGCCTTTAATCTATTCAATTTACCCAACACCACTTCCCGACTGACCTGGATTTCACTCAATTCCTCCTTTGACCCACAGTCCCCTGCTATTTCAGGCAGATTATTTATGTCTTCCTTAGTGAAGACGGAACCAAAGTAGTTATTCAATTGGTCCGCCATATCCTTGTTCCCCATGATCAACTCACCTGTTTCTGACTGCAAGGGACCTACATTTGTTTTAACTAACCTCTTTCTCTTCACATATCTATAAAAACTTTTGCAGTCAGTTTTTATGTTCCCTGCCAGTTTTCTTTCATAATCTATTTTTCCTTTCCTAATTAAGCCCTTTGTCCTCCTCTGCTGGTCTCTGAATTTCTCCCAGTCCTCTGGTATGCTGCTTTTTCTGGCTACTTTGTACGCATCATCCTTTGCTTTGATACTATCCCTGATTTCCCTTGTTATCCACGGATGCACTATCTTCCCCGATTTATTCTTTTGCCAAACTGGGATGAACAATTTTTGTAGTTCATCCATGCAGTCTTTAAATGTCTTCCATTGTATATCCACCGTCAACCCTTTTAGAATTAATTGCCAGTCAATCTTGGCCAATTCACGTCTCATACCCTCAAAGTTACCTTTCTTTAAGTTCAGAACCATTGTTTCTGAATTAACAATGTCACTCTCCATCCTAATGAAGAACTCAACCATATTATGGTCACTCTTGCCCAAGGGGGCACGTACAACAAGACGGCTAATTACCCCTTCCTCATTACTCAAAACCCAGTCTAAAATAGCCTGCTCTCTCGTTGGTTCCTCTACATGTTGATTTAGATAACTATCCCGCAATACATTCCAAAAAATCCTCTTCCTCAGCACCCCTGCCAATTTGATTAACCCAATCTATATGTAGATTGAAGTCACCCATTATAACTGTTTTGCCTTTGTCGCACGCATTTCTAATTTCCCGTTTGATACCATCCCCAACTTCTCTGCTACTGTTAGGTGGCCTGTACACAACACCCACCAGCGTTTTCTGCCCCTTAGTGTTTTGTAGCTCTACCCATACCGATTCCACATCCTCCAAGCTAATGTCCTTCCTTTCCATTGCTTTAATCTCCTCTCTAACCAGCAACGCCACCCCACCTCCTTTTCCTTTCTCTCTATCCCTCCTGAATATTGAATATCCCTGGATGTTCAGCTCCCAGCCTACGTCACCCTGGAGCCATGTCTCCGTGATCCCAACTATATCATAATCATTAATATCTATCTGCACGTTCAACTCGTCCACCTTATTACGGATACTCCTTGCATTGAGACACAAAGCCTTCAGGCTTGTCTTTACAACGCATTTACCCCTTATACAATTTTGCTGAAAAGTGGCCCTTTTTGATTTTTGCCCTGGTTTTGTCTGCCTGCCACTTTTACCTTTCACCTTGCTACCTAATGCTTCTACCCTCATTTTACACCCTCCTGCCTCTCTGCTCTTGTACCCATCCCCCTGCCACATTAGTTTAAATCCTCCCCGACAGCACTAGCAAACACTCCCCCAAGAACATTGGTTCCATTCCATTCCAGGTGCAAACCGTCCTGTTTGTACCGGTCCCACCTCCCCCAGAACTGGTCCCAGTGCCCTAAAAATTTGAATCCCTCCCCTTGCACCACTTTTCAAGCCACGTATTCATTTGCATTATCCTCCTATTTCTACTCTGACTGGCCCGTGGTACTGGTAGTAATCCGGAGATTACTACCTTTGAGGTCCTACTTTTAAGTTTATCTCCTAGCTCCCTAAATTCACCTTGTAGGACCTCATCCCTTTTTTTACCTATATCGTTGGTGCCAACATGCACCACGACAACTGGCTGTTCACCCTCCCCCTCCAGAATGTTCTGCAGCCGTTCAGTGACATCCCTGACCTTTGCACCAGGGAGGCAACATACCATCCTGGAGTCTCGTTTGCGGCCGCAGAAACGCCTATCTATTCCCCTGACAATTGAATCCCCTATTACTATTGCCCTTCCCCTCTTTTTTCCCCCCTCATGTGCTGCAGAGCCACCCATGGTGCCATGAACCTGGCTGCTGCTGCTGCATTCCCCTGATGAGCCATCTCCCTCAACAGTATCCAAAATGGTATACCTGTTTAGGAGGGAGATGACCGCAGGGGACTCCTGCACTACCTGCCTACTGCTTTGCTGGCTATTGGCCACCCGTTCCCTTCTTGTCCTCCTACCTTTTGCCTGCGGTGTGACCAACTCACTGTACGTGCTATCCACGACTTTCTCCGCATCGTGGATGCTCCAGTATGAATCCAGCCGCAGTTCCAATCGTTCAATGCGGTCTGCCAGGAGCTGCAGCTGGACACACTTCCTGCAAACGTAGTCACCAGGGACACCGACCATCTCCCTGATCTCCCACATGTTGCAGGCTGAACAAACCATGGGGCCAATCTCTACTGCCATACCTTACTCCCAAATTACTAAAAAAAACACAAAAACTTATCCTTTAAACTTTACTACTAAATACTGAATCCCTAACTCCCAGAATCCCTCACTCCCAGAAGGCAGAAATGTAAAATAGTAAACCCGGGGTTGCACCCAATCAGCTGCTTCCTCGGGTCCTCTTCCACCAATCAGCGGCTTCCTCAAAAAAAAAAACCCACTTCTCCAAATGGAACGTTATGGATTTGGGTAAAAACAAGCCCCGCGCTAGATTTTATAGCTTACCGGTCGGGTGTCGCTCCTCCCCCTCCTTCACTTCCTCCAACGGCTCCTGTGGGCCTCTGGAAACACAAGCCCCGCGCTAGATTTTAAACCTACCGGTCGGGTGTCGCTCCTCCCCCTCCTTCACTTCCTCCAACGGCTCCTGTGGGCCTCTGGAAACACAAGCCCCTCTCCCTACCTATGTCCAAGCCAACTCACATGCTCTTTGTCTCCTCTATCTATCTGTACTATTACCAAAACTCTCATCTTGACCACTTCCAGTCTGCGTTGTATTTAAATTTGCGCATAAATGGTACCATATATCGCTAGGATATTTTGCCACCTTACTCACCATTCTCCTCTGCTCCAGGCCACCAAGTTTTGTTCTGATCGGTGGAAGATTACAAAAGCTATGAGGGTTTAAAAAATCATGAGATCAGCAGATTGGTCTTCTCGCCTGTCGTTCATCATAAAACTAATGCCCCTTCCGGCACCCGCTGGAAAATACCCAGAGGTGGGGCTGAGTCCTTGATTCCAAAAGGAGGCACATCCAGAAGCCACCCGTACAGAAGCCACCCAGAATGAAGCTGAAGCAGGGTGTGTGGCGGGCTGTGTTCTGCGGATGGGGCCGGGTTCTGTTCTGTGTGCTGGGTGGGCTGTGTTCCGCGGGTGGGGGTTGTGAGCATGACAGGCGCTGAGGACGGGAGCAGCTTCAATAGTCCGGAGCCGGGTCCTGCAGCTGATGAATGGCCATGGCCAGGAACTGGTGAACCCACACACCCCCTCCCACACCCACCCTCCCCCACACACTCCCTCCCCTACACCCACCCTCTCCTACACCCACCCCCTCCCTGAAACCTCTCCCTCCCCTACACACCACCTCCCATACACAGCCCCCCTCCCGTACACACCCCTCCCCTAGACTACCCATCCCCCACACCCCCTCCCCCACACAGGCTCCCCATCCCCCTCTTCCCACCCCATCACACACCCCTCCACTACACTCCACCTCCCCCACACTCCCCACCCCCTCCCCTCCCCCACAGACCCCCTCCCCTCCACCACCCATCCACACACCCTGCTCCCCCATACCCTCCCTCATGCACCCCATCCCTCACATGCCCCCCTCCCATGAGTGAGTGAACTGTGTCCACAAGCCGTGAGTGAATGAACTGTGTCCACAAGATGTGAGTGAGTGAACTATGAGTCTACAAAGCCGTGAGTAAGTGAATAGTGAGTCCAGAAGCCGTGAGCGAGTGAACTGTGAGTCCACAACCTGTGACTGAGTGAACTGTGAGTCCACAAGCCATGACTGAGTGAGCTGTGACTCCACAAGCCGTGACTGAGTGAACTGTGAGTCCGCAAGTCATGACTGAGTGGACTTTGTGTCCACAAGCCATAACTGAGTGAACAATGAGTCCACAAGCCGTGACTGTGTGAACTGTAAGTCCACAAGCCATGAGTGACTGAACTGTGAGTCCACAAGCCATGACTGACTGTGAGTCCACATGCCATGACTGAGTGAACTGTGAGTCCACAAGTCATGAGCTGTGAGTCCACAAGCCATGAATGAGTGAACTGTGAGTCCACAAGCCGTGACTGATTGAACTGTATGTCCACAAGCCATGACTGAGTGAACTGTGAGTCCACAAGCCGTGACTGAGTGAACTATGAGTCCACAAGCCGTGACTGTGTGAGCTATGAGTCTACAAGCCGTGAGTAAGTGAACAGTGAGTCCAGAAGCCGTGAGCGAGTGAACTGTGAGTTCACAACCTGTGACTGAGTGAACTGTGAGTCCACAAGACCTGACTGAGCGAACAGTGAGTCCACAAGCCATGACTGAGTAAACTGTGAGTCCACAAGCCGTGACTGAGTGAACCGTAAGTCCACAAGCCGTGACTGAGTGAACCGTCAGTCCACAAGCCATGACTGAGTGAACCATGAGTCCACAAGCCATAATTGAGTGAACTATGAGTCCACAAGCCGTGACTGTGTGAACTGTAAGTCCACATGCCATGACTGTGTGACCTGTGAGTCCACAAGTCATGTGAGTGAACTGTGAGTCCACAAGCCATGACTTAGTGAACTGTGAGTCCACAAGCTGTGAGTGAGTGAACTGTGTGTCCACAAACCGTGCCTGAGTGAACTGTGAGTCCACAAGCCATTAGTGACTTTGACGTGCACATGGGAGACTGGTGACTAAAATTAGTGAACATGGTAAAGAGAAAATAATGGGGCATTTGGATAGCAGTAAAAGGATTAGTTGAAGTCAACATGGATTTATGAAATGGAAATCATGCTTGACTAATCTTCTGGATTTTTTTGAGGATGTGACATGCAAAATGGATGAAGGGGTGCCAGTGTATGTAGTGTATCTAGACTTTCAGAAAGCCTTTGATAAGGTCCCGCACGGGAGGCTGGTGAGTAAAATTAGAGCACATGGTATTGGGGGTAGTGTGCTGACATGGATAGAAAATTGGTTGGCAGACAGGAAGCAAAGGGTAGGAGTGAATGGGTCCTTTTCAGAATGGCAGGCAGTGGCGAGTGGAGTACTGCAAGGCTCGGTGTTGGGGCCACAACCGTTTACCATAAATATTAATGATTTGGAAGAGGGAGTTAGGAGCAACACTAGCAAGTTTGCAGATAACATAAAGCTGGGTGGCAGTGTGAATGGTGAAGAGGATGTTAGGAGGTTGCAGGGTGACCTGGACAGGTAGAGTGAGTGCGCAGATGCGTGGCAGGTGCAGATTAATATCGATAAATGTGAGGTTATCCACTTTGGTGGCAAAAACAAGGGGGCAGATTATTATCTCAATGGGGTTACGTTAGGTAAGAGGGAGGTACAGCGAGACCTGGGTGTCCTTGTACACCGGTCACTGAAAGTTGGCGTGCAGGTACAGCAGGCAGTGAAGAAAGCTAATGGAATGTTTGCCTTCATAGCAAGAGGATTTCAGTATAGGAGTAGAGAGGTCTTTCTGCAGTTGTATAGGGCTCTGGTAAGACCACATCTGGAATATTACATGCAGTTTTGGTCTCCTAATTTGAGTAAGGACATCCTTGTGATTGAGGCAGTGCAGTGTAGCTTCAGAAGATTGATCCCTGGGATGGCGGGACTGTCATATGAGGAAAGATTGAAAAGACTAGGCTTGTATTTGGTGGAGTTTAAAAGGACCAGGGGGGGTTTAATAGAAACATATAAAATTATAAAAGGACTGGACTAGCTAGATTCCAGAAAAAATGTTCCCAATGTTGGGTGAGTCCAGAACCAGAGGACACAGTCTTAGAATAAAGGGGAGGCCATTTAAGAATGAGGTGAGAAAAAAACATTTTCACCCAGAGAGTTGTGAATTTGTGGAATTCCCTGCTACAGAGGGCAGTGGAGGCCAAATCACTGGATGGATTTAAGAGAGAGTGAGATAGAGCTCTAGGGGCTAGTGGAATCAAGGGATATGGGAAGAAGCAGGCATGGGTTATTGATTGGGGACGATCAGCCATGATCACAATGAATGGCGGTGCTGGTTCGAAGGTTCGAAGGTCCGAAAGGCACCTATTTTCTATGTTTCTATGTTTTTCTATGTTACTATGAATGTGTGAACTGTGAGTCCACAAGCCGTGACTGAGTGAACTGCGAGTCCACAAGCCATGACTGAGTGAACTGTGAGTCCACATGCCGTGACTGAATGAACTGTAGGTCCACAAGCCGTGAGTGAGCGAACTGTGAGTCCACAAGCCATGAGTGAGTGAACTGTGAGTCAACAAGCTGTGACTGAATGAACTGTGAATCCACAAGCCATGAGTGAGTGAACTATGAGTCCACAAGCCATGACTGAGTGAACTGAGTCCACAAGCCGTGAGTGAGTGAACTGTGAGTCCACAAGCCATGACTGAGTGTACTGTGAGTCCACATGCCGAGAAAGGGACCCAACGGGTCTCACTTAGCCTAATGACTTCTGTTTTCCAGGCCCCCACCCCCTCATCTTCACCATGGATGACCAGTCACTCAACACCCCCATCACCCTCCAGGAGGGGCCTTAAGCCATCTGTTTCTTCCTCCACCGCAGAACCAACCAATCCCTATCTACCAATACTCTCCACCGCCTAGCGTAGCTGTTCCTTATCCTCAGCAGCTTTTCATTTGAATCCTCGCACTCCCTCCAAATCTAAGGAGTAGCTGTGGCCATGTGCATGGGCCCCAACTATGCCTGTCTCTTTGTAGGGTATATCAAACAAACCTTGTTCGAGGCATACCATGGCCCTATCCATGAACTCTACCTCCGCTACATTGACTAATACACCTCCTGCACCCATGCAGAACCCACGGATTTCATCCATTTCACAACTAACTTCCATTTCACAACTAACTTCCACTGACTCCCAAGGCTATATGGACTACACTTCTTCCAACCCTGCTTCCTGGAAGCTCTCTATCCCCAACTCACAATTCCTCCATCTACGCCACATTTGCGCCCAGGATGAGGTGATCCAAACCAGGGCATTGGAGTGGTCCTCATTCTTTAGTGAACGGGGGGTTCCCTTCTATGACTATAGATGAGGCTCTCACCAAGGTCTCCTCTATATCCCGTAGCTCCGCTTTCACACCCCATCCCCCCACTCATAACAAGGACAGAGTCCCACTTGTCCTCACCTTCCACCCGAGCAGTCGTCACATACAACAGATAACCTCTGACATTTTCGCCACCTCCAAAGGATCCCACCACTGGCCATATCTTCCCATCTCCTCCCCTTTTGGCTTTCTGCAGAGACCGCTCCCTCCATAACTCCTTGCTCAATTTGTCCCTTCCAACCCAAACGACCCCCTCCACTGAATCTTTCACTTGCAACCGCAGGAAATGCTACATTTGTCACTTTACCTCCCCCCCTCAACATTTGTCGCTTTACCTCCCAGGTGAGTCAGAAGTTCAGTTCCACCTCCTCCAACCTCATCTAACGCATCCGCTGTTCTAGGTGTCAACTGCTCAACATCGGTGAGACCACACTCAGGCTTGGTGATCGCTTCGTCCCACATCTCTGCTCAGTTTGCATTAACCAACCTGATCTCCCGGAGGCTCAGCACTTCAACACCCCCTCCCATTCTGAATTTGACCATTCTCACCTGGGCCTCCTCCATGGCCAGAGTGAGTCCCACCTCAAATTGGAGGAGCAGCACCTCATATTTCGCTTGGGTAGTTTACACCCCAGCGGTTTTAACATGGACTTCTCCAATTTCAGATAGTCCTTGCTTTCTCCCTCCTCCCCTCCCCTTCCCAACTCTGCCACAGCCTACTGCCTCCGCCTCTTTCTTTCTTCTTCCCGCCCACATCAGTCAAAAGGACGGTCTCCACCTGAAACTTCACCTATTCCTTCACTCCATAGATGCTGCCTCGCCCGCTGAGATTTTCCAGCATTTTTGTCTACCTTTTACAATGTTTAATGTCACTATAAAAATCCTGCTGCAATCTCCATCACCACACATAGCAATGTCCATTCAGAAAGGACTGGGCGATGGACAACAAAAATGGTGCATAGCCTGATATACTTATACAGATTGTTTTTGAGACGAGAATTGAACCGGGTGTTAATTTTCTAATTATTACTGTTTTCCTGCAATTTCCCTGTGCTGTCCATGCTATGAAGAAAAATGACAGAATTAATTAAGTTATATTTGTTTTACTAACCCTTCTTTTGAAAAACTTGACAGCTCTTGAAATTGTCGGCGCCAGTACAATTTATGCCGTTCCGGCACCTTTTCTTAATTCCTCTCGGCAAAGAATGTTTCCCCTGCAGAATTGTCGATATAAGTATGTGGCATGTCAAAGAAATGAACAGGAAACCTTGTTTAATACATTTTGGTTAAAATGTTATCAAGCGGTTTGAGATGAATCTCCTTATCCTTGTTAAAGGAACATTATTCTTGACACCCACATGGGACTGAGTGTCACACAAAAATATTATTTTATTTGTTCTTGAATAGGTGACAATAATTGGCAAGACTTAATTCACTTGAACAATTGCTACGCTATTTCACAGGGTATTTAATGGTCATCTGGGCTACTGTCGGTCACCTACAGACTGGACTTGTTCAGGATAGCACCAGGAAGGTTAATAAGTCACCACCTATAAGTTTCGCCACCTCCAACGTGACCCCTCCACTCGCCACATCTTCCCATCTCCCTCCCTGTCTGCCTTCCGCAAAGACCGCTCCCTCCGCAACTCCCTTGTCAATTCTTCCCTTCCCTCCCGCTCTACCCATTCCCCGGGCACTTTCCCTTGCAACCGCAAGAAATGCTACACTTGTCCCTTCACCACCCCCCTCCACTCCTTTCAGGGACCCAAGCAGTCCTTCCAGGTCCGACAGAGGTTCACCTGCACCTCCTCCAACCTCATCTACGGCATCCACTACTCCAGATGCCAGATGATCTATATCGGTGAGATCAAGCGGAGGCTTGGCGCTCGTTTTGTCGAACACCTCCGCTCAGTCCGCATTAACCAACCCGACCTCCCGGTGGCAGCACTTCAACTCCCCCTCCCATTCCGTATCCGACCTCTCAGTCCTGGGCCTCCTCCACGGCCAGAGTGAGCAACACCGCAAGTTGGAGGAACAGCACCTCATATTCCGCTTGGGGAGTCTGCATCCTTTGGGCTTGAACATTGAATTTTCTCAATTCTGTTAACCCTTGCTGTCTCCTCCCCTTCCCACCTCTCCCTCAGCCCTCGGGCCCTGGCATTCCCTCTCTCTCTATCTCCCTCCCCCACCCTAGTCGCACCAGCTTCTCATTTTCACACCACAAACAGCTTACAATGGCTTGTTCCCTTTATCATTGATACTTTTTTGCATATCTTTCATTCATTGTTCTTTATCTCTCCACATCACCGTCTATATCTCTCGTTTCCCTGATCCCTAACGTCACCTATCTCCTTCGCTCCTTAGATGCTGCTGTACCCACTGAGTTTCTCCAGCCTTTTGTGTACCCTCGATTCTCCAGCATCTGCAGTTCCTTCTTTAACAGGTTAATAAGTGTGACAGGTTTTCATAACATTCAATGCAGGAATTTGTGCAGTGTCATTGAAGAAGGTGCAACATCATGCAATTTCTAAACTCTTCTCTGATTCTTTATTATTGATGCTGTGAGAAACCACAAATAGGCATTGCAAAAGTTTAGTTTACTTTGGAGATACAGCGCAGAAACAGGCCCGTCTGCCCACTGAGTTCATGCCCACCAGTGATCCCTGTACACTAACACTATCCAACACACACTGGGGTGAATTTACAATTATACCAAACCAATTAGCCGAAAAACGTCTTTGGAGTGTGGGAGGAAACCAGAGATCCCGGAGAAACCAGAGATCCACGCAGGTCACGGGGAGAACGTACAAACTCCATGCAGATAAGCAGCAATTAAACAACTGTACCACCGTCCCGATCTTTACTTAAAGTTCACTGTTGGGGAAGCTACACTGAGCATGAGCAGGTTCAGTACCATTCAAGGAGGGCCATTGTAATCGGCGAATAAGGGAAAAATCTGATTTTACTCGGATAACACTGCTTTACATAATTATCCACAATTTTCATTAGAGCCATGCAACCATGGTGGGAATAACAGTCAAGAACAACCAAAGTCAAAAACACAGTTTCTTCCGAATCATACTTTTGTTGTTTCTGAATTTACAGGCATTTGGAAATCTGATTCGATTGGTAGGGTAATGGTATTCCATTTCAGGCTGCATTTTAGAAGCTTTCTTTACATTCGGAGACAAAGTCCATTGGAAAGGCACTATACAAAACATATCACTTTAAAAGCAATATGACATATTTCTTCTTCATCCTCTCATATTTTACTCACAATTACACTTACAATTACTATTATATGGTGCAGGTGTACAAACAGCAGAAGTATAAATACTCCAATAACAGACATAGAGCCGTATGTTATGTTGCGAGCTTTAGTGCAACATAAGTTTGTGGATGAGGACCACAGCCTATGGACCTTCCACAGCTGGACATTGAGCGGATGATGGGTTCACCCCTCAGCCAAGGGAAGGAATATCACCCCTGGGGGCCAGATGAGTGCAAGCGTGTTTTGTCTAAAGATAGGTACAAATACTACTGAATATGATATCATTCAATGTATGGACACTGAGAATATATGAAGAGTTTTTGATTTGTATACATTTTTTATCATGAATGAAGTTTCCAATCAGTCAAAATCTGGCAATGGTTGTTTGTGAAAAATCTATCCCAGTATCTCAAAAATTCATGCTTGACTGAGTGCCTGACATTGGCTTAAGGAACCTGAAATGGAAAGGAAAAATATTTAAAGTGGGCACTATTGAAAATTGATGGGAAAACTCAGTATGATATATCCGGAGCTGGCTCGAAGGGCCGAATGGCCTCCTCCTGCACCTACTTTCTATATTTTCTATCCAAATGGTGATATTGAGTTGATAGCTATGCCTGATATTTCCTTTAGTTCAAATCAATGGCACGGTGGCACAGTGGTGGTGTTGCTGCCTTGCAGCGCTTTCAGCACCAGAGCCCAGGGTTCGATCCTGACTACGGGTGCTGCCTGTATGGGGTTTGTACGTTTTCCCCGTGAATGCGTGTGTTTTCTCTGAGATCTTCCGTTTCTTCCCACACTCCGAAGACATAGGTTGATTGGCTTTGTATAAATGTAAATTAGCCCTAGTGTGTGTAGGATAATGTTAATATGTGGAGATCGCTGTTCGGTGTGGACTCGGTGGACCAAAGGGCCTGTTTCCACGCTTTATCTCTAAACTAAACTAAACTATACAAAGGATCAGAAGGGGCATTTGTTGTCAGCCTGGCTTTCATCATCAAAGTGAATATTTTTCCTAAGCAGAAAGTGCTGGGGGAACTCAGTGGGTCGGGCAACATATGTGGAGGAAAAGGACAATGGCATTTCTTGTATTTTGATCAAAATTCCGGCATCTGCAGTTTCTTGCGTCTCCGTCTTAATATTTTGCCATCTTGTTTCTGGAATCTGAAAGCATTGATTCTTTTATAGTCTTTTGGGGAGCAATTAGTCTTCCTTTAAATTCAGTTGTTTAAATAGGAAACTGTAATTTTTTTTAAATGTAGTATCTCTGTGATCTCCAGGCTCTTTTGTCTGATTACCAGAAGTTAAACTTCCATGACAAACATGACCAACAAATAAATCCTCTCAACAATCGGCCAACACACCAGCAGAGACACTGAAAATAGATCACTTTGCTATCATCCTCAACCTGAGTTTATGATCACTGACTCCTAATCACTTTCCGCTAATCTCTGTTGCACACACAAAGTGTGTAACTCACAAAATTTGCTGAAGGCACTGGATTAAAATTTCCCTTCAACATTTTGACAACATCCCTGTGATAGGTCTCATCTGTCTTTTGTGAAGTTAATAAACTCGATAGTTCTCCCAACAGCATTAAGAGTATTAAAAGTTTCCATCTTATATGTGTTGCCTTGTGGCTCTTTTCTCTCTTCCCCCCGCAGGACCTCAATGTTCTCTCAGGAGTTTGTTACATATTCCATGCAGAGAGCAAACACAGCAAGCTCTCATATTATTTCAGTTTTACCAACATATCTATCACATCCACTGGTTGCCACGATCACCACTGTATTAAAAGAGCCATGTTCTCTTTTAACTCACATTCATTGATATGTAGAAAATAGAACATAGGGAAGTACGGAACAGGAATAGCCCCTTCAGCTGACAATGTCCGTGCCAAACATGATGTTAAAGTAAACTATTCTCATCTGACTGCACATGACCCATATGCTTCCATTCCCCATATCCATATGCTATGAAAAAGCCTCTTCAATGCCAATATCATATCTATCTCTACCACCAGCCTTAACAGCCAAAACCTGGCACACAGCACTCGCTGTGTAAAAAACCTGCCCCTCACATACCCTTGGTATTTCCTTAGCAGCAAGATCCTAAACTCATTGCCAATCCAACCACCTATAAGTTCTTCTATATTGCTGATAAATAGGGCACATAAAAATAATAAGCAATTCTAAGCAAGTATATTTTACTAAAGATTTACTGGCCACTGCAATAATTTGTCAAAAATTACTTTGTTTTTTAAAAGAAACACACACAAATACCTCAATATTAGAAACTAGGGCTTCAAAACAGAGGAAAAAAAGCAACAAGCACTCAGAAGATCAGGCAATATTTGTGGAAGGAAGAATAATGTCAAGATTGATACTTAAATTGGCACGGTATAGAGGAACACAAAGTGTTGGAGTAACTCAACGGGTCAGACAGCATCTCTGGAGTAACTCAGTGGGTCAGACAGCATCTCTGGAGTAACTCAGCAGGTCAGACAGCATCTCTGGAGTTACTCAGTGGGTCAGACAGCATCTCTGGAGTAACTCAGCGGATCACACAACATCTCTGGAGTAAGTCAGCGGTTCACACAGCAACTCTGGGGAACATGGATAGGTGACATTTTGGGTCAGAACCCTTCTTCTGATCCGTCCTTGATCCAACCAAAATTGGCATGTATCCATGCTCTTCGGAGATGCTGTCTGACCCGCTGAGTTTACTCCAGCACATTGTGTCCTTTCATGTAAATCAGCATGTTACTTGTTACTTGTTTCTACCAGATACAGAAAGATGTGAGCCTTGAGGGATCAGTGGGCATCTAGGATTAGTGTGGATAGGCAAAAATGTTGGCATAGATGGGATGGATCATACAGGTAGGGCTTGTTTCTGTGCTGTTCCACTCTCCGTGTCAAGTCAGTGACTCTTGTCATTTCTGAGTGGTCACCAATGCCTAGAGTAACAAAGGCCACATCATTGACCTGCCGTACCCATAGCTTAAACAGATGTTACTCTTGGCATGTGCCAGTGTCTGTAAAATTTCCTAAAATTTAACTGGTAGTTGTGCCAATTGATGAAAGTATCATGTGATTGCTAAAAATGATTTCAAAGCTGACGTCCAAATTCACACCGAGACAAAGATACAACAAAGTAAGTATTTGTTTCTTTCATTCTTTCTTACAAATCAATACCTTTTCTGTCTGTCATGAAGGATATATCTGTCTCAGAAAATTACACAAAATCTCCTTTGCCTGCCTCAGGCCTTTTGCATCTCTTGACAACATTCATAGAATTTCTGTGAGAAAGTGTAGATGGCTAAAGGTTTGTTAAAAAAGATCAGCTGTCCCAGCCTGGGAAGAACCGTAAGATAAAATGCTGAAGGTGCATTAATATTTAACAAGCAGCCTATCCATAAAATCCTCAATGAAATAACATTATAGCTGTGCTCAGCGCACTCAAGACAGGGACAGCAACATTCAAGTCTGATCGAACGGAGTCAGCAAGCCCTCTAGTCATATGTGAAGGAGCAAGTTTATAGAGCGCCGAGTGAGCACGCAAGCACTGACATGGCATGTGAACAGTTGGCTTGATTTCCCCTCAAATGCTTATAGGTCTGTGCAGATGTTCGTGACTTTGCCAGGGGCATTGCAGACTCTTTCCTCTGCAACTAATGCACTAAAACGGCAACTTTTTGTAGAACTCGATAAATTAAGACGTAGCACAAAGAAGACGGCCATTTTACCATGAGAACTTCACACGTGATAAATATTAAGATGAAAAACTGAAACGACAATCCGCTGTACTTTTTTAAAAAAAATTGTGTATGAGGATAATAAGAGCGCGAAGCCAGGGACAGAAAATAACCATGAACATTTCCAAGGTAAAAGTCATGAGGTAAATACGGATAGTTCTCATTTAGCATGTGTTTTCAAAAAGCTAATTGGATATAGCATGAGAGATGCATTAGGGAACAGTATTTGCAATTATTTTTCCCGTGACTCCATACAACAAACCAGCATTAATAAAATATTTTAAATTCTAAAAGATTTTCTAATTTTTCGAATTTTAATTGATTCCATACTTTGTAGTTATTAGTTTATTAAATTAGAGATTGTAGTCATAAAGTCCTATCCCTCCCTCTGACTCTAAATTTTGCTGCTCTTCTCTCCTTATCTGACACACTTTTGTCTCCTTTTCATCTCCAGCACTTTGTCCACCCATCTGCCAATTAAACTCCCCTCACTTGCACCTACCTATCACTTGCCAGGTTTTATCTCATCTCTACCTCATTTCCAGCTTTGTTCGCCTACTACAATTAGTTCTGAAGAAAGACCCTAACCCGAAACTTCACTTACCCTTTCCTCCAAAGATACTTCCGACCTGCTGTTATACCAGCACATTGTTTCTCTCAATATTCCAGCATCTGCAGTTCCCTATGTTTCCATAAAAGTATAAAGATCGCAAATTATTAGCAGTTAAACACATGAAGACACCAAATTAGATGCTTGACTCAGATTAGCCAGATTGGCAATGCAAGCATCCAACACTCAAGGAGCTCACATGATAAACATGCAACTAGGAAGTGCCATATAATGATTGCAAAGGGAAAGGCTTTATTTGTTATCATCAGGCCAATTTGTATACAGAATCAGGAGTCAGAATCATTCATGCATTATCAAATGTTCATAGAACATAGAACAACACAGTACAGGAACATACCCTCTGGCACCCAATGTTTGTGCCAAACATGATGAGTTAAACTGACCTCATCTGCCTGTACATGATCTATATCCTTCTATTCCCTGCACTTCCATATTTCTAATTAAAAGCCTCTTAAACGCCACTATCATATCTGCCTCCACCATTATCCCTGGCAATGCATTCCAGGCCCCCACCACTCTCTATGTAAAAAACTTGCCTCGCACATCTCGATTAAACTTTGTCCCTCTCACCTTATAGCTATGCCCTCCTGTGTTGGACATTTTCACCCTGGGAAAAAGGTTCTGACTGTCCACCCTATCTATGCATCTCATAATTTTATATACCTCTATCGTGTAATTTTATATACTTCTATCACTTTGGTCAATAAAAATTTTAAAAAGAAATCAATTCACGTTCTTGAGCTTTGCAATCATTCAATCATTGGCCTTGGTTGGAGTATTGTATTCTATTCGGAGCACTGCTTTAGGAAGAATGTTAAGGGCCTGGAGAATGTATTACAGAAATTTACCGGAATACATTTTTAATGGGAATTTACAGTCATTGGGAAGCTAAGATTGTGCTCCTAACAACAGTAATAAACAGCAGGAGTTTTGAAGTGGTGCTTGATATAATCAGGAGTAAATAAGAAACATTTGTCTCCTATGACAAGCCAATAATCAAAAGGCTCAGATTGAAAGAAAATGGTAAAAGGATCACAGGGAAACAAGGAAATCTCTTTTTGTACATTGATTGTCCAGGGTATGAATGAGCTATACACTCAGTTGGAAGATAGAGATTTAGAATTGGTACTGAGAAGAGACTTGAATAAATTCTTGAAGTTGTTGCAGAGCACGGATCATTAGTGAAGGCTCCATTTCTTTCTCAACAGATGCTGCCTGGCCAGTTGAGTGTGCCCACGATGTTCTGTTTTTATTTTACTTAAATCTTTTGTTTTGCAAAAACAAAATCTTTTGTTTGCTAATGTAAAAACACCTGGAGTCAGGGAAACAGAACAGGATTTAATTGTGGTTGAGACAGGAGCGTCTTCCCACTGGAAACGACAGATTGTGTGGCAGCCAAGTATCATAATGCCATAGAATTATCACTGCCATATAATTGTATGTTTCTTCAATGCATTCACGGTGTGGAGCTTTAAACCACCTGGAGTACACCAGAAAAAATTGTCTCCCACTGAACTTGATGCCTGAGGTTCTGATACGATATTTCTTGTACAAAGGAGGACTTGCCTGGAGCTTGAAGTCATAAAAGAAAAATATATAATAGAAATCTATAAAGAGTTCAATAGATTATGCTGCGGGCACTAATATACATTACATAAATTGTCTTAGTAAATTACTTGAATACTTTACTATTGCATCAGAGATGTCGATTGCTTGGATTAGAATCAACATATATACCAAACAGGAGTAATGTATTGCTCCATAACACAGCAACTGGTCCATTAACAACCTGGATATATCTCCAAGTCCATCTTTTAAACGTTGCCATTTACATTTTAGATGAAGATGTTTAAGGTACTGTCCATTTGTCTTGCGCAATAAAAGGCTCCATTTCAGGTGTTACCATGAGCTAGAATTCTATTGTTAATGCCCCTGGCAACATGACGAGAAAAGGCAAATCTATTTTTCTCTCATTTGTTCACTAACGTGCAAATATTCCAGCGCACTTTGCTGTGAAAAATTCCGCCTTGCCAGTTGATGCTGTTATTTCAATATAAAAACTGTTGCCACAAAATATTATTCTATATAGAAAGTTGTCATGTACCTGCGATCATTGCATTATCCTATCGTGGGTGGTATGTGGAGAGGTTTTGCGTACAAGTGCTCCACATTAAGATGTTTAGTTAGATGGAAGCCCATGGCAGAATTAGTTGGAGTTTGAAACTTCCCCTTCTGCTGACCACTATGTGTTCAATTTGAACCATGTGCTGTAACAGAGATTCCCCTTACCAGAACGTGCCTTTGGAAAATGTGCACTAAAGACAGCACAAGCGGCAGCAAAACTGTATATCCAGATCATATTGAATCCATTTCCAGGGTTATCACACCCAGCGCAGGAATCTTCATCAGTCATTTTCGAAAAATGCACGAAAACTGATGTCCATTGCGAGAGTTCAGTGCAGTTGAATCAACTTGGCATCCTGATTCAGACCACAACAGCATGCTCTCTGCCATTCAATCAGGACTTTTACAACCAGCCACAGGCTTGTCTTCAAAACATGTTCATAAAGCAGAAGCTGCATTTATACAGAGCAGCCAGTGGGTGTCAGCCAAAGTCATCTAACCTGGCCAACACGGCTGGCTGAATAGTCCATCTTGCAGAGAGTCCTTGCCTTCCTCTCCAGCCAGCAATCACAGAACCGCTCACTGGCGAAGGCCGTCCCACCACACGCCGCGTGAAGCCAATGGGCCTGTCAAGTCGCCTGAAGAACCGGCGACTGGAACGGGGACTGTCAGAGTGGAACACACACACACACACACACACACACACACACACACACACACACACACACACACACACACACACACACACACACACACACGCACACGTACACGCACACACACACACACACACACACACACATCACTTCCTTCACCAGCCCTTTATGCAGGCGAGGGGCAGGGCAAGTGGGGGGAGCACTGAGTGAAATTCACACGGTGCAAAGCCAATGTGATACAGACACACACTGCGATGAACAGGAAGGTTGGCACTGTAATTAAGACGGTGAAAACACAGTGTATGGGAAGGGTCAAGTAAGTTCTTTAAAAGAGGGGGGAAGGGGGAGAAGTGGGGAGAAGGGGGAGAAGGAGTGGAGACAACTTTTAAGAAGCCAGAGATACAGAGAAGCCAGGCTGTGCAGCTTGGCGAACATTAACATTACCTGTTGGTTATTCTTGGTTCCGAAAACTACTGCTTATGTCTTGTTTTTCCAATGTAATTCACCGGTCAGTACCGGCTACAACTTACGAGAACCTTCGACCTCCTGGCAACCCACTAGGACCTCCTGGCGACCCACCTATGGCAAGGGAATTCTCGCTACTCTCCGTGGCGGCTTCATTCTGAGGCTGCGACTGGTTCCCAGAAAGCGGGAACTCCTAAAGACCATGAACGCGACTCCCCGGCAACTAACCCCGAACATGTGGCAACCATGTGATGACCGCATAGTCTCCTGCAGTCGCCTAAAAAGTCACCTAAGTGGGACAGGCCCATAAGGATCTACCAGTTGCACACAAAGTGTCAGTGTAACTCAGCAAGTTAGGCAGCATCTCTGCAGAACATGGATAGGTGCTCCTAATTAAGTCCAGGACTTTTTGGTGCATCTCTGACACCTGTGGCAGAGTGACCTATGTAAATCTATATCACTAAAAGTAAGATCTTGACCACTTACTCTTTTACTGTTTCGTGAATTTAGAATAAACGCTGCCACTTATAGCTATGATTTTTGGCCATCTTACTCAGAGTCCTCCTCCACTGTGCAGGATAAGAGGAATTTTTGCATCGATGAAAAATAAAAGAGTTATTAATGTTTAAAAAATGTTGAGATTCTCTCTGCTGCCCCTGCTGGTAGGTGGGGGGAGGGACAATAAAACCCGGAAGTGTTGTGCCTCACTCAGTCTCTGCAAGATGGAGGAAGCAAGAGGGTCACGTCTCTCTGAGCTGCGAATAAGGCTGAACACGTGTCTACTCAACTATGAGTGCCCTTAATGTGGTTTGATACTGAAAATGTGGTTGCTTTGAACTGCTGCACTACAAATGGTTGTTGGTGGGTGGTTGTGGTTGCTTGAACTTGCACTGCACTGCAATGGTTGTTGGTTGGAAGCACTGGGTTGCTTTGAACTGCTGCACTGCCAATGTTTGTTGGAGGGGGGGTTGCTTTGAACTGCTGCACTGCAAATGGTTGTTGGTGGGGGGGGGGGGGGGGGGGGTTCTTGTGAACTGCTTACACTGCATTTGGTTGTTGCACCCTGTGGGGAGTGGGTTTTTGACATGAACTGCTACTGCACTGCAAATGGCTGTTGTTAGGGGGGCCTTTGCTTTGAAACTGCTGAAACTGCAAATGATTGTTGGTGCCTTTGGCCTTGTTGACCCTGCCTGCTTGAAATGGAATTTCAAAGAATAGCCGTGAGTCAACTGCTAGCCCACCAGCCATGAGTGAGCTGCCAGCACATCAGGCTTGAGTGACTGAACTTTCACCCCAAGAATCCATTTGGCCCACAATGTCCATACTAGCCCTCTGGAAACCAGTCCCTTCAGCCCACAATACCCATACTAGCACTCCAGAAAGCCCCCCAACGAGGATGGTGCCAGAACATGAAGGCCTCAGCTGTACAGAAAGTTTGGACAGGCTTCGACTTTAATGCTTGGGGTGCAAGAGGATGAGGGGTGATCTTTTAGAGGTGTACAGTATATGATCATGCGGTAATAGACAAAGTAAATCCATTGTTTACCGGGCCGCAGCTGGAGCTGGATCTGGAGCTCCGGAGTCGGGCCGACTCCGGGGCTCCAGCTGCGGCCCGACTCCGGAGCTCCAGATCCAGCTCCAGCTCCAGCTGCGGCCCGACTCCGGAGCTCCAACTCCAGCTGCGGCCCGACTCCGGAGCTCCAGCTCCAGCTCCAGCTCCAGCTGCGGCCCGACTCCGGAGCTCCAGCTCCAGCTGCGGCCCGACTCCGGAGCTCCAGCTCCAGCCGTACATCGCCCGGTGCGGCTTTAATGGCCGCGGGACATTCCAGCGCCCGCCGGGGGCTCCAACGTTGTGACTTTTGAGCCTAGAACGGGGCCGTACATCGCCCGGCGCGGCCTCAATGGCCGTGGGACTTAACACCGCCCGCCTGGGGCTTCGATATCGGGGGAGAAATGGTGCGGGGGAGAGAGAAGAACTTTGCCTTCCATCACAGTGAGGGGGAGACTCACTGTGATGGATGTTTGTGTGAATTGAATTGTTTGTGTGTGTTTTTTTATGAATTGCTCTGTATGGTTTTTAGAAACAGAATTTCGTTCGAGCCTCTCTGAGGTGCGAATGACAAGTAATAAAATCTAATCTAATCTAATCTAGAGTCTTTAACCCAGAGACAGGGTAATCAAGAAATATAGGTTTAAGCTGAGAAGCGAAAGATTTAATAGGAACTTGATGGGTAATTTTTTCAAAAAGAGGTTGATAGGTACACGGATTGGGCTGCCAGAGGCAGGTCCTATAAAAACTTTAAAAAAAACATTTGGATAGGTACATTGACAGGAAAGATTTAGAGTTTCTATGCTGTATGACTATGACTCTTTGACCTTCACTGAAGTGATTTATTAAAATAAGATTAAAATTCAAGATTAAGCAAATCAATTATTTCTTGAGTCACTTATAACTCAAATCCTCTAGTCCAGGCAACATCCTTGTGAATCGTTTCTCTAAGTTAATTACATTCCTCGTGCAGTCTTTGATAGGCACAAGTAATTTGATGGAGGACTTGGATGGCAATGAAATCATGCAGTTTAAAGTCAACATGTGTCTACTTTCTGACAGACTGGTCAGGGATCAGGGAAACGAGAGATATAGACGGTGATGTGGAGAGATAAAGAACAATGAATGAAAGATATGCAAAAAAGTATCGATGATAAAGGGAACAAACCATTGTAAGCTGTTTGTAGTGTGAAAATGAGAAGCTAGTGTGACTCGGGTGGGGGAGAGAGATAGAGAGAGAGGGAATGCCAGGGCCCGAGGGCTGAGGGAGAGGTGGGAAGGGGAGGAGACAGCAAGGGTTAACAGAATTGAGAAAATTCAATGTTCAAGCCCAGAGGATGCAGACTCCCCAAGCGGAATATGAGGTGCACCGCAAGTTGGAGGAACAGCACCTAAATAATCCGCTTGGGGAGTCTGCAGTTCCTCCAGCTTTTTGTGTACCCTCGATTCTCCAGCATCTGCAGTTCCTTCTTTAACACTTCTACTTTCTGACAACTGTCTTGGAATACCAATCAGGGACTGAAATGCTAGTTGATTTTTGATTTAGGTTTAGATTTGGATTTTTTTTTTCCCAAAGGGTTTCCAAATTCATTTTGCTTGTTAAACTGAGAACATATAACTCAGTTGGAACCTCCTTGGCCTTTCTAATAAAATCACAAACCAGAAGTCGCTGGCAGCACGGTGGTGTAGCAGTAGAGCTACTGCCTTACAGCGTCAGAGACCCGTGTTAGATCTTGAACATGAGTGCTGTCTGTACTGAGTTTGTATGTTCTCCTGTGACCTGTTTGGGTTTTCTCCCAGATCTGTGGTTTTCTCCCACACTCCAAAGACGTGCAGGTACGTAGGTTAATTGGCTTGTTGTAAAATGTTAAATTGTCCCTAGTGTGTGTAGGACAGTGTTAATGTGCATGGATCACTGGTCGGTACGGACCCGGTGGCCGAAGGGCCTGTTTCTGAGCTAAATCTTGAAACTAAAACTAAGCTAAAAGGGATCAAAGATGAGCAGGTTTCTTTGATGACGTGGAGGACCTTTGAGGCTGACGTCATTAGCTCTCACGAAGGCCAGCCATGGTGTCCTACCAACTAGACTCATGTGCCAGTGGATTTTCCGGAGGGATTTTCCGGAGGGAAACTAGAAAGGCTGGGGGTAGGGACTCGGGTAGAGGGGGCTAAGGGACAGGGTGTGGGGCAAGAGGCAGAGAAGGGAAGCACTCGGACCCAAAATGTAGGCAAGAAAGAGGAAAAAGATAATAGACAGAGAATAAGGGATGGTGGGTTTATAAAATGTGTATATTTTAATGCTAGGAGCATTGTAAGAAAGGTGGATGAAGTTAGAGCCTGGATTGACACTTGGAAATATTATGTTGTGGCAATCAGTGAAACATGGTTGCAGGACGGCTGTGATTGGAAACTAAATATTCCAGGATTTTGTTGCTTCAGGTGTGATAGAATTGGAGGGACCAGAGGTGGAGGTGTTGTATTGCTTGTCAGAGAGGATATTACAGCAGTGCTTTGGCAGGATAGATTAGAGGGCTCATCTAGGGAGGCTATTTGGGTGGAACTGAGAAGTGGGAACGGTGTAGCAACACTTTTAGGGGTGTATTATAGACCGCCAAATGGGGAGCGAGAACTGGAAGAGCAAATATGTAAGGAGATAGCAGATATTAGTAGCAAGCACAAGGTAGTGATTGTGGGAGATTTCAATTTTCCAAAAATAGACTGGGAAACACATTCTGTAAATGGGCTGGATGGTTTGGAGTTTGGAAAATGTGTGCAGAATAGTTTTTTGCAGCAGTAAATGTGTGCAGGATAGTTTTTTACATAGAGGTATCGACCAGAGAAGGGGCAGTGCTGGACCTAGGAAATGAGGCAGGTCAGGTGACGGAGGTATGCGTTGGTGAGCACTTCGGGACCAGTGATCACAATACCATTAGTTTCAATATAATTATGGAGAGAGTCAGAACTGGACCTAGGGTGGAGATTTTTGATTGGAGAAAGGCTAACTTTGAGGGAATGCGTAAGGATTTTAAAGGAGTGAATTGGGACACTTTGTTTCATGGGAAGGATGTAGAAGAGAAATGGAGGACAGAATCTTTATGTCCCTGTTAGGTTGAAAGGAAATAGTAAAAATTGGAAAGAGCCATGGTTTTCAAGGGAAATTGGACACTTGTTTCGAAAAAGAGAGATATCTACAATAATTATAGGAGGCATGGAGTAAATGAGGTGCTAGAGGAGTATAAAGAATGTAAAAAGAATCTTAAGAAAGAAATTAGGAAGGCTAAAAGAAGATATGAGGTTGCTTTGGCAAGAAAGGTGAAAGTAAATCCAAAGGGTTTCTACAGCTATATTAATAGCAAAAGGATAACGAGGGATAAAATTGGACCATTAGAGAGACAGAATGGACAGCTATCTGCAGAGCCAAAAGAGATGGGGGAGATATTGAACAATTTCTTTTCTTCGGTATTCACCAAGGAGAAGGATATTGAACTATGTGAAGTAAGGGAAAAAAGTAGAGTAGCTATGGAAACTATGAGATTCAAAGAGGAGGAAGTACTGACACTTTTGAAAAATATAAAAGTGGATAAATCTCCAGGTCCTGATAGGATATTCCCTAGGACATTGAGGGAAGTTGGTGTAGAAATAGCAGGAGCTATGACAGAAATATTTCAAATGTCATTAGAAACGGGAATAGTGCCGGAGGATTGGCGTACTGCGCATGTTGTTCCATTGTTTAAAAAGGTTCAAAGAATAAACCTAGCAATTATAGACCTGTTAGTTTGACGTCAGTGGTGGGTAAATTAATGAAAAGGATACTTAGAGATAATATATATAAGCATCTGGATAAACAGGGTCTGATCAGGAACAGCCAACATGGATTTGTGCCTGGAAGGTCATGTTTGACAAACCTTCTTGAATTTTTTGAAGCGGTTACTAGGGAAATTGATGAGGGTAAAGCAGTGGATGTTGTCTATATGGATTTCAGTAAGGCCTTTGACAAGGTTCCCCATGGAAGGTTGGTTGAGAAGGTTCAATCTTTGGGTGTTAATGGTGGAGTAGCAAGATGGATTCAACAGTGGCTGAATGGGAGATGTCAGAGAGTAATGGTGGATGGCTGTTTGTCAGGTTGGAAGCCGGTGACCAGTGGGGCGCCTCAAGGATCTGTGTTGGGTCCACTGTTGTTTGTCATGTACATCAATGATCTGGATGATGGGGTGGAAAAATTGGATAAGTAAGTATGCAGATGATACTAAGATAGGTGGTGTTGTGGATAATGAAGTAGATTTTCAAAGTCTACAGAGAGATTTGGGCCATATGGAAAAGTGGGCTGAAAGATGGCAGATGGAGTTTAATGCTGATAAGTGTGAAGTGCTGCATCTTGGCAGGATAAATCAAAATAGGACGTACATGGTAAATGGTAGGGAATTGAGGAATGTTGTGGAACAGAGAGATCTAGGAATAACTGTGCATAGTTCCCTGAAGGTGGAATCGCAAGTAGATGGGGTGGTAAAGAAAGCCTTTGGTGTGCTGGCCTTTATAAATCAGAGCATTGAATTTAGGAGCAGGGAAGTAATGTTAAAATTGTACAAGGCATTGGTGAGACCAATTCTGGAATATGGTGTACATTTTTGGTCGCCTAATTATAGGAAGGATGTCAACAAAATAGAGAGAGTACAGAGGAGATTTACTAGAATGTTGCCTGGGATCCAGCAACTATGTTACAGAGAAAGGTTGAACAAGTTAGGCCTTTATTCTTTGGAGCGCAGAAGGTTAAGGGGGAACTTGATTGAGGTCTTTAAAATGATGAAAGGGATAGACAGAGTTGACGTGGATAAGCTTTTCCCATTAAGGGTAGGGAAGATTCATATAAGAGGGCATAACATGCGAATTAAGGGACGGAAGTTTAGGGGTAACGTGAGGGGAAACTTCTTTACTCAGAGGGTGGTGGCTGTGTGGAATGAGCTTCCAGCAGAAGTGGTGGAGGCAGGATCGATTTTAACATTTAAAAGTAAAGTGGATAGGTATATGGACGGGAAGGGAATGGAGGGGTATGGTCTGAGTGCAGGTAGATGTGACTAGGGGAAAACAAATGGTCGGCACGGACTGGAAGGGCCGAGAGGGCCTGTTTTCGTGCTGTAATTGTTATATGGTTATATGGTTATTGGTGTGCAACCTGAGTCAAGAGCGAGATCTCAAATTCAGTGTCAAACTATTGCAGTAATTCCCAACCATCTGTATGCTTCTAAAACAATGGAAGCTTAAATAGGTAACTCATATCCCAGGGTAAAGTAGGTAAAGTAGGTGAACTAGTATCAACATTCGCTACCATACAATGTCACGTCTGTGATCATGCACAGCCATCCCTGCAGGACAAGTGACAATGTCCATATACAGGAGAATAGAGAAAATGTTTCACAATGCCCCTTTGAAAAAAAAAAGTTTCCTTTCCTCCTTCCTAAAGACATTAAGGCCTTCACCAGCATTCTGGGTGAATTAATCTGTTTCCTAGATTCTCTGCATCATAACCAGTGCATCTTTCTGCAATTCGGTCAAAGGCACTTCAAAATGTCTCTTGTCTCAGCCAAGAAGAGGCACATTCAACTGGCAAGGTCACTAACACTGTAATTTGAACCAATGACCCAGAGCATCCTTAATCACTTCTGTTTGTTTACATTGAGCTGCAGGTCACAGCTGACTGTGAGCCACAAACCAATATTTGCATTGCTAAATTCAGCTCCCTTATAGTGGTGACGGACTGGTAAGTTCATATATTAAAAAATTGGTTTGAATCTTACCACAACGGTAAGGGAATTAGTTTTAGCAACGTATAGGCCAGGGTCAAGTTCGCCAATGATGCTTTTCCAATCCAACTTAAACAAGCACCAGCATAAAAGCAACTTTTGACTTCCTAGGCTCATGGTTTAGTTCATGGTCAGCTATAATAACAGCTGCACATCAAAACACATCAACTATTCCATCCAGCTGAAAAAGCCACAGATTATGTTGTTGCTCTGCTCATTAAGCGACTGAAAGCATTAAATGGCACAAAGTGCTGGAGTAACTCAGCAGGTCTGACAGCATCTCTGGAGAATATGGATACATGATGTTTCGAGTCAAGACCCTTTTTAGTTCAGTTTAGTTTAGAGATACAGCATGGAAATATGACTTCCAGCCCACCAAGCCCATGCCGACCAGCAATCCCCACACATTGACACTATCCTACACACACTTGGAACAATTTACAATTTTACCAAGCCAATTAACCTACAAACCTGTATATCTTTGGAGTGCGGGAGGAAACCAGAGACCCCAGAGAAAACCCACGCAGGTCACGGGGAGAACGTCCAAACTCTGTACAGACAAGCACCCGTAGTTAGGATCGAACCCGGGTCTCTGGCGTTGTAAAGCAGCAAATCTACCACTGCGCAACCGTGTTTCTTCAGACTGAGTGTAGGGGGAGAAGAAAGCTGGAGAAGGTGGCGAGGCAGGACAAAGCGTGGCAGGTAATAGGCCAACACAGGCGAAGGGGGTTTTGATGAGCAGATGGTTGGAACAAAGGCCAGAGATAAGAGAGGAAGGGATGAGCCAGATTTCAAGTGTTGTAGATTGTGAAACAAAACTGAAGAAAGTAGTGGGGCTGGGGGGGGGGGGGGGAGGGGGGGAGGAATTGATGGGAGGGGTTGTGGGTGGTTTATTGAGAGGTTACCTAAAATTGGAGAGTTTAGTGTTGATACTGTTAGGTTGTAAGCTACCCAAGCGGAATATGAGGTGTTGTTCCTCCAGTTTGCGTGTGGCCTCACACCTACAGTGGAGGAGGCCCAGGACAGAAAGGTCATTGTGAATGGCAAGAGGAGTAAAAGTGGTTAGCAACCAAGAGATTCAGCTGGCCTTTGCAGATCGAGTTCGTGTTCAGCGAAACGATCGCCGAGTCTACGCTTGGTCTCACCGATGTACAAGAGGGCACATCAGGAACACCGGATGCAATAGATAAGGGTAAAGGAGGTGCACGTGAATCTTTGTCTCTCCTGGATGAACGCCCAGGGTCTCTAAATGGAGGCACGGGAGGAGATGTAAGAACATGTGTTACTTTTCTTGCGGTTGCAGGGGAAACGACCCAACTATTTAAAAATTGGTTTCATCTTCCTTTCTTATCTCTGGCCTGTCATCTGCCTTCAATAACCACTCCCCCCCACCCCCGGCTCTGTTGATCCATTACCTGCCACACTATGTCCTGCCTCTCCCCTATCTAGCTTCCTTATTCGCCCCCCCCCCTGCAATTAGCCTGATGAAGGGTCTCGACCCAAATAAAATCACCTATCCATGTTCTCCAGTGATGCTACCTGACCCGCTGAGTTACTCCAGCTTTTTGTGTCTTACTGAAAGCATTGTTGATTTAAAAGATTATCTCATTATATTCAAATTATCTATTTACTTTGGGTAATTAGTCGATTGTGTGTTCGTTTGTTGCTATGTGTAGGGAGAGGGACTGTATGTATGTATGGTAAAGGGCCTGTTCCTGTATTTCACAAGTTGCTTACAGCGCAGTGGGATGAAGATTGATTTCTCTAACTTCAAGTAACCCCGGCATTCCCTCCCCCACCCATGTTGTGCCAGCTTCTCGTTTTCACCCAACAAACAGCTAACAATGTGTAGGAAGGAATTGCAGATGCTGGTTTAAAACAAAGATAGGCATAAAAAGCTAGAGTAACTCAGCGGAAACAGGCAGCATCTCTAGAGAGAAGGAATGGGTGATATGTCATCAAGACCGTTATGGTCGAGATCCGAAACGTCACCCATTCCTTCTCTGCAGAGATGCTGCCTAAACAGTTAACAATGGCCTGTTTCCTTTAAGGCCCTGTCTCACTTTCCCCAGTTACTTACGAACTCTCCCGAGTTTCCCCCTTGATTCAAACTCGGGGAATGTCGGGGAATGTCGGTAGCGAGCTAGTAGGAGGCCGTAGGAGTCCGTAGATGTTTCATAGCGGCTCGTAATGCCAGCCATAGGAACTCAGGTTATCAGGTAAGTCGAGATATTTTTTCAACATGTTGAAAAATGTCCATGAGTTAAAAAAATAGCCCCGAGTACCTACAAATGGCTATTACCATAATTCTCCAAATCAAGGGGAAAACTTGGGAGAGTTCTTGAATAACTCAGGAAAGTGGGACAGGGCCTTTATCATCATCACTTTTTTGTATATATTTAATTAATTGTTCTTTATCTCTCTTGCTGAAATGCCATGGTATCATTACTTACCTTGTCTACATTTGGAAAGAAAATCTTGTTGGTGCAGGATTTCCCAGCTGAGGCCCCGAATGTGAATGAGCCTTGAGCAGAAGAATCATTTAGAATCTATTACAAATGAAATAAACAATCATTGATAATATATGAAACAAAATAAATACATAAATTCTCTGAAGAAAACACTTCTAAGTAATTCAGAACAGAGTCATTGAAACCATACCTTGTTCATATCTTTCTTCTTCATTGCTGTAAAATCCCAATGAACATGAATGTTCTTCCAAGATGAAGATGGTGCAGGATGCATGAAACTAATCCTCAATGGAACATTTCTGCTCTGCTGCTGAACAACATGTGCAGTCCGGTGGTGGAGCACAGCTGGAAATCACCAGTGGAGCCCACTACCCAAGTTCACTACCTAGGCATCTGCTCAGTGGACCCGAATATGCCTATATTTACCAGCTATCACAGGTCAGAGTTAAACACCCTCCCTTTTGAGGCCCAAGACTATGTGCAGTCCAATTTTGGCAATCAGAGCACAATATCAAGCTGATCAAATATAGATAGATAAAAAGCTGGAGTAACTCAGTGGGTCAGACAGCATCTTGACATTTTGGGTCAAGACCCATACAGAATGGGTGTGGACTCAGTGCGCCAAGTGGCCTGTTTTCACACTGTATGTCTAAAAAAAAGTAAAACTAAATATGAATTTGTATTTCAAGCTGAGATGCCCTACAGTTTTCCGATCTAAGTTCCCCTTCACCTCTATAAAGATCCTTCATTCTGTACTGCTCCATGATGCCTAAGATGAAATATTTTGATAGTGAAAAACACTGTGAATGTAATGCAATTAAAGTCAAGGAGAAGTGGTTAGATTCTCAATAGGTATTATCCAACTCCTCGGTTGACTCTATATAATCGCCAGATGTAATTGTCAAATGTGTCATGGATAAAAACAGGATGAACATTGAGTGGAAGAGAAAGCGGGATAACATAGAACTAGCGTGAACAGGTGATCAATGGTCAATGCGGACTCAGTGGGCCGACGGGGCTGTTTCCATGCCATATCTCAAAACTAAAATAGATAGGGTGGAGTCATATCATTTGTCCCAGGGTGGTAATGTCATAAGACTAGAAGGCATAGCATGAAGGTAAGAGGGACAAAGTTTAAAGGAGATGCGGTGGTGAGTTTGTTTACACAGAGGGTGGTGGGTGCCTGGCCTGGAATGCGCATCCAAGGTTGGTGATAGACGCAGAATTGGCAATGGTGTTTAAGAAGCTTTTAAATAGGCACATGGATATGCAGGGAATGGGGGAGCGTGTTGGTCAAGTGCAGGCAGATTAGGTTAGTTTATCTTAGCATTATGTTCGGCACAGAAATTGTGGCCAGAAGAGCCTGTTCCTGTGCTGCACTCTGCTATGCCTTCTATGTTTAAGTAACTACCTAATACAAAGTGCCCAGCTTGCTTTGGTAATGGATCAATTACAAACACCGTTGGAGGATTATAGTCACTCACTGAGGATTGTACCCCAGCACATTGCTGTATTTTTGAGTAAGTGTTAGAGTAACACAGAAAACATCATATGTCATGATGCATAATCTCGGATAGGTTCACGCAGCAAGGTCAGCTAAGTGGGCTCATTCTGCACAGTAATAATCTGTAAGCTTCCATCTGATCTCTTACAGCAGCAGTGAGTCAGATCCCATTCTTTCGCCGTTTCTGAAAGCAGGTTGTTGTGGTCCACCAGATATTTAAGGATAATTTTGAGCCCAAGGAAGCAATTCAAATGAAATTAATGTTGGAAACCTTTAAAAGGTTAAAAACCTGATTATTCATTGAAAATGCTCCGTCACTTGGAATAAAGCTAAGGTTCTTGCTGGAAACCACAGAAGATGCATGCCATACCGACACATCCCCACAAACCACAATTACTATTTTCCCCACACAAATCATACAATGTGTACAGTAAACAAGTCAAATTTTCTAAGTCAGCTTTTCTAAACTGCGGTGCAGGAAAACAGGAACCTCTTTCTTCCAGTAATACCCAACATTTCTATTTTTCTTTATCTAACCCTCTTAGAAATTGTTTTTTTTTGAAAGGGAGAGAGATGGTTGATTGAACTAAATTTTGGAATTTATTTTTCCATTCCTCAATGGATTTTGTCTTCAAAAAGTCTAATTTGAAAATGACACTTCCAAACTACCACTAGAACGTTTGCTGCAGCTCCAGAGATTTAAAAACTCTTGACCACTGCTACTCCACCATCACCCACACTTTGGAAAATCCGACCACTTGGCTGTGCTCCTTCTTCCTATGAAGCAATTTTGGACCCCATATCTGAGGAAGGATGTGCTGGTGTTGGAGAGGGTCCAGAGGAGGTTTACGAGAATTATGCCAGGAATGATTGGGTTGACATATGATGAGTGTTTGACGGCACGGGGCCTGTACTCGCTAGAGTTTAGAAGGATGGGGAGAGACCTCCCCATGAAACTTACAGAATAGTGAAAGGCCTGGATAGAGTGGGCGTGGAGAGGATGTTTCCACTGGTGGGAGAATCTAGGACCAGAGACCTGAGCCTCAGGATAAAAAGACATACCTTTAGAAAGGGGATAAGGAGGAATTTCTTTAGTCAGAAAGTGGTGAATCTGTGGAATTCATTGGCATAGACGGCTGTGAAGGCCAGCGATTCCCACACAATGACACTATCCTACTCACATGACGGACAATTTACAATTATACCAAGCTAATCAGCCTACAAACCTGTACATCTTTGGTGCGTGGGCGGAGACCGGAGATCCCAGAGAAAACTCATGCAGTCACGTGGAGAACGTACAAACTCCTTACAGACAAGCACCCATAGTCAGGATCAAACCTGGGTCTCTGCTGTTGTAAGGCGGCAACTCTACTTCTGCACCACTGTGCCGCCTTAAATCCTTAAGTGTTCTTGAAACATCTACTCATAACTAAAACTCTGATCTTGTTATCTTGTGGTTCGGTGGTCTTTCTATTTGCGCAAACATGGTTCGCGATAGCGCTACTATTTTCGCCAGTTCACTCACCGTTCTCCTATGCTGCGAATGCACAAAGTTTCATTCCAATCAGTTGAATGTCGTAAAAGTTAGCGAGGTTTAAAAATCTTAAAACTGGGCATGCGCAGATTGATTTCTTCTCCTACCAGTCAGCGCAATGCGGATAAGTCTCTCCCCGTCACTCCCTGGGACGGTCCGCCCCTTCCTGCGCCATCGCATCTTTAATGGAGCTGAGGGTGGCCGGCGGAGGTTTCCAAGGGAGCCCAGCCCCACCCCAAGCAGCAGCCCCGCGCCAAGCAGCAGCCCAGCGTGGGAGTCCCGACCCAGCCCAGCCCAGTCAGACACACAGCCCAGCCCGCAGTCGGAGATGCCACCAACGGAGAGCACTCCGAACATGGTGAAGGAGAACGACCAGCGACCAGTGCCCGCTGTGAGTCCCCATCGCACTGCCAATTCCAGCCACTACCCCTCTGGTACCCTTCACTGGCTCCTCCCCCCTCCCCCATGATGCCCCCCTCACCCCTGGACGAGTGGCTCGTTCCCCGCAGCTCACTCTCCCCACTCTCACACACCCCTCTCCATCACACAACCCCCCCGCCCACACACTCCTCCCACACACAAGCCCACCTGCCCACACACCCCCCCCCCACCACACACCCCGCCCACACACCCACCCCCCGCCCACACACATGCCCCCCCACACACACACCCTCCCCACACACGTCACCCCACACACACCCCGTCCACTCACCCCGCTGCCCACACACACCCCGCCCACACACCCCCCACCCCCACAAACCCCCATCCCCCCACATACCCGCCCCCCTACACACATCCGCCACCTCCACACACTTCCCCCCCACACACGCGCCCCTCACAACCCCCCACACACTTCGTTGCACACACATCCCGCCGCCCACACACCCCCTCCCATACAACCTCCCCTCCTCCATACCCCCCCCCCCCCCACACCCAAATCTCCCCCTCCCCCACAATGGGTGAGTGGTGGAATATTGCGTTGGGGATTGGGTTGCATTGGGGGACCAGGTCTCCCATGTGACTGGGACCCAACGGGTCCCACTTAGACTAGTATTCTTTAAACCCCCCCCAGACCAACTAACACTGAGCACAAGTGTTTAGCGAAACGATCACCTGGTCTATGCTTGAGGATATGGGGAGAAGGCCGGCACGGGTTATTGACTGGGGACGATCAGCCATGATCCCAATGAATGGCGGTGCTGGATCGAAGGGCCGAATGGCCTCCTCCTGCACCTATTTTCTATGTTTCTAGGTCGGAAATACACAAAAGGCTCTCTCCATGGCATTATGATGACGACTGATCAGAAGGAACAATTACTAAAGGTGCGGAGCACGAGGAACCTAGCTCTGCCATGTACACATGGAAAGGAATACACTTGTACTCATTCCACCAAGGCCTACTGGATCTCCCAGTTGCTAACCATGTTAGCTCCCCTTTCCATTCCCATACCGACTGTTTGGCCCCAACCTCCTCCATTGCAATTGTGAAACTATACGGAACGTGGAGGAGCAGCACCTCATATTACATTTGGGTAGTTTACAACCCAATGGATGATTATTGGATTCTCCAATTTTGGGTAACCTACCAACAACCCCCACCCCCCTCACATGTTTTTCTTCCCTCCCTTCCCTGTGTACACTTGGATGCATACATTTCTCATGGGTGTCATATGTCATGGGTGTCATATTCCACCCATATGATACCCATGTGCCATTACCCCCCCCCCCCCCCCTCCCAGCCTCACCTGTATCCACCTATCAATTTCCAGGCTTTGTCCCACCTCCACCTCTCTTCCAGCTTTCTCCCTTCCTACCGCAGACTGAAGAAGAGTCCCAAGCCAAACCTATCCATGTTCTCCAGAGATGCTGCCTAACATGCAGCATTTAAGTATTTACAGTAAATGCAAGAGTTTTTTTTTTAATCTGTTAACAATTTGTGCCTTTATTTGTAAACCAGCATCTGCAATTCTTTGTGTCTTTGTCTTTTAAAAAGATGATGAGTCTGCAATTCATTGTTGACAGCCCAGCATAATCAATATTTCCCTTCAATGGGAATTGGATTGGTGGTTGAAAGAAAATAGAATAGAATAGAATAGAATAGAATAGAATGCCTTTTATTGTCATTCAAACAACTTGGTTTGAACAAAATTGCAATTTCTACAGTCACAATTACAAAAAACCTTAGACCCACATTTAACACACTTTACACAAACATCCATCACAGTGAATCTCCAACACCTCCTCACTGTGATGGAAGGCAAAAGTCTTATCTCTTCCCTTGTTCTTCTCCCGTGGTCCAGCAGCCCAACTGTAATGTTGAGGTGACTGGGGCTCCCGATGTTAAAGTCCCCGGTGGGCGATGGTAGGTCCCGCGGCCATTTAAATCGCACAGGGCGATGTTAGGCCCCGCTCCAAGTCATTTCACCCCACGATTCCAGTGGGAGAAGTTGCCATTGCGGGAGCTTGGAAAAGCAGTCTCCCACCAGGGACCTGCGAGCTCCCGATGTTCCTGTCCACCGGGCCTGCGGCCGGAGCCTCCGAAGCTCTGGTCGGGTCGCAGCCGCGCGCCACCACAGCTACTCCTGCTCCAAAGTCGGCCAGCTCCGCGATGTCAGGTCCGCAGGCTCCGTAACTGGAGCCTTCAGGTTGGTACTGGCCGGAGGCCGCCGCCAGCTCCATGATGTTAGGCCCAACGACATCGGAGACCCAACAGGGAAAAAAGGAAGAAATCAAAACATACATTAACGAGACAAAAATTTAAAAAAGACAGACAGACTGCAGTCAAGCCACTGCCGTTAGGCACCGCACACCACAATTGCTTGGTAATTGGAAAAGTGCTGGAAATGTAACGGTTCATAAGTTCATAAGTTGTAGGAGCAGAATTAGGCCATTCGGCCCATCAAGTCTACTTGACTACTGTATATCATGTTGTTAGTTGCGAGCAAAGCACCAAGGCAAATTCTTTGTATGTTTACATACTTGGCTAATAAAACGTATTCAATTCAATTCAATTCAATCATGGCTGATCTATCCTTCTCAACTCCATTATCCTTCCTTCTCCCTATAACCCCCGACATTCGTATGAATCAAGGTTCTCCACCTCAAAAATATAAATCTCCACCTTAAAAATATCCATTGTCTTGGCCTCCCCGTGACTGCGGGGTTTTCTCTGGGATCTCCGGTTTCCTCCCATGCACCAAAGACATCCAGGTTTTAAAGTCTAACTTAGTTTGGTATAATTGTAAGATTAAACGAGAACTTACCAGTTTGAAGTTTGATCTTTATTTTATGAGGCGTTACGATGAGCGATTTCATAGAAACATAGAAACACAGAAATTAGGAGCAGGAGTAGGCCATTCGGCCCTTTGAGCCTGTACCGCCATTCAATATGATCATGGCTGATCATCCAACTCAGTATCTCGTACCTGCCTTCTTTCCATACCCCCTGATCCCCTTAGCCACAAGGGCCACATCTAACTCCCTCTTAAATATAGCTAATGAACTGGCCTCAACTACCCTTTGTGGCAGAGAGTTCCAGAGACTCACCACTCTCTGTGTGAAAAAAGTCTTTCTCATCTTCGTCTTAAAGGATTTCCCCCTTATCCTTAAGCTGTGATCCCTTGTCCTGGACATCCCCAACATCGGGAACAATCTTCCTGCATCTAGCCTGTCCAACCCCTTAAGAATTTTGTAAGTTTCTATAAGATCCCCTCTCAATCTCCTATATTCTAGAGAGTAAAACCCGAGTCTATCCAGTCTTTCTTCATAAGACAGTCCTGACATCCCAGGAATCAGTTTGGTAAACCTTCTCTGCACTCCCTCTATGGCAATAATGTCCTTCCTCAGATTTGGAGACCAGCAATATTCCAGGTATGGTCTCACCAAGACCTTATACAACTGAAGTATAACCTCCCTGCTCCTATACTCAAATCCTTTTGCTATGAAAGCTAACATACCATTCGCTTTCTTCACTGCCTGCTGCACCTGCATGCCTACGTTCAATGACTGGTGTACCATGACACCCAGGTCTCGCTGCATCTCCCCTTTTCCTAATCGGCCACCATTTAAAAAATAGTCTGCTTTCCTGTTTTTGCCACCAAAGTGGATAACTTCACATTTATCCACATTATACTGCATCTGCCAAACATTTGCCCACTCACCCAGCCTATCCAAGTCACCTTGCAGTCTCCTAGCATCCTCCTCACAGCTAACACTGCCCCCCAGCTTAGTGTCATCCGCAAACCTGGAGATATTGCCTTCAATTCCCTCATCCAGATCATTAATATATATTGTAAATAGCTGGGGTCCCAGCACTGAGCCTTGCGGTACCCCACTAGCCACTGCCTGCCATTGTGAAAAGGACCCATTTACTCCTACTGTTTGCTTCCTGTTTGCCAGCCAGTTCTCTATCCACATCAATACTGAACCCCCCAATGACGTATGCTTTAAGTTTGTATACTAATCTCTTATGTGAGACCTTGTCGAAAACCTTCTGGAAATCCAGATACACCACATCCACTGGTTCTCCCCTATCCACGCTACTAGTTACATCCTCAAAAAATTCCACAAGATTCGTCAGATTTACCTTTCGTAAATCCATGCTGACTTTGTCCAATGATTTCACCACTTTCCAAATGTGCTGCTATCCCATCTTTAATAACTGACTCTAGCAGTTTCCCCACTACCGATGTTAGACTAACTGGTCTGTAATTTTTTTTCTCTCCCGTTTTCTCTCTCCCTCCCTTCTTAAAAAGAGGTTGTCACTGCTACCCGCCAATCCTCAGGAACTACTCCAGAATCTAAAGAGTTTTGAAAGATTATCACTAATGCATCCACTATTTCCAGAGCTACTTCCTTAAGTACTCTGGGACGCAGCCTATCTGGCCCTGGGGATTTATCGGCCTTTAATCCATTCAATTTACCCAACACCACTTCCCGACTAACCTGGATTTCATTCAATTCCTCCTTTGACCCGCAGTTCCCTGCTATTTCCGGCAGATTATTTATGTCTTCCTTAGTGAAGACGGAACCAAAGTATTTATTCAATTGGTCTGCCATATCCTTGTTCCCCATGATCAACTCACCTGTTTCTGACTGCAAGGGACCTCCATTTGTTTTAACTAATCTCTTTCTCTTCACAAATCTATAAAAATATTTGCAGTCAGTTTTTATGTTCCCTGCCAATTTTCTTTCAAAATCTATTTTCCCTTTCCTAATTAAGCCCTTTGGCCTCCTCTGCTGGACTCTGAATTTCTTCCAGTCCTCTGGTAGGCTGCTTTTTCTGGTTAATTTGTACGCTTCATCCTTTGTTTTGATACTATCCCTGATTTCCCTTGTTATCCACAGATCCACTACCTTCCCTGATTTATTCTTTTGCCAAATTGGGATGAACAATTTTTGTAGTTCATCCATGCAGTCTTTAAATGTCTTCCATTGCATATCCACCGTCAACCCTTTCAGAATTAATTGCCAGTCAATCTTGGCCAATTCACGTCTCATACCCTCAAAGTTACCTTTCTTTAAGTTCAGAACCATTGTTTCTGAATTAATAATGTCACTCTCCATCCTAATGAAGAACTCGACCATATTATGGTTACTCTTGCCCAAGGGGGCACGTACAACAAGACTGCTAACTAACCCTTCCTCATTACTCAATACCAGTCTAAAATAGCCTGCTCTCTCGTTGGTTCCTCTACATGTTGATTTAGATAACTATCCCGCATACATTCCAAAAATCCTCTTCCTCAGCACCCCTGCCAATTTGATTCACCCAATCTATATGTCGATTGAAGTCACCCATTATAACTGTTTTGCCTTTGTCGCACGCATTTCTAATTTCCTGTTTGATACCATCCACAACTCCACTACTACTGTTAGGTGGCCTGTACTCAACATCCACCAGAGTTTTCTGCCCCTTAGTGTTTCGCAGCTCTACCAATACCGATTCCACATCCTCCAAGCTAATGTCCTTCCTTTCCATTGCGTTAATCTCCTCTCTAACCAGCAACTCTACCCCACCTCCTTTTCCTTTCTCTCTATCCCTCCTAAATATTGAATATCCTTGGATGTTCAGCTCCCAGTCTTGGTCACCCTGGAGCCATGTCTCCGTGATCCCAACTATATCATAATCATTAATAGCTATCTGCACGTCAACTCATCCACCTTATTACGAATACTCCTTGCATTGAGACACAAAGCCTTCAGGCATGTTTTTACAACGCTCTTGCCCCTTTTACAATTATGATTTTTGATTTTTGATTTTTGCCCTGGTTTTGTCTGCCTGCCACTTTTACTTTTCACCTTGCTCCCTATTGCTTCTACCCTCATTTTACACCCACCTGCCTCTCTGCTCTTGTACCCATCCCCCAGCCACATTAGTTTAAATCCTCCTTGACCGCACTAGCAAACACTTCCCAAGGACATTGGTTCCATTCCAGCCCAGGTGCAGACCGTCCTGTTTGTACTGGTCCCACCTCCCCTAGAAATAGTTCCAGTGCCCTAAAAAATTGAATCCCTCCCCCTTGCACCATTTTTCAAGCCATGTATTCATCTGCAATATCCTCCTATTTGTACTATGACTGGCCAGTGGTACTGGTAGTAATCCAGAGATTATTACCTTTGAGGTCCTACATGATTACGTGAAGAACCCCACCAGTCCGCATGCGCGTCAATCTTCAAAGCAGCAGTGTGAAATCACAGAATAACAGTAACTGAAGTAATATAGTAAGATTATAAACTAGAACGTCCAGTTGACCTTTATCATTTGAGGGCCGGGAGCGGTGGGCACATAATCGCTCATCGTAACTGCTCATAAAATAAAGATCAAACTTCAAACAGTTAAGTTCTCGTTAAATCTTACTATTTTACTTCGGAGTCACGTGAGTGATTCCGTGAATATTTCAAAGGTCTGTGATTTCACGCCGATTCAAATCCAGGCGTCTCACACTGCAATCAGTTGACTCAGGTGGAGTGAATAATGAGCAATACATTGAAACATGGTACTGATTAACATGTTAATGCTTTAATTCACAAAAATAAACAAAAGAACACAATAGCAACTCCCCTCTCTCAGGGAGAAGCTATGAAACAGAACTTAAAACAGAATGGGCGAACACCCCGGGTTCAATAAGTGGTTTATTATAAAACCTCTGAAAAGTCAATTCATTTGACCATCCTGCGGCCGCGAGGATATGGTCTAGAGCGACGTCCATTGCCCTCGCTGCTGACGTTGATGCCGCCCTGGTGCAGTGAGATTTAAAATTGTCAGTATTAACTCCTGCACAACCCAACACTTGTTTCAGCCATCGTGAAATGGTCTGAACGGACACTTCCATATGTGGCTTTTTGTGGCTAATAAACAATGCTACCTCGGAGCTTCCAAGGCTCTTTGTGACCTTGATATAGCGCCTCAAGTACGCTACTACACACAGCCGTAAATCCGTGGGATAAGCTGACAGTACAAGCTTGAATTCAGCCACCCCTGGTCTCCTTTGTTTAATTTGGTCAAAGATGTAAAAATTGACGTAATTCCCTGTTGACACCTTCCTGTCCAGACGTAGTTTGTGGAACGTCTGAACCCTTTGCACTGATCACAGCGCCATGAGCATAACCAACTTAAGGGTAATCTTTGGCAAGGACAAGGATGTGGCTGTACCCCACTGACGAAGCAGCATCAGTATCATGCTCACATGCCCGATTTCAGAGTACCTAGGCCTGGGGGGACTAGAATTAAAAACACCCTTCATAAATCTGGATATTAACAGATGAGATCCTACAGATTGAAGTTCCGACCCCTAGCATAGGTACAATGGCAGGGCACTCCTGGCACTGTTGATGGCATTATAGCTCAACCCTTCATCGAAATGTAACTTGAACAAAAATTCAAGCACATCTGGGATGGAGGCTGTGTGGTATGTAATGTTCCCATGTAAACAAAATTCCTCCCATTTCCTGATATGAGAGATGTACTGCTTTTTCGTGCTATCCCTCCAGGATGATGTGATGTCATCCACGGTCCGATTGGATAGTCTCAGACCCAGGTATGGCCTTCTTAAAATCTGCAGATTAATAAATTAACACGGTCATACAACAGGTGTATCTCCAGTCACAGGGTGCACCAATAGATTATGACGTTTTGGGACCACCATAATAGGCTGTGTAATAATGTCCGAAATGAGAAGGAACCATGGCTGTGTAGGTACCAGTCGGATACCACGAAAACTCCTTAAGCGGAGTCCTGCTTGATCTTAGTCAAGCACTGACTGACGAGGCAGAAGGGGGGATATGCATATAAAAACATTCCGCCCCAGTGTAGTGAAAATGCATCCACTGCGACTGCCCCTGGATCTTGTTCCCATGAAACATACTTAAGTACCTGGTGATTGAGTCTGGATGCAAACAAATCGATTTCTGGCATCCCATACCGAAGAACGATTTCATTAAATACATCATGATTCAACGTCCACTCTGTGTTGCCATTGAATTTGAGTGACCTGGTGTCTGCCACCTTATTGAATCTGCCTGGCAAGTAGACAGATGAAATCCAAATTTTCTTTTGAATGCACCAGTGCCAAATAATGTTAGCCAATCTGTCACAAGATTTTGACTTGATTCCACCCATGTGATTAACATACCCCATTGCCATGGTGTTGTCAATCTGAAGCTGAACATGTAAGTTATGCTTAGTGGTACAGTAAGCCTTGAGCCCATAAAAGCTCTAAATAATTAATTCCATGTGATTGGAGAATAAATGCCTCATGCATATTCCATCTGCCTCCACAGCTGGACCTGCAGGCCGTTTGCTTTCACATATTTTTTTTATTTTTAGTCCGTTAAAAGTCTGTCTTGGGGGGAAACTTTAACTTTTATATGTGGGGGAGGGGGGCAGGGAAAGGGGGAAACTAACTCCCAGTCGCTTCCTGGCGGGGACGCGACTATTTCTCTGAGTCGCGTCTTCGCCCCCCACCTCGCGGCCTATCTCCTGGATCGGAGCGACCTTTCCTGCCGGGGACCGGGAACCAGACCAGAGCTGCAACAGTGGCAGCGCTGGAGTCACTGTGGAGTGGGCGATACCTACCTGGGTCACCGTTGGAGCTCCGGAGCGTTGGGCCGCTGCTCCAACATCGTGGAGCTCTGGTTGGGAGAGCTTCCAACGTGGGCAGCGCTGAACTCCATGGAGTCCTGGGGCCCTTTGCCGAGGGCCTCCAGCATTGTGTCTCCACCCGGCGCGACCTGCGGACTTTGGGAGCCGCGGACTCTGGTAGGAGGTGACCGACTTGAGGTCCAGGCCACTGAGGATGTCCCCAGCCCTGACATCGGACTTGCATCACCCCGCCGAGCGGGCCTGAACACCGGGCTGCCCGTAGCAGCGATTGCGGAGAGCTCAGGGAGGCCCCGACCACGGGTGAACAGTGGGGAACATCAGGGGAAGAGACTGACTTTGGTGCCTTTCCTCACAGCGGGAAACTTTGATCCTGCTGTGAGGGGATGTTTTATGTTTTATGTTGAATTTCTACTCTATGTTGTGTTCTTTATTTTCTACTGTATGGCTGTAGGGTGGTTTCAAGCCATGGTTGCCTAGCCAGATGCAACTAAATTTAAAGTGGCACTTTCTTCCCAATAACCCTCTCTGGCTTAACCCCTCCCTTCACCACCTCCAGTTTAAATTCCAGTTGGAATATTTTGGAGGACCAAGTAACCAAGAACCAAGAAGTGGTACCCCAACCTAGTGCACTAACATCAGGCTGCAAAACAACAGAAGGTGCTTCCATCAGAAATTTCGCTAGAAGAATTTGAAATGTTTCTAATCCACCACTGTACTTCCGCAATGGCTTCAAATGGTAATTGGATGGGCTGGTTGAAATGACCTGCATGTATTCTGAGTGCCTGTACCTTTGCCCTCTGCAAATGTTGGAAATGTAAAGGTCCATATTGCACAGCTGGAAAGGCAGCTACCAATTTGCCAATTAAGCTGGCCAACTGTTTAATTGAAGGTGATTGCTCCCCCAAGAGCTTGATACAACCTTCAATTAAATCTAATCTCTTGCCCTGGGCAGAGTCACAGACATGTGAGTTGAATTAACTGTGAATCCCAAATAGTCAATTATATTAACTGGCACCAATTTTGATTTAGCTGGGTGGATAATGAACCCCAACATCTCAACCATGAGTTTAATGAGAAACTGATAACTCGGCTGCCACAAGGGTTTGTCCAATTATTAAGATGTCATCCAAATAGGCCATTACAATATGGCCCTGTGCCCCAAATAACCCCAGTACTTGTTTTAGTAGCTTTGTAAATAATCTAGGGGCTGAGGTTAGCCCATTAGGCAGTGCTCTAAATTGCCATAATTGTCCCATCCAGCTAAATTTCAAATATCTCTGATACTCTTTTTAACAGGCACTGAGTAATATGCATCCTGAAGATCTATACATGCCATATAACACCCTCTGGGAATCAATTGATTGACAGTAGCAAATGTTTCCATTTTTACATGATTATACTGCACAAACGGATTAAGTCCTGTCAGGTCCAAAATAATCTGACATCCACCATCTTTCTTTGGTCTAGGAAAAATATTAGATATGAATAGTTGAGTTTGATAAACAGTCTTCTCAATTACACCTTTAAAATAGAATTTTGCAATTTCAGCTTGAATCCCCAAATTCTCTTTTTGTGAAAATGAGTGCACGCTCTGGCTTGTGCTGGGTGGGTGGACACAAGTTGGGAATAAATTCAATTTGACACCCTTGTATACTCTGCAGTATAAACACATTAAATGTTATTTTATACCATTCTTTCGGAAACCTGTGTAACCTCCCCCCAACTGGTAGGTAATTTTCACTCAATATGTTTCGCCAAGAACCAGATCCAAGTACCTCCATGGTTACTGGTGGAGTTCTTTGTCCCCTGGTTCTGGAAGGAAAAGGCATATTTGCCCGTGCTCCTGCTGGAGTGCGCCAGCTGAGCACATTGAGCTGAGCACATTCAGCTGAAGAAGGGTCTCGACCCGAAACGTCGCCTATCTCCTTCGCTCCTTAGATGCTGCTGCACCCGCTGAGTTTCTCCAGCTTTTTGTGTACCCCAGCTTACAATGGCTTGTTCCCTTTATCATCGATACTTTTATGCATATCTTTCATTCATTGTTCTATATCTCTCCACATCACCGTCTATATATCTCGTTTCCCTGATCCCTGACCAGTCTGAAGAAGGGTCTCGACCTGAAACGTCACCTTTCTCCTTCGCTCCTTAGATGCTGCTGCACCCGCTGAGTTTCTCCAGCCTTTTGTGTAACCCTCGATTCTCCAGATTCTGCAGTTCCTTCTTTAACAATTCCACAGATTAATTTACCCTCTGACTAAAGAAATGCCTCCTCATCTCCTTTCTAAAGGTAAAATCACACACACACACACACACACACACACACACACACACACACACACACACACACACACACACACACACACACACACACACACAGTTTTAAAAGTATACTACACCAAGCACAGACCCGTTGGGTTCCCTCCATGCGCGTTTGTGGGAGGGGGGCATACGGCGTCACACACCCACTAACCACCCCCACACTAACTACCCCCTTGATATTATATTAATATTATTAATTAGATCAATTTACCTCATAACCGCCCTAGCCACTGACGCATAGCCCCCAACTCGCAGGTGCGTCTAGAGAGGGAGACGGGAGTAGAGAGTGAGGGCAGAGAAAGTATCGGGAGGGACAGTGAGAGAAGCAGAGACAGAAGGAAAAGAGACAGGGGGAGAGTGGGGGTGGAGGAGAGGAGGGAGAGGGGGGTGGGGGGAGGGGGGAGAGTGGGGGAGGAGGGGAGAGAGATATGGGAGGAGAGAGGGGGAGCGGGGGGGGCTGAGAGGGAGGAACACGGGGGAAGCAGGAGATGGGGGTGAGAAGGGAGGGGCGGAGATGGGGTGAGAAGGGAGGGGGGAGAGGTGGGGGTAAGGAAGGGGGGAGGAGGGGGAAGGGAGGGGGATGGGTGGAGGGAAGGGGGTAGGGGAGGGGGTGGAGGGGATGGCAGGGGAGAGGAAGGGGGAGGGAGAGAGGGGGAGAGAGAGGGGAATGGAAGGGGGAGAGGGAGGGGGAGAGAGAGAGTGGAGGGGCAGAGAGAGAGGGGGGGCGAGGGAGAGAGATGGGGAGGGAGAGAGAGTGAGGGCAAAGGGAGAGAGGGGGTGAGAGTGAGAGAAGAGGGGAGAGAGGGAGAGAGAAAGAGATGGGGGGGAGAGAGAGGGGGTAGCAGAGAGTGAGAGCGAGAGAGAGAATGGGGAGAGAGAAAAGGAAAGGGAAGAGACAGAGAGGAGGTGGAGGGGGAGGAGGAGGTTGAGGGTGGGTGAGGGAGGGTGGTGAGGAGGGAGGAGTGAGGGAGGGAGGGTGAGGGGGACAGTGGGGAGGAGGGGTGCGGGAGATGGGAGGGAGAGAGAGGGAGAGGAGAACGGTTGTGGGGGGGGGGGGCAGCATGGTCGCATCACACACACTAACCACCACCCCGCACACGCACACTAAACTGCCGCTTGATATTATATTAATATTATTAATTTTGCTCCTTTTACCCATAATCGCCCTATCACTAACGCAATAGCCCCCAACTACGCAGGCACGTCTGGGGGGGGGGGGGAGAGAGCGGGAGAGTGTGGACGGGAGGGGGAGGGGGTAGGGGGAGGGGATAGGAAGAGGGGGTAGGGGGAGAGAGAGGGAAGTGTGGAGGGAGGGGAGAGTGGTACGGGGGACGGGGAAGAGTGGGGAGGAGGGGGAGAGTGGAGAGAGGGGGAAGTGTAGGGAGGGGGATGGGAGAGGGAGAGAGGGGGAAGTGTAGGGAGGGGGAGGGAAGGGAGGGGGGAGAGAGGGGTGGGGAAAGGAGATGTGGAGGGGTGGGGGATGGGGGTTGGAGGAGTAGGGGGAGGGGAGAGGGGGTGGGAGAAGGGGGTGGGATAGGGGGAGAGGGAGAGGGGTGAGGAGAGAGAGGAGAGGGAGAGAGGGGAAAAGGAGAGAGGTTGGGGGATGGGGAAAGGGGAGAGAGGTGTGGGGGAGGGAGGAGGGAGATGGGGTAGGGATAGGGGAGGAGGGATGAGATCGGGGAGGGAGGGGGAAGAGCGTGTGGAGGGAGGGGGGGAGAGGGGTGGGGGGCTAGCGGGGAAAGAGTAGGGAATAGAGTGGGAGGGGGGAAGGAGTAGGGGCAATCCATCTATTCCCCACTCCCTATCACCCCCAATCCTCTTTCTCTATTCCCACACATGTGATCACACGCTTCGACACAGGCTGCGGGGGGTGAGGTGGGGGGGGGGCTGGGACTGTGGCAAAGGCAGATGTAAATGAATCCATTCCGATTGGACATCTGTGAGCATTGGGCATTGTGACATCACACGATGGAATGTTCACCAACATTCTATGGGTAAGAGCAGTTTTTTTTAACATTTTGAAATATTGGGAGGGGGGAAGGATTTTATTAAAAATGTGTCCGTAAAAATGTCTAAATGTAATGAGGAATGCATTAGTGAATGTAAAAAGTGTATATCTAGGGAGAGGGGGGGAGGGGAGCGTGTGGAGCATGGATGGGGACGGTTGATGATGGAGGTTTAGAGAGAGGGGGTGGAGAGAGAGGGGAAGAGAGGAAGAGAGGGGGAGGAAGGGAGGGAGGGAGAGGATGGAGTGGGGGGAGGGGGGGGAGAGAGGGAGGGAGAGAGAGAGGGAGAGAGAGTTTGGAGATAGGGGAGAGAAGGAGAGAGAGAGAGTGGGGGGGAGAGAGAGGGGGGGTTGAGGAAGACAGGGGGAGGAGAAGGAAGAGGTGGAGTGGAGAGGGGAGGAAGAGAGGGGAAGAGGGGGGGTGAGAGAGAGACAGGGGGAGGGAGAAAAGAGAGTGGAGGAGAGAGGGGCAGAGAGGGGATAGGAGAGAGAGGGAGAGAGAGGGGGGAGAGGGTTGGGAGAGTAGTGAGAGCAGAGAGAGAATGGGGAGAGAGAAAGAGAAGGGCAGAGACAGAGACAGAGGAGGAGGGTGGGAGAATGGAGGGAGAGGGGGAGAGGAGGGTGGATGAGAGGGGGAGGGTGGGGGAGGAGGGGGTGAGAGAGATGGGAAGGGAAAAGTAGAGGGATTGAGAGCGTTGCGGGGGGGGGGGGGGGGCAGCAAGTGGCGTCACACAACTAAAACTAACACCCGGCACACATGCTAACTACCTCCTTGATATTATATATTAATAATAATTAATTTGCTCCTTATTAACCCCATAAATGCCCTATCCACTGACGCATAGCCCCCAAGGTCAGGTGCGTCTAGGAGGGGGCGGGGAGGTTAGAGAGTGAGGGCAGAAGAGAGAGTGGGGAGAGCAGAGAGAGAGGGGCAGAGGGACAGAAGGGCGTGGTTAGAGGGGAGGGGAGTGTAGGGGAGGAGGCGAGGAAGGGTGGTCGTAGGGGAGGAGTGGATGGGTGGGTGAGAGGGGAAGAGGGAGGAAAGTGTGAAGGTGGGAGGATTTAGGGGGTGAGTGGGTGGAAGAAGTGGAAGAGGAGGGATGGGGGTAGGGGGGAAGGGGGAAATGGTGGAAGAGGGAGAGACAGGTAGCGGAAAGGGGTGGGGGAGGGAGAGAGGTGGGAGGTGAGGATGGGTGGGGGAAGGGGGTAAGAAGGAAAAAGTGGCTGTGGAGGGAGGGAGGGGGAGTGGTGGTAGTGGGAGAGTGGAGGGGGAGGGAAGGGGGGGTAGGGGAGTGGTGAAGAGGGAGAGAGGGGGTAGGGGAAAAGGGGTGGGGTAGAAGAGGAGAGGGGTAGGGGATCAGGGGTGGGGTAAAGGAGGAAGGGATAGAGGAGTGGAGGGGGAAGGGAGGGGTTAAGGTGAGGGGGGGTCCATGGTATCAACAGGCCAAAGATCATATGTGAAAAAAAAAAATGAAATGTGACATTTTACCCACACACATTGGTTGCAGACACCACACACACAGAGTTTTAATTGTTTTTAATCGGTTAGATGATAGATATGATTGAATCAAAATCAAGAATTATAAATTCACGTTTCAAAAATGGTTTCACAATTCAGTAGTACTGATTTTCACTGATATTTGAGAATACATGAGGTTGCACGCAAAATCATTTTCAAAAATCCAGTTTCTGTGTAGTACGTTCAATTGCATTTATGTGAGAAATACCGGTTTACCCAACAAAATACTGATTTTCAGCCATCAAAATATGGAAATGCTCGGTGAAACTTGGCAGCTCTGCCATTATTCACAATCACATTGTGTTTGAGAATTCAAAATGTGATTTGTGATCTTGTTTATGAGTCATCATGGAACTAGAATTTGTTATAATAATATGGCAGTAAAATAGGTTAGTTTGTAGCGATCAAAGTAATGTAAATGCACTATTTAGTTTGACTTCAATTTTCATGATGGAAATTGGAGTCGAATCTACGTTGTATTCACGTCACGATATACCATGTTGAATTGATGTGTGTGAAGTTGGTTAGGTCATTTTTTTAAAGAGTGCACTGCACCCCCCCCACTAACTCAGTCTAACTAGTATAAACAGGCAATCAAATCAACACACAAAACATTTTCTAAACACATGTTTTCTTTACTGCAAAAAAACGTTCAGTATTTTATTTGCGTTTATGCATGCTCCTTTATATCATTTTTACATAAACATTTTACATGTTCATCTTGATTATTATAACAAGGAACAACGTCAATTCTTGATTTAAAAAAATGTATTAAACGTTGATCCCCAATCATCCCATTCCACCATTCTTTTATTTCGGAGTCACGTGAGTGGACTACGTGAAAAGGCCGTCAGTCCAGGTTGCGCGTCATTTTCATTGACCCGCTTTTGCGCGAAACTAGGCCGAACTGGCGGCAGCGTTGCTCTGGCCAGCGAGGTAAGTTCAACCTGGACGGTAAGACATACCTTACTTCCAGGTTTTCTTGTGTTTTCTTTTTTGCAGGACTCTCTGTTCAGAGGACGTAACCTGCACGACATGATTGGGGTGAAGTCAGCCGGCCGCGAAAGGGTCATGGAACTGCGGGGAAATCCCAGTCTCGGCCTCGGATACCGGGGACCGAGGGTGAAACGGTTACAGAGACGCGGAAATGGGGGGGTATTTCGTCGGGCTATCGGATATTCGCCACCATAGTCACTCAACACACAGTCAGTGGCCTCCAGGACCGGATCTGTCCCCCCGTTCCCCCGGAAGGCAGTTAAAACGAACCACACGCCTTAAGGCTGGGATGTCAGGCCAGGAGGGTTCCCCCCCCATACAGGGGCCAGCTATTTCCGACCACTGTTTCCCCGGTAGGGTGGTAAAAGAGGAGGAATGGGAAGTAAACCAACAGCAAGTGGGGCAGGCCGTGGAAGTCAGTCCTGGGAGAGACCCATCAACATATAGCGGTCGCCACTCCAACCGCTGTGGTCCCCAGAGTGGGGGTTAAAACACCAAAGGTATGCCATGGTCAAGGTCTGTGGACTAGGGAGGTAGGCAGGGAGGTTCTTGATGGAGGAGATTTCCCTCCTACATGGGTAATGTTTTTTACGTTAAAACCACAAGGAGCGCCTGATGGGAGGTGCTCCACAAGGGACAACTCCAAAGGAGGGAGTTATCAGTTTGGGTATTATGGAGAAACCCGCAGGCAGCGGCACCTGTTTCTGGGCCCCTGGCTGCACAATGTTCCATCTCTAAGGAGGGAGAGCATCAGTTTCAGTCTGACCCAGAGCACCTATAATCTGACATTGGCTATGGAGGGATAATCAGGCGCAGGTATCCTCAGGGGGCCTGCGGCAGCACATTGTTTTCAGTGCTGCCATTTTAAAAAACGAATCTCCTCTCTGCGGAGGGTGAGTGCGATGTGATCAGTTGGAACTGAATTCAAATTTCAAATATGTCCGGGCTGACAATTGGAGGTTATATGAAATCCAGGAAATGAAACCAGCTGCCGAATCCTCTCCTCAGGTAAGACTTTTCCACAGAATCAGACCAGGATGTGGAGCAAAAAGCTATTGTCGGGTACTAATAGGTACGACGATAGAAGCGAAGCTTCATCGGGTAGACGATGACACACCCCACGTCTCCATCGGGGCAGCGGTTCACTGAGCCGGGTGCAGTTTGAAAGTGGGCACGAAAAAAAATATGGCCTGCGTTGTCTTTCGCGCAGGGTAAGAAATTATGGCAGAGCTGTATTAGAGGCAGGCTCAGTATGATCTGGGTTTTCAGACACAAGGCCAAGCCGAATTAGGGGACATATGGAATCTACGCACCCTACCAGTCCTACTCTTTCCGATCAAGGAGGGAAGGGAAAAAGAACCTGCATCAGTGGCTTTTGGGCTTACCATAAGACCACCGGTAGCCATGGAGGTAGGTGGGTCTGGTTCTTCAAAACAAGGGGTTGCGGTCCATTACATGTGGTATTATTGCACTTGTGTTTTTTCTAATGTTGACCTGATTGCATCAGATTCAGATCTGGGTTTAATAAACTGATGATAACATGTGATTACTTTATACTGCACAAGCAGGCTTGGAATTGGGGCCAGAGTTGTCTTTCAAGACAGGCCCGGTATTATGGACAGGGTTGCCTTTCAGGACAGGGTGAAAGATGGAAGATGTCACTTCATCCAGATTTAACTCGTAAGTGCAATATAGACTTTCAAAATGGGAAACTACGTTACTGTCTAATTATTCATTTTATAGGGGCTATATGGCAAGCATCGATCTCAAAGATGCATGCTATTCAGTTCCCATTCACAGGGATCACTGGAGATGTTTGAAATTTATCTGGATGGGTAAATTCTAACAGTTAAACCGTTGTAAAATGGGCTAACCTCAGCTCCCAGGTTTATTTACCAAATTACTTAAACCGGTTCTTGGGTTGCTCAGAGCTCTAGAACATTTGTTATCCCCTTTCTGGATGATATTATGAACGCTATATTTTACTAAATTAACTGTTGCAGCCCAAATTATATTTGAGGAATTAGGGTCCTTTAATCTATCCAGTTAAATTTAAGTTGATACCAATCAGAACAATTGACTGTTGGGATCCACATTTAACAATCAACTTAACAGGGACTCTGCCCTGGGGCAAGAGGTGGAATTGACAGAAGCCTGTAACAAGCTTGTTGTTATTTAGCAGCCATCTACTCATCAAGTGTAATTGGCAATATAGCAGCTGTGTTCCAGCATGCAAATTGGGCCTTTGGCATTATCAGAACTTTACAACATGCAAAGAATTAAACCCCTCAAGTACCATGTAGGTCATGGCCTATCCCACCTGAAGCTTCCGAAGTACAATTGTAGTAGGCAGTATCAGCATGCCTCAGTAAATTTGGTCAGTAATCCTCAGTAATTACAAACTGATGCTAAGTTCCTCAAAAATGGAGAAATACGACTGCCATCTCCAGAATTGGAGGGTGATCCAGTTTTGCATGTGTCACCAAATTTTGAGTTATTGGTATCAACTACCTATAAACACTTGGTGCATCCTAATAGGTTAAAGATAATTGTGGAATATGCGTATTCTGTATGCTCACACTCCAAGTTGTTACACTATGGTGGTGGCATTGTAGTACAAGTTAAGTATCCCATGATATTTACCTAACCTTTTTGAGGCCTATTGTATCGTCAAGTGAAATCAATGACAACACAGTATGGATGTTGGATCAGAAAGTGTTTAATGTCATCATGGCTCGATCGAACACCGAATATCGATATGTTTACATCCAGGCTCATTTACCAGTTGTATATATGTGGCATACAGTGGCGAGAGATACATTATCGCCACACTGGGGAGGAATGTTTCTTGCATGTCTTTCCTCCATACTGCCACATCAGTCGGGTCGTGCAATAAATTCAATAAGACACCGCTTCAGGTGTTTCAAACTGCCTGACTGGCACACACAGCCATGGTTCCCGCTAATGTTGGGGATATAGAACCAAATATGGTCATTCAAAACATAAAACGTGCTGGTTCTGCCTGTGACACGGGAAACCAGCCACTGCAAGAAAATCAATTAATTGACTTGCAGACTCTGAGACGACTATGCCTACGGCTCGGGTTGTCCGACCGATCCATGTAGTGCACACTGCGGAGTGCAGGGGAAGCACCATAAGGCAGTACATTTCCACTTCAGCAGATGGGAAGCGTTTGGTCAAATACACATGTGACATATTCACAGCACGGATACGATGTCTTACAGTTCATTTTTAATGGGTCTATGACAATAATTAAGAGTAAATGCCATGCACTGTTGCCAACGTGCCTTCTCATCATATTTGCTGCAGCAAGGTGGTGACCCTCACTGTCGGGAACACACGCTCTGATTATCCAGAAAATTAAAGAACATCTTTAATACAAGTTCTACCCGGCCCGGTAACACAGAAGTATGGGACATTGACATAATGGTAAATATTACGTCACCAGGGGGCTCAGCTACATCCGTAGCTTTAGCCGGCTCTCTAAGGTACTTATTCCTCATGCACTGGCCTCTGCAAACGGGTCCAGTCACAATGTAAATTGCGATGGACAGGGTGGTAACATCTGCTATACACAACATTTTTATGTGTTTGATTTAATCTATCAGCAATAACAGGGGCTTAGGTCTCAAACAAGTCTCTGGCATACCCTATGAACCATTCGGTAAGGTGGGTCCAAACCTTTATTACTATTCGTTTCGGTCACTAGAGCTCTAAGGTTCCTCACTAGCAATGTTTGTTCGTTACTAAAAACTCGTATTTGATGTATTAGTTCTACCATCTCCAGGTGGGGCAAACGGGGTTTTGGCTAATGAGGAGTCGATACTAATATACAACACTCACCAGGGCTTACTACTACATCCAGCTCAAGGGTTAGGTAAACATTCCTCAGGACCACATCCTGCAGTGCTGGAAATGGTCAAAAAAACATACTTTACCAAATTTTATATAACCTTGCAAAACTGGGGGTATTTGCCAACTCCATTTTAGACTCTGTTTTCTCCTTGATGAAAGGGGACGCTATATTTTCTTTTCATGATTAAAGCATCAGAATTTTAACAAATTAAGTCATGTCTGCTGCATTAATTTTTTCATTATCCATTGACACTTCATGCAGTGATGTAAGCAATGGATTCCGGCATGAAATCACAGAGAGAGGCTTTGAAATCTTACGTAGTGCACTCACGGTGGACTCTGTGTAAAATTAAATAAGATTAAACGGCACCTACCAGTTTGAGTTTGATCTTGATTTTATGAGGAGTTACAATGAGCGATAACGTGCCCACCGCTTTCCAACCTTTCATATTATTAAGGTATCTGGTAGTTTATTACTCTTCTCTAATTTACTATGTTCAGTTCAACCTTTATCATTTGTGATCTCACACGCTGCTTTGAAGAATGACTGCGGCAAGCGGGGAATGACGGCCCTTCTTCAGTAATCGCTCATCGTAACTCCACATAAAATCAAGATCAAACTTTTTAACTGCGTAAGTTCTATTTAATCTTACAATTACTCTTGGACTCAACCAAAATATTTCCTGAAATATTGGTCCATAAATTTGGTGCAAAAATGCTCCAAAATAAGGCTCAGAATGCCACCACAGGAGCCATTTAAGACCCAGGGATTTCTGCTGCGCGCTCGTGATTTCACGTAAAGTTTATGTAATACCAGTTAATGCAACCCCCCCTTTTTTGAAAAGCTTTGTATGGCCTCTGCCTTTGACATTTAATTTGAATAAGAAGCATTTCTTTTCAACAAAAAAAAAACAAAGTCAAGCACTGGCGGGACAACCTACGTTATCCTGCTGAAATACGTTAACTTGATGAAAAAGAAGCAAGCACCTTCGTCAGGAGGAAGTCAAGCTACGATGTCATTGGCGGTCAAAATCCATGTTGCCGCCTGTCTCGAAAAGTTTTTCAACATGTTGAAAAATCCAGACCGTGGTGACGAGGGAAGGACACTACGGATCTTTTGGGGACTGTGGAGAGCTACACAGACTTTACAGGTGCCACACCACGGCAGCCTTTGTGCGTACACCTTAGCTAGCGCTCCCTGTCTAGCGCGGCCACTGCAAGAATTAGCTAAGTGAGACTGAGCCCTTTTAGAAGAGGGAAAAACTACACCCAGAGTGGGTGAAACTGTGGAATTTCTTGCCATAGAAGGCAATGGAGGCAGTTCACACTGGTATGTTTTCAGAGAGAGTTAGATTTAGCTCTTTGGGTTAAGTGGATCAAGGGATGTGGGGAATTAGCAGGAAACGGAGTATTGTTTTAGATGACAGCTTGTTTCATTTTGGATGGCTGGCTGGAAGGGCCAATTGGTCCTACTCCATGCACCTATTTTTTCTATGTTCTATGTTTCCATGTTTCTATGACTGATTCCTCATGGCTAAGTTGGCACATGGTAAACCAAGATGATGTGAAGATAAAGACCTATAAGATGTCTGATTAAAAAGATAGTTCAATGGTTCCAAATGAGGGGTAAATAGCAGCTGCGACAACTCTATAGGTGTAGAATAGGTGATCTGAAGGGGCTGACACAATGCTTTGCGTTATGTCTAATACCAGTAAAA